>CM060887.1:89874501-91074501 GCA_030762935.1 Hymenopus coronatus | reverse complement strand
CTAACAACATGTTGTTTCACTGTCCAGACTGCCTAACAACATGTTTCACTGCCCAGACTGCCAAACAACACGTTGTTTCACTGCCCAGACTGCCAAACAACATGTTGTTTCACTGTCCAGACTGTCTAACAACCTGTTGGTTCACAGTCCAAACTGCCTAACAACATGTTGTTTAACATTCCAGACTGTCTAACAACATGTTGTTTCACTGTCCAGCCTGTCTAACAACATGTTTTACTGTCCAGACTGCCTAACAACATGTTGTTTCACTGTCCAGACTGCCTAACAAAATGTTGTTTCACTGCCCAGACTGCCTAACAACATGTTATTTCACTGTCCAGACTGCCTAACAACATGCTGTTTCACTGTCCAGACTGCCTAACAACATGTTGTTTCACTGTCCAAACTGCCTAACAACATGTTATTTCACTGTCCAGACTGCCTAACAACAGGCTGTTTCATTGTCCAGACTGCCTAACAACATGTTGTTTCACTGTCCAAACTGCCTAACAAAATGTTGTTTCACTGTCCAGACTGTCTAACAACATGCTATTTCACTGTCCAGACTGCCTAACAACATGTTGTTTCACTGTCCAAGCTGCCTAACAACATGCTGTTTCACTGCCCAGACTGTCTAACAACATGTTGTGTCACTGTCCAGACTGCCTAACAACATGTTGTCTCACTGTCCAGACTGCCTAACAATATGCTGTTTCACTGTCCAGACCGCCTAACAACATGTTATTTCACTGTCCAGACTGCCTAACAACATGCTGTTTCACTGTCCAGACTGCATAACAACATGTTGTTTCACTGTCCAGACTGCCTAACAATATGTTGTTTCACTATCCAGACTGCCTAACAACATGTTGTTTCACTGTCCAGACTGCCTAACAACATGTTATTTCACTGTCCAGACTGCCTAACAACATGCTGTTTCACTGTCCAGACTGCCTAACAACATGGGGCTGGGCTTATCTTGATGTTTCAGTCTTATTATGGCCATAGAAAACAACCACAAACTGTTATCTTGGATAATGTGTATCTGTTTTTACTTTCTCTAGCATGTATGCACATACAATGTACATAGTAGCTAGAGAAGGTATTGTATTCCACCCAAAATTTTGATGTTGAGGATTCATCAGAAATATATGTTTTGAGATCCCCTAAATTCCAAAAAAAAAAAATTTAGAAAAAGGTCCAGGCGTGTGTGTGCACGTGCCCACATACGTGTGTCTTTGGACAACTTAGCTCAAAAACGAAAAGACTGTTAAATACAAAACTTGGTATTACAGTTTAGTACCTTCCAAGGATTTGACATAAAGATTTGAAAGAAAATCACTCCACCACAAAGTACCCTTTACATCAGTGATGTGCTCTGATATTTTGATAAAGAGAAGCACTTATGTAACCAGTCATATAAAACATTTTAAACATATTAAAAACGTCAAACTTCATTTAGATTTTGTCCTAAAACCTTCATGTTGCACTTGTTTAACCTTCCGGCAGGCAAGCTGTTGTAAAAAGTACAATACCAGCAGTATTGTTGCTTTATCAATGTTTTAAACTTGAGCTATTTCGACACTGGTGTAATGTATTCAATTGTTGATGCTTACTCGACAATACGATGACTGTTGCCATTTCTTTCCCGTTTTCAGTTGGCTTAGTGCATTGTATGTAACAAGGTGTTGTAAAAAGTACAACGCGTGCCTGCTTGCTTCAGCAGTCAGCAATATGCAGATTTAAATACACTATTTAAATATACTCTATAATTCATTTTCCATGTAATTTCCAAATCTGCCTAAACTACTTGAGGAAAGTGCTAATGAAACCTTTGAAGATTTTACAGAGCTGGAGGAAAGTGATGCAGATTTGAGTCACGAGAACATTGAGTTAGTAAACCACAATAGTGAATCTGAGCAAGAAGGAACAGATAGGGATGATCTTAACGAGCAAAAACAAGTGCTGGAGTTCTTTATTGGAAGCGACAAAGTTACACGTTGGTGTAAAAGTGGTATGCTAAAACTTCAAAAACAAAAAGAAAAAACTTTGTCAAAATTTTTCCAGGACCAAAGAGGTGTGTAATGAATATCATTAATGAAGTCAGTGCTTTTCTGAAAATAATAGAGCTTGACATTATTGATGAGATCCTAAAGTATACAAATATCTATATAAATAGACAGCAAGACACACACAGGTTCTTGCATGAAAGAGATGATAAGCTGATATAATGGCAGTGCTAGGTATTCTTTTCTTGATTGGGACTAGAAAGAGACATCATGCAAATGTAATAAAACTTTGGGTAGCAGATGGAACAGGAATGCAAATGTTAGGGGTTGTAATGAGTTATAAAATGTTTCTGTTTCTTCTATGATGCTTGCGGTTTGATGATTAAGAAACAAGAGATGACAGGAGAAAAACTGATAAGTTGGCTGCAATTCGTACAGTGATAGAAGCTTTTGTTGCTAATATACCACAATAGATGAAATGCTTCACCCTTTCAGAGGTCGCTGTGGATGGATACAGTGCATGCTCAGCAAACCATGGGCTAAAAATGTGATGCTAAAACTTTTTACTGCAGTAACCTGGAGGTTTATTGTGGTATGCAACCAGAATGACAATATAGAGTCTCTAATGCTTCTTACAACATAGCAAAGAGGCTTGCAGTGCCAATAGAAAATTCTAACAGAAATCTAACAACTGACAATTTTTCAATATTTAATGCAGAAGATCATTGAAACAATGAGGAAGAACAGACGAGAAATTCCACCAGAATTTCTGCCTAACAAGACAAGAGAAATTCGAAAATTCATTGTGCTCAGAAGGATAAAACTTTAGTTTCATTTGTGCCTCGTAAAAACCAAGCTGTCATCCTGCTGTCCATTATGCATGACATGACAGCAATTTATGAAGAAACAAACAAGTCTGAAATCATTATTGAATACAATATTAAGAAAGGTGAAGTTGATAAAATGTGTGTCTCTTACTCTGTTTCAAGGATTACCAGAAGATGGTCACTGCCTTTATTTTTCACACTTTTGAACATTGCAGGCATCAATTCACAAATATTATTCTCCTTCATTAAACCAGACGCATTTATTTCAAGGAACTTGCAGAAGGTCATATGAAAGAGCACCTTATATGTAGAGCACAACTAAAATCCTTGCCAACCGATATCACAGTATTTCTCATACAGTTTCGTTTTGAATCATCAACCTTTTCAATTCAGAACTCAGAACCTTCAGCAAAGAAATGAGAACGTGCATCTTATGTGGGCATCAAAGAAATTCATCCACTTCAGTTAAATGTGACAGATACAACAACTTTGCCTGCAAAAAGCACACAAAAAACAAGTTGTTTGTGAAAGGTGTGATGAAAGTGAACATTTTTCAAAATAACAGCTAAAATGTGTTAGCAAGAACTAAAATAACTGAAGTTTTTGATGCAGTATCTTAACAAAGGCGTATATAAAGTGTTTCAATCAATACATTAATCAAATTCTCCATAACATACTTGTTATTTCTTAAAATATCCATGTTGTAAGCTTTACTATGCACGCCTGGTCGTATAACAGAACTAGGTGCGTCTGTAGGAAGGTTAACATGCAGTAATAATAATTAATATTGTGTCCAGTATTACTTGCAGTATCCTGATTTCAAATCCAAGGTCAAACATCACTGGACACCATAAACAGTGGTTTCTGATGATGGCATTTAGTTTCCTGCAGTTCATGTAGAAGCGTAACTTTGTCTCAAAGACAGGGGAGCACCAAGGGCTGTCAGACTGAATCTTATGTCCCTTATCTCTGCTTGCTTTACAAAAATGGTTGCCACAGGTCGGGTGGATGTGATGCAGTACTCTTGGCTGATGACTAAGTATACACCAGACCCTCTCCAGTTGAGGCAGCAAGTATTTGAGCTGAGGCCCAGATTCTGCAACAGTTGGCTCTTTGGATACGTCATAATATGATGATATACTCCCAGCTGACTCGCTCTAACTCTCAGTTGTAACAATCAGAGATTTGATGTAATGCACCCATCGATTGCACATGTATTTACTCTTGCAATCAACAATGAATCCATCATGGAAAGGAAGTCACCGGTAGCAATAAGCTATGACCACTGGAAAGCCAACCATTCACACACTGCGGCAATTCAGAGTGGTAAGTTAGAGGCATTTGGCGCATAGTCACAATACTTTATGATTGAAAATTGAAAGAAACATGCATATTTTTAAGCAATAAGCAAAGTTATACTTAAATTTTAATTTAAATCTCCTTTCTTTCTTGCTGAATTCGTCTATAATTACTTGGTAGAACTTCTCCTCATTTTCAGCATGTATCAGCTTCAGAAGATATTTCTCTAGGGAAGGATTGGCAGGTTTGAAAGTCTATTCTGTCCCTGAGTATTCCTGCAGTAAGTGTGAATCCTTCAGAGTGCAGAGAAAGAGCATTCAACACTGGCACTGGACTCTGGTATTGTTAAAATAAGGGAACATAGCTTACTGAGTTCCATAAAGGCGGAAGCAGACAAACTCAAACATTTCAAGTAGGAGATTAGTTTAGGGACTTCCATTGAAAGATATTCATCTATTGAATATGCTACAGTGACTTAGCTTCTGAGTCAAGCAAAATCAAAATGCTGTCCATAACAAACCTTTAGGGAATGGAAAGCTTTTTCAGGAAAATTGTTTTTGCTTTCTCTACACGTATTATGTACATAGTGTATAGAGAAGGTATTGTATTGCACCCAAAAATCCAATACCGAGATTTCACCAGAAATACATGTTTTGGGTCCCCGAGAATCCAGAATAAGCATTTTTAGAAAAAGATCCATTTGTGTGTGTGTGTGTGCATGTGCGTGCGCGTGCGCGTGTGCAGGTGTGTGTAGCTCAAAAATAAAAAGACTGTTATCAACTACCCTTTACATGGAAAAATTTTTGAAAATTTTGATTTTCTCAAAAATGGCACTAACAATTTTGATTAAATATTGTATATTAAAGATATTTACGTGAAAAACAAAGTGTATAGCTTGAGTTTTCTGGATATAGCTTCTGTAGACCTCTTTATTCTAAAATAAGAACTGAAGCTTTCCTGGCGACGTATTAATTCAAAATGTTCTCGGGCTTCTAACCAGGTAATTATTCTAGATTAATTTTACAGAATTTTGCATAACTGGTAAACCGTAAGAGATAGACAAAACCTTACTATACAAAACTTAGAGCTCGTTAAAACACACAATTTATGTTATATACTTTTTTTTCATGGAGTTGACTATTTTTGAGATATTCCTTGTTAATGGTTTCAGCTTTAAAATACTTGAGGAATGACGTTTTAAAACATGATAAGTCTACTTTTGCATGTAAATTAGTTTGAAGCGGGTTCATACTTAGAAAGATATGCTGCATCGAGTTATGGTGTTGGTTTGATTCAAAACATATTTTTTAACCCTTTAAATCAAATCTAAAAAATGGGTTTGGATTCAAAACGCAATAAGTCCATCACTGAATTTGGTTCAAACTGCGATAAGTTCAACTCGTTATGATTCCTAATCGTATGTTGAGTTAAGAGCGAATAATAATGGTAAAGCTAAGAGAGCAAACATTCCAAACCATCACAACAATGCTTTGGTGAATAACAGTGATTGTTGCAGCCAGCGTATTGTCGTGTGCGGCAGGTTTGTTCTTCAGTATTGTTTTTGTGCTAGCCTGCAGTTCATTTAATAACATACAAGTTGTATGTTTTGAGGACCACTCTCCTGGATCTAGAAAGCAGCAGAAGAGCATAGTGAAAAGAAAAGTGGAACAGATGGAAAGATTATTTTAAAACAGAATTTTTAGGTTGAGATTTCTTAGATATTTGTAAATAAACACCTAAATGCCTTTATTTACAATTATTACTAGCCGCATATTCTTGCTTTACTTAAGGATCGAACCCCACTTATGAGATTGCATTACAATTGTTTTAGGTACTGTGATAAAGATCCTGAAATGTTAAAGTTTGAACCACCTTGTGCACACTGGGAGGGAAGGTTTAAGTGCTGCTCCATACCTGTCTATCATCTAATCAGGAATAGAAACAAACAGCAGCAGGACAGGATTTCAGTGTATAGCCCAAGTGTCTTGGAAAGAAAGCAGAAAACTGAATACTGTAGTTATAAAGCTTCAGGTGAGAGTAAAGCTGTATGTTCCAAATTTTGGCTTAGGAGCAACCAGACTTAATAGACTTGCTGCCCCACCAATTGCTGGTGATGCCAATTTTGAAATAAGAGGAGGGGATCATAAAACAAAACAAAACATTTCAAAGAAAGAAAATGTGATTAAATTCATTTCAAATTTGAGGGTTAGAGAAAGCCACTACAATAGACGAAAAAGTAAAAGAAATGAATATCACAAAGCTCTTAGAAATGTATACTAAATGAGAGCATTTCTGATTCATTAAAGGTAAAAAAGTGGTTCTTCAATAATATCTTCTCTAATCATTTTAATCTTGGGGGTTTGGAGATCCTGCAATAGATGTCTGCAGCTATTGCTGTAGAATGAAACATGAAATGAAACTCACTAAAGATTCTGGCAAAATACAAAAAGTGGATCTTGCTAGAATGAGAGCAAAACAGTTTTTTAAAATTATGAATGAGAAACTACCTAACTGCTTGTATTTACAGTAAGTACAACCCTTGCCAAAACTTGCTATTGGCGAGGCATATTGCTCTCTGCACTACAGACATAAAAAAATAAGTCTCCAAACTTCTATTGTTGGAGTGGACCAAATGAAGTAGCTTCAGTTATTATAGATGTTGTAAGTAGGTAGATACAATGAACACACCTCAGCCATAAGATAGTTTTGTGATGGTTGCACTGGGCAGAACAGAAACTCCCATGTAGTTCATTCTTTGTATTGGTGGCTTCTAAAAAAATCCCAAGACTCAATTAAAGAAATACGCATTACATTCCCAGTGCATGGCCACTCCTACTTGCCTCCTTTTCAGCACATTGGAGAAGAGTCTTTGGAAACAATCTGAAATATTAACTCCTGAGCAATATCATAAAATTTATGAGAAAATGGGAAATGTTCACAAGTTAGGCACAGACTGGAATATTTTAAATTTCAAGAGCCTCTATAATGTTCTGAAGAAGCCAGTTGGTATAAGAGACATGAAACATGTAATTCTGAAAAAGAAATTCAAAGGGAACAACATCTTCATTGTTTTTAAAATGGAACCCTTATACAGACTGGATGATACCTCAAAAAAACTATGTTTCTTTGCTGAAAAGAGGTGTATCAGCTGATCAGATACCTGACCCAAGTGCTGACAGTTTGATACACACAATAAACTCAGAAAAAAAAAAAAGAAAGACTTAGTCGCTCTTCTGAAACAACACTTTGGTGTTGGCTGGAAGGAGGATGAAAGTCTGAAATTTTATGTTGATGTACTCGAGAGAGATGTTGCAACAAACAACAAAGAGCAAGAAGTAGTACTTGAGGATGAATGTGATTGCTTGGAGGAGGAACCTGGATATCAAATGCTCTGAAGAAGACCATGAAAAAGTGTATGTAAACTACTTTTGTTGGTGATATTCATTTTATAATTTTGTTTATGTAATATCTACTCTGTATGTTTTTTTTTCTTTCAAAATTGACAGAAAAACATTTTAAACCTTTACTTTTAAAAAGGATAGCCTTTTATCACTTTGTTTAATAAATGTCAAACACTTTTTTGAATTATTAATATAGAGATTCCTTGGATAATGTTCCAAGCAAAAACAAATAAACAAAGAAAAGAGAAAAATTGCACAACTTTTAAAATAAAACTAACTTTGATTCTGATATTAACAGTTATAATATAAGCTATGAAAAGAATTTTGAGAATCATTAATGGTTCAGTTCAAATTGCATAATATAGATAAGAAAAAAATTAAGAAAAGGAAGTAAGAAGAATTTGGATTGTATACTTTAAATAATATTTTCAATTGTTCTCCTTAATTATAATTTTGATCATATTGCTTAGATAAAATTTTGATATTTCTCAAAAAACAATATGTAATATTAAGACAAGTAACTGATTTTCATTACATTGTTTAAATAAATGTGTGAGAACATGTTTTTCAATGTATGATTTCATTATATCAATTAAATTGGTTAAGAATGAACATCTTGCACTGTTTCTGTATAAATTTGCCTCAAAACACAATATGTCCTTTTGGTTGGTGCAAAACCAGATTAAGTCCACAGATTTTTAAAATTCAATTGGCTACAGTTGCTTTAAATAAAGAGTAAGATTTTCGCCACTTATCCTATTTTGCTGTATTCAGAACTCTTAAATAGATCTCGTGTTTAAATTTACAGTATCTATAAAACTTTACCCAAAATCAGCTTTTGGCCTCTCCTGTAAAATTTGTATTTGTGAACTTATCGCATTTTGAAAATCTACTCCTCACTTATACTTTTCTTATACAAGACTTTGTCAACTTCTGGCTATTTCAATCATATAGCAACCAGCTTTTAAAAGATTTGACTATCTGTTTAAGCTAGTGTATTCCCTTATTTCCCTTCTAAATATCTGCGATTTCTAAGTACAAGGAAGCAAGTAAAAAGACCATTTCTGCTAATTTTTCCTCAATTAGCATGAAAGAAATGGGAGATTAAGCTTTTTAACAATAATTTGTTGCCCGCCTGGGTAATGTGGTGGTAGCGTGTCTGCCTCACATTCAAAAGGTTGTGAGTTTGAATCTTGCTTAGGGTGAGTTACCCACATAAGGTTTTTTTTCGAGGTTTTCCCTTATCCTGAGAAGACGAATGTCGAGTAACTTTAAGCTCCATGGACCCCGAGATCATTTGAGCATCATTTTACCAATTTCATTCACTGTCCGATATGACCAACCATGTTAAAGGATGTTAAACTTGAACAAAAATTGTTGTTGAGAAAGTCATGTGAATGGAACACATCAGGTTTTTTCTCTTTGCAAATAACTCGAGGAATTTTAGTTTTACTACGCTGTTGAAATGGATTTCCAATTGGTTGTATAATACATCATAAACTTCATCATAAAGTCACTTGTACTGATGTCAAGTTGATCATTACAACAAGATCCTTTCTTAGGAGCTCTGACACTTTTCTCACACTGCGTCAGACTCATTTCTTTTTCGTTGAATGAATGATTTAGTTTCCTTTACTTTGGCTGTACATAAGATGATATCCAACATTTTTGTTTTTAAAATATCAAAAAGGACATCAGTCAAACTAAACAGTTCTCTAAAGACTTGGAGTAACTCAAATTTGAAGTCCTCAATTGCATTATTGAAACCTTAAGTCTGAGTAGGTATTATATTGTTCAGAATTTGTGGAATTGGGGAAAAAGAAAAAGAAAAAAAGCGGAGCTACTTAATGTCATAAAAAAAATACCTCACATTGCTTTATGTTTGATACTAACTGTGAAAGCACAAGATTGAGCCTATGAGCAAGGCAAAGTATAAATATTGCATCTGGATGCTTATCTTTCACTTTCCATTTAGTTCTCCCTCCATTTATGCACCACCATCGTAACAATGTGCTACAAGTTTGGACCTATAATGATACTATTCCGACCTAACAAAGATGTGATTTGCTAGACCATTATAAACTTTACTTTTAATGCCATTTAACACAACTGTTAAGTCATTATGGCTGAATAGACCCGAAAAAACTGTAGCTGTTTGTAAATGTCTCAGTAAATCATCATATTTATTTAAATATGAAACTAATTCTATGTAGTTTCCTTGATTTGCAGAATGCTTATCTTCTGCATTACCTCAGAATGCCAATTCTTGTGAAGCAAGGTAGATAACTGTGTCTACCAAATATTTTACTACTTTTCTATTTTTTTTCACTAATTCATTGTGCTTTATTATCTCTGTTTTTTGCTGTTTATCTAGCTGAAATTCAATTCGAGATGTACCAAATATTGTGAGAGCAATTTCAGCTTAAGTATGTGACTGTGATTACTGATGACAATTTACTGCTTTCAGAAGATTGTTAATATCTTCAAAACCTGCAGAAACCCACATGCCATTTTAATTGGAGAACAATGTACAGGGCCAACAATACAATCTGGATGTCATTTTACAACCACACAGCCACCTACTTTCATTATACTGTTCGGAATGTAAGTGGTAAACACACATTTTTGCAAGAGTTTTTGCCTTAGGCAGGTCAGGATTTGGTCTTCCTTTCGAAACAATAGTTTTTTTCAAAATCTTTTAGTTTCGAGTGGAGAGCAAAAATCCACCTTAAGGATTAACCCAGGCTGGTAAGCCTGGAGTGTCGGGTTCTCCCAGAGTGGGCCTACCGACTAAGAAACCCCTCCACCGGTATTGGAAGGTGAGGATGCTGCAGTACCGCTGTTGCACCCGCAGTTTAAGGTGAAGGTGTACGGACTAGCTGTGCGGCCGCCAAGGTAGACAGACCGGCTTGACCGAGGCCCAGCCGGCCCCCTATGCGGAGTGTGTGGTGGGGATGAGGGATTTGGTATTTCAGGGTGTGAGGTTAGTAAGGAGTGTAGGAAGAGTGCCACTGTCTCCCTATTGGAAGGTGACATTTGCTGAAGATTGATCTCAAGACGAGGCACAGTTCTAGCATCATGAATTCGGCTTGGTGTCTTCTGCCTATGGGCTGAGTCTATGAAACAAATTTAGGTGTTAGCGTTCTCCTTCATTCCATGCTGTGAAATTCATGTGTGTTTTTTTTTTTTTGTGCTCTGTGCCGCGTCATCATTTGGAAATATTTCAGCCTGGGGCTACGTCATATACCTGGAATGAAATCTAATTCTAGTTAATCTTACAGTGCTAGTGTGAATATCATAGGTATGGTATAATATTGCGGCCTAGTGGCCTCCTCGAAGGTGTTTACTATCTCGTTGGCCTGTGGCAGTCCTGGTCATGTAGAGTGCACACGTGGCTGGCT
Source organism: Hymenopus coronatus (assembly GCA_030762935.1). Taxonomy (NCBI): domain Eukaryota; kingdom Metazoa; phylum Arthropoda; class Insecta; order Mantodea; family Hymenopodidae; genus Hymenopus; species Hymenopus coronatus. The sequence goes on along the minus strand of CM060887.1, from coordinate 91,063,564 downwards.
GCCTGCCTATCTGTTGCAGATGCGGACCCATGCCACTCGAGTGGGGGCCCTCGTCCCCCGGAGCCGCCTTGGCTGGGTAACCAGACTTAGAGGGCTGCTGAAAAAGAAGGATTATACATGTGTGAGGTGGTTGTTTGGAGTTGAATGCTCTCTGACTGGTCTAGTCACTTAGTACCTAATGAGGTTTTCTAGGTATTCCTGGATATTGATTTCTGGCTCTCCTAAACTGATATTCCAGTTAAAGAGCGACAGGGGACGGAGGTGCTTGTCGTATTTGGTGTCATATTCGCCTAGCTCTTGGATGAGCTCATTGTGGTGTTTACTTTTTCGTTCTTTTCATTCCAGCTCTTATAAATACCAGTCTCCGCAAGCTCAAGCCATCAATTCGCCCTGAAGACGAGGAAGATATACTTCTTCGAAACGTTGGTACCAAGCCAAGTTTTTACCTGGTTAGAAGCCCAAGAAGATTTTGAATTAATAGGTAACCAGGAAAGCTTCAGTTCTTATTTTAATAGTCTGTTGGCACAAAGACTCCAGTACACATCTGCAATGATCAACACCACTACTCCCTTGGCTATTGCAGCCCCCAGCATTCTGCATTCCCCCACTTAGCTGCACTTATAGCTATGCACTTAGTTTAGTATAAAGATTTGCTGTAAATATTGGCAATTAAGTCTTAACAATTATGCAAAATGGAATGCAATTGAAAACTCATTGCTGTGCCTCATGCAGAAAGGCCAAAACTTTAGAAAGCTATGCGCACATTCTGATGTTCATTATGGTTACAGTCAAAGCAATCCGAAGCCGACAAAAACATTACATCGCTGTCTGGTGTACTCAAAGATATTTTAGTGTATGTATCATAAATGACATGTTTTATATATCTATGAGAAATAAGGCGTAATTTCTTCTATGCCAAACATAGGAGAATGATTCATTCCCTTCATTTCATGCAATGATTGCTCCTGCTTTACATGGAAATTTTTTTGAAAATTATTGGATCTCGTTAAAACACATAATTTATCATATATATTTTTCTTGTAGATTTGACTGTTTTCAAGCTATTCCTTGATATTGGTTTCAATGTTAAACCACCTAGCTTTTCCCAAATGGGACAATGCAAAGCCAACCAACTTCACCTGTTTCACGTTGCGACCAGATTTTAAAAGATTGAATATCACTTTAACCTAATGTATTCCCTTATTTCCCTCCTACTTAAAAGGAAGCAAGTAATAAGACTAATTCTGCCAATGTTCATCTTGATTAGCTTAATGTAGATAAAAGAATATTTTTTTGTAAAAATAGTTTTTATTTCGAACAACTAGAGAAAGTCATGTGAATGGAACACATCTCACTCATTATGTTTTTGTGTTGCCTCTTGATATGCTCTGCTTAGCTCCATTGCAGTTTTACACCTCCAAGCATTGAGAGGTCAAATGGCCTTCTTGCTATTTTAAGTTGTCTTAAATACTAACTAATATGACCTAGAACCTCAACATCCACCAGACACCATGGATCAGTACTTCCAAAGAGGAGACAAGGAAAACAAAAGAGCATGTTTTTGATTTCACACCAACAGGTCCAATCATTGCTATAAATTTCTATTAAATTTCCTTGCATAAACAGAATTTTTACTTCCTTTCGATTTCTGTTCAATTTTTATATAGGTGAAGGTCGATCTACAGTTTTTATGCTAATCTTTTCATTTAAAGTTTGTCTTGAAAAGGGAGCTTTCAACAGCTCATCAACTACGTTAACTATGTATTGGCTAAAGGTTTCTTATCTATGAAATTAACATACACATATACTGAATTACGTTTCTCACTTAAAAACAAAGTGAAAACAAACTTCTACACAACAGAATATTTTGTCACAGTGTGAACTGTGTGCGCTTGCTTTACATTCACAGAAGTGGAGCATCCTGCCAACATGAACTACTTGTTAGTTCATATTTTTCTTTAAGGGAACTGAAGTAATAACACACTGCTACATATATCACTTTATGATTTATAATTAGTTATTACTCCAAAATGTAATGCTGAAATGCATGTTTAATTAATATAAGGAGTTTAATACAATTTATAAAGAAAAGTAATGTGCTGCAGCACTTCAGCACATAAGGGGGAACTGTCCCTGGCTAGTATTATTAAACAAGAAAATTTGTGTGGGCTGTCTTCAGCTTATGTTTGAAGTCCCCTTTCAGACTTCTGGGGGGGGGGGGGGAGATTCCCGACTGAAATGAGGCACTAAATGGTTCTCAATGTCGTAATATAGATATCAGAAATTGGTAGAAGAAACCTAACACAATTTTCTCCATAAGGTATTAATATACATGCAACATATAAAGGATGGTATTAGAGCATTATGCAAACTCACCCAAATCCAAAAATAATGTTAACCAAATGAGCTGTTATGTCATCCGTGTAATGATCTTTCATATAATCATAGGCACACCAGTGTATGTACACATATGAATATTTTGCAACTGCCCAGTTTTTCATAAATTGCATGTTTGGCCTGTTTATATACAAAATCAATTCTTCTATTCTTTAATTTAATAAACTTTTCCATCACTCTTTCATCAAAATTCTGCATTTCCCTGAGAATGACCTTATTTACTGACAGCATTGCTAAAGAATTTGGCATATTTTTTTTTTTAACTTCCACAAAAAGCCTTCAATAACTTGTTACACAGTAAAGGTGCAGCTTCTAGATGCCCATTTTAAGCAAATATATCTGTGACAATATTACATACCTCCTTGGCATCTCCTATTCTTGAACATTCTTTTTATTACCAGTCTCATAATTATTTGTGTACTTCATTAATATTCAATCATTCCATTTGCATTTGTTGTTTAGACATAAGGGTGTCACTCTTTAATCTCACGCTATTTTTGCTCTTTTTGAAGTTGCTGGTACAAAATGTCTATTTTGTGGGAAAGGATTAACTAAAAATAAAATTTGGGTCTCCAAGAACTCTTCTATAGCTACTGACTTCATTTATTGTGGTTGTATTAGTGCAGATCTCTTCAATAATTTTGAAACAACCTTTCAGGTTTTCTATGTTTTCTTACACGTGAAAATTCTTACAGTGTTTCAATCTTGTTAATGCAACTCTGGGCAGTCTTTCCTGCACTTTCTCTAACATATCAGATCATAAAGAGGAATTGGCAAAAAATGCTGGAATCACATAGAGTTTGAAAAACCACACCTTGGAATTAGTGTTTGTCGTCTTTTGTATGATTAACTTCAATTGGTGTACATAGCAGTGGACAAAGTGGATATGTTTCCCTTATTCTGGCCTGTACTGCAATCCTTCTACTCATAACATTGATCCCATCAAAGGTTTTGCAATGAGGTTTTCTTTGGTATTTCCAAGTAATTTCATTCCTTATGCACTGTTAGAGATTCTGCATCTCTTGCTTCAGGTTTCAGAAATACTCATAAATTTCACATGTAACAGATTTCTTATGTACATAACAGAATACCAACGCCATTTGGCAGTGATTTAAAATTTCAGTTGACTCATCACACTGAATGGCAACAAATTTAGAAGCTTGTGTTTGTTGACATATTTTCTCCCAAGAAATCTAATTCTGATTTGTTACTTTTAATACTGTGACTGGATTCAAAAATATAATAGACTTGTCATGGCATTATAGTAAAAGTTCAAATACAGTCCAAAACTTAATACCTTTTAAAAATACTTCTATTTTTATTTACTTGACTGTTGCTGTTGAGTTTTTGTTAACATTTTCTTTAAACACAGAGTCAAAACATGATGCAATGTTTTGTTTTCCTAAGAGTGAAACATCTACGACACTTCATATAGTATTCTTAATCTACATGCTTTTAAATTTTTTCTGTTAAATGTTTCATATCATATGTTAACTGTCCACAAATAACCACCTAAATTAGGTGCAAATAAAACACATGGGTAGCAGAGAAAGGACTTGCAAACTTTGCACCACAAATCCAGTCATATTTTTCATATGTGTCCTTAAAACTAATCCTCTTAAACATGAGGTTTTCATCACTTTTAGTTGTACTTTTTCTATTAAGAATTCATTGTCAGTCTATCCAAGATTTCAATTCTATTTTTTTTTTCAAGAATTGGCACTTCCATAAGGGATTGTGTGAGTCAGTAGTGTGCATTTAGGGTAGGCTAGATCAGCTGCGACTACGCAGATAGTTTCATCAAAAATAATTTTCTTCCGTAATTTCCTTTAATATGTGTACATGGAAGTATCAAGTCTAACAGCGGTTCACTGCCTAGCAGAGCGGAGATTTTGTCATTCCATGTGTGGGGTAAGTTGCATCCTTCATCACCCTGCCTGCCCCATGGTGTGTATATGCTGCAAGGCAGCAGAAGTAGAGAGAAAGTTCATAAAATTCCTAATGCATTCATATACTACTGTGGTAGACACAGGCCAGTTTGACTGCCTTGGGCAATCAGTTCACTCTTGTTCATTCAGTGGTTCATTCATGCTGCACTCTCTAATTATATTTGTGGTGTGTCCATGTTTATATTGACCTAGAGTACATTTACTGTAGAAAAACTGAATTAACCAGGAGTTGAGGATACATTAATAATTTGTGGCAAGATGGACTGTGATACCTTTGTAATACAGAAACTTATAAAATCCCCTTTTGGTTCCCCTTCATTTTCTGAAAAATCTGACATAGTATGGTGCAATAGACCAATGCCAGTGCTTCCGGGTCTAAAATCCTCACATAAAAAGAAAGGACATGAATATATAAGGTATTTCATTATTTCTCATGAAAAGACAGTTTTGTTGACTGGAGGCTACAATTTGCAAATGTTATATTGTTGGTCATGTGTTCTTTTTTCTACTGAGCAAAGTGTATGAAACAATACAAGGATGGTATACAAATTTAAAAAACTTGAGCAATGCCTGATGACACACGAATATTCACAGAGCCATTTGCATGCTTTTGTACAGTTTAGCAGTTTTAGTAGAGTGTATATAGATATGCAGCAGGATGTCTATTACAAGACAACATAACACATTACAATGAAATGGTGAAGAGAAACAGGAAGATGTTGGAATGTTTGATAGACACCACTTGCTTCTTAGCAATGCAAGAGCTTCCATTTAGAGGCCAAATGAAGACAAGGAAATTGAACTCCGGAGCTACCTCAGCAAGTACCCAAACACTTAATGATCACCTGGAGTCTGCTACAATATTTAGAGGAACGTCAAACAGAATTTAGAACAATTTGATTGCTGCTATCAGCAGTATACTTGCCAAGATTCAAATTATAAGTTCTACATTTGTTGCAATATTGCTTGATGAAACTTGGAACAGTAGCAGTATTTCACAGCAGACAACCCTGAGATATGTGCACGTTCAAACTGCAAAGGTCTATGAAAGGCTTATTTCCTATGTGGATGTAAGTGGTGATAGATCAGCAAATGATTTGTTGCAGCATGTCTTGAGTATAATAAATGAATTGAATTTAAAAGACAAACTTGTTGCTCAAAAATATGATGGTACAGTGGTTATGGCTGGTTAGGCTAAAGTAAGAAATCTGTCCAAAGGCCATATTTGTACATTGCTTTAGCTTAAGCTTAATTTAGTTTTGTCTCAATTTCAAACATTAAAGAGTGCCACATTTTCTTTCAAAGCTTACCAGGACTCAGCTTGTTTTTCTCAAAGTCTTCAAAACGAATGCATTCACTTGCTGCATTCACTTAAAACAGAATGCCAAAAAATGCACCAGCACATTGGAATTTCTCTTCAAGACTTGTGAATATGTGAAAGAAAACAGAACATCTGATTGATTTCTTCTGCAGCATTGTTATCGATATGGCTGGCTGGGATAGTAAAGAGGTTTGCTTTCGTTTTTGACTGATGCTAAACTATTTTTCTACTTCACACTTTTTCTAAGATATACTCACACGTACCAAAATCCTTTTTGACATTCTTCAAACAAAACAGCTGGATATCATGTACTGTGTTCAGAAGATTATAAAGAAACTGAAGTGTAATGCTCAGCTACAGAAATAATTGTGAAAAAATGTGGGCACAAGTCAAAAAATGTACTGGTTTCCTTTGTCAGAGCTATCCCACTCGCACAAAAATAACAGTATTTAGTATACTCTTGTTGCATACCTATTAAGAGTCCAATAATTTTCAAGTCGCCACATATGCCATTTGTATGAAGTATATTCAATGTACCTTAGTGTTGCATTCTTAACCTCAAATATTTTCTTCAAATGAATGCAATAGGAACAGATATACCCACCAGGGTAGCGTGGTGGTAGCATGTCTGCCTCATGTTCAAAAGGTCGTGAGTTTGAATCTCACTTAGGGTAAGTTACCCGGGTAAGGTTTTTTTCGGGGTTTTCCCTTATCCTGAGAAGGCGAATGTAGAGTAACTTTAAGCTCCACGGACCCCGAGATCATTTGAGCATCATTTCATCAATTACATTCATCGTAAACTAAAAAAAAAAAAAAAAAAAAAAAGGGGGAACAGATGGGAAAATATTGCCAAAATGACTAAGTAAGTACTGCCTTTAGACTTAGTTTGGAGGAATCAATATATAAATGCCAGTATTCTGGATAATGGTCATGTCCCAAAGCCTAAAATAAGCCACTCACATTGTTGCAAAAAATTATTCCTTCATTCTCAGAAAAACATTCAATAAAATGAGTTTGCTGTTTTCTAAATGAAGTTAATTTAACATGGATATCTAAAAGATTCCGTTCTTATAATCTAGAGCCCAACAATTCTGCTTGATGTTTGGAAACATTTAAGTCCCTCACAAGATCATTGAGGGCGTTTTGTGAGAACACCTGATGATTACAGGGTAAAGAAGATGTAGATGGTTGAAACTCTGGATGTCGAATAGCACTGCTACAGCTTGAAATGTGGGGTTTGTTCTTCTTCTGAAATGGTGTCCTGCTGTGGAGCTTCGGTATAGGAAGAGGAACTGCTCAGATGGCTGAAAGTAAAGTGGGCTACTAGATCTCACCTTTAAATTTTAAGAATATCCCTTCAACTATTCTAAAGCAGGACTATGAAACACTAGCACACTACTTGAACACTGACAGGAAAGCAATAACAAATTGAAAATAAATGAAGTATCATTACTTATAAAATGCTAAATACAGATAGCAGCACAGGATGGGATACTAATATATTAGTTCTAATATATATCACTAGATATCGACCCATATCCTAAGGAAAAAAGAACACGAAATTGAAGTTGTATGGGGTAAGGGGAAGATTCAACTACTATGTTATATGTATATGTTAAAATAACTTTTGTAAAGGTTAAAATAACGTTTTAGGTTTTTGAAAAAATGGTATGTGATAGACAAAATCTAATTATTGATTCATTTTTACCATTAAACAGTGCACCTAATTAATTTATTCTCATAAAAAGGACAAATTTCATGTTGAACAGTGATACTTAAAACATAAATTTATTTATTTACTTACATATAATGTCCAAATGAGCATATTGCTCTAGGAAGGGACTGCCGTTTAATGAGGCGGCAAGCAAAATACAAAGAATAAAATAAATACATAAAAAGGAGTAAATAAGTATTATACATATATAGGGGAAAGTCGGGTAAGTTCACGAGGAGTCAATGATGACACATTGTTAATTTCTCCACAAACTCTATAGATGGCACAATGTGCATAATGGTACTGCCTCCTTAGAATACCTCTGCATGATGATATTGATGGTTTGTGTTTAAGGTTACACAACTACTGAGGTCATTAGCGCCCTCAGAAAACAAGGTTAAATAAAAACACCAAAGTAAAAGAACAATATAAAACAAATGGTATTTAAAACCAGAGAATAAAATAACCCATAGCTAAAAGACAAACATGAATGATGAATGGTGTTTAAGGGTGCTTAACTGCTAATGTCATAAGCACCCCAATAAAACAAAAGAAAGCAAACGCCAGGGGTTAAAAGAAATGTAAAAATATGATAAAATAACAATCAAGTGAATTAAAAAAAGCAATGAAAAATGACGGGGATAAAAGACACAGATGAAACCAAAATGTGTGTAAAAAGAAACATAAAATACTAAGATGAAAGCTAAAACAAAATCCTCAAGGTAAAAGCATTAAAAGATATAAAACAGCCAAACCTAACATTAACGTTCCAAAAACTACAGGGGCAGAAAACTAAAATTAAACGTGTAATTGGAACATTGGTTTTGATAAAAAAGTAAAAACCGTATCTACTACTTTGAGGTTGTCAGCAAGCACCTCTTAGAGGGTGGCTGGCAGGTATAGTGAAGAACGAAGTGCTGCTAGAGCGGCGCATTCTAGCAGCACATGCCGGACCGACAATGCTGCTCCACAAAGCGGACAGATAGGTACCGGTTCACGCGTAAAAAGGTGACTATGAGTAAAAATACAGTGACTGATTCTTAACCGAGCCAATATCACCTCCCCCCGACGAGCTACATGAGAAGAAGTCACCCAGGAGGGCCTTCACCTCTGCATGCCAGCACGAAAGCACCGCTCTCCACACAAGCCTGAAGTCCGCAGGAATCACAAACGGTAAAACAGTACTGGGTGCCGTTGTTGCTGTCTTTGCTGCCGCATCCACCAGTTCATTCCACAGCAAGACAACGTGACCGGGGATCCATGCACACTCCACTTTAACGCCCGAAGTGTATAGCATGTGGAGGGCATCCTGAATGCGCTGCACGATAGGTAATTGCGAAAGCTCTGAAGTGCACTAAGGGAATCACTCATAATAACGCCACATGTCGACGGCGAATATAAAGAATGGCTCGATAAATGGCATACAGCTCTGCAGTATAGACAGATGTGCTAAGATGCAAACCGAAAGTAAAAGGATTGCTACCGGAAACAAAGGCACATCCAACACCATCATTATGTCATTGCTATCGATGTAGATAAAAACGCGATCACTGCACTGGGATAAAAATTCCAAAAAACAAGAACGGATACTAAATTCAGACATCGTAGATTTTCTTTAGGCCGACATCCCAAGATCTACGTAGGATGTAGCACGTAACCAGGGAGGGAGTACCCTCTCCCCCTTGGGAAACATGCTGGGTACCTCAATATCGTGTTTCTGAAGCAACTCTCGGAAACGGAACCGGGCAGGCCTTAGACTACAAGCACGAATGGCATTCCGGCATTCATCTGTTCACCAAGGAACAGGAAATCGACGGGGATGTCCAGTCGACCGCGGAAAAGAAATCTCAGCAGCGAAAAAAATTGTCCCGGTGAGATGTTGGACTAAAAAATCCACCGAATCGTGCTCGTTGTAGTGGAAAACGGTTGAGCTAGAATGAAGGTTCCAGTTGGCCTAGTCTAGGCGCCGTTTAGGTAAACGAGTGGAATATACAGCCTGTGGTAAGAGACAAATAAGAATAGGGAAGTGGTCACTTGAATGCAAGTAGGAGATAATATTCCATTGTAAGGAAACTGCCAACTGTGGAGAACAAACTGCTATATACAGATGAGAAAAACTATTGAAGGCGCCAGAAAGAAATGTAGGCTCTCCGGTGTTCAGGAGAAATAGATTGATATTATCCAGGAATTCGACGAAAACTTGACCTCTCGCACAAGCCCGAGTAGAGCCCCAAACAGAGTGGTGAACATTCACGTCCCCTACCAACAGAAGGGGAGTTGGTAGCTGGGAGACGAGGTCCTCTAAATTAGTGCACGAGAAGTCATCAGATGGAGGTACATGTATACAGCAAATGGTGAAGCAAAGGGAAGGTAGCTTTAGCCTTACAGCAATGGGCTGTATTTCAGAAGACATCATCTGCGAAGATATCATCTCTGATAAGTATCGTGGTGCAGGAACTCTATCCGCCGGTGATATATCACACCGGACAGAAGGGTACCTCTTTGATGTAAGGTGGTCTTGGGGACGGAGCTTGATCTCTTGCAAGCATACGACCAAAGGCTAATACGTGCTGAGCAACAATTCAAGTTCTGGTCGATGTGATCGAATTCCACATATGTTCCACTGTAGGATAGCCATGGGCAATGGTATAGGATAAGTTTTAAATGGAAAGGCGTTTCTGCATATTCGGCTATGCTGGTCGGTTTAGTTTATTTTTCTTGGCCATCGGACTAACACTTTTTTTCAGGAGCACGATACTGTCGCTTACGCACTGGCCGTCTGGCGGTGAGGGCAGAATCCTCCTGGTCCATCTCCTCCACGGGGGAGATTCCCATTCCAATAGAGAATTTCGAACCGATTGGAAATGCTGATCAACGAAGATGGTGGTCGTCGATCTATGCTCTCCCCAGAAGATTCCTCAGAAGAGGATCTACGCGGAGAGTGGCGTGGACTTTGCTGTCCCTTAGATGTTTTGGGAGGGCACTTTTCAGTCTCTTTCAGGAAGTGGTCCGGACATGTTTGGTTTTAAAAGTTTTCGCGGGTGCAGAATTCTCGACGGTTATGGCTGCCTTAGTACCTGAGGTCGAAGGCTTGGGTGACACTTTATCTGTCTCATATTTTGCAGAGGTGGTGGTTGCAGATCTTGAAGCAATGAAGAAGTGGAAGCTAAGACCTTGTAAGTGGTCTGGCTAACAGTCTTTTCTGCAATTGTGGCCCCGTTAATATCGCAGGTCTGCGTTGCGATTTCCCGCTTTGGTACTGGTTTGGCTAGAACCGGGCTTTATGAACCAGACAGCGGGACAGAGGGTTGGTGGATTCGCAGGAGCTTCCGAGAAGGATATCTTCTCTTTCACTCGGATCTCCTGGATCACTCTCTCCTCTCCAAAATGGAGACAGTCTTGGAAGGTAGATGGATGCTAACCACCGTAGTTAACACAGCACGTAGTCGATGTACAACCTCCGTCGTGTGTGACATCCCCACAGTTGGCACATGTAGACTGACCACTACAAAACTCGCAAGTGTGCCCAAAGTGTTGACATTTGAAGCATCGCAGCGGTTTCGGGATGTATGGCCTAACCTTAATGGCTTCGTACCCTGCTTTAATTCCTCGAGGGAGATCTGCCCGGTCAAAGGTAAGGAACAGGGTACGGGAACCATTACTACAAGAGACAGAGGTGACGCCTTGTGTTGAGAGCTTCTCCTGAATCTCCTCGGTAGACAAACCGTCCAACCCTGCGCAAGGAGTTCAGTCTTGTGCATAGTGATCTTCACAGGGTAACTGCCTAAATATTTGCTCGCAATAATTTTGACACCTGGGATACGGACACTGCTTCAATCCTCCCTCAAACTACGAGGTTGCCCACACAAGGGAGTCAGAGGAGGCTTGGGACCCTGGGGGATGCCTCTGTAGGTATGACACTTGAACTAGACTCGTTTAGACACTTTATTGAGTTGAGAATGGAAGTTTGGAAATGGGTGCTGTTTTGTTACAATTTTTCCTAGAGTAAAAATAAACCTCATGTAAGTAATACTTTTATATTAATGGAGTTTAGTTGATTCCTCTTTAGCCTTATATATTTAATGATGCTATAATACAGGTTTAATGGAATTGTTCTCCAAGATTTCATATGAGTTGAAGTTTGTAACCAAAATGTCGACCCAGGTTAAGATGACAAATTTGGATAGGCTAAGATGGCAAATTCATCTTACCCTCCTATCTCTCTCTCTCTCTCTCTCTTGCTATTCTTTTAATTACTTTGTTATTGTAACATCATGTCATTTTAATTGTGGGCTACATGATAAACTTGGAGAAAGTGAATATAAGGAAGACAGACAAACACGAAGCAAGGAATCAATGAAAGAGGCAGTGCAGCACTCCCCGAAGTTTCTTTACGTTGCTATATACAAAAGTGTATAGAAGAGGTCAGCTGTGGTTTTATACATATTTAAATACTTACATTTAGAATTCTCATTTTAAACTAATATTTTATCTACACTGATATACTTAATTAAAATAAAATTAAGACAATTGATAATTCGCAATAGACAGAATAAATCATTTTTTTTTTTTTTTTCATTTCAGGATTTTCCACAAAATGCAGGAACATTCAATAATACATTTAATGATGATGGGTTACAAAAATTGCAGCAATATCATTGATTTGGGCAGAAGAGTTTTTGGATTAACAAGATCAGATTTTGCTAGAATTGTCTATGACAATGCTGAATTTAAGAAAATAGAACAAGCTGCTATTTTTATACAAAACGAGCACACCCATGAAACACCTCTGGAAGAACAGAGACAAAGAAAAGATGATAAGAAGATAAAACAAGAAAGAAAAATGAATATGAATGAAAAACTAAAAGAGAGTATGATTACAAAGGCAAAAACAATTGAAAAAGGGTCTAAACGTAAACTTACATTTGACAGAACTTATGCAATGAGGCAAAGAAAGAGTCCTGGAATAGATTTGTGCGACTCATATTCAAAGTTATCCATTGAAATTCAGCAAATGATTCAGATTATATGGATGAAAGAGATTGCACAATTTGTGAAGAGACTGAAAAGACAGAAATGTCTTGATGCCAAAAGTAGACTCGTGCTCAGTGTATGGGCTTAAATTACAGGGAAGCAAAGGAGAAAAGTTATATTTGTGACTTTAATTAATAAAATATCTTCATTTTTAAATTATTTACTTTCAATCCATCATCTTACCCATACCCCAAAGCCATCTTACCTGTCCTATAAGGTAAGTTGACAATTGATACTATTATTGATAAAAATAGGTCCACTTGAAAAATACTTAATTATAGGAAATGTTTAACAGTGTGATTCTAAAGGCGATGGATGGAGTAATCATATTTTGATAAATAAACTATTACACTTACAACTAAAGGGCATAAAAGTCATAATAAGCATTAATGTCGTCAACAAACCTGACTTTCCCATATATATATATATATTTTTTTTTTTTTACCTATTTTGTGTGGGTGTATGATAATGCAATATTTCAGCACACACCATAAGGATTTTCTGTTGTCAAATTGTTAAGAACTGCAATATTGCTTGATATTTGAAGAGTTTCTTTTTAAACTGGAATAAGTTGAGTGATCTTTGATGTTAAGTGGGAGACTGTTGTATGTTTTGGTGGCACATCTTATTTGACATACTTCAATACTTCATTCATTCATTTATTTTCAGCTTAATGTGTTTGTGCACAGTTAATATGTCAAAGCAAATACAACAGTACATAAAATTGGAGTACGAGGATCGGCTGATAAGTCCTGGGTCTCTCATTGAAAACAGCATTTAAAACTTTAGAAATTAATGTTGAGTCGAACTTGATACTTTTAAAACTTCACTTTTTTACTTACATAATAATAGTTTTAAAAGTGTTCGACTCAATGTTAATTTCTAAAGTTATCATTTTGCTTCACTGTGTACCACTTCCTGTCAGGTTAGTTAACATAAGCACTTTCTTTTTGCTTTATTTCTCAACCTAATCTCCAGAACGGCTATTACATTTGTCATATCAGTGTTCTAATTTAATTAAACCATCTCTGTAGTGCGATTTATCAAGGTCCTCAAAATAGCTGTTTATCACATCGATGACCTCCTCGTTGCTGTGAAATCTTCATCCTCCAAGAATTTTGTCGAGGTTTGGGAACAGGTGGTAATCACTGGCTGCTAGATCTGGTGAATAAGGTGGATGTTCAAGCAATTTGAACTTTAATTCGCACATTTTTCCAATTGCAATGACTGAACGATGGGCCAGAGCATTGTCATGATGAAACAAGATTTTTTTTTTTTGTCAAATGAGGTCTTTTTCTTTTCACTTCATCACTCAAATATTGCAGTAAGCTTGCATAGTAGACACCAGTAATACTTTTACCATTTAAGTAATCAATCAAAATAATTCCCTGTGCATCCCAGATAACACTCTTCATAACCTTGTTAGCTGACAAAATTGTCTTTACCTTTTTTGGAGTTGGTTCACCTTGGCGCGATCCACTGTTTTGACTGTGATTTACTTTCTGGAGTGTAGTGATGTATCTAAGTTTCATCCAAGATAATAAGCTGTCTCAAAAATTCACTGGGATTTTTACGGTACAGCTACACATTCTTAACAGAAACAGTTTTTCTTTGCAACTTTTGATCAAGAGTCAACAAACACGGCACCCATCTTGCACAGATCTTGTGAAAGCCCAAAACATTACTTAAAATATTACCTGCATGTTCTTTTGATATGTTTACAGCCTCTGCTATATCAAACAATTTAATCTGCAGTCTTCCAGTACTAAACAATTAATTTTTTCAATGATCCCTGGAGTTGTCACTTCTACAGGGCATCAAGAGTGAGGCTCATCACTAGTTCTCATACGTCCCATTTTAAACTCTGCAACCCATCTTTTAATCATTGAATATGAAGGGGCAGAGTCTTTCAATGTACTTTACATTTCCTCCTTGATTTCTTTAGGCATTAAGGCTTTCAAATGGAAGTATTTAATCACTGCTCATTTTTCCAAATCCTCCATTTTTGTGAAAACTCTAAATTTATCTTGTTTAAAATGCTGTCATTCAAAAACTAAACAAGCTATTGACCTGTAACCATGGATACAAGCTAGTCTAGAGTTAAATTACATGATGCTGCTGTCTAACTGGCCTAGTGGTGGCATATCTGTGTGAGGCCTGGGGCTTATCAGCCGATCCTCATATATACATAGTAGGAATGTGAAAGATAAAATGTATCATTAAGAATGATAGGTCTAATTATGTTTACAATGATTTATAAATTCATAAATATTATAGTAGGCATTTTCATTGAATAAATTTTTCAGAAGCTTTTAAAGTTATTTAAGTTATTACAAGTTGACTGATATTGGAAGTATATTATAAACTTTTATCCCTATGCATCTTTTCTTACATATGTCCTGGGATAGCATGATTGTTTATACTCTGGTGTCATGATTGTGAGTTGGTTTGCATAGGAAATTTGTGATTAACCAAATATACAAATAGTTGTATAGATAAATACGCTTGGAAGTGTAAGCATCTTTGTTAGCTTAAACACATCTCTGCAAGAATCCATATCACTTAAATTCCCTATGCATCTGATTGCTCGTTTTTTTGAGTATGAACATTTTATTAAAATTTGTTTTGCAGGTATTGCCCCAAATTTCTATACCATAAAATAAGATTGAGTGGATAAGAGCAAAGTATATTATTTTGGCTGTTGAATATGGGATATAATTATTTAAACATCTCAAAATAAATAAGTTTTTACTAACATTTACTGCCACTTTATCAATATGGCTAAAAAAATGTAATGTTCTATGCTCAGCCCTAATAAGTTTACATAATTTACGCTTTTGATAGTGTTATTATGGATTATTAATTTGGGGGGCGGGGCTAATTATGTTCTTGTAACCAAAATTATCATTTGACATTTAGATGGTTTAACACACAGATTTTATTACTGAAATAGTATGTTACCGAATTAATTATAGTATTGTGCTTGCTGACAACAATTGTATCATCCACATACTGTATGATATTGGCATTAGGTATCTTTTGTGTCATGCATGTATAGAATGAATAACGAAGGACCCAATATTGAACCTTGAGGAACGCCATATGTCAGATTTTTAAGTCTGGATTTATAAAACCCACTATTGGTTTTTAATTGTACTAATTGTTTCCTGCTTGTCATATGCAAGTTATCTATTTATATCCCAATCCTCTAAAACCTAACATAGATAATTTGTTCATTCCAATATTGAAATATTGTTCATTCAAATATATACCAAAAGCATGATTACCAGATTCGAATTTATATGTAACCCTTTCAAAACAATCTGATATTGCAGTGTTAATAGATCTTTTATTTACAAAACCGTTTTATTCTTTGGGTAGAAGTTTATATTTCATTATGTATTTTGTTATTCTGTTATAAAGTACACGTTCAACAATTTTTGAGATAGTGGGTAGTATTGATACAAATCTATAATTATTAATATTGTTTTTGTCACCCTTTTAAATACTAGAATTATTTTTGAAGTTTTTAATTCCAGTTCTAGGCAGCGATTTATAATGGATGTAAATGGTTTTACTACCTCATTATTATATGCTTTTATGAGTGGCTCAGCACCAATGCTGTTTTTTTTTATTTTAGTGACTTTTATTATACCTATTATTTCAGCAGTATATGTAGGATAGAGATAGAAGTTTCTTGGATGTTTTGACTTGTTAGTTGAATATGTATTAACTCCTTTCCTTTGATTTATATTTTCTCCTATAGAAACAAAGAAGATATTGAAGGTTTCTGCTACTTTTATAGGTTCAGATATTATGTTATTACCTATTTTTAGATTTATGGTATTTGGAGTAGGATGGTTTGAAGATTTTTTAAATTCATTTAGTATTTGCCAAATAGTTTTACATGTATTTGAAGAAAATTGGATCCTTTCTTTAATACTATTTTGTTTAGCTGCTTTTACTGCTTGACAAATTAGAATCCTTTAAGATTGTCCTGCTTGATTACAGAAACTCAACAGTTTTGCCTTAGTCACCAATTTGATGCTCTGTATTTATTTTTTGAACAATTATTTATTTGCAGCACTTTTTCTCTAATATAAAAATGTTTTCTTCTTGTATGAAATTGAGGGTTTTGAGGTAATCTGATGGCTGCTGTGTTGTCTTTATATATTACTGGAGCTTTTGTTACTCTTGCTACCTCAACAAAAAGACTTTTCCATCAAATGGCTCTCTCTAGAGCTCACTAGCTGTAATTACCTCAGCTTCAGTAATTTTAGTCATTACTTTCTTTCTTTTTTTTTTTTGGATAGTGTCTAACACCTGTTTTAACTTCTTGTGACACCACAGGAAATAACACTGATAATACATGGAATGAAGATGGAGCACCAGTAGAATTTGATGTGGTATATTCATTGGTATATTTTTTATTATTATTAATATTTTTTTTATTGAAGGTAGACTTCAGTAAAAATTGAGAATCCAGAGAAAAGCCGTGCTGCTTTGTCCACCACAAATCTCACATGCGGTCGCTTGGGATCGAACCCGGTAGTCATTACTGTTCACTGAGTTTGCCTTAACCATAATATGGCTCCACCAGTGTATGTACATTATTACTGTACCACTTGTTCATCTTGTTGTGTCTCAGCAGCCACCAAAATCCACGTCATGTAACAATCTAAAATCCCCTGTTTTGTAGTGGTCTTGAATATGATTGATGCCTTTAGCAACTGAACTGCTCATACTGAAGCACTTGTTTTTTAAAGAGTGTAAAATAATAAAATGTCCTATAGGACATATTTAATGGTCTGCAATATTTTTGAAATGCGTTCTCCAGGAGTAGCATACTCAGATCTAGAGCCAGAGCTCAATTTCTGTGACTTTTTGAGTATACATGGTTCACATGTTTGATTATTTTTGCTTACTTTCATGTTCATTTGATACAGATTTTACATGTCTCTTCTCTTGGTGACTGAGGTACTCATGAAGAATTGAGCTGCTAATGTAATTATATTTACTTCTGCTGGCTCCTCTGGAGTTAAAACTCTCATGGCTGATTGTAAAGTTTGTTTCCTTTAATTCATGGGCCTTGAAGGACGCATACTTTATTTAGATTTAACTAGCACTCTTTACAGTTCACTCTTACTACCAAATATTTATGTAAGCATTTAGACTGATATTGACTATTCAATAATGTGAATATATTAAGAATTCCCTACATGAGCACTAGAATTACTCTTCCATGTGCTAATGTGATGTTATGTGGAGTCTTGAAACATTCTTACTTGATAAAGTGTTTACAGTTTTCGGTAATTTGCCTCAAAGCTCCATTATCAATGTACCAATCTTCTGAGCTATGTTCTGTTGAATATATTGAATCTTCAACAAGATAAGTCCTTCATTTGTGGTTGAACAGGAAGTGTTTCTGTTTGACACAGCCTTTCCCAAGTCAGAAGTGGTTTTGGTGGTCTGCCATCTGCAATCTATTTTTAACATATCTTAACCCAATCTCCTCTGGAACCACAGTAGTCGTATTTTCCATTCTTCTTGAAATTCTAATGTTTACTTGGTTTTTCTTTTATCACTGTAAGTGCTTCTTGGTCCACTTATTCCTTGTCTTTCTCATGAATCTTAATGTCCCTTTGATGAAATGCTAATTGCATTGCGAGTTCATTAATTGCTCATTTATCTAAGCCAACTTTACTTAAATGAATGATATTCAAGTGACGGTCCATCTAGAAACTTGCAGTTGAGTAGCTATCAGCTAACCTAGCTTCAGTTTTCTTCTGAAGATCCTTGTTCAACTGATTCCCCAAATTTTTCAGCTTAGACAAATAAGTTGCCATGTCTTCGTTTTCTTTCCATTTGATTCAGAAAAGCTGCATGCAAAAATTGTACAGCTGACTTTCAGATGATGGTTCATTTAGTTTGTGTAGCTCCAATCAAAATACATAATCTCCCAGATGTTCTCTATCGTCATAATGTATGTCAGCATCATCATAGCATTTGCCTTCACCCTGATGAAATTGTCAACTTCCTTTGTGCATTCTTTGCACAACAAGCTTAGAATTTGGCATATACAGAAAAGCAGCATATGTTGACAGTTAAATAAAACAGAACCAGTTTAACCCAGTACAAAATCAACTTGCCATCTTTCATAGTCTAGTTCATAGGGTTATCAATCCTGTTGAATAAAACAGATAATGAAAAAGAATATACACTCATTCATTAGATTGCCAATTTGAACAATTATAAGTACTACAAACATCATAGATAGATTGATCTACAGACACAAAATAAATAAAAGACTACATGAAATCACCACTCTGGAAAAACTGGATAAACCATCAATGAAATTTTGCAAATTCACTTTTCACCCAAAAGTGTTCTGGAAATTCAAAAGGATTTTTATAGACTTTAATATAAAACTGGCCCCCCAAAATAGATATAATATCCAAAATTTATTGAATCACTTTTAAAAGGTACCACATTGAACATTAACAGAAGAGGAATTTATAAAATGAGCTGCCAAGACTGCAACAAGATTTATATTACATAAAGAAGACAAAATTTGGAAACTAGGATGAAATAACACTTGAGAAGTATTAGGTACGAGCATGTAAACAAGCCTGCAGCAGTACATAATTTTTGGTCTCAAAATCATAACATAAAGGAAGAAAGAATTGATTAAATGTATAAAGAAACCTTTGGAACTGCAAATTTGGGAAAACATTTTTATTACCAAAGA
Source organism: Hymenopus coronatus (assembly GCA_030762935.1). Classification (NCBI taxonomy): domain Eukaryota; kingdom Metazoa; phylum Arthropoda; class Insecta; order Mantodea; family Hymenopodidae; genus Hymenopus; species Hymenopus coronatus. Next base: position 91,044,401 of record CM060887.1, on the reverse strand, counting down.
GGAATATCCCCTTAAGAATTTTGAGGTTCCCACCATTGATGATGTCATCCTGTTGACAAGAGTAGAGGGCAATACAACACCAGGCTGGACACAACCTCCTGTTGTATGTAGCGTCAGTCATCCCCAGAACTGAAGATGGGGTTAAAGTACCCTGAAGCCAGTCTTTCTAAACGAAGGCAAAGTTGGAGCAAAAAGTGTAAAAATGTGACTCAATTCATTTATCCTTTTCGCGGATATGGACGTCACATGATGTCAATTTTAAATGGAGGAGAACCGATATGGATGTCATATGACGTCCTGTGCATTCATGCATTTAATGCTTATTTAACCCTAATTATTTTAATTTTTGTCTTTTATAATAAATTTAAATAAATTCTAGAATAAATAAAGTCTGTCCTTTAAAGGTTCCTTTTTGAATGGTACATCTCAAAATAGGGATAGACATATAAGGGCACATCTCCACATTCACGGCATATCATGTTAGTCTCTTTATAAACTCCTTTTTATGACACACCAAACACCTTTGAAATGGATGCGATTTTTTAGCTGTTAGTGATATCCTTTTAGGAAAGTCTTTTCCTTCAAGTCTGAGGGGTGCAGGGGTTGTAGATTTCTTACCCCCTGTATGAAGAGGCCTCTGAATGCTATAGTGCTCAATTAGGCTACGAGCTATTGATATGCGGAAGTTCAGGTAGGTCATCGTCTTGCGTGGGTTTAAAGTTCTCCAAATTACTAAACAATTGTATATGGTGATATCCAGCTAGTACAAAAATACCTTTTTATACTATTTAACTGTTTTTCATAAAGAAGGATATGATTGCAATACCTGATCTATTAGATCCATACCACCCATATGTATATTGTATTCCTGGATAACATCAGGCTTGAAAATTGACATTTTGGTGTGGGCATCTATTTTTCCAGTGTCAATCATCAAAATCTTAGGGCTGCAATTGGACAATGCCATAACCACCCTCCTATCTTGCCAAGTAATGTAGGTCAAGGGTGGGACCAGACGCACCTGTATTTCTCCTCTCCTTAGAGTCTTAGTATGCACATTCTTCAGCAAACCAATACGATTTGAACGTACTGTTCCAATTGCATTTGTTTTCCTTTTGTATAAGGCCATGTATAATTTAGGGGAGCTGTACCAATTATCTAAATATACAATCCTACCCTGGTCAAGTATATGAGGCCATCAAGTGCAAAACTCGCCTTATCCAGGTAAAACAATTTTTCAGAAAACGGGAAAAACTAAAATTAGGAAAACAGTAGAACATTTGAAAATTCTCTTAATGTTATCAGGTCCCAACTAGATCCTTAAAGATGTCTGCATTCTCTGGAAAATCATTCTCAAATAATATGGCGGTAAATCAAAATTTAAATTTGGATAAGGCGAGTTTGCACCAAACAATAGTGGATTTGGCGAGTTTTGGTGGAAACACGAATTACAATTAAGTGCAAACATTTTCACACTTACTTCTTAATATTTAGTTTGACAATGTTAATAATTGACTTCTTGCAAAACTTGTTTAATTAAAACAATTTCTGACTTTATACTGATTAAATACATTTTCACAATTTTGACACCCTTTTCCCATAAGGGTGAACGAGTCACTTTCAGATTTTTCTCACTACTTGACCAGTTTTCATATGACATATTATGATTTGTAACATATTTTGTATATTATACCTATAAAAGGCAATACTAGTCATTTATGTTCAAAAAACAAACATATAAAATTCTAAGTTGTCCTTCCTCACTATCCAAGAAGCTTTCACAAAGAGCATCTGTTTCTTCATTGACATTGGCAATACTGTTTTTAGATATTACGTTATTGTAAAATACAAGGCTTTCATTTTCTTCCCAGTTTTCACCAAAATGTTTTTTTAATAAATTTCTGATATCTTGAACCTTTTCCTCCTTTACTAACACACCTACATCTAAATTCTTTGCAATAAGCATTTCTAAGGTTTTGCCTCGTTTCACAATTGTCTTGCCTACACTCAAATCTGACTGATAATTTGCCTCGCCTTGTGCCTGAACTTTGCCAGAAGTAGAACGCTGTAAAACGATACATTTAGAAGCCTTTAATTTAAAATGCCAGAATCCTGGTGACTTCAACATTTCCTTGGCAGCATACTTCCAATCTTGCACTGGTACATCTGTGCCTAGCCTGATTACCGTTCCATGATTTTTATAGATTTCAAAATATTCTTCAGGCCTACTAACAGTGTTTCTCATTCTTACTTCTTTCTCTATTAGCCCGAAAACATGATCAGGAGGGATGAATGAATGGCCAGGAATAGGAAATATCATTTCTACCACCTTCACGTTCTGCGGTGCTTGAATAGCAAGCCATTTATTGCACATGCCTATCATAGTAATGTTTTTATTTTGTCCACAGCATCCATCTGCAAATAGCCTAACTTTCTTAATTCCAGAAAAATCAGATTTGCACAAATGACTGTATACTGCTGACACAATTTCGTTTGAGCCTTTAGGACGTTCATTTTCTGTCCACACAAAATTAGAAACAATCTGTTTTGTCAGTGTTGTCTTGGATGAACCCTGCACAATGCCTACTGTAATATGCTGCTTGATCCTGTACTTTTGGCAGTACCATATTTTTCTGACAATCAAATGAAAATGTTGCTACCTTATCATCTTCTTCTTTCAGGAGATCAAAGTAAGCCTTAGCTCTAAGTTTGTGTACTCGTTTAGCTATCAGCAAAACAGAAAGTTTAGTTTTGTCTATTTCTAGTTTTATTTTCTCATCATAAGAAAGACAAACTGAGCATAAATCAGAAACAGGATTTTTGAAGCCTATATTAAATTTTGTATTAAAAATATTGCAAAAGATACTCTTAGAGACTTTTAAAGAATTAGATACTTCTGCATTATACATAAGTCTCATCTTATTAATACTCAATTCGCCTGGTAAGTATTGTCGTGTTGAGGTTTTGCTCCTGCAATAATGGACGTCAAGTACTTTAAATTTCTGTATGAATTTAATTACAGATTTCCTCTTATTACTATTTTTTTGTGACACCCTGTCTCCATCTCGCAGTTCCTTTGGCGCCACTCCAGTTTCAAGATGTCTTTTACAGACATGCTGCACTCTGTCTTTCGATATTTGCAAAATGTCTGGAAAAGTTTTCTGACACACCTGAACTAGTGGACCTTGTACACGTTTCGCGTGATACTTTGTTGTAAAACCCTTGCAAGAACCGCCTTTGACTGCACGCTGCCGTTTAGGTACATCAGTAGAACAGTAAGTCAGTATAATGCAGTCTTGTTTAATTTTAGAACTGCAGCTGTAGAAGGCTTCATGGAATTTCCTTGCATCCTTCTGTGTCAAGTTACTGCATTTGAATGATTGTGATTGCAGGCAGGCATGCGTGGGCCGAGGCTTGCTGAATGCCTTTAACAATAGAGACAGTAATGTTTAAGTTATCTGTTTACTCCTTAATGAGTCATTTTTGTGAACAAGGAAGAATACTTTAATTTGAAATTTGATCATACATACCTTTCCCTCTTCTCTCTTTCACATTTTGATTCACGGGATGCTCGTTTCCTAGTTCTACAAAACTCCATAATAACATGTCTGCACCTTAGACCAGTCAAAGCTAAACTGAAAAACAATTACAGTTATGCAGAACTGCCAATGCAGGAAAATATAGAAGTGGACTGCTATATATCTTAGTGTTGGATAAGGTGAGTTTTGCTCTTCACACTGCACAATTGTAGTGACACAAGTATTGGATAAGGCAAGTTTTGCTGTGAATTGTAAGATGGATTAGACAACTTCTGCATCAACCGTCACAATGAATTTGAAGAGTTTTGCATTAAACAGCAGTTTTCTGTGCTCTCTTGAAGGCGTATTAGATGTGTTTTTTTCAAACCTGAAGTTACCAGTTCATAGAGAACTGCAATAAGTATTGAATCCCATGTCTAACTCAATTTTTTTAATTTTTGGATTAGACGAGTTTTGCACTTGACAGCCTCATATGTTCCTTTAGGTGCATTATTATGGAGTCAGATAACCCTAAATCTTTGTCTCCAGTATTATCAGTTCTTTGACCAGTGTAAATGCAGCTATTGTAAAGTTATCCCGTTTTACTTTTACAAATATCAAAACTCTCTATGCCAAATCTGGCCCTCTTTGTTAAGATGTATTGCTCCCAGCCTAAGTGGCCCTTACAAAGCTTTCATCTACAGTGACCTTATCACCAGGCAAGGAATTTTCTTTGAATTTTTAAATAATATATTCCAAAACCAACCTAATTTTGTGTAGTTTATCATTTACGCTTTCTGTGCAGGTAAAATGAAGGAACCACTAAATGGAAATAAACCTGTTATTTGACATGCATTTCCCAAAAAATGGAGTAGCTAGCATGTCATCTGTAGACCAGTACATGTCTCAAGTTGGTTTACACATAACACTCATGAGCGTAATTAGACCAATTAGCCTGTAAATCTCATTCAATGTTACTTCTGTCAACTTCTGAATTCTACTCTTAGGCCCTAAATTGCCTTTAGAAGTCAGGTCTTCCTTCACCTTACTCACTTATGCATTCGTTTCTGTAACAATGAGAGACATTAAGTCAGCAGTAAAAACGGTTGTGAAAATGTCGATTGGTTGGCTGTCAGAAGTCAGCTGAGCTCGGGGTTGTATCCCAGAGGCTGTGCTTGTGAAGATATATCTAGTTATTTTGACTGCCCCACAATGTTGCTTCTTCACGAACACCTGAAGGAAGAGAGTCACTTTCTTCTTCACTGCTACCTATATCCTCGACGCCTCCCTCAAAATCTGAAAACTCACTGTCATACATCAAAAAGTCTTCCACATTATCTGAAGTAATTTCTGAAGCCCATACACTGCCTACACAAGCTAATTTGTTAGCTACATTGCTAGTCGAAGCCATGGTTAAAACTGAGATATAATATTTTCAAATGTGCTTTTCTGGTAGCTAAAGCAAAAAACTGTGAACTTGTAGCTACAAGGCTCTACCATAGATCTCTCCTGTGTATTTATTCTAAGGCGTAAATAGAAATGCTGACAGAGAGGTTTGATTCCTTTGCAGCTTGGGTGTTCCTCACAAACACACACACGTAATTGCACCATAGTATTAAACAGAATGATAAAACCTTAAAGCTGAAAACATTGTGCTTGGCTAGCTATACGTATATACCTTTGTACACACACAGCACAAGCCTGACTCACAAATTAGGTGCATTTGACGTACAGAGAAAAAGTTAGTGATATTTAAACTTTTGTTAATACAGTCTCTCTTTGTTTCTATGATAGGTGTATAGTGCCTTTAATGAGCTTTAAGCAAGTTTTTGTTTCATTAAAATATTTTAATAAATACCAAAGATACAAATGTTTATGTACGAAGTATATTTACCTACATTTAACACTTTAAATGCCTTGAATTGTTTATTGGGTATCCATTATCGGCCGTGCAGTGTTTAAATGGCCATTGCTCAAGTGGTTAAATTATGGCATTCCACTTCTAAAATACTTCTTTTTATTTGGTACAGCCAAATGTTAAAATAATATTACATATCACATTATAATAACATCTTGAGTGTTTTACAGAATGCAAAAAAAGCAGGATTTTAAGTAAAGCAAAAAACTATGTGGCTGAAAAATAATATGCTGCTAAACACTGTTAGCCAGTGAAGTTCGCTTTTTCCATGTGCATCTGTTTAAATCTACTTTCAGGTTACAGCAAACAAGCAATGGTACAAACACAACATATCATCTGCATAAAAAGGTGATGACAAATGTCCTGCACAAACGAAAACAAAATACTTGAAATTCTTATCTGACATACTTCAATAGCTTTATTTGTAACAGAGCATTGTTTATCAGTTGTACCATAAAGCAAGTAAAATAAAGCTTTGGTATGACACACTGTGAAAAATATATTGATTTCCCTAACCTTGATAAAAAATAAACTTTGCAATGCAAGCAAAGATCAAATTTGAAGTTGGAGATTTCCAATTCTGCCAAACAAAACCAGTCATTTCCAAAATATTTGTGCTATAAACTGCATACAGAAAGCAAGAAAATATTGTTATTGATTATATGATATCAAGAGATTTAACAGGAATTAACCACAAAAATATTTATCACTATTAGGTAAAGCAAAGCCTTATTATACTTTTATTTATTTATACTTTCTGGAAAAATATCTGTTTTGAAAATGACATAGACAGGCAATTAACAAGTTCTGCAAAAACAAACAGCATAATTAAGAAAGCAAGTTGTTTTAAAATGAAACCTCTATTACCTATAATCTGTATTTGCATTCTTTTTATTGCATTACCATGGTGATTTGTTCTTTTTTTTCTCTTTCCATTGCTACATCTGTTTAACAACTTTTATCTCTATGATCACATAATAGGGTCTTTAATGGGAAAAAAAAAGAAAAAAAGTACTTTCTTTAATGTTGGTTTTATTATCTGTTACGTGGTAATAGATTCTCAGTCACTCCACATTCATACTTTCAGATTCTGTAAAGGGTAGAGAATAATTTTAGTTATTAATGAAAAATTCTACTTATCAGCCACAAATTGAACCTGGGATTTACAAACTTTAAAAATGCATCATTAATGTACTGCAGTTTAAAGTTTTTCTGCTGATGCTCTCTTAGATTTTCAAGCTCATATTGCATATACTAACGAAGCAATACTTTCCAGATACTTGGATCTTGTTCTTCCCGGCCACCAGAAATTGTTGACATTGAAGTGCAGTGTATGGCAGAGTATAAAGCCATGAAGAGGGCTAAATGTAACATGACAGGTCAGTTTCATTCAGCACAGTATTCAGCACTAAAGAAAAGTAAATTGAATATTAAATCTAAAAGAATTTGGAGAGAGAGAGAGGGAGAGAGAGAGAGAGAGAGACAGAGAGAGAGAGAGAGAGAGAGAGAGAGAGAGAGAGAGAGAGAGAGAGAGAAAAGAAACATTGTAGTTCAGGGAGAGTAAAGACATTCAAGTATTCAGGATTATATTAAAGTATTAAGACATTTCCAGACAGATATACAAGAACTATTTCAAAACTTCAATCAAAACCTGCATTAACCAGAATGTATTTCTCTTTTGTTTTCTTTTTCATATTATATATTAAGGCAAAATATCATCAATTTTAGCCTTTCTCTCACTATGGTAAAAATATATGACATTCAGCTTAAAATAAAATCATACCATCAACTTGGGTGACTTTGGATGCGTTTTGCATTTCTTTTCATTTTATTAAGTGTGTGATTGGGAATAAGGTTACTTCATGTAGGTAATATTTGCTATGGTCTTGGTAAATAGTGTGACGTATTCTGATTTTTTGTATATAATATAGTTAAGTTGTTTTTTTAAAAAATATTAAGTGTCCGATGTCGCCTGGTATAGTGGGGTGACTTCAGACACATACATTATTCTTACGATATCCGAAGATTGCCATCATAACATGTTGTTTTGGACACTTTTTTTTTAGTTTTGAGAAATATTTTCAGGTTCTGTTTTAATGTATAATAGTTTACAATAGTTAAACATAAAATATCCTGATTCCACTGAATTCAATAAGAAAAGAAAAAAGACAGCATTCATTAGATCAAATTACACCAATAAGATATTTTAAGTGAATAAAAACTTGAAAAGTTAGTAAAATAACGCAGTAACATATCCGATACAGTTTATTACAGTATGTCATGTGGAAATACAAAGTTTTCTCTTTCTTCAGCGCCAGCAGCAATTTTATTATTTGATCTTTACAAATGTAGTCCTCATCAGAAACTTTCCAGGTGTCCCAAACATGTTCCGCTTTATAGAGGATATAAGGTGGAAGAAGATGCCCATCACAGAAGCAGCCATCATAACAGAAATGCTGTTTTTTGAAAAATCTATAACATGTCCACCTCTTCTTATGACTATGTGTTTCCTTCCAGGATCGTCATTGAAATTAGTTTGTCATAGTTGACAAAGTTGGAATTAGGCACATTGGACCAATGTTGTGGAATTACTGATTCTTTGGACACTTCAGCATGAGCTCTCACTTAGTTTAACAGACAGTGTTGCAGAAGGTCTCTTTAGCAAGGAAATAGCCCAGTCCACTCCTGGAAAGTTATTCTTGAAACACTGTATTATTCTGGCAGATCTGTCTAAATACCCGTTACCAGGTATCTTATGTCTGTTGATGTAAAGGGAAATCCCCAGCAAGCAGCAGCCAATATTCCTTCAACAAGAGTTTTTTCTTCATCTTTGTTTAACACAGGCTGGCCTCCCATTAGGTTTACATGCTTCTTATTAACTTTATTTTCGGGAGTCGACCGATATGCCATAATATTCTGCTATTTTCCTGTAAGACATACCTGATTTTACAGCTCTGATAGCCTTTTCTAAATTTTTTTTATTGTAATTACAGCATACTGGAGCTCCAAGCTTCCTCTTATATCAACCCATGATTGTCCGAAGTCAACCCTCAAATGAATGGTTTCTAATAAAAGTTGGTATATGTATGGGCCAATAATTCCTAAGGAAGAGATGCCACACCAGACTGTTACTTTTGGACTTTGAAGTAGCTTTCTAACACTTGAAAGGGTTGTTCATTGCTCCAGTAACGTAAATTGTGTTTATTAACATAACCAGAAAGATAAAAATGTGCCTCATTCGACTTTATCAGTATGTATTTTTCTATTTTGTACAAGGTATTAAAAGGTTTTGCAAGCGTCTGACTAAAATCCATCTCTCTCCACATAGTTGTATACAGTGCTATAACTTATAAAAAACACTAAGATATCCAAAATGATGTAAGAGCTGAATTTATAGCCTGAGCAAGACTCTGCATACATAAAACATTTTGCAGCAAGATTTTACTGGAGGAAATAGCCAGAAGTCATATGGTCAGAACTGTAGGGTGGATGGTTAAGCAACTGGCTTTATTGGCTTCCAGTTTCCTCAAATTGCAGCTGTTCTGTGAGGAGCTGTATTGTCATGCAACGGCCTTGAAGTTTCTGTCTTTGAACGCCACCACCTCAGCTTTAAATAATGGATTCAAAACATAAAAGTCATTGTATTCTCCACTCATTGTCATTCCTTGTGATATGCGGTCAACCACTAATGGTCCATACTTGAAGAACATGATGAACACTTGCTTCCAAGAACAAAAATCTGGTTGAAGAAGAACAACTGGTTTTTGACCATTCGCATTTACCCACACACAACTCCGAGCTTTATTTGGTGTTGTATTAATAATCAAATGAACTTTAATCACTAGTATATACATCATTTAGGGCCATCAGGTGGAAACATACTCAGCACTTTCCTTGCACATTTCTTTCTCCTCTTCTTCTCTTCTGTGGCTAGAGAATGCAGAATCCATTTTGCACAGCTTTTTCGCAGCTTTAAATGTTCAGCCTATTTTACATTTTTCCAAAGCATAATAACATATGGAATTTTACTCTGGGGAAACAGCTCACATGTTAACGAGATACTTCTATTACAAAAAAAAGTCATTCAAATCATTTCTGATGTACCGAAACTTGCACACTCAAACTTTTATTCATTAAACTAAAAGTAATGACTGTAATAAATATATACATTTACACTGTATTACTGTACATAAAGAGTCACATACCTGAATTCCAAAACAGACAAGATATACATACATACAATACTAGAGGGGATCAACATATTAATATGCCATATCATAGGTTAACCACATCCCAGAAGAGTTTTGAAATATTAGGTATAAAACTTTACAATAATTTACCCATAGAAATAAAACAATTATCAGGATCAAGCTATAAGAATAAGCTCCATGAATGGTTAGTGGCTAAACCTTATTACTCGGTACAGGAATACTTTAAAAGGTAATGTTACTCAAAAATTTGCTTCTCAAATGATTTTGATGTTACCTTATAAGATATTATGTATTTACTTTTCTTAAATTTATCAATCACTCTGTTCTTTAGAATTTTGTATGGATAGGAAATAATTAAGGAATTTTATTCATGTATAGCAGCTTGGTTATCAAATATTGTAAATACTCATTAGATCTTAGTAATTTATTTGTAAACATATTGTTCTACTGAGAAGATTGTATAAAGCTTTTTTAATTTTGTGATGCTGTCTATTGCTGTACAGCTCAATGACAGTAAAAATAATAATAATAATAATAATAATAATAATAATAATAATAATAATTATTATTATTATTATTATTATTATTATTATTATTATTATTATTATTATTATTATTATTATTATGGTCAATGCTGCCCATTGATACAAATTTCTGTATTTATTATTTCAAAAGTAGTATGTCAATTTTCTTCTACCTAGTTCCTTACTCTTTAAATTGTTCTTTTGTTCACAACATTCCGAGTCCAGACAGAACCAGAGTTGTATTTCAAACTCTCTCACCCTTCTTCAAATGATTGAGTCCATCTGCAATGGTATAAAATGAACAAACTTGATCACCAAAACAGCTAACAAGTCCTCTTTCTTTCTTTTCTCTTTCACCAGCTTGTAGCATGTGAAAATGTAGAATCTAATGTTCTCTTTATAAATAACCATGACTTTTCACCAGCTTTTGACAAGTACTCGACTCAATAGAGCACACAACTTTGAATATTAAGCTTGAGCTCACACTTATGTGTATTTTGATAGCTTAAGGTCAATTTTCGCCAGCCATATTGGTTACATCTTTGTAACCACTATTGTATCCACTACAATGGATATGCCGGTTGCAGAAATTTTTGAATGCCACTCATATTTATTACTTTCTCTAAATTTACTATGTACAGAGAATATTGCACCCAAAATTTTGATACTGCAATTTCATCAGAAATACCTGTTTTGGTACTCCCTGAATAAAATAATGCATTTTTAGAAAAATGTCCAGATGTATATGTGTGTGGGGCTCAAAAATGAAAAGTCTGTTACTTACCATACTTAGAATCTAAGTTCAGTATCTTTTAAGAAAGCGACTCAACTACCTTTAACATGGAATATTCTTTGAAAATTTTTATTCTCTCAAAAATGGCCCTAAAAATGTTGACTAAAATATGGTATAATAAAATGTATATCATGAATTTTATAGCAATAGCCATCTTTATTCTTAATGAATTTTGCAGAATTTTGCATAACTTGTAAACAGTAAGAGATAGACAAAAACATATGTAGAGCTCATTAAAACAATTTATGTTATATACATTTTTTTGCAAAGTTGACCATTTTTTAGATATTCCTTGTTATTGGTTTCAATTTTAAAATACTTAATACTTTTCTCATACAGGAATTTGTTAACTCCTGGCCATACAAGCAAAGCAATTTCAATCACATAGCCATCAGCTTTTAAAACATTTGACTATCACTTTAGTCTAGGTACTCCCTTATATTGAAGGGTTTTTGTAACCCCGCATTTGGGAGCCAAGTATGAAGCGCTTTTAGTGCTGGCCAAAGTATGCACAACATTCGGGACACCAAGTATGAAGTGTTATTAGCCCCATGCTCAGATGTGCAATGATGTTGGCGGTACTTAAAGATTCACTTCACTACCAGCTGAGTAGATCTACGTACCTTATGTTGTGCAGATCTACTACCTTTGAGGTGCCTCAGCTATACTCAGCCTGCATGCTGGTTTGGCTCACTCGGGGTGGAAGCACTAAGGGTAGTTCAGGGAGTGATCTTATGAAACTGCTTAGACACACGTTACTTTTCCTTCAATTTATTATCACTAAAAGATACAAGATAAGCACTTTGCTTTACAACCTGCTAAGTCAATTATTTGCTAGGAGCGTTCTTTATCTACAATTCACACGTATTTTACTTATAATCAACTTCTCTTTAAGTTATGCTTATATAATTCAGTCTAGATGAGCATCACTGACTTTATCTCTCCACTACTGAGGGCGCCGATAACTAAGAATCCATGAGAGTTGCGTTGTTTAACTTGAAAGCCGATGCAACTATATGACAGCCCTAATATAACTTCAATGCTTTGATGCAACTAACAGACAGACCTGACGTAACTTCAATGCTTTGATGCAACTAACAAACAGAACCGACGTAACTTCAATGCTTTGATACAACTAACAGACAGACCCGACGTAACTTCAATGCTTTGATGCAACTAACAAACAGAACCGACGTAACTTCAATTCGTTGATGGAACTAAAAGACAGCTCTGACGTAACTTCAATGCTTTGATGCAATTAACAGACAGCCCTGACGTAACTTCAGTGCTTCGATGCAACTAAAAGACAGCCCTGACATAACTTCAATGCTTTGATGCAACTAACAGACAGCCCTGATGTAACTTCAATGCTTTGATGCAACTAACACACAGCCCTGACGTAACTTCAATGCTTTGATGCAACTAACAGAAAGCCCTGACGTAACTTCAGTGCTTTGATGCAACTAACAGACAGCCCTGACTTAACTTCAGTGCTTCAATGCAACTAACAGACAGCCTTGACGTAACTTCAGTGCTTTGATGCAACAAACAAACAGCCCTGACGTAACTTCAATGCTTTGATGCAACTAACACACAGTCCCGATGCAACTTCAATGCTTTGATGGAACTAACAGACAACCCTGACGTAACTTCAATGCTTTGATGCAACTGACAGACCCGACGTAACTTCTATGCTTTGATGCAACTAACTGACAGCCCTGACATAATTTCAATGCTTTGATGCAACTAACAGACAGCCCTGACGTAACTTCAATGCTTTGATGGAACTAACAGACAGCCCCGACGTAACTTCAAAGCTTTGATGCAACTGACAGACCCGACGTAACTTCTATGTTTTTATGCAACTAACAGACAGCCCTGACGTAACTTCAATGCTTTGATGCAACTAACAGACAGCCCTGACGTAACTTCAATGCTTTGATGCAAATAACAGACAGCCCTGACGTAACTTCAATGCGTTGATGCAACTAACAGACAGCCCTGACGTAATTTCAATACTTTGATGACTTAAACAGACAGCCCTGACGTAACTTCAATGCGTTGATGCAACTAACAGACAGCCCCGATGTAATTTCAATGCTTTGATGCAACTAACAGACAGCCCTGACGTAACTTCAATACTTTGATGCAACTAACAGACAGCCCTGACATAACTTCAATGCTTAGATGCAACTAACAGACAGCCCTGGCGTGACTTCAATGCTTTGACGCAACCAACAGACAGCCCTGACGTAACTTCAATGCTTTGATGCAACTAACACACAGCCCTGACGTAACTTCAATGTTTTGATGGAACTAACAGACAGCCCTGAGGTAACTTCAATGCTTTGATGCAACTGACAGACCCGAGTTAACTTCTATGCTTTGATGCAACTAACAGACAGCCCTGACGTAACTTCAATGCTTTGATGCAACTAACAGACAGCCCTGACGTAACTTCAATGCTTTGATGCAACTAACAGACAGCCCTGACGTAAATTCAGTGCTTCGATGCAACTAACAGACAGCCCTGACGTAACTTCAATGTTTTGATGCAACTAACAGACAGCCCTGACGTAACTTCAGTGCTTTGATGCAACTGACAGACCCGACGTAACTTCTATGCTTTGATGCAACTAACAGACAGCCATGACGTAACTTCAATGCTTTGATGCAACTAACAGACAGCGCTGACGTAACTTCAATGCTTTGATGCAACTAACAGACAGCACTAGCGTAACTTCAATGCGTTGATGCAACTAACAGACAGCCCTGACGTAACTTCAATGCTTTGATACAACTAACAGACAGCCCTGACGTAACTTCAATGCGTTGATGCAACTAACAGACAGCCCTGACGTAACTTCAATGCTTCGATGCAACTAACAGACAGACCCGAGCTAACTTCAATGCTTCGATGCAACTAGCGGACAGCCCCGATGTGTGGCTATATTCTCCTTCTATAGCAAAATTGCTAGCATGGTGGCTTCTTTCTGATTGGTCAGAAAGGCTATGAAGCTGGAGTCGATATTACCCAAAATATATCATTTTCTTCCCAGGATGCAACATAACACCCTTGTGGCAAGTGTTACACAGTGAAAGAATACTCTTTTCCAAACTAAAAGGGATTTTACTGTTACACGCAGCTCGTACGTGTCTGGACAAAAGAGCATGTGCTAAGAATGAAAACCTCTCACTCCACTTTCCAAGTTTGGCGTACACAACTCTCAACTGCTCTTACTAAAAGCTGATTTTTACACTCTTCATACATGACATAATCGAGTATTGGCACTATTTAAATATAAAGTGATAAACAATTAATGAAAATGACAATGGCTATTATTGAGAAGCCACCTAACAGTCTTAATTTCCCTTCTACTTACAAGAAAACAAGTTATAAGCCCATTGTTATTAATTTTATTTCAGTTAGCATGAAGAAGAAATAAGAATAACTTTTTAAACAATGGGTATTTATTACAGAGATGTAGAGAAAGTTATATAAATGAACACATCAGATTTTTTTATTTATTATTGATCAAAGGTAATATAAATTAAGCACAGTAAAACAATAATTATCAACATTTTCTTTACAATAACTGTTATCACACTGACTTATACAACAGCTAATATTTCAAATCCAAAAATTACATACAAAACTGATTATTGAATTAATAATGAATTTTGACATTTGAAATTCAAAATTACTGAATATAGGCAAGAATGATCATATAGAATGCAAGTAAATAAACATATATTCACCATCATAACCAGATTTTCCATTCCATAAGGTCTGACTGAATTTGTCACTTTCTACAATACACTGGAAAGAAGGAAAAGAAAAGATATGCTCAGAGTGACGATGATGATTGGTATTTAAGGGTACTTAACTGCGAAGGTCATCAGTGTTCTTAGAAAGTAAAACTTCGGCTAGCACCAGAAATAAAAAAAAACATCAAGAAAATAAATTTGATAAAATCCTGGCGGAAAACAGAAATAAAATAAAGTTGAAACAAAATAGCTTTTAAAGTGTTGGATAAAACCTAAGGAAAGAAAATAATTAAAAATGGAAGCCAAGGTGGAAGCTTAACTGCTACAAAAATGAACGGAAAGCTTAAAAGCGTAATTAAAACTTCATACTTGGTAGTGGGTGATAAAAATTAAAATTAAAAGCTTACCGCTCCATTGACAACCATTACACAACATAAAAACCAATTAAAATTAGATCATTTTGGATAACCATTTAAAAACTTTATCTACCGCTCCGGGATCATTGGCCTGGCTGGCAGTCACAGAGTGGCTCGTAATGGTGCCAGGCGAGCACACTCTACTCATGCCGGACTGAAAATGCTTCGCCACAGAGTGGACAGACAATAAGTGGCTATGACTAAAATCACAGTGACCAATGCGTAAACGAGCTAAACGAAGTTCTCTAAACGGGACAGACGTGAGGAAGTTACCCAGTGTATAGGGAGCTCCTTCACTTCCCTAAGTTTGTTGCCGTGAAGAGCGGACCACTCTCCATGCCAGCTCAAAAGTACCACCCTTCGAACGAGTTAAAAGTCTTCGGTCGTGACAAAGTTATTAGTAACACTGGGCGCAGATCTTGCCTTCTTTGCTGCCAAATCCGCCGGTTCATTCCCCGGCACACCAACGTGTGCAGGCACCCAGGTGCACTCCACATTTACACCCAAAACATGCAAAGTAAGGAGGATGTCCTGCATGCGCTGTACCAGAGGATGGTAAACGTACAGCTCACGAAGACTCTGAAGTGCACTAAGGAAATCACTCAGAATAAGGCAGTCACCCAAGTTTCGACGGCGAATATATAGAACGGCTCGGTGAATAGCATACAGCTCTGCAGAATAAATTGATGTGTTACTCGGCAAACGGAAAGTACATGGTTCGGTTCCAGGACAAAGCCACATCCAGCACAATCGACCGCACTTACTGCCATCAGTATGTGTGTGTGTGTGTGTATTTCGATAAACATTCTAAAAAAACAAGAACGGATACTACACATGGGCGTAGCAGATTTCGCGTAAGCGGTCATTCCGAGATCTACGTGGGAGGAAGCACGTAACCAAGATGAGTGAACCCTCTCCCCCCTCGGAAACATGTGAGGTATTACAAGATCGTGCGTTCGAAGCAGCTCCCGGAAACGAAATCCCGCCGGTGTTGGACTACGTATCAGGTGTCTGTAGCGGTCGCCCAATGCAGCATTATAAAAGCGGGTAAACGTTAGATACGCAGGTAGGCATTTAGGTTGCACCCATAGTTAGAGAGGACATCCCGCCGGCGTCGCAGAGGGGGTTCTGATGATTCGGTGTGGAGGCTCACAACTGGACTGGTCAGAAAAGCCACGGATGCCCTGATAAGGACAGCGTCTAACCTTCTTAGCACAGATGGACGTGCTGAAGAGAAAATCATGTATCCATTGTCTAACTTGGATTGGATCAGTGCACGATAAAGACGCAGCAACACTGTCCAATCATCCCCAAGATTCGTCACTTAGTACCCGTAAAAGAGTAAGAGAACGGTCACATTTCGCTTTCAACTGTGCTATATGCGATGACCAGCAAAGTTTGCGATCGAACATGAATCCAAGGAATCTTGCCAGATCTGCATAGGGAAGTAAATCCGGCCCGAGTCGGAGAGTTCCCCACCTACGGCGTCAGAAGTTAATTCAGCGTGACGTCTCAGTTGGAAAGCGAAAATCGTTTACCGAGCTCCATGCAGAAAGATTGTTCAAACACTGCTGGAGACGGCGTTCCTAAAATGGCGTACGCTGAAAAGTACAAAAGATGGCAAAATCGTCTACCAATAAGCAGGACGAGACCCCTGTGGGAACACATTGCTAAGAATTAATCGTTATAGCAAACAGTGTCACGCTTAGTACAGACCCCTCTAGAACTCAGCTCTCTCAAACAAAAGATTGCGAAAAAATCCAGCCGATCCGAACTCGGAAAACCGGTCTCTCAGAAATTCCTGAATAAAAACGGTAAATGCCCGACTATGTTTCAATTGTGGAGGGACCGTAACATACCTGCTTGCCAACACGTGTCATAAGCTTTCTCGAGGTCAAAAAATATCCCGACTATTTGACAGTAACTGAGAAAGCCGTTCATAATCTGCATCGATAGCGAAACAAGGTGGTCAACCGCTGACCGACGTCTTCGTAAACTGCACTGGGTGTTATTCAGTAAATTGTGGGATTCTAGCCACCACACCAACCGTCCATTGAGCATGCTTTCCATCACCTTGCAAACGCAACTGGTAAGGGAAATAGGACAGTAGCTGGAAGGAAGATGTCGGTCCTTGCCAGGTTTAAGAACAGGTATGACGGTGGGCTCCCGCCACTTGTCTGGAAAAGAGGCGTTAACCCAGATACAATTATAGACCTCGAGTAGAAAAGCCTTGCAATCAGGAGAGAAAGAAATGTTGCAACATTTGAACGTGGATGCCACCTGGTCCTGGTGCTGAGTGTCGCGAAGATGAAAGTGCATGTTCTTGCTCCTCCATAGTGAAAAGGCGATAAAAATCTTCAAGGTTTCCAGACCAAAAAGAGAATCCCTGAGATTCCATCTGAGCCTTAACTGTAAGAAACTCGAGGGAGTATTTACCTGAGCTAGACACCTGTGCAAAAGCTCTGCCTAATGTGTTCTCCACGTCAAGTGTATTAACAGCAGCTCCAGCAGGTGTTTTGAGACCGGCGATGGAAATATGGGTCGATGTTGAGCCGGAACATTGACCACAGGCCTCAACTTATCCCATAGAACAGAGGAAGGTGTATTTCGATTAAAGGAAGCCACAAACTTGCTCCACGATTGTTTTTTGCAATCCTTAATAACTTGCCTAGATTTGGCACGCATTTTCTTATACTGTATCAGTTTCTCCCGAGTAGATCGACGCTGGAAAACCCTCAGAGCATGCCTACGAGCACGAAAGGCATTCCAGTATTCATCTGTCCACCAGGTAAGCGCAAATCGATGTGGTGGGCCAGTCGATCGCAGGATAGATTGCTCAGCAGCGCAAGAATTGTTCTTGTAAGACTATCAAATTTACGGAATCGTACTCGTTGGAAGTAAAAATAGCCAAACGGGAAAAAAGATTCCAGTTGCCTTGATCTAAGTGCCATCTAGGCAGACAAGTGGAACATGGTGTTGTGTTAAGAGTTTTATTAGAATGGAAAAGTGGTTACTAGAGTGTAAGTTACAGATGATAGTTAAGCGGAAACTAACTGATAACTGTGGAGAATATAACGCTATTTCGAGGTGGGAAAAACTGTGCAAGGCATCAGATAAAAGTGTAGCCTCTTCGGTGTTCAGGAGGGCTAGGTTATTGCGGTCCAAAAAATCAGCAATTAAGTTACCTCGCGCACAAGCCCGAGATGAGCCACAAAGGGGGTGGTGAGCATTCACGTCCCCCACCAACAGAAATGATGTTGGCAACTGGGTGACGAGGTCTTCTAACTCGGACCGCAAGAGGTCATGAGAAGGAGGCAAATAGATACTACAAATGGAAAAGTAGGCCGAGGTCAGGGCAATCCTCACAGCCACTGACTGGAGGTCAGATTGTAAGGAAACGGAATCAGCGTAAATATCATCTCTGATGAGCATCATTGTGCCCCCATTTGCTGGAACACCTTCCGATAATAAACCACACAGAAGAATAGTTCCTAAGTGTAACTTTATCTTGGGTACGGAGCTTTGTCTCTTGGAGGCAGACGACTAAAGGTTGGTGCGCATGGAGTAACAGCTCAAGCTCTGCTTGATGTGGTCGAATGCTGCGTATGTTCCACTGTAGGATAGCCCTGGTCTCTATGATGGGATATGTTCTAAGTAGAAAGACGTTTTTGCATACTGGCCGGTGCTGATCGGTTTAATTTATTCTTTTTAGCCGTTGGACTAACACTTTGCCCAGGAGCAAGGACCTACCGCTTACGCCCTGGCAGTTCGAGAACTTCGAACCGATTTTGGGTACTGATCGGCGATGATGGACGTCGCCGATCGGAGCTCCTCCCAGAAGGTTCCTCAGAACAGGATCTACGCGGAGAATGAAGTACACTTTTACTACCCTTGAGTGTTTTGGGTGCAAACGTATCACGCTCTTTAAGAAAGTCAGTCTTAACATAGCTCGTCTTGAAATTCTTTCCTTGAACAGAATATGCTATCGTTTTGCCGGTCTTTTTGCCAGATGTCCAAGGTTGGGGCGACAATTGTCCTCGAATATGCGTTTCATTAGCGGATTTGGTAGATAGTGACGCCGACGTGGACGGGGATGTTGACGTTTTCGGTACTGGTGTGGCAACGATGATCTTTTCCGCAATTGTTACCCCGTTTATATCGCCGATCAGTATGGCGATTTCCCGCTTCGGTACCGGATTAGCTATAACAGAGCAATAAGAACCGGACCTCGGGACAGAGGGTTGTCGGATACGCGGGAGCCTATGGGCTTCAGAGAAAGACACCTTCTCCTTCACCCGTATCTCCTGGATGACTCTCCTCAGCAAAACGGGGGCAATCTCGGGAACTAGATGGATGTTTCCCGCTGCAGTTCATGCATGATGGACGGTAGCGCAATCCCCATCGTGGGATGCGTCGTCACATATTGCACATTTAGACCGACCAGAACAAAATTCGCTTATATGCCCAAACCTCTGGCACTTATAACATCGTAAGGGGTTGAGAGTATAGGGCCTAACCTCGATAGCTTCGTACTCCGCCTTAATCCTTTGAGGGAGATCTACCCGATCAAAGGTAAGCAACAGGGTACGGGTAGGAACAAAATCACCATTAACTTTTCGCTGAACCCTATAAATGGATGTTACGCCTTGTTCTGCCAGGTCCTCTTGAAGCTCCTCATTGGAAAAACCGTCCAATTCGCGGGTGGTGATAACGCCACGCGAGGAGTTCAATGTCTTTTGCTTTTCGAACTTGACCGGGTGGCTGCCTAACTGTTTCGCCTTAAGTATTTTCGCTGTCTGGGATATTGAAATTGCCTCGACCAGGAGTGTTACATTCGGATCTAACACAGGATTTAACCGGACCAGCAATTTTGTCGAGACCCTTTTGGATAGCAAGAGGGCTGACGGACGTAAAGATTCATGCTTCCTCTGTTCTGAATACAACTAAGTAGAGAAGACCACTACACTCGACTACTTCTTTTCCACTATCTTAGTTTTGGGATTTGGGTTTGCCACAAAAATGGTACCTATTATATTTTATCCCCCAGTGCTCCCCACTCACCCCGGAGCCCAAAAAGGGCTAACCCCACTGGGGTGACAGGGCTACACAGGGGATATAGCAGGCTCGCGGTCCCACTCACTCTGGAGTTCGGTATAATTACTAGTCCTCCCCAGTTACTGAAGATCAGAAGCCCAGGCTTAGACACGCAACCCTCAACCAACCAGTATATTTATTTCCACCGACACAGGTCTCGACGCGCGGCATACACGTGGGTGGGCACTTTGATAGACTGACTCCCTCCCACTCAGAGGTTGCCCACTGAGGGAGTCAAGCTTGGCTTGGGAACCCCCGGGTGTGCCAAATCCATACCTACCATAGTAAGCTCCTGGAGGGGAATGCTCAGAGTGATTATAAGTCAATTGTAAGGGAAATGTACACAAAATACAAAGTAAAATTAATCAATGATTGATTCATTCCATAACAATTTATTTATATATAAGAGTCTTATTTTTGACTCATGTAGCTGCCACAGGATGCACTCTGCTGCTGGCCAAGTTGAATATTCTCAGATCCTGAAGTCAAGTGCATAGCTTGCGGACAATTCAAATGCATAGATTTACATGCATACCTGCATACAATAACCACATTCCTTTATCACAGAAGGTGTCAGAAATTATATCCTTGTGCTGCCATGCATTTCTCATACCTTTTAGGAAAATTTCCATTAAACCGTATTAATTCTTCTTCTTCTTCTGAAATTATAGTAATTTCTCTTCTGATATTGTCTTTTAGATCTTCCAACATATGTGGGTAGCTCCGATACACTATTTAAGCTCCCCCATAAATAAATGTTGCATTCCATAAGGTCTGGGGAGCACGGTGATGACCCTATCTTCTAACATTTCCTCAATTAATTTCAACGAGAGATCAGCTGTATGTGCTATAGGAGAGTCTTGCTGAAAATAAGTCTGTGTGCACTCAATGTCACAGAAATATTCCAGAAAGGATTGTTTATTGTATCCCTGTTCCACTGGCCATTAACTGTATCCTCAAAAATATAAAATTCTGTAAACATTCACTCCACACCAAACACAAATTTTACGGTCATGCAATGACATTTCGTGTACAATATCAGGTTTTTCTGCACTTCATTATCTGTTGTTTTGTGCCAATACATACAATTTAAATAAACTTAAATAAATTTATTGTTGATAAAGGATATTATCTTAAATTTTAATGTTTAAAAGATTTGAAATATAATAAAGGAAATATAAGATTATTAAAATTTGTTCTGTTAAAAAAATTAACTTTGAGTCCTTAGAGCCACTATTAACTTTATCCGATACCCAATTGCACAAATTTACTATACTCAGACTATCATGTGGTGGCAATTCCTGAACGTGGTTATCTTATAAGGCTTTAATTTCAAAAGGTCATGTGAATACCTACCCAGAAATGTTCTAGGTTTATGTTCTTACTTTTGCCCTATCTCATCGAGTTTTTCCTCTGTAAGCACACTTACACGGATAAAAGCAGGAGCCAGGACCGGTTAAAAGCTCTATGTGCATGCAGCTACCTCCTGCCGACCGACCAGACAGCCATGAGTCAAAAATAAGGCACTGTATAATGTGTGGTATGAATAAGTCAAATGCAAATTATTAGATGTGTTAGCAGAAAAAGTAAGATGCGGATAGTCTTAAGACGCATGTGGTTAATTTCCTCAATAAAAATTCCCCTCCGTCCACTTCGCACATCTCGTACACATGCCATTAATCACATTTCATGGATGCTTTAAAAAACTATATTAAAAAATCGTAACTGTCGGAAAATTAAAAAGCATTTTTATTGCAATGCACAACACCATCAAGATTTAAAAGTTATTGATTTAGATTATAACAAAAATCAACTGTTTATGCAAATAAGCAATGTGAAAAGCAGAATAAATCAAAACAACAAATGCTTTAGAAAGGAACAAAGAGCCTGTATGCTCAAAAAACTGGAAAAGAAAGTCTTTGACCTGATAGGAGAAACAAATTGCCTGAAATCAGTGAAAGTTATGAATAAAATATTAAAGAGGATTTGTTTAAATATGTATTAATTTTCCAGTTATTTTTAAATAGAAAAGTTTCTATACATATTCCACTATATTCAGGAGTGCAACAATCTATTTTACTGAAGAACAAAATAAGAAGTGTTATATCTAAGATTACCACCCGTCCAGGATTACTCCGGGCAGTCTCGGTATGTATAGATTTTTCCGGAATCCGGACCCAGGCTTAATATGTCCGGGAATCTGATTTATTTTTCCACCATGATATTTTCACTCACAATAATTTGCTATTTATATATTTAAAAAATTGTTTATTTACAAATAGTAACTCTGACAATGAATTTTCAGAGGTGTCTATTTCCCTTACCAGTTGCGTTTGCAAGGTGATGGAACGCATGCTCAATGGACGGTTGGTGTGGTGGCTAGAATCCCACAATTTACTGAATAACACCCAGTGCAGTTTACGAAGACGTCGGTCAGCGGTTGACCACCTTGTTTCGCTATCGATGCAGATTATGAACGGCTTTCTCAGTTACTGTCAAATAGTCGGGATATTTTTTGACCTCGAGAAAGCTTATGACACGTGTTGGCAAGCAGGTATGTTACGGTCCCTCCACAATTGAAACATAGTCGGGCATTTACCGTTTTTATTCAGGAATTTCTGAGAGACCGGTTTTCCGAGTTCGGATCGGCTGGATTTTTTCGCAATCTTTTGTTTGAGAGAGCTGAGTTCTAGAGGGGTCTGTACTAAGCGTGACACTGTTTGCTATAACGATTAATTCTTAGCAATGTGTTCCCACAGGGGTCTCGTCCTGCTTATTGGTAGACGATTTTGCCATCTTTTGTACTTTTCAGCGTACGCCATTTTAGGAACGCCGTCTCCAGCAGTGTTTGAACAATCTTTCTGCATGGAGCTCGGTAAACGATTTTCGCTTTCCAACTGAGACGTCACACTGAATTAACTTCTGGCGCCGTAGGTGGGGAACTCTCCGACTCGGGCCGGATTTACTTCCCTATGCAGATCTGGCAAGATTCCTTGGATTCATGTTCGATCGCAAACTTTGCTGGTCATCGCATATAGCACAGTTGAAAGCGAAATGTGACCGTTCTCTTACTCTTTTACGGGTACTAAGTGACGAATCTTGGGGATGATTGGACAGTGTTGCTGCGTCTTTATCGTGCACTGATCCAATCCAAGTTAGACAATGGATACATGATTTTCTCTTCAGCACGTCCATCTGTGCTAAGAAGGTTAGACGCTGTCCTTATCAGGGCATCCGTGGCTTTTCTGACCAGTCCAGTTGTGAGCCTCCACACCGAATCATCAGAACCCCCTCTGCGACGTCGGCGGGATGTCCTCTCTAACTATGGGTGCAACCTAAATGCCTACCTGCGTATCTAACGTTTACCCGCTTTTATAATGCTGCATTGGGCGACCGCTACAGACACCTGATACGTAGTCCAACACCGGCGGGATTTCGTTTCCGGGAGCTGCTTCGAACGCACGATCTTGTAATACCTCACATGTTTCCGAGGGGGGAGAGGGTTCACTCACCTTGGTTACGTGCTTCCTCCCACGTAGATCTCGGAATGACCGCTTACGCGAAATCTGCTACGCCCATGTGTAGTATCCGTTCTTGTTTTTTTAGAATGTTTATCGAAATACACACACACACACACACATACTGATGGCAGTAAGTGCGGTCGATTGTGCTGGATGTGGCTTTGTCCTGGAACCGAACCATGTACTTTCCGTTTGCCGAGTAACACATCAATTTATTCTGCAGAGCTGTATGCTATTCACCGAGCCGTTCTATATATTCGCCGTCGAAACTTGGGTGACTGCCTTATTCTGAGTGATTTCCTTAGTGCACTTCAGAGTCTTCGTGAGCTGTACGTTTACCATCCTCTGGTACAGCGCATGCAGGACATCCTCCTTACTTTGCATGTTTTGGGTGTAAATGTGGAGTGCACCTGGGTTCCTGCACACGTTGGTGTGCCGGGGAATGAACCGGCGGATTTGGCAGCAAAGAAGGCAAGATCTGCGCCCAGTGTTACTAATAACTTTGTCACGACCGAAGACTTTTGACTCGTTCGAAGGGTGGTACTTTTGAGCTGGCATGGAGAGTGGTCCGCTCTTCACGGCAACAAACTTAGGGAAGTGAAGGAGCTCCCTATACACTGGGTAACTTCCTCACGTCTGTCCCGTTTAGAGAACTTCGTTTAGCTCGTTTACGCATTGGTCACTGTGATTTTAGTCATAGCCACTTATTGTCTGTCCACTCTGTGGCGAAGCATTTTCAGTCCGGCATGAGTAGAGTGTGCTCGCCTGGCACCATTACGAGCCACTCTGTGACTGCCAGCCAGGCCAATGATCCCGGAGCGGTAGATAAAGTTTTTAAATGGTTATCCAAAATGATCTAATTTTAATTGGTTTTTATGTTGTGTAATGGTTGTCAATGGAGCGGTAAGCTTTTAATTTTAATTTTTATCACCCACTACCAAGTATGAAGTTTTAATTACGCTTTTAAGCTTTCCGTTCATTTTTGTAGCAGTTAAGCTTCCACCTTGGCTTCCATTTTTAATTATTTTCTTTCCTTAGGTTTTATCCAACACTTTAAAAGCTATTTTGTTTCAACTTTATTTTATTTCTGTTTTCCACCAGGATTTTATCAAATTTATTTTCTTGATGTTTTTTTTTATTTCTGGTGCTAGCCGAAGTTTTACTTTCTAAGAACACTGATGACCTTCGCAGTTAAGTACCCTTAAATACCAATCATCATCGTCACTCTGAGCATATCTTTTCTTTTCCTTCTTTCCAGTGTATTGTAGAAAGTGACAAATTCAGTCAGACCTTATGGAATGGAAAATCTGGTTATGATGGTGAATATATGTTTATTTACTTGCATTCTATATGATCATTCTTGCCTATATTCAGTAATTTTGAATTTCAAATGTCAAAATTCATTATTAATTCAATAATCAGTTTTGTATGTAATTTTTGGATTTGAAATATTAGCTGTTGTATAAGTCAGTGTGATAACAGTTATTGTAAAGAAAATGTTGATAATTATTGTTTTACTGTGCTTAATTTATATTACCTTTGAGCAATAATAAATAAAAAAAATCTGATGTGTTTCATTTATATAACTTTCTCTACATCTCTGTAATAAATACCCATTGTTTAAAAAGTTATTCTTATTTCTACTTCATGCTAATTGAAATAAAATTAATAACAATGGGCTTATTACTTGTTTTCTTGTAAGTAGAAGGGAAATTAAGACTGTTAGTTGGCTTCTCAATAATTACCATTGTCATTTTTATTAATTGTTTATCAGTCTATATTTAAATAGTGCCAGTACTCGATTATGTCATGTATTAAGAGTGTAAAAATCAGCTTTTAGTAAGAGCAGTTGAGAGTTGTGTACGCCAAACTTGGAAAGTGGAGTGAGAGGTTTTCATTCTTAGCACATGCTCTTTTGTCCAGACACGTACGAGCTGCGTGTAACAGTAAAGTCCCTTTTAGTTTGGAAAAGAGTATTCTCTCACTGTGTAACACTTGCCACATGGGTGTTATGTTGCATCCTGAGAAGAAAATGATGTATTTTGGGTAATATCGACTCAAGTTTCATAGCCTTTCTGACCAATCAGAAAGAAGCCACCATGCTAGCTATTTTGCTATATAAGGAGAAGATAGCCACAATGGCACCCGTGGGAGACTCTCTTTTGAGCCCCAGGATAAAGCCACGGATTTCGCAGATTATCTGGAGTCTCAATTCGCACCCCGCGAAGACCCCCAGGACGAGGACTTTACTGAGCTCGTGGAAGCGACGGTAGACTACCTCTACGAGGAGCCCCCACCGCCCCACGATGAGATCTGCATTCCTTTAGTCACCCCGAAAGAGGTGGCCTCCCAACTCAAAAACCTAAAGCCTAACAAAGCTCCTGGACATGACGGCGTCACGGCGCCTATGCTCCAGCACCTACCCCCAAAGGCCGAAATCTACCTGACGCGGATTTACAATGCATGCCTACACCTACGTCACTTTCAAATGTGTTGGAAGGAGGCGAGGGTGGTATGCTTTTTGAAACCTGGCAAGGACCCGATCTTCCCTTCAAGCTATAGATCTATTAGCTTACTTCCGATCGTCTCGAAAGTATTCGAGCGGTTACTCCTACCTCGCCTCACCCCTCTCTTCGAGGAGGCTCCTACTCCCGGATCACTAGTTTGGTTTCCGTACTGGACATTCCACAACCCTGCAGTTGCTGCGACTGGCTGAGAAGGCTGCCCTGGGCTTCCAGGACAACTTCAAAGCAGTCGCGGTGCTCTTGGACGTGGAAAAGGCCTTCAGGAACTCTTGTACAAACTCAAGAACGCAGAAATCCCTCCCCCCTACCTTCACCTGCTTAGTAGCTTCCTTCGGGAACGCACTTTCAGGGTGAGGGTGGAGGGGAGGCATTCCACAGTCAGACCCATAGCGGCGGGAGTGCCGGAAGACAGCGTGCTGTCGCCGTTACTCCTTGCCGCCTACATGTCCGACTTCCCCACAGAACCCAGTACTGTTACGTGCCAGTATGCCGACGATGTCCTCATAATGGCATGTAACAAGAACGCCCGTTATTGCTTCCCCCCGCTACAGAGTCAGTTCCAGGCCATAGGCAGATGGAGTGAACAGTGGCGGATGGCCATCAGCCCGCAGAAGAGCTCTGCTCTACTGCTGGCTAAAGTCCGTGGCTGGCGGTCGGAGAGGTCCCTGAGGTTGTGGCGGCGGCGGATCCCCTGGGTCCGCACCGCCAAATACCTCGGAGTCCTCCTCGACCGCGGCCTTACTTTCACTCCACATGTCAGGGAGAAGGTCGGTATGGGACACGCTGCCCTACGGCAGTTGTTTCCCATCTTCCGCTCCACCATGCCTACACACTTAAAACTACGGCTGTACCGCGCGGTCATCCCGCCGCTGATGCTGTACGGCTGCGAGGTCTGGGGTTCGGTTGCTCGTTCCACCATCCGCAGACTGCAGACCGTGCAGAACAGGGCACTGAGGATGATATATGGCATAGACCGTAGATTCCCGTCCCACATTCTCCATTCCCATTCCGGAATCCCTTACATGGTGGACGTTGTGCGAGAAAGAGCTAAACTTGCTCCTCACCCAAATCCTCAGGTGAACACTCTCGGTCTTTACGACCACACGCTGCCTAGGAGACGCGTAAGCTACCGCCTTCCCAAGGACGACTTGGGATGGTAGTTTTCGGCCGCCTCTCCCTTCTTTACAGTATTACCCGCCAAGTTAAGCAGCATCGAGCCCGGTCACAACTCGGATGGGTGACCGTCAATTTATTCTCCGACCAGATTCTGCAACAATGGCTTTCCCCCACCCCCTGCCTACATCCTTTCAGTTCTCCCCGCTAGCTGGCACTGCTTTCCTTGACAGCCCGCAAGCGGCTGGCCAAGTTAAGCAGCACCGGGCCTGGTCCTTCTCTAGGTGGGTGACCACTCCGGTAGGTAAGCAGGCCCACGCCGGCTGCATTAAGGGAGACACCCTGCCCACATTACTTTGACACGACACAAACGCTTGCACAAGACTACATCTTTTATATCACACGGGTAAATCCGCGAGAAAAGCGGATGGGTACCGTGGTGATTTGTCCCCGCCCGAGCACACTCGGGGACTAGTTCCTGCTCCTGGCTCCTGGCATCGGGGCTGTCAGTTGCATCGAAGCATTGAAGTTAGGTCGGGTCTGTCTGTTAGTTGCATCGAAGCATTGAAGTTACGTCAGGTCTGTCTGTTAGTTGCATCGAAGCATTGAAGTTACGTCAGGGCTATCTGTTAGTTGCATCGAAGCATTGAAGTTATGTTAAGGCTGTCTGTTAGTTGCATCAAAGCATTGAAGTTACGTCAGGTCTGTCTGTTAGTTGCATCGAAGCATTGAAGTTACGTCAGGGCTGTCTGTTAGTTGCATCGAAGCATTGAAGTTACGTCAGGGCTGTCTGTTAGTTGCATCGAAGCATTGAAGTTATGTTAAGGCTGTCTGTTAGTTGCATCAAAGTATTGCAGTTACGTCAGGTCTGTCTGTTAGTAGCATCGAAGCATTGAGTCGGCCTCCGTGGTGTAGTGGTTACCATGCTAGCTTCATATATCCAAGGTCGCGGGTTCAAACCCGGCAGAGGACGATGGATTTTTTCTGGCGTAAAATCCTTAACATGGTTTCCTTCGGAAGGGAAGTAAAAAGTAAAGCCGTTGGTCCCGTGTCGTAGAAGAACCTCAAGCCTGATTGAGAGACCTCTGAGCAAAATTAAGCGGTCTTTCACGCCCAATATAGAATAGGACGCTAAGAACCACTGCAGTTAAAGAGCCTCCATAAATAAAAAAAAAAAATCGTAGCATTGAAGTTACGTTAGGGCTGTCATATAGTTGCATCGGCTTTCAAGTTGAACAACGCAACTCTCATGGATTCTTAGTTATCGGCGCCCTCAGTAGTGGAGAGATAAAGTCAGTGATGCTCATCTAGACTGAATTATATAAACATAACTTAAAGAGAAAAGGGTGTAAGTAAAATACATGTGAATTGTCGATAAGGAACGCTCCTAGCAAATAATTGACTTAGCAGGTTGTAAAGCAAAGTACTTATCTTGTATCTTTTAGTGACAATAAATTGAAGGAAAAGTAACGTGTGTCTAAGCAATTTCATAAGATCACTCCCTGAAATACCCTTAGTGCTTCCACCCCGAGTGAGCCAAACCAGCATGCAGGCTGAGTATAGCTGAGGCACCTCAAAGGTAGTAGATCTGCACAACATAAGGTACGTAGATCTACTCAGCGGTAGTGGAGTGAATCTTTAAGTACCGCCAACGTCATTGCACATCTGAGCATGGGGCTAATAACACTTCATACTTGGTGTCCCGAATGTTGTGCATACTTTGGCCAGCACTAAAAGCGCTTCATACTTGGCTCCCAAATGCGGGGTTACAAAAACCCTTCAATATAAGGGAGTACCTAGACTAAAGTGATAGTCAAATGTTTTAAAAGCTGATGGCTATGTGATTGAAATTGCTTTACTTGTATGGCCAGGAGTTAACAAATTCCTGTATGAGAATAGTATTAAGTATTTTAAAATTGAAACCAATAACAAGGAATATCTAAAAAATGGTCAACTTTGCAAAAAAATGTATATAACATAAATTGTTTTAATGAGCTCTACATAAGTTTTTGTCTATCTCTTACTGTTTACAAGTTATGCAAAATTCTGCAAAATTCATTAAGAATAAAGATGACTATTTCTATAAAATTCAAGATATACATTTTATTATACCATATTTTAGTCAAAATTGTTAGGGCCATTTTTGAGAGAATAAAAATTTTCAAAGAATATTCCATGTAAAAGGTAGTTGTGTTGCTTTCTTAAAACATACTGAACTTAAATTCTAAGTTTGGTATTTAACAGACTTTTCATTTTTGAGCCCTACACACATATACATGTGGACATTTTTCTAAACACGCATTATTTTATTCAGGGGGTACCAAAACAGGTATTTCTGGTGAAATTGCAGTACCAAATTTTTGGGTGCAATATTCTCTGTACATAGTACATTTAGAGAAGTAATAAATATGAGTGGCATTCAAAAATTTTTGCAACCGGCGTATCCATTGTAGTGGATACAATAGTGGTTACAAAGATGTAACCAATATGGCTGGCGAAAATTGACCTTAAGCTATCAAAATACACATAAGTGTGAGCTTAAGCTTAATATTCAAAGTTGTGTGGTCTATTGAGTCGAGTACTTGTCAAAAGCTGGTGAAAAATCATGGTCATTTATAAAAAGAACATTAGATTCTACATTTTCACATGCTATAAGCTGGTGAAAGAGAAAAGAAAGAAAGAGGACTTGTTAGCTGTTTTGGTGATCAAGTTTGTTCATTTTATACCATTGCAGATGGACTCAATCATTTGAAGAAGGGTGAGAGAGTTTGAAATACAACTCTGGTTCTGTCTGAACTCGGAATGTTGTGAACAAAAGAACAATTCAAAGAGTGAGGAACTAGGGAGAAGAAAATTGACATACTACTGCTGAAATAATAAATACAGAAATTTGTATCAATGTTGGCAGCTTTGACTATACTCCATGAACATTTAAAGCTGTGAAAAAGCTGTGCAAAATGGATTCTGCATTCTCTAACCACAGAAGAGAAGAAGAGGAGAAAGAAATGTGCAAGGAAAGTGCTGAGTATGTTTCCACCTGATGGCCCTAAATGATGTATATACTAGTGATTAAAGTTCATTTTATTATTAATACAACACCAAATAAAGCTCAGAGTTGTGTGTGGGTAAATGCGAATGGTCAAAGACCAGTTGTTCTTTTTCAACCAGATTTTTGTTCTTGGAAGCAAGTGTTCATCATGTTCTTCAATTATGGACCATTAGTGGTTGACCGCATATCACAAGGGATGACAATGAGTGCAGAACACAATGACTTTTATGTTTTGAATCCCTAAACCACCTCAACAGTATCAACCATCAAATTCAGTTCACTGTGGAAAAAGAAGAGGATGGAAAACTGCCATTTTTGGACATCATGGTGAACAGGAAGGAGGATGGCACACTAAGCCACAAAGTATAGCATAAACCGACACACACTGACCGCTACCTTCACAAGAATTCCAACCACCATCCAAGACAAAAGCGCTCCATGATCAAAACCCTAGCCAACCGAGCTATACGTATCTGTGATCCGCAACACCTACAAGAACTTCAGCATTTGGACAAAGCGCTTCAAGCCAATGGCTACACAAAGCGGAAGATCAATAGAGCATTACACCCCAAGAAAAGATCCATTAGCACACAAACAGCTGCAAACGGTCGAAAGGGTGAAGCTTTCCTCCCGTACATCAGATCAGTCACAGACCGCATTGAAAAGTTACTGAAACGCCACAACGTTGACACTGTCTTCAAGCCAACCAAACAGATCTGTGACACTTTCCACTCAGCCAAAGACCCTAGGGATCCACAAACCACAGCAGGAGTATACAGAATACCATGTTCATGCGGCAAAGTGTATTTTGGAACCACACAACGAAGCGTAAAAACTCGTATCAACGAGCACAAAACCAATTGTCGCTTGGGTCAGACGGGAAAATCAGCAGTTGTAAAACATGCCATACTCGAAGAAGGGGAACATATCATCCAGTATAAAGACACAATATTCTAGCATCAACCTCCCATTACTATTCTCGTTTATACCGGGAAGCTATTGAAATACAGAAGCAGAGAAATAACATCAATCGCAAAGAAGAAGGCCTTAAACTGAACAGAATATGGCAAACGGCACTAACCTAAGTCAAAATCAAGAGCTCTAAACGAGTCAATCAGACACCAGCAGAGCACAGCACTCCGCCGACAGAAGTCCAGCCGACCGCCAATCCAAACCAATCACCACAGCCTACCCACCGGCTGCTGAAATAAATACAGCGGTCCACAGTGCAACCAGCACAGTCGCAGTTGAAACGTCCACTAGAGCACTTCGACCTCGCCGCTGCCACCGAAGATGTCTGCCGTAGTCGCAGACGAAACGCCTGGGAAGAAGAAGGAGGAGCCCAGCATACCACGGCCCACAAGCCCGGATTATACTCCAGCCAGTATTGACACCAGCCGTGAAAGCCTAAGAATTTCGATGCAGATATGTTTGTTTTGAAAGTTTGCACACATACATCTCCCACAGTTTTTTGCAAATTTTAACATGCATATACCACAACCATACATAGCACATTCTGTAATATAATGTCATAATGTAGTGACTTGCCAGAAGATGGAACTGGACCATTCCAAGATACGAGTCTTTTGCTGCAGTTGCACTCAAACTATCTGAATCATCACAGATATTGTTAATTAATTAGTAGGCCAAAGTCGATGTCCACCATTCCTTCCGAATCTCTTTCTCTTTGCTCTTCCCAAACAATGCGTAAAATACATTCACTGTATTTTCGGCTGTCACTTGTAAAGCTGCTAGCACAAAATTCACACTTTAGCTAATGTAAAAGTTTTGCTCACTTCATGCTGCTTTCAGAAACACCAGTAAATTCTACCATTAAGCTAAGAACACTGTTTAATGAAAACGTAAGGTACTTTTCACAAAATGTATTGTATATGCTATAGAAATAATTCTTTTTTCACAAAATGTATTGTATATGCTATAGAAATAATTCTTTTCTTGCTTATGTTTCCACCATTACTTGCTGACTGGAGGTAACCGTTAGAAATGAACTGCATAATGAATGCGCATTGCTACATAAAGCAATAATGATTAAAGGATCAGTAAATTTTGTTGCTTAGTCATCCTTACTATAGTATTTAGATTACATTGCATAATATGACATCTCTGTACTCACTTGTCAATTTAAGAGAAACTATTTTGTGATGGAGAAAGTATCAAAGGGTTCAGCAACTAATCATAGCCATTGTCACCAGTCGCTTTTGTTTACATTACTTGTGAACTAAGGCTGGACGGGGAATAGAATCATTCCCTATCGTCCAAAGTCCGGAAGTATGTATGCAAGAGTGAATCTGTGTGTGTGTGTTTGTTAAAAAAAAAGAAAATAATAATAATAATAATAATAATAATAATAATAATAATAATAATAATAATAATAATAATAATAATAATAATAATAATAATAATAATAATGATGATGATGATGATGATGATGATAATAATAATAATAATAATAATGATGATGATGATGATGATGATGATGATGATAATAATAATAATAATAATAATAATAATAATAATAATAATAATAATAATAATAATAATAATAATAATAATAAATCTCTGCTTCTTTACATAAAGCTCCTCCTTTTATTCCTGTTGTTTCAGGAAGAAAACATCATGTGCAAGCTACTATATTTTTTTTTTGGTAGTGTTTAACACCCGCTTTAACTACCTATGGCACCGCAGGTGGTGACACTGGTGATACATGAATGATGATGGAGCACCGATAGATTGCGATGATGAGGGAAACTGGAGTAGCCGGAGAAAACACACCCCAGCGCCGCTTTGTCTACCACAAATCTCACGTGCAGTCGCTTGGGTTCAAACCCCGGCGATCTAGGTGAGCAAGCTATTATACAATTTGCTTTACTCTATAAAGTATGTTATAATTTAATTCATCACAGTCCCTGGTTTAAAAAGAACTTCCTTCTGAACTCCTAAAACACCAAAACTTTTATCAAATGAGGCAATAATTTTTTGCAAGAACCTGCGTCTCATGTGTAGGCCGCGCCATGGTTAAATGGTTAGACCACTTACCTCTCACATAGATGGCACAAGTTCAATCCCAAGCGACCCCATGTGGAATTTGTGGTGCACAAAGTGGGGCAGGAGTGGATTTTCTCCGGGTTCTCTGATTTCTCCCACCATCTCATTCCACAGGGGCTCCATCTTTATTCCATGTATTATCCGTATCATCGCTGGTGGTGTCAAGTGTAGTACCAGCGGTCTGTAAACGTGGCTAAAAAAAAAACCTCTTGAAATGACTTAAAAGGTTGGTAGATACATCTCATGAAGATAAGACATGGCTATTATTATTCATTCCAAAACCTGGAATATGTTTCATTGTGTAAGTGAGTGAGATATTGATCACATTCAAGGTCACATTTGAGTCATCATATGAAATTGTTAGAAATATAATTTAAGACTATCTCATTCCACTTAGTATCTCTGATATCAAGTAGCAATGAAATGGATTGAAAGGATCAATGCATATTCCTATTTTGCATTTTGAAGAGCTTGTTCTTGCAATCAACTTCCATTTCTCTTCCCTTTGTGATATGTATAAAATGATCAGTTGACTTTTAGACCAAACTTTATGGAATCAGACATGTGACTGTCTGAAGACTTTGATATAGTTGGTCATCCAACTCTTTTAGTAAGAGCCTGTGTCTTATATAACAAAAATTTTGCTTTTCCTGCTTGAATTGTAGTTGAGAAATCTTGGTCTGTTTGATTTATTATGAGAAATGAATGCTTCAGTAAAGCTACATGGGCTCTATGTCAAAAAGGACCAATAATATAACAAATGAAAACACCATTTGCTGTTAGATTAAGTTTATACAATACCTGCACCTTTGTGACACCAGGATCTGAGTAACTTTCCTAGCAAGCGTCACTAGCTAGATTCGTCTTTATCTCCCTCAGTTAATAAAAAGAGGCACAACTTTCTAAGCAAGCGTCACTTGTTAGACTCATTTTTACCTCACTGAGTTGATATTAAGGGGGGACCACATTCTTAGCAAAGGTCACTTATTAGGCTCATCTTTAACTCACTCAGTTAATAACAAGCGGGCACCACTTTCTTAGCAAGCGTCACACGCCAGACTCATCTTTAACTCACTCAGTTAAAAATAAGGGGGCACCACATTCATAGCAAGCATCACTCGCCAGACCCGTCTTTAACTCACCCAGTTAATAATAAGGGGGCACCACTTTCTTAGCAAGCGTCACATGCTAGTCTCATCTTTAACTCAAACAGTTAATAAACAGAGGGAACCACTTTCTTAGCAAGCGTCACTTCCTAGACTCATCTTTAACTCACTCAGTTAATAATAAGAGGGCACCACTTTCTTAGCAAGCGTCACTTGCCAGGCTCATCTTTAAATCACTCGGTTAATAATAAGGGGGCACCACTTTTTTAAAAAGCGTCACTTGCAAGACTCATCTTTAACTCACTCAGTTAATAATAAGGGGGGCACCACTTTCAGAGCAGACGTCATTTGCTAGACTCATATTTAACTCACTCACTAAATAATAAGGGGGCACAAATTTCTTAGCAAGATCACTTCCAAGACTCATCTTTAACTCACTCGGTTAATAATATGGGGGCACCACTTTCTTAGGAGGTGTCATTCGCGAGACTCATCTTTAACTCTGTCAGTTCATAATAAGGGGGCACCACTTTCTTAGGAAGTGTCACTTGCCACACTCATCTTTAACTCACTCAGTTAATAATAAGGGGACACCACTTTCTTAGCAAGCGTCACTTGCTAGACTCATCTTTAACTCACTCAGTTAATAATAAGGGGGCACCACTTTCTAAGCAAGCTGCACATGCTAGACTCATCTTTACCTCACTCAGTTAATAATAAGGGGGCACCACTTTCTTAGCAAGCATCACTCACCTGACTCATCTTTAACTCACTCACTTAAAAATAAGGGGGCATCACTTTCAAAGCAAGCTGCACTTGCTAGACACATCTTTAACTCACTCAGTTAATCATAAGGGGGCACCACTTTCTTAGTAAGCGTCACTTGCTAGACTCATCTTTAACTCACTCAGTTAATAATAACGGGGCACCACTTTCTAAGCAAGCTGCACTTGCTGGACTCATCTTTACCTCACTTAGTTAATGATAAGGGGGCACCACTTTCTTAGCAAGCATCACTCACCAGACTCATCTTTAACTCACTCACTTAAAAATAAGGGGGCACCACTTTCAAAGCAAGCTGCACTTGCTAGACACATCTTTAACTCACTCAGTTAATAATAAGGGGGCACCACTTTCTTAGGAAGTGTCACTCACCAGACTCATCTTTAACTCACTCAGTTAATTATAAGGGGGCACAATTTTCTTAGCAAGCGTCACTTGCCAGACTCATCTTTAACTCACTCAGTTAATAATAAGGGGGCACCACTTTCTTAGCAAGCGTCACTAGCTAGACTCATCTTTAACTCAGTGAGCTAATAATCAGGGGGCAATACTTTCTTAGTAAGTGCCACTTACCAGACTCAACTTTAACTCAATTAGTTAATAATAAGTGGGCACTACTTTCTTAGCAAGCGTCGCTTGCTGGACTCATCTTTAACTCACCGAGCTAATAATATGGGGGCACCACTTTCTTAGCAATCATCACTCACCAGACTCATCTTTATCTCACTCACTTAAAGATAAGGGGGCACCACTTTCAAAGCAAGCTGCACTTGCTAGACACATCTTTAACTCACTCAGTTAATAATAAGGGGGTACCACTTTCTTAGGAAGTGTCACTCGCCAGACTCATCTTTAACTCACTCAGTTAATAATAAGGGGGCACCACTTTCTTAGCAAGCGTCACTGGCTAGACTCATCTTTAACTCACTGAGCTAATAATAGGGGGCACCACTTTCTTAGCAAGCGTCACTCGCCAGACTCAACTTTAACTCAATTAGTTAATAATAAGTGGGCACTACTTTCTTAGCAAGCGTCGCTTGCTAGATCATCTTTAACTCACTGAGCTAATAATAAGGGGGCACCACTTTTTTTGCAAGCGTCACTTGATAGGCTCATCTTTAATTCAATGAGCTAATAATAAGGGGGGGACCACTTTCTTAGCAAGCGTCACTTGCTAGGCTCATCTTTAATTCACTGAGCTAATAATAAGGGCGCACCACTTTCTTTTCTAGCATCACTTGCTAGGCTCATCTTTTATTCACTGAGCTGAAAATAAGGGCGCACCACTTTCTTTGCAAGCGTCCCTTGTTAGGCTCATCTTTAATTCACTGAGCTAATAATAAGGGGGCACCAGGTTCTTACCAAGCGTCAGCTGCTAGGCTCATCAATAATTCACTGAGTTAATAATAAGGGGCATTACTTTCTTAGCATGCGTCATTTGCTAGAATCATCTTTAATTCACTAAACTAATAAATAAGGGGCCACCACTTTCTTAGCAAGCGTCACTTCCTAGGCTCATCTTTAATTCACTGCGCTAATAATGAGGGGGTATCACTTTCTTTGCAAGCGTCACTTGCTATGCTCATCTTCAATTCACTGAGCTATTTATGAGGGGGCACCACTTTCTTTGCAAGCGACACTTGCTAGGCTTATGTTTAGTTCACTGAAATAATACTGAGGGGGCATCACTTTCTTTGCAAGCGTCACTTGCTAGGTTCATTTTTAATTCACTGAGCTAATAATAAGGGGGCACCCCTTTCTTTGCAAGCGTCACTTGAGAAGCACATCTTTAATTCAATGAGGTAAAAATAAGGGGGCACCACTTTCTTAGCAAGCATCACTTGCTAGGCTCATCTTTAATTCATTGAGCTAATAATGTGGCACCACTTTCTTAGCAAGCATCAATTGCTAGGCTCATCATTAACATACATAGCTAATAATAAGTTGGCACCACTTTCTTAGTAAATGTCACCTGCTAGACCCATCTCTAACTCACTCAGTTAATATTAAGAAGGCACCAATTTCTTAGCCATCGACACCTGCTGGACTCATCTTTAAATCACTGAGCAAATAATAAAGGGCATAACTTTAATAGCCAGCGTCATTTGCTAGACTCATCTTTATCCTACTGAGCTAGTAAAAAGGGGCACCTCTTTCTTAGCCATTGACACTTGCTAGACTTATCTTTAACTCACTCCTTTAATAATAAGGGGATACCACTTTCTTAACAAATACCTCATTGCCAGACTCATTTTTAAATCACTCAGTTTAAAATAAGGGGCCACCACTGTCTTAGCAAGCATCATTTGCTAGACTCATGTTTAACTCACTGTGCTAATAATAAGGTGGCGCCACTTTCTTTGCAAGCGTCATTTGATAGACTCATGTTTAACTCACTGTGCTAATAATAAGGTGGCGCCACTTTCTTTGCAAGTGTCATTTTATAGACTCGTCTTTAGCTCACTGAGCTAATAATAAGGTGCGCCACTTTCTTGGCAAGTGTCATTTGTTAGACTCATCTTTAACTCACTGTGTCAATAATAAGGGGCACCATTTTCCTAGCCATCGTCACTTGCAAGACTCTACTTTAACTCACTGAGCTAATAATAAGAGGCCACTTCTCTCTTTTCCTGCGTCATTTGCTAAGCTCATCTTTAACTCGCTGAACTAATAATAAGGCGCACCACTTTCTTGGCAAGAGTCAGACACTAGACTCATCTTTATCTCACTCATTTAATAATATGGGATACCAATTTCTTAGCAAGTGTCAATCACTAGACTCATCTTTCACTCATTCAGTTAATAATAAGGGGCACCAATTTCTTTGCAAGCATCCATCAATAGACTCATTTTTAGCTCACTCAGTTAAAAGTAAGGGGGGCACAACTTTCTTAGCAAGCATCACTCGCCAGACTCATCTTTAACTCAATCAGTTAATAATAAAGGGGCACCACTTTTATAGAAAGTGTAACTTGCTAGACTCATCTTTAACTCACTCAGTTAATAATAAGGGGGCACCACTTTCAGAGCAGACGTCATTTGCTAGACTCAAATTTAACTCACTCACTTAATAATAAGGGGGCACAAGTTTCTTAGCAAGCATCATTTCCAAGACTCATGTTTAACTCACTCAGTTAATAATAAGGGGGCACCACTTTCTTAGGAGGTGTCATTCGCCAGACTCATCTTTAACTCACTCAGTTAATAATAAGGGGGCACCACTTTCTTAGGAAGTGTCACTCGCCAAAATCATCTTTAACTCACTCAGTTAATAATAAGGGGACTCCACTTTCTTAGCAAGCATCACGTGCTGGACTCATCTTTAACTCACTCAGTTAGTAATAAGGGTGCACCACTTTCTTAGCAAGCATCACTTGCTAGGCTCATCTTTAATTCACTGAGCTAATAATAAGGGGGCACCCCTTTCTTTGCAAGCGTCACTTGAGAAGCACATCTTTAATTCACTGAGGTAAAAATAAGGGGGCACCACTTTCTTTGCAAGCGTCACTTGTGAAGCACATCTTTAATTCACTGAGCTAATAATAAGGGGTCACCCCTTTCTTTGCAAGCGTCACTTGAAAAGCACACGTTTTAATTCACTGAGCTAATAATAAGGGGGCACCACTTTCGTTGCAAGCGTCACTTGCTAGGCTCATTTTTAATTCACTGAGCTCTTAATAAGGGGGCACCACTTTCTTTGCAAGCGTCACTTGAAAGGCACATCTTTAATTCACTGAGGTAAAAATAAGGGGGCACCACTTTCTTAGCCATCGACACTTGCTATGCTCATCTTCAATTCACTGAGCTAATTATGAGGGGGCACAACTTTCTTTGCAAGCGACACTTGCTAGGCTTATG
This sequence comes from Hymenopus coronatus, assembly GCA_030762935.1. Classification (NCBI taxonomy): domain Eukaryota; kingdom Metazoa; phylum Arthropoda; class Insecta; order Mantodea; family Hymenopodidae; genus Hymenopus; species Hymenopus coronatus. The sequence continues at coordinate 91,005,138 of CM060887.1, read as the reverse complement.
TTTAATTCACTGAAATAATACTGAGGGGGCACCACTTTCTTTGCAAGCGTCACTTGATCGGCTCATTTTTAATTCACTGAGCTAATAATAAGGGGGCACCACTCTCTTTGCAAGCGTCACTTGAGAAGCACATCTTTAATTCACTGAGGTAAAAATAAGGGGGCACCACTTTCGTAGCAAGCATCACTTGCTAGGCTCATCTTTAATTCATTGAGCTAATAATGTGGCACCACTTTTTTAGCAAGCATCAATTGCTAGGCTCATCTTTAACTTACATTGCAAATAATAAGTGGGCACCACTTTCTTAGTAAATGTCACATGCTAGACCCATCTTTAACTCACTCAGTTAATATTAAGAAGGCACCAATTTCTTAGCCATCGACACCTGCTGGACTCATCTTTAAATCACTGAGCTAATAATAAAGGGCACAACTTTAATAGCCAGCGTCATTTGCTAGACTCATCTTTATCTTACTGAGCTAGTAGAAAGGGGCACCTCTTTCTTAGCCATTGACACTTGCTAGACTTATCTTTAACTCACTCCTTTAATATTAGGGGGATACCACTTTCTTAACAAATACCTCATTGCCAGACTCATTTTTAAATCACTCAGTTTAAAATAAGGGGCCACCACTGTCTTAGCAAGCGTCATTTGCTAGACTCATGTTTAACTCACTGTGCTAATAATAAGGTGGCGCCACTTTCTTTGCTAGCGTCATTTGATAGACTCATCTTTAGCTCACTGAGCTAATAATAAGGAGCGCCACTTTCTTGGCAAGTGTCATTTGTTAGACTCATCTTTAACTCACTTTGTCAATAATAAGGGGCATCATTTTCCTAGCCATTGTCACTTGCAAGACTCTACTTTAAATCACTGAGCTAATAATAAGAGGCCACTTCTCTCTATTCCTGCGTCATTTGCTAAGCTCATCTTTAACTCGCTGAACTAATAATAAGGCGCACCACTTTCTTGGCAAGAGTCAGACACTAGACTCATCTTATCTCACTCATTTAATAATATGGGATACCAATTTCTTAGCAAGTGTCAATCACTAGACTCATCTTTCACTCATTCAGTTAATAATAAGGGCCACCAATTTCTTTGCAAGCATCCATCAATAGACTCATTTTTAGCTCACTCAGTTAAAAGTAAGGGGGGCACAACATTCTTGGCACGCATCACTCGCCAGACTCATCTTTAACTCACTCAGTTAATAATAAAGGGGCACCACTTTTTAGAAAGCGTCACTTGCTAGACTCATCTTTAACTCACTCAGTTAATAATAAGGGGGCACCACTTTCAGAGCAGACGTCATTTGCTAGACTCATATTTAACTCACTCACTTAATAATAAGGGGGCACAAGTTTCTTAGCAAGCATCACTTCCAAGACTCATGTTTAACTCACTCAGTTAATAATAAGGGGGCACCACTTTCTTAGGAGGTGTCATTCGCCAGACTCATCTTTAACTCACTCAGTTAATAATAAGGGGACTCCACTTTCTTAGGAAGTGTCATTCGCCAAAATCATCTTTAACTCACTCAGTTAATAATAAGGGGACTCCACTTTCTTAGCAAGCATCACTTGCTAGGCTCATCTTTAATTCACTGAGCTAACAATAAGGGGGCACCCCTTTCTTTGCAAGCGTCACTTGAGAAGCACATCTTTAATTCACTGAGGAAAAATAAGGGGGCACCACTTTCTTTGCAAGCGTCACTTGTGAAGCACATCTTTAATTCACTGAGCTAATAATAAGGGGTCACCCCTTTCTTTGCAAGCGTCACTTGAAAAGCACATCTTTAATTCACTGAGCTAATAATAAGGGGGCACCACTTTCTTTGCAAGCGTCACTTGCTAGGCTCATTTTTAATTCACTGAGCTCTTAATAAGGGGGCACCACTTTCTTTGCAAGCGTCACTTGAAAGGCACATCTTTAATTCACTGAGGTAAAAATAAGGGGGCACCCCTTTCTTAGCCATCGACACCTGCTATGCTCATCTTCAATTCACTGAGCTAATTATGAGGGGGCACAACTTTCTTTGCAAGCGACACTTGCTAGGCTTATGTTTAATTCACTGAAATAATACTGAGGGGGCACCACTTTCTTTGCAAGCGTCACTTGATAGGCTCATTTTTAATTCACTGAGCTAATAATAAGGGGGCACCACTCTCTTTGCAAGCGTCACTTGAGAAGCACATCTTTAATTCAATGAGGTAAAAATAAGGGGGCACCACTTTCGTAGCAAGCATCACTTGCTAGGCTCATCTTTAATCATTGAGCTAATAATGTGGCACCACTTTCTTAGCAAGCATCAATTGCTAGGCTCATCTTTAACTTACATTGCTAATAATAAGTGGGCACCACTTTCTTAGTAAATGTCACCTGCTAGACCCATCTTTAACACACTCAGTTTATATTAAGAAGGCACCAATTTCTTAGCCATCAACACCTGCTGGACTCACCTTTAAATCACTGAGCTAATAATAAAGGGCACAACTTTAATAGCCAGCGTCATTTGCTAGACTCATCTTTATCTTACTGAGCTAGTAAAAGGGGCACCTCTTTCTTAGCCATTGACACTTGCTAGACTTATCTTTAACTCACTCCTTTAATAATAAGGGGATACCACTTTCTTAACAATTGCCTCATTGCCAGACTCATTTTTAAGTCACTCAGTTTAAAATAAGGGGCCACCACTGTCTTAGCAAGCGTCATTTGCTAGACTCATGTTTAACTCACTGTGCTAATAATAAGAGGGCACCACTTTCTTTGCAAGTGTCATTTTATAGACTCGTCTTTAGCTCACTGAGCTAATAATAAGGTGCGCCACTTTCTTGGCAAGTGTCATTTGTTAGACTCATCTTTAACTCACTTTGTCAATAATAAGGGGCACCATTTTCCCAGCCATCGTCACTTGCAAGACTCTACTTTAACTCACTGAGCTAATAATAAGAGGCCACCTCTCTCTTTTCCAGCATCATTTGCTAAGCTCATCTTTAACTCGCTGAACTAATAGTAAGGCGCACCTCTTTCTTGGCAAGAGTCAGACACTAGACTCATCTTTAGCTCACTCATTTAATAATATGGGATACCAAGTTCTTAGCAAGTGTCAATCACTAGACTCATCTTTCACTCATTCAGTTAATAATAAGGGCCACCAATTTCTTTGCAAGCATCCATCAATAGACTCTTTTTTAGCTCACTCTGTTAAAAGTAAGGGGGCACAACTTTCTTAGCAAGCATCACTTGCTAGACTCATGTGTAACTCACTGAGTTAATAATAAGGGGGCACCACTTTCTTGGCAAGCATTACTCACTACACTCATCTTTAACTCACTCAGATAATAATAACGGCGTACCACTTACTTTGCATGCGTCACCTGCTAGAATCATCTTCAACTCCCTCTCTTAATAATAAGGCGGTACCATTTTCTTAGCAATTGTCATTTGCTAGACTCATCTTTAACTCACACAATTAAAAATAAGGGTGCACCAGTTTCTTAGCAAGCGTCACTCGCTAGACTCGTCTTTAACTCTGCCAGTTAAAAATAAGGGTGCGCCACTTTCCTAGCAGGCGTCATTTGCTAGACTCATCATTAACTTACTCAGTTAAAACTAAGGGTTCACCACTTTCTTAGCAAGCGTCAGTCGCTATACTCATTTTTAACTCACTCAGTTAATAATAAGGGAGCACCGTTTTCTTTACAAGTGTCACTTGCTAGACTCATCTTAAATCACTCAGTTAATAATAAGAGGCACCGCTTTCTTAGCATGCGTTACCTGCTAGACTCATCTTTAACTCATTCATTAATAATAAGGGGGCACCACTTAGTAAGCGTCACTTGCTAGACTCATCTATAAATCACTCACTTATTAATAAGGGGGCACCTCTTACTTAGCAAGCGACACTTGCTAGACTTATCTTTAACTCACTCAGTTAATAATAATAGGGCACCACTTACTTAGCAAGCCTCACTTGCTAGACTCAGCTTCAACCTATTGAGATTATAATAAGGGGCACCACTTTCTATGCAAGTGTTATTTGCTAGACTCATCTTTAACTCACCGAGATTATAATAAGGGGCCTTATTTATTTAGCAACCGTCATTTGCTGGACTCACCTTTAACTCACGGAGCTAATAATAATGGGCACCACTTTCTTAGCAAGCGTCATTCGCCAGACTCATGTTTAACTCACTCAGTTAATAATAAAGGGGCACCACTTTTTTAGAAAGCGTCACTTGCTAGACTCATTTTTAACACACTCAGTTAATAATAAGGGGGCACCACTTTTAGAGCAGACGTCATTTGCTAGACTCATATTTAACTCACTCACTTAATAATAAGGGGGCACAAATTTCTTAACAAGCATCACTTCCAAGACTCATCTTTAACACACTCAGTTAATAATAAGGGGGCACCACTTTCTTAGGAGGTGTCAAACGCCATACTCATTTTTAACTCACTCAGTTAATAGTAAGGGGGCACCACTTTCTTAGGAAGTGTCACTCGCCAAACTCATCTTTAACTCACTCAGTTAATAATAAGGGGACACCACTTTCTTAGCAAGCGTCATTTCCTGGACTCATCTTTAACTCACTCAATTAATAATAAGGGGGCACCACTATCTTAGCAAGCATCACTTGCTAGACTCATCTTTACCTCACTCAGTTAATAATAAGGGGGCACAACTTTCTTAGGAAGTGTCGCTCGCCAGACTCATCTTTAACTCACTCAGTTAATAATAAGGCGCACCACTTTCTTAGCAAGATTCAGACACTAGACTCATCTTTATCTCACTCATTTAATAATATGGGGTACCAATTTCTTAGCAAGTGTCAATCACTAGACTCATCTTTCACTCACTCAGTTAATAATAAGGGGCACCAATTTCTTTGCAAGCATCCATCACTAGACTCATTTTTAGCTCAATCAGTTAAAGGTAAGGGGACACCACTTTCTTAGCAAGCATCACTTGTTAGACTCATGTGTAACTCACGTATTGGCAAGCATCACTCACTACACTCATCTTTAACTCACTCAGATAATAATAACGGGGTACCACTTACTTTGCAAGCGTCACCCGCTGGAATCCTCTTCAACTCACTCTCTTAATAATAAGGTGATACCACTTTCTTAGCAAGCGTCATTTGCTAAGCTCATCTCTAACTCACTGAACTAATAATAAGGGGACACGACTTTTTTTGGAAGCGTTCACCTGCTAAGCTCATCATTAATTCACTGAGCTAATAATAAGAGGGCACCACTTTCTTAGCAAGCATCACTTGCTATACTTTATTTTAACTCACTGAGCTAATAATAAGGGGGCACCTCTCCCTTTGCTAGCCTCATTTGCTAGACTCATCTTTATCTCACTGAGCTAATAATAAGGGGCTCCACTTTCTTAGCAAGATTCACTCACTAGACTCATCTTTAACTCGCTCATTTAATAATTTGGGGTACCACTTTCATTACAAGCGTCAATCACTAGACTCATCTTTCACTCACTCAGTAAATAATAAGGGGCACCACTTTATTAGCAAGTGTCATTCGCTAGAATTATCTTTAAGTCATTCACTTAATAATAAGGGGATAAAACTTACTTAGCAAGCGTCAATTGCTAGAATTATCTTTAACACACTCAGTTAAAAATAAGGGGGCACTACTTTCTTAGCATGCCTCAATGGCTAGACTCATCTTTAACTCACTGACCTAATAATAAGGGGGCACAACTTTTTTTGGAAGCGTTCACCTGCTAGGCACATCATTAATTCACTGAACTAATAATAAGGGGGTACCACTTTCTTAGCAGCGTCATTTGCTAGGCTCATCTTTAATTCACTGAGCTAATAATAAGGGGGCACCACTTACTTTGCCAGCATCACTTGCTGGACTCATCTTTAATTCACTGAGCTAATAATAAGGGGGCACCACTTACTTTGCCAGCATCACTTGCTAGAGTCATCTTTAACTCACTGACCTAATAATAAGGGGCACGACTTACTTTGCCAGCATCAGTTGCTAGACTCATCTTCGTTTCACTGAGCTAATAATAAGGGGGCACCACTTTCTTTGCAAGCATCACTTGCTAGGCTCATCTTTAATTCACTGAGCTAATAATATGGGGACAACACTTTCTTTGCAAGCGCCACTTGCTAGGCTCATGTTTAATTCACTAAAAATAATATTGCGGGGGGAACCACTTTCTTTGCAAGCGTAACTTGCTATGCTCTTCTTAAATTCATTGAGCTATTAATAAGGGGACACCATTTTCTTCGCAAGCGTCACATACTATGCTCATCTTTAATTCACTGAGCTAATAATAAGGGGTGGCCACTTTCTTTGCAAGCGGCACTTGCTAGGCTCATCTTTAATTCACTCAGCTAAAAATAAGAGGGATCCAATTTCATTGCATGTCACTTGCTAGGTTCATTTTTATTCACTGAGCTAATAATAAGGGGGTACAACTTTCTTTGCAAGCTTCACCTGCTAGACTCATTTTTATTTCACTGAGTCAATAATAAGGCTGCACCATTTTCTATGCAAGATTCACTTGCTAGACTCATCTTTAATTCACTGAGCTAATAATAAGAGAGCACCACTTTCTTAGCAAGCATCACTTGCTAAACTTTGTTTCAACTCACTGAGCTAATAATAAGGGGGCACCTCTCCCTTTGCTAGCCTCATTTGCTAGACTCATCTTTATCTCACTGAGCTAATAATAAGGGGCTCCACTTTCTTAGCAAGATTCACTCACTAGACTCATCTTTAACTCACTCATTTAATAATATGGGGTACCACTTTCATTACAAGCGTCAATCACTAGACTCATCTGTCATTCACTCAGTTAATAATAAGGGGCACCACTTTCTTGGCAAGCATCACCTGCTAGACTCATTTTTATTACTGAGTCAATAATAAGGCTGCACCATTTTCTATGCAAGATTCACTTGCTAGACTCATCTTTAATTCACTGAGCTAATAATAAGAGGGCAACTTTTTCTTAGCAAGCATCACTTGCTAAACTTTATTTCAACTCACTGAGCTAATAATAAGGGGGCACCTCTCCCTTTGCTAGCCTCATTTGCTAGACTCATCTTTATCTCACTGAGCTAATAATAAGGGGCTCCACTTTCTTAGCAAGATTCACTCACTAGACTCATCTTTAACTCACTCATTTAATAATATGGGGTACCATTTTCATTACAAGCGTCAATCACTAGACTCATCTGTCATTCACTCAGTTAATAATAAGGGGCACCACTTTCTTGGCAAGCGTCATTCGCTAGAACTATCTTTAAGTCATTCACATAATAATAAGGCGGCACCACTTTTTTTAGCAAGTGTTTCTTGCTAGACTCATCTTTAACTCACTCAGTTAATAATAAGGGGATAAAACTTACTTAGCAAGCGTCAATTGCTAGAATTATCTTTAACACACTCAGTTAAAAATAAGGGGGCACTACTTTCTTAGCATGCCTCACTGGCTAGACTCATCTTTAGCTTATTCAACTAAAAATAAGGGGCAACACTTTCTTAGCATATGTCACTTACTAGACTCATCCATAACTCACTCAGTTAATAATAGGGAGGCAAAACTTTCTTAGCAAGCTTCACTTGCTAAAATCCTTTTTAAATCACTCACGAAATAATAAGGCGGCACCACTTTCTTAGCATGCCTCACTTTCTAGACTCTTCGTTAACACACTCACTTAATAATAAGGGGCACATCTTACTTAGCAAATGTCACTTGCTAGACTCATCTTTAACTCCCTCCTTTAATAATAAGGAGGTACCACTTTCTTAGCAAGTGTCACTTGCTTGACTCATCTTTAACTCACTCAGTTTAAAATTAGGGGGCAGCACTTTCTTAGCATGCGTCACTCGCTTGACTCGTCTTTAAAACACTCATTTAATAATAAGGGGGCACGACTTTCTTAGCAAGCGTCACCTGCTAGACTCATCTTTAACTTACGCCTTTAATAATAAGGAGGTACCACTTTCTTAGCAAGCGTCACTTGCTTGACTCATCTTTAACTCACTCAGTTAAGAATATCGGGGCACGACTTTCTTAGCATCACTTGCTAGACTCATCTTTAACTCACTCCTTTAATAATAAGGATGTACCACTTTCTTAGCAAGCGTCACTTGCTTGACTCATCTTTAACTCACTCAGTTAAGAATAAAGGTGCACGACTTTCTTAGCAAGCGTCACTTGCTAGACTCATCTTTAACTCACTCCTTTAATAATAAGGAGGTACCACTTTCCTAGCAGGCAGCATTTGCATGACTCATCTTTAACTTACTCAATTAAAAAAAGGGGGCACCAGTTTCTTAGCAATTGTCACTTGCTAGGCTCATCTTTAACTCACTCAGTTAATAATTAGGGAGTACCACTTACTTAGCTAGCGTCACTTGCTAGACTCCTCTTTAACTCACTCAGTTAAAAATAATAGTACACCACTTTCTTAGCAAGCGTCAGTCCCTAGAGTTGTCTTTAACTCTGCCAGTTAAAAATAAGGGGGCACCACTTTCCTAGCAGGCATCATTTGCTAGACTCATCTTTAACTTACTCAGTTAAAAATAAGGTGGCACCACTATTTTAGCAAGCGTCACACGCTAGACTGTTTTTAACTCACTCAGCTAATAATAAGGGGCACCACTTCCTGAGCAAGCATCACTTGTTATACTCATCTTTAACTCACTCAGTTAATAATAAGGGGACAACACTTACTTAGCAAGCATCACTTGCTACAATTACCTTTAACTCACTCAGATAAAAATAAAGGGGCACTACTTTCTTAACATGCCTCACTGGCTAGGCTCATCTTTAACTCACTCACTTAAAAATAAGGGGCAAACTTTATTAGCACGTGACACTTAGTAGACTCATCTTTAACTCACTGCTTTAATAATAGGGAGGTACCACTTTCTTAGCAAGCGTCACTAGCTAGACTCATCTTTAATTCGCTCCTTTAATAATAGGGGGGCACCACTTTCTTAGCAAGCATTACTCTTTAGACTCATTTTTAACTCATTCAGTTAAAAACAAGGGGGCACCACTTTCCTAGCAGGCGTCATTTGCGAAACTCATCTTTAAGATACTCAATTAAAAATAAGGGGACACCAGTTTCTTAGCAATTGTCACTTGCTTGACTCATCTTTAACTCACTCAGTTAATAATAAGGGAGTATCACTTTCTTAGCAAGTGTCACTCGCTAGACTCATTTCTTACTCACTCAGTTAATAATAAGGGGGCACCACTTACTTAGCAAGCGTCACTTACTAGACCTACCTTTAACTCACTCAGTTAATAATAATAGGGCACCACTTACTTAGCAATCATCACTTGCTAGACTGAGCTTTAACTCATTGAGATTATAATAAGGGGCACAACTCTCTTTGCAAGTGTTATTTGCTAGACTCATCTTTAAATCACTGAGATTATAATAAGGGGCACCATTTTTTTAGCAAGAGTCATTTGCTGGACTCATCTTTAACTCACGGAGCTAATAATAAGGGGCACCACTTACTTAGCAAGCTTCAGTTGCTAGAGTCATCTGTAACTCACTCAGTTAGTAATAGGGGCACCACTTGCTTGGCAAGCGTTACATGCAAGTCTCATCTTTAACTCACTCAGTTAATAATAAGGGGGCACCACTTTCTTAGCAAGCGTTACTTGCTAGACTCATCTCTAACTCACTGATCAAAGAATAAGGGGCACCACAATCTTAGCAACCATCACTCGCTTGACTCGTCTTTAACTCACTCCTTTAAGAATAAGGGGGCATCACTTTCTTAGCAAGCATCACTTCCTAGGATCGTCTGTAACTCAGCTAGTTAACAATAAGGGGGCACCACTTTCTTATTAAGCGATACTCGCTAGACACGTCTTTAAAATACTCAGTTATAAATAAGGGGGCACCACTTTCCTAGCAGGTGTCTATTGCAAGACTCATCTCTAACTCACTGAGCTAATAAATAGGTGGCACCACTTTCTTAGCAGGCGGCACTTGCTAGACTCATCTTTTAATCACTGAGATTATAATTAGGGGCACCATTTTCTTAGCAAGCGTCATTTGCTGGACTCATCCATAACTCACTCATTTAATAAGAAGGAGGCAAAACTTTCTTAGCAAGCTTCACTTGCTAAAATCATCTGTAAGTCACTAACGAAATAATAAGGCAGCACCATTTTCTTAGCATGCCTCACTTTCTAGACTCATCGTTAACTCACCCACTTAATAATAAGGGGCACAACTTATTTAACAAATGTCATTTGCTAGACTCATCTTTAACTCACTCGTTTAATAATAAGGAGGTACCACTTTCTTAGCAAGCGTCACTTGCTTGACTCATCTTTAACTCACTCAGTTAAAAATAAGGGGGCACCACTTTCTTAGCAAGCGTCACTCGCTTGACTCGTCTTTAACACACTCCTTTAATAATAAGGGGGCACAACTTTCTTAGGAAGCGTCACTTCCTAGGATCGTCTATAACTCACTCAGTTAAGAATAAGGGGGCACCATTTTCTTAGCAGGCATCACTTGCCAGAGTCGTCTTTAACTTATTCTGGTAAAAATAACGGGGCACCACTTTCCTAACAGGTGTCATTTGTGTGACTCTTCTTTAACTTACTCAATCAAAAATGAGGGACACCTGTTTCTTAGCAACTGTCACTTGCTAGACTCATCTTTAACTCACTCAGTTAATAATTAGGGAGTACCACCTAGCTAGCGTCACTTGCTAGACTCATCATTAACTCACTCAGTTAAAAATAAGAGTGCACCACTTGCTTAGCAAGCATCAGTCGCTAGACTCATCTTTAACTCTGCCAGTTAAAAATAAGGGGGCACCACATTCCTAGCACGCGTCATTTGCTAGACTCATCTTTAACTTACTCAGTTAAAAGAAAGATGCCACCACTTTTTTAGCAAGCATCACTTGCTAGACTCATTTTTAACTCATTCAGTTAATAATAAGGGGGCAATGTCTTCTTTGCAAGAATCAGTCGCTAGACTCATCCTTATGTCACTCAGTTAATAATAATGGGGCACCGCTTTCTTAGCAAGCATCACTAGCTAGACTCATGTTTAACTCACTCATTTAATAATATGGGGGCACCTCTTACTTAGCATGTGTCACTTGCTAGATTCATCTTTAACTCACTCAGTTAATAATAAGGGGGCACCACTTATTCAGCAAGCGGCAGTTACTTGACTCATATTTAACTCACTCACATAATAGTAAGGGGGCACCACATAGCAAGCGTCACTTGCTATACTCATCTTTAACTCACTCAGTTAATAATATGTGAGCCCCACTTACTTAGCAACCTTCACTTGCTAGGCTCATCTTTAACTCACTTAGTTAATAATAAGAGGGCAAAACAAACTTAGCAAGCATCACTTGCTAGACTTCTCTTTAACTCACTCACTTAATAATATGGGCCACCACCTACTTAGCAAGCGTCACTTGCTAGACTCAGCTTTAGCTCACTGAAATTATAATAAGGGGCACCACTTTCTTTTCTTTGCTAGTGTTATTTGCCAGACTCATCTTTAACTCACTGTGATTATAATAAGGGGCACCATTTTCTAAGCAAGCGTCATTGTCTGGACTCATCTTTAACTCACTAAGTTAATAAAAAGGGGGCACCACTTTCTTAGCAAGTGTAACTTGCTAGACTCATCTTTAACTCACTCCTTTACTAATAAGGGTTTACCACTTTCTTAGCAAGCGTCAATCGCTAGACTCATCTCTAATTCACTGATCAAATAATAAGGGGCACCACAATCTTAGCAAGCATCATTCGTTTGACTCATCTTTATCTCACTCCTTTAATAATAAGGGGGCACCACTTACTTAGCAAGCGTCACTTGCTAAATTTGTCTGTAACTCACCTAGCTAAAAATAAGGGGGCACCAATTTCTTATCAAGCGTCACTCGCTAGACACGTCTTTAACAAACTCAGTATTAAATAAGGGGCCACCGCTTCCCTAGCAGGCGTCATTTGCGATACTCATCTTTAAATCACAAAGCTAATAATAAGGTGGCACCACTTATTTAGCAAGTGACACTTGGTATACTAATCTTTAACTCCCTGAGCTAATAATAAGGGGCACCACTTACTTAGCAAGATGCACTTGCTGGAATCATCTTTAACTCACTCAGTTAATAATAAGGGGCTCCACTTACTTTGCAAGTGTCACTTGCTAGACTCATCTTTAACTCACTCACTTAATAGTATGGGGCATCACTTACTTAAGAAGCGTCACTAGCTAGACTTATCTTAACTCACTGAGATTATAATAAATAGGGGGCCCCACTTTCTTAGCAAGCGTCATTTGCTAGACTCATCATTAACTCTCTGAGCTAATAGTAAGGGGTTCCACTTTCTTAGCAAGCATCATTTGCTAGAATCATCTTTAACACACTCAGTTCATAATAAGAGGGCACCACTTTCTTAGCAAGCTGCACTTGCTAGACTAATCATTGACTCACTCAGTTAATAATAAGGGAGCACCACTTTCTTAGCAAGCTGCACTTGCTAGACTAATCATTGACTCACTCAGTTAATAATAAGGGGCACCACTTTCTTAGCATATATCACTTGCTAGACTCATCTTTAACTCACTGAGCTAATAATAAGGGGCACCACTTTCATAGCAAGCATTACATAGACTCATCTTTAACTCATTGATCAAATAATAAGGGGCACCACAATCTTAGCAAGCATCACTTCCTAGGCTCATCTTTAATTCACTGAGCTAACTAAAAGGGGGCACCATTTTCTTTGCAAGCGTCACTTGCTAGGCTCATCTTTAATTCACTCAGTTAATAATAAGCTGCACAACATTCTTTGCATACGTCACTTGCTAAGTTCATCTTTAATTCACTGAGCTAATAATAAGGGGGCACCACTTACTTTGCAAAGGTCCCTTGCTAGGCTCATCTTTAATTCACTGAGCTAATAGTAAGCAGCACCACCATCTTTGCATACGTCACTTGCTAGGCTCATCTTTAATTCACTGAGCTAATAATAAGGGGGCACCACTTTCTTTGAAAACGTCCCTTGTTAGGCTAATTTTTAATTCTCTGAGCTAATAATAAGGGGGCACAACTTTCTTTGCAAGCGTCACCTGCTACTCATTTTTAAATCACAGAGCCAATAATAAGGGGGCACCATTTCCTTTGCAAGATTCACTTGCTAGACACATTTTTAATTCACTGAGCTAATAATAAAGGGGCACCAATTTCTTAGCCAGCGTCACTTGCTAGACTCTAGCTTAACTCACTGAGCTAAAAATAAGTGGGCACCTCCTCCTAAGCAAGCGTCATTTGCTTGACTCATCTTTAACTCACTGAGCTAATAATAAGGGGCTCCACCTTCTTTGCAAGATTCATTCACTAGACTATCTTTACCTCACTCATTTAATAATATAGGGTTCCACTTTCATAGCAAGTGTCAATCACTAGACTCATCTTGCACTCACTCGGTTAATAATAAGGGGTACCACTTTCTGAGCAAGCATCACTTGCTATATTCATCTTTAACTCACTCAGTTAATAATAAGGGGACAATAGTTTCTTAGCAAGCATCACTTGCTAGACTAATCTTTAACTCACTCAGTTAATAATAAGGGGCACCACTTTCTGAGCAAGCATCACTTGCTATACTCGTCTTAAACTCACTCAAGTAATATTAAGGGGGCACCACTTAGTAAGCGTCACTTGCTAGACTCATCTATAAATCACTCACTTCATAATAAGGGGGCACCACTTACTTAGCAAGCGTCACTTGCTAGACTTATCTTTAACTCACTCAGTTAATAATAATAGAGCAACACTTACTTAGCAAGCATCACTTGCTACACTCAGCTTTAATTCATTGAGATTATAATAAGGGATACCACTTTGTTTGCAAGTGTTATTTGCTAGACTCATCTTTAACTCTCTGAGATTATAATAAGGGGCACCATTTTCTTAGCAAGCGTTATTTGCTGGACTCATCTTTAACTCACGGAGCTAATAATAAGGGGCACCACTTACTTAGCAAGCGTCAGTTGCTAGACTCATCTTTAACTCACTCAGTTAATAATAAGGGGACAACACTTTCTTAGCAAGTGTCACTTGCTACAATTATCTTTAACTCACTCAGTTAAAAATAAGGGGGCACTCCTTTCTTAGCATGCCTCACTGGCTAGGCTCATCTTTAACTCACTCACTTAAATAAAGGGGCATAACTTTATTAGCACGTGTAACTTACTAGACTCATCTTTAACTCACTCCTTTAATAATGAGTTACCACTTTCTTAGCAAGCGTCACTTGCTAGACTCATCTTTAACTCACTCCTTTGATAATAAGGGGGCACCAGTTTCTTAGCAAGCGTCATTCTTTAGACTCATCTTTAACTCACCCAGTTAAAAATAAGGGGGCACCAATTTCTTAGCAGGTGTCACTCGCTTGACTCGTCTTTAACACTCTCCTTTAATAAAATGGGGGCACCACTTTCTTAGCAAGCATCACTTGCTAGGATCGTCTGTAACTCACTCAGTTAAGAATAAGGGGGCACCTTTTTCTTAGCAGGCATCACTCGTTAGACTCGTCCTTAACTCATTCAGTAAAAAACAAGGGGGCACCACTTTCCTAGCAGGCGTCAATTGCAAAACTGATCTTTAACATACTCAATTAAAAGTAAGGGTTCACCAGTTTCTTAGCAATTGTCACTTGCTAGACTCATCTTTAACTCACTCAGTTAAAAGTAAGGGTGCAGCTCTTTCTTAGCAAGCGTCACTCGCTCGACTCGTCTTTAACTGTGCCAGTTAAAAATAAGGGGGCATCACTTTCCTAGCAGGCGCCATTTGCTAGACTCATCAGTAACTTACTGAGTTAAAAATAAGGGGGACCACTTTCTTAGCAAGCGTCACTCGCTAGACTCATTTTTAACTCACTCAGTTAATAATAAGGGGGCACCGTTTTCTTTACAAGTGTCACTCGCTAGACTCATCTTAAATTACTCAGTGAATAATAAGGGGCACCGCTTTCTTAGCAAGCGTTACATGCTAGACTCATCTTTAACTCACTCAGTTAATAATAAGGGGGCACCACTTAGTAAGAGTCACTTGCTAGACTTATCTATAAATACTCACTTGATAATAAGGGGGCACCGCTTACTTAGCAAGCGCCACTTGCTAGACTTATCTTTAACTCACTCAGTTAATAATAATAGGGCACCACTTACTTAGCAAGCGTCACTTGCTAGTCTCAGCTTTAACTCATTGAGATTATAATAAGAAGCACCACTTTCTTTGCAAGTGTTATTTGCTAGACAAATGTTTAACTCACTGAGATTATAATAAGGGGCACCATTTTCTTAGCAAGTGTCATTTGCTGGACGCATCTTTAACTCATGGAGCTAATAATAAGGGGCACCACTTACTTAGCAAGCGTCAGTTGCTAGACTCATCTTTAACTCACTCAGTTAATAATAAGGGGCACCACTTGCTTAGCGGGGCACCACTTGCTTAGCAAGCATTACATGCTAGTCTCATCTTTAACTTACTCAGTTAATAAAAGGGGGTGCCAGTTTCTCAGCAAGTGTCACTTGCTAGACTCATCTTTAACTCACTTATTTAATAATAACTTTCTTAGCAAGCGTTACTCGCTAGACTCATCTCTAACTCACTGATCAAATAATAAGGGGCACCATAATCTTAGCAAGCATCACTCGCTTGACTTGTCTTTAACTCACTCCTTTAATAATAAGGGGGCACCACTTTCTTAGCAAGCGTTACTTGCTACGATTGTCTGTAAATCAGCTAGTTAAAAATAAGGGGGCATCACTTTCTTATCAAGCGTTTTTCATGAGACACGTCTTTAACATACTCAGTTATAAATAAGGGGGTGGCACTTTCCCATAGGCGTCATTTGCAAGACTCATCTTTAACTCACTGAGCTTATAATAAGGTGGCCTCACTTTCTTAGCAGGCGGCACTTGCTAGACTCATCTTTAACTCACTGAGATTATAATAAGGGGCACCATTTTCTTAGCAAGCGTTATTTGCTGGACTCATCTTTAACTCACTGAGCTAATAATAAGGGGCACCACTTACTTAGCAAGCGGCACTTGCTAGACTCATCTTTAACTCACTCAGTTAATAATAAGGGGGCACCACTTGCTTAGGAAGCGTCACTTGCTAGACTCATCTTTAACTCTCTCAGTTAATAATAAGGGGGCATCACTTACTTAGCCAGTGTCACTTGCTAGACACATCTTTAACTCACTCACTTAATAATAAGGGGCACCACTTACATAGCAAGCGTCACTTGCTAGACTCATCTTTAACTCACTTAGATTATAATAAATAGGGGGCCCCACTTTTTTAGCAAGCGTCATTTGCTAGACTCATCTTTAACTCACTGAGCTAATAATAAGTGGCACAACTTTCTTAGCAAGCATCACTTGCTAGAATCGTCTTTAACTTACTCAGTTAATAATAAGGGGGCACCACTTTCTTTGCATGCGTCACTTGCTAGACTCATCATTAACTCACTCAGTTAATAATAAGGGGCACCACTTTCTTAGCATGTGTCACTTGCTAGACTCATCTTTAACTCACTGAGCTAATAATAAGTGGCACCACTTTCTTA
The DNA here is from genome assembly GCA_030762935.1 of Hymenopus coronatus. Taxonomy (NCBI): domain Eukaryota; kingdom Metazoa; phylum Arthropoda; class Insecta; order Mantodea; family Hymenopodidae; genus Hymenopus; species Hymenopus coronatus. Next base: position 90,988,483 of record CM060887.1, on the reverse strand, counting down.
GCAAGAATTACTTAGACTCATCTTTAACTCACTGATCAAATAATAAGGGGCACCACAATCTTAGCAAGCGTCACTTGCTAGACTCATCTTTAACTCACCTGTGCTAATATTAAGGGGCACCATTTTCTTAGCAAGCTTCACTCACTAGACTCATCTTTAACTCACTCACTTAACAATAAGGGGGCACCACTTTGCGTCTATTGCAATACTATTTCTTGCTACCAATTCCAATTGGGTAATATCCAATATTTTGATGCATTTGTTCTGTACCTCATATGTACATGTGCAATTTTTACTTTCTCTATACGCACTATGTGCATAGTGTATGGAGAAGGTATTGCACTCCACCCAAAAATTTGATACCGAGGTTTCACCGGAAATATATGTTTTAGGTTCCCCCTATATCCAAAAAAAGCATTTTCACAAAAAGGTCCGTGTGTGTGTGTGTGTGTGTGTGTGTGTGTGTGTGTGTGTGTGTGTGTGTGTGTGTGTGTGCGTCCGTGTGTCTTTGAACTCGATAACCCAAAAACGAAAAGTTTAGTATCTTCCAGGGATGCGACACGAAGATTTTGAGAAAAATCCCCCCAACCCCCAACTACCCTTTCCTTGGAATTTTTTGAAAATTTTGGTTTTCTCTTAAATTGCTCTAACGATTTTGATTAAAATTTTGTATATTAAAGATATTTGCCTGACAAATAAAATGTATATCATGTATTTTCTGGGAATAGCCTCTGAAGAGTAGTTTATTATGGATGAATTTTACTGAATTTTGAATAACGGCTAAACCGTAAAAGATGGACCTAAAGTTACTACACAAAAAATGTAGAGCACATTAAAACATATAATTTATATTAAATACATTTCCTTCGTGGTACTAGTCGTTTTTGAGACATTCCTTATTTTTGAATTCTGCTATGAAAAATGTATACTGTTCTCATACAGGAACTTGTCAACTCCTATCCATATATACAAAGGAACATCATTGACGTAGCAACCACCTTTTGAGTAACACTTTAACCTATGGTAGTCCCTTATCTCGCTTCTACTTACAAGGAAGCAAGTAATAAGACTATTTCTGCTAATTTTTTCTGATTAGCATGAAGTAAATAGAAGTACAAGTTTTTTAAGAACAATTTGTTGCGGGAAATAGAGAAAGTCACACGAATGGTACACATCATATTTTTTACTATTCTGGCATGTATGTGTAATGTACATAGGGGATAAAGAAGTTGTATTTTACCCATTAATTTGTGTCAAGATTTCACCAGAAATATCTTTTGAGGTCCTGTGAGTCAGAAAAAAGAATTTTTAGTAAAAGGTCTGTATGTGTGTGTGTTTGTGTATCTGTGAACAGCATAGCTCAAAAACAAAAAGTCTGCTTAATACCAAACTAAATATTTAAGTTTAGTATCTCCCAAGGATGCGACACAAAGATTTTTAAGAAAATCCCCCCCACCCCCAGCTAGCCTTTATATGGAAAAATTTTCAACAATCTTGATTTTCTCAAATGTGGCTCTAACTATTCTGATCCAAATATTGTATATTAAAAATATCTATTTCACAAATAGTATGTGTGTCTTGAATTTTCTGGGAATAGCCTCTGAAGGACTCTTTATTCTGAATGATTTTTGCTGAATTGTGCATAACTGTTAACCATAGGAGAAAGACAAAAACTTACCACATAAAAAATTTAGATCTCTGTAAAACACATAATTTATGTCAAGTACGCTTTTGTTTCCAGAACTGTTTCTGAAATATTACTTGTTAATGGTTCTCTTTACAAAGTGAATAGAACCTCAATTGTTTCACATAGCAAAGATTATTTAAAGGATTTGACTATGACTTTAGGCTAATGTATTCCCTTATTTCCTTTCTACTTAAAAGGAAGCAAGTTATAAAGGGTTAATATTTCTCTAGATCAGCATGATGAGATAAAAGGATAATCTTTTGTAAGAGTAGTTTCTATTTGGAACAGCTAGAGAAAGTTATGTGAATGGTACACATCAGATTTTTTTTAACTTCTCTGGGTTATTTAATATAAATAACAATACAGCTAGAATATATTCACAGACAAACGGCAAAATTCCAGGCATGTGGTATAGTGGTTTGCAATCTCTTGATTGTCATGCCCCTACCATTATTCTTATTACCTTGTTTTTGCAGAATAATTTCTGTGAAGATAACTGAAACAAGTAAGAATCAAATAATTGTTGAAAAAAGAAATGAGCATAAAAATGTGATATTTTTGTAGATAAATTAAATTAAAAATATATGATTATCACGTGACTGCCAAAATTTCAAACATGTTTTAGTATTAGCATTAAAAGCTGCCTTAGTTATATAACCAATAACTTGCCAGCTTTCTTTATTGCACACAGATAATGAGAAATTTGAACAAAAGAAAATTAATACAACAGAGTCTCTTGAAAGTGGAATGGAGCGAAACAAAAGAGATGCAGCATTGGAAGAAGAAGCATTGAATTCTACAGAGATCAGCATGAATGTAACAAAAGAAACTGTTAATGTTCACCTTCAAAAGCGATCTGTAAGTTTCTAATTTCCTTTTATCTTATATTATTTATCTTTCAACACCAATAATGGCAATAATTATAAAATAGGAAGCTATGTTCTTATATTCTTAGGAAGACTTTTGGCATTTACATAAAATTTTCAAAATTTTTCATAGTGAAATGATTTCATGAAAGTTACAAAGAAAAGGTAAAATGTGTTTCTAAATTTTATTTGGAAAGCAGTACATGGGTAAGAGTGTTGTTAGCTGTGCAGGAGATCTAGGTTCAGTATGACATTTTTCTTATACAGAGGTCCTTGGGGTTTGGCTGAGATTCTACTTCATAATTGCAAAAACCATGGGAGTCTCATCATGTGACTACAGCATACATAATGCTCTGAGTAGTTGGCACCAATTCACCTACAATATCAAAATGTTTCTTATGTTTTTGAAAATTACACCAATACCCTTTTTGCATATGTAAATGAATTTAGAAGGAGAAAAATGGTGTGGTCAGTCTTTACTGAAAGCTTTATCATTTTTTCATATCCGTTTTGTACTTTAAATCTAACTTTTGTCTAATATATCTAAATTTTGCATTCAATGTGAAAATAAAACCACTGTTAAATAAACATCTGTAGTGTCAGGGTATGTGTGTCTGCATCATATCCTAGAAGTTCTGAGTTCAAATCCCTCTTTCAGTGTGTTACCCGGTTAAGATTTAATTCTGGGGTTTTCCCTTATCCTTAAAAGACAAATGTCAAGTAAATTTAAGCTCTATGGACCCTAGGCTCATTTGAGCATCATTTGATATGACCTACCAAGTTCAAGGACCTTATATCTACTTTAAAAAAAAAAAAAAAAGTTGTCAAACACTTTATCTACAGAAATTAATTCTATAGCTCTTGCCCATACTTTAAAATTAATTTTTGCAAATGCAAATTTCTTTTCTATGAATTAGGTATACTTTGTTTCATTGTTGACTCAACATTTATTGTTTTGCTAACCTGTGAAATTAATATTTTAACTTAAAACCTTTAAGTACCAAATAAAATCATGATAATAAAAGATACAAAAGAACAGCACTGAAAATAAAAAAATATAAAAATAAGAAGTGGATATCACTACTATACCACCACAGCCACTGCCACTGCTGCCACCGCCACCACCACCAATAATATTTATTTAAATTTTCAAGATCTTTTATCAGCTAAAGCTCTGCTATATAGCAATTTTGAAAAAATCTATCAAAGCATTACTCATTTTCATATAAGTAAAACATATGAAAAGTACCAGTTGAAATTGCATGAAGCTGTATCCACAAAGGGAGGGCTCAAGGACTGTTTATGAGGCAGGAAGGAGATTTCAAAATGTTATTGTACAAGTTTCAGAGAGTCAATCAATACACACGATAGGTCTTGTGAGTATGCTTTAAACAGTGAAAACAATCAAAATGTTTTGTCTCATGATAGAACTCCTTTCCTAACTTATACACCAAATGATGGTGGTTTAAATTCATTCACTCTCTAGTTATTAACTTTTTCTTTTAATGTAATGCTTTTTTCAGATGTAATTTATTTACAGGATATCTTCTCTTATGACTTGCATTAAAAAAAGTTCCATACTTTCACCTTTTTATAAAATCAACCTCAAGTGATTCAGGTCAAGAAAAAATACCTCCCCAAGCAAACCTAAACCCTGGCAATCATGTACTATTCAGGTAACTATTACTTTAATGATATTTTTAGCCTCCTCTCTGACCACATGAATGTCAATATCACTATTTGCTCCCTGAACATGTTACTGTACCCAGATTTTTAAAATAAATGCATAAAAATGTATTCCTTTTACATGCAAACTATTCTTTCCATACACCATTCCTTTAAAATTGCTAATGATAGGGAAAAATCAGGTAAGTGATGACACTAGGATTTATTATGACTTTTTTCCCTTTAATTTGAAGTGTAATAGTTTATTTATGGAAATATGATTACTCCATCTATCCCCTTTAGAATCTCACTTTTGGATGTTTCCTATAACTAAGGATTTTCAAGTAGACCTATTTTTATCAGTAATAGTACTCTTCGTCAAACAGGGCGGGCAAAATGACTTCGGAGTGTGGCTAAGATGACGAATTGAAAGAAAATAATTTTCAAAACAAATATATTTTATTGAAGATTTATCAGATGTATCAAAAAAGTCACAAATATAACTTTTCTCCATTGCTGTAATTTAAGCTCATACATTGAGCATGAGCCCACTCTTTGCATTGAGAACACAGATACCAGACTTCTGTCTTTCCAATCTCTCCACAAATTATGCAATTTCTTTCATCCACAATATCTGAATCACTATCTGTGTGTGAATTTGGATGTACGAGTCTGATGATGAGTCTATTCCAGGATGCTTTCTTTGTCCTATTGCAAAAGCTCTGCCAAATGCAAGTTTATGTTTAGGACCTTTCATCAATTTTTTTGCCTTTGTATTCATATTCTGCAGTGGCTGCTAATGGATTAAAAATTTAGGTGTTCACAAAATCAGCAATTTACCACCACCGCAACATCAAATCCAGTAACATTAGAAACAATGACAGTGCCTAATAACAAGAATTATAAATCCTCACCCACCCAGTACTGTATAGATGTTGAATTTCTTAGTCTCCAAGAGTTAACAGCAATATGAACTGATGAAGGGGTGAAGTCCTTTAATAAAAAATTAAATAAAAATTAAAAATTAAAATAAAACAAGAATTAAATTTTAACATCCTTAAAATAATAACAAATTCTAAATTCATATAATCCTAATATAAAAACAAACTTTTCTATCACTCGGTGATTAAAGTATTTTATGCTGTTGACCAGTTTCTTCTCAATAGCAAGCATTGCCAGTGCTGAAAGTCGGTCGTTACCCATCGTATTCCTAGTAAAGGTTTTAATTCTTTTTATTGTGGAAAAGCATATTTCTGGTTCTGATGTAGTTATGGTCGAAGTGATAACAATCTTCAGTAGCTCGGTTAGTTGCGGAAAAGTTTCTTCGTTGAGGTTATTTTCTGTTATGAACTGCTTAACTCTCTCTTAAGCTTAAGTCTCGCATAAAATGCAAATTACTAAGAAAAATAGAGCGGCTCATAAAGACTGCAATTGCACTTCCAGATAGTTTCAACTAAATCTCAAAGATAGCAGCACCTCCCGCTGATAAACAAAACCCTGGAGGTGTTAATGAGAAGAAAAGCGCACGATCGCATTGTTTTCATTTCTAGCTGTAAAATTACAAGCTGCTTTATTGCCTGCACAAGCGCAGAGCTGCTAAACGTTAGTTATACGCTAGCACATGAGGCCTGTGCTACAAGCTTGTTGTCACATACTCAGGTTCTCGGCTGTGTTCAATCTGAAGAGCAGAGCGCAGTATATTTAAACAAGTGGAACTGGATAGCGCATTTTATTAAATGTTTCCTGTAAGAGAAAAAGGAGATCCACTAAGAAATAGTGGAAGCTCTTGTGCTCCTACGCAGCAGCCGCCGCTGATATTCTGTTTTAGTTTTTCATTCCTCTTCAGTGTTCTTTCTTCTCCTTATCATTTTTTCTTAGTCTATTTTCTGCCAAAGATTTTTTCATGGGTGTGCTGGTTATGTGTAAAGATGGCAGCTTATTTCTTTGTTTTCTTGGACCTCCTTTAGGTGTATCTTGGGGTAATGGAGGTAAAGCAGAGGTAGACAAAAGCATTGGTAATTTATCAAGTTCTGCTCAGGGTAAGGATGTAAAATGGAGGTAGGTGTAGATATAGATGAAGGTTCTGCTCGGATAAAAGAAGTAGAAGAAGGCCCTGGTTGCGCATCAAATTCTGCAGTTGGATTTGCTGATATTCCGCATAAAGCATTGGTTTCTGAAGGAGTTTCAGTAGCCTTCTTCCCTAAAATCTGTGAATTGAATGGTTCAATTCCTGAGTCTTTAAAACCCTTGATCGCATTATTTAAAGATGCAACTTTGCTAAATGCAATGTTGAACAGTCTTGCAATCACTTGTATTGTTATCACTTGGCCTGGATGATTAGCTAAGTCAGAACAAGCTTTATCATAGGCAATCTTCAGAGGTTTGTTTTATGACGCATCCAATGGTTGCAGCCTATGTCTTGTGTGAGCTGGGACATCTAGAAGAGTTATAAAATTATTTCTGCAGAGAGTAACAGCTTCCAAAGTGACATGAGAATTATGATTATCCATAAACAAAAGGATTAGATTTCTTTCTGATGGTCTTACTTGTTTAATGAAATGTTGCAGCCATTTTACAAAGCTCTCAGCATTCATCCAGCCCTATTTATGGCCAACTCCAACAGATCCAGATGGTGGACCATCAAGATATTCTAACTCTTGGAGGTATGAACTGACCTAACACAACAAGCAACACTGACATTTGTTCCCTTCATTTGTTATTACTCATAGGGCTCATTACTGGTGTTATCTTTGTGGGGACAGTTTTTTTTTTTTTTTGTAGTGTTTAAAGCCCGCTTTAACTACTTATGGCACCGCAGGCGGTGTGGGGACAGCTGAACACCCTGTCTCATCAACAGAGAAAATCTGCTGCAACTCAAACTTGTATTTTGTTTTATTTTTCAGTAAACACTAAAGAATCCTTCTACATTTACTTTATTAAATGCAGTCAATCTAGCTGCCAACATAGGTTCTGGTTTACAAAAAGAAAAGTTGAATTATGTCATGAAATTTTGAATAAAATCTTTCCCTGTCATCCTTTTGTCTTTGTTGAATCTGTTTTCTATTTTCTTAAATTCAGCATAATCGTACACAATTCTAGTGAAATCAGATCTTCTGTCCAATTCTATGATATATTGTTGCAATTCTTGCAACTGGTCATCATTAGAAGTATTATAGAATCTTCCTGGATAATGTAAAAGATCCTGAAATGAAATAACAACCAGTATGCATTATTCTGTCTACTGTGAGATTGTCAAAACATTAAAGGGCAAAAAGTTTATTGTTTAATTTTATTTTAATTAAGTATATAGGTATAGATAAAATGTTTGTTTAAAATGAGAATTCCAAATATATTTAAGTATGAGTAAAATCACAGCTTACCTCTTGTGTATACCTTTTTATATAGTGACGTAAAATAGCTTCAGGTAAGCAGAACTTCCTAGCAGCGCCATTAACAGAACTTCCATTTCTTATAAGCTGCACTGCCTCTTTTATTGATTCCTTGTTCCATTATTGTCTATCTGTCTTTCTTATATACACTTTCCCCGTGTTTATTACGTAGCCTGCAATTAAAATTATGTGACAATGTAACAACAAAGTAACTGGAAAAATAGCAATAGAGAGGAGGGTAAGATTGCTATCTTAGCCTTGGTTGACATTTTGGTTATAAACTTAAACATGTATGATATCTTAGAGAAAAATGTCATTAAACCTGTATCAAAGCATCATTAAATATATAAGGTTTATAAGGAATCAACTGATTTTCATTAATATAAAAATATTACTTACATGAAGCTTATTTTTTTCTGTAGGGAAAATTGTTACAGAAACAGCATCCACTTCCAAATCGCCATTCTCAACTGTCTAGTTCAACTGTCATGCCTGCAGAGGGATACAGTACCACAAAGCTTGTCATACCATCTATAGAGGCTTTGGAGAAATTAACCATTTGTCATCTTAGACAACTCGTCAACTTATCTAACCTTGTAACTAAGAAATTTTTCCGGGCTGTTTTGCCGTGGTCTGCTGGTGTTAGGAGTACCAGACGTTTCGTCCACAACTACGGTGGACATCTTCAGTGGCGCGGTCGAAGTTTTCTAGGAGAAGGTTTCGCTGCGTCTGAAGCGTTGACTGTCGGGATCGCTACTTTTATACTGGCAAGTGGGGGGCGGGGCTTGGGCTCTCCGGCGAAAGTGGCTTCTGATTGGAGAGGCACTAAAACTCAATAGGAATTGGCATCCCGTCATTGAAAGCAGGAAACGTCATCAAACGAGAAGCAACGAAGCGGTCCAATCAGAAGCCACTTTCGCCAGAGAGCCCAAGCCCCGCCCCCCACTTGCCAGTATAAAAGTAGCGATCCCGACAGTCAACGCTTCAGACGCAGCGAAACCTTCTCCTAGAAAACTTCGACCGCGCCACTGAAGATGTCCACCGTAGTTGTGGACGAAACGTCTGGTACTCCTAACACCAGCAGACCACGGCAAAACAGCCCGGAAAAATTTCTTAGTTACAATGACTCCGGCCGTGAAAGCCTACGTTCTCTCATTATCTAACCTTCCCCTATTTATTTAACTTTATGCAAAGCTACATTGTATTTGCAACAAAACTATACATTGTTATTTATACCTTGTATTGTAGCAGGGCTTGTGACAAAAGCTCTGCAAGAAATATGAACACACATATCAAAATGAAAAATTGATATTTAAGTTTATGAGCTTTCAAGGATGCAACACAAAAATACAGGATAATATTTGGAAAAAATTTTGAAGATTTTGATTTTTTCAAAAATGGCTTTAACAATTTTGATTAAAATACCAAATATTAAAGATATATACATGACAAATAAAATGTATATCTTGAATTTTCTGGAAATAGCCTCTGAAGACCTTTTCATTCTGGATGACTTTAGCATAACCAGTTAAACCGTAAGAGATAGAAAAAAACCTATGACACAAAAAATGTAAATCTCATTAAAACATACAATTTATGTCATATACATTTTTTCATAGGTTGACCATCTCCAAGATATTCCTTGTTATTTGTTTTAATTTTAAGATGTTATAAGCTTTTCTCATTCTGGCAATGCAAAGAAACAAATTTTAAGCATATAGCATCAGCTTTTTAAAGATTTGTCTATTGCATCTGTTGCAGAATAGCTAATGTAACTATGTGAATGGAACACATCAGATTTTTCTTTTAATATTCACACTTCCTGCATAAGCAAAATACTACACAACATTAATGTACAGTTTCACACAGATTTAATTTCTGTGCTCTTATCATGCAGCATCTTGATTCAGACCCTTTCCAATGGTTTGGTCCACAAATCAGTTAATTGGTTTCCCTTAGTGTGCTCCTATCCAAGATTTCCACCCAAAACTTGCTGCCTGATAAAGAAAATGCCTAACTTCTATATGCTTTTATTTAAGATGAAATGCTGAATTTTTTAGAAATCTTCACAGCATCAGATTTGTCAGTGTAAAGCGTATAAGGCTTTTTCTTGATTGGCAGTTTCAGATAATTCAGATAGCAAAATTTTTAACCAGATCAACTTTTTTGCTCCTTAACTTTCTGCTACTATTTTTGCTACAGTGGTGGAAGTTGCTATTGATTTTTGCAACTGACTGAACCACACTGTAGCTCCATGAGTAAGAGTTGCAACGACACCTGTTGTACACTTTCAAAGCTTTTCTGTAGTTCATTCTGTAGTCCACTGCACTCTTCAGGTTTCTAAAGATGCATTTCACTCATTTCCAGTCTTGAATTATAGGATTTTTCCATAGCTCGAGCAAAAGCAATATCAGGATGTGAGGTTGTAGGCAAGTTCTTCACAATAAGGAATCTTGGCTGTGATTTTCTTCACGTCCAGTTCGAGTAGAGAATCCATGTCTCATCCGTTCTGAATCTCTTTAGAATTGTTCTTCTATAGTCCTCTTGATTAAAATGATATTGTTCTGTCTTTATTCTTCTGAATATTTTGATATTCAGGAAATTCTTGAGAGATCCTGTTGTAACAATTTTAGGTACTGTTCAATTTCTGTTCTATCACTTCCTGCTACTAGATCATCATCTATGTAGATTGCGACAAATGACCATTTTTGGTTACTCATGCGATAAAAAGACATGGAACAGTAAAATGTCCTTGAAGCATTTGTTGCAGAATGAGGTGCCTGTTTGAGTCCATACACACCCCTCACAGTAGACATACTCATCCAGTGCTATCTTCAAACCCTTCTGGCTGTTCCATGTGCACATCTTCAAGTATGCCATTCTTAGAAGCTGTTTTGACTGAGCTCCAGATTCTCTGCAACAGCTGCCACTAATAACATTCAAATGGTATCATAACATGTAACAGAACTGAATGTTTCTTCTTAATCAATATCTTGTTTTTGTACATATCTTTTGGTTACTTGTCAAGCCTCTTGAAACCAAATTTTCCTCTCTCTGCAGCTTTCTGACAAAGACCCTATTGACCTTTACACCTTCCAGATGTTCAACTGATTCCCAGGTACAGTTCTCCTTCAAAGGCTCTAATTCTTCATTAATTGTCTTGAGTTACTAATCTTTATTTTCAGCCTGCATTACTTCTGCATTTGAACTTGAATCAAATTATACATACTCTCCACTGATCATCCAATTAGTTTTCATTTTCCTCCGGAACTAGACACTGAGTTGAATTCCTCTTGTATTCTTCTGTCCTCTTGTTATGGCTTACACCTGGAGTGAAAAGTTCAGCAATGTTGGTGCGCAGATTGCAGACAACTTGTGGCTTGAACTTTACATCATGACTTACTTTTCTCTGAGATGGAATCCAGACGATCCCAAATCCATACCTGCCATTCATGTACCTCACAAGATGGCCATGAACAGCTTTGTTGTGGAAATTGTACACATGTACAAGCATTCAGTTCCAAAAATCTTCAGATGAGTTAGGCTTCTGCTGGGCATTGATACCATGGCCCATAAGGTGATTTGTTTTCAACAGATGATTTCCCATCATGATTCAAAAAGTATGCAGCACATTAGTATATTCTGCTCACATTTTTTGGCAGTATATTTGGATTTAGTATATGAGCACACTCCACAATGGTGCGATTTTCTCACTCTGCAATACCATTTTGCTGTGGTGTATAGGGTGGGGTAATGTGATGTTCTATGCCTTGGCTTGCAAGAAATTCAGAAACTTACTTGTTTTCAAACTCTTTTCCTCCATCCCACCTAAGTTGTTTGATAATATGGCTGATCATTTTAGTCTCACTCAGAAACTCTTTCAAAATGGTAGTAATTTCACTTTTCTGCTTCAAGAAGAAAATTCAGTGAAATTTGCTGAAATAATCTTTAAAATACATAGTAGCACGTTTTTCTAAAAGACTCAATCATAGAACCATTCACATCAGCATAGATTTGTTCACCAGTTACCTTTGATCGATTCACCTGATCATTGAATGGCAGTTGTAGTTTTCCTAACACATCCTTTGCAGAATCCTTTATTGGACTCATCCATATTGATATCCATCTGCTGCAGCACTTTCTACATGTGTTGTTGTGATGATAGTCAAATTCTTCATGATAGACTTGCAGCATATTTAATGTCACTAGAGCAGACTGTGATAATTTAACATACAAAGCATGGTTAACATGTTCAGTGACTTTATCTTCAAGTTTTACTTTCATCATCCAGCTTTGTGTAGAAACCTTGTCATACACTGCTTTCATAGAAAGCAAATGTAGTAACACTAAATATATTTTTCAATTTAGTATTTTTACAGGAGTTGTTCAAACATGTTTGATTTTTTGCAGTTCCCTGTTCATGAGCCAGCAAGCTTACATCTTGTTTTCCAAATAAAATCTTCTCATGCAGACGTGATGTGTAACACCACTGTTACAGTACCTTCTATCTGAAGCACCAAGGATATGTGACAAAAATGCAGCATTCTTTTCAGACTGTTTTTCCTTAGAGTTGCCATCTTCTTTTTCAATGGACTCTTCGCTGCTCAGTGATCTAGTTATGACATTTATTACATAGAAATTTCAGTTTTGCATGTTTAACATTCTTTTTCGATTTTTCTTATTTTGATTTCTATTATGCTGATTTTTCTTCACAGGGGCACCACCATAGGTAACAAACACAGCTGATTCCACCATGGCTTGATCATGCAATTCAATAGTGTACAATTCTTAAATCAATAAGTTCAGCTTTTGATTTTCTAATGGAATTGGGTCCCACAAGCCTTTAAAATGGTCATATTTTTTCCCAGCATAGACAAAGTTTGGCCATTTAAAATTTGTTCCAACAAAACATTTTCTTTGTGCTTCTTTAGTTTGTTATTTAGATCAGCAAAAATCCTCTGCAATTTTGCAAAATGTGTAATAATATGAGGAGTAATTTTTCAAAACTCGATAGAGCACAAATTTAATTATATGGGATTGGTATGTTTTCGCAGCCAGCAATGAGTCTGTGAAATTAGATTTTTCATAGCTCGACATTTGCCGAGTGTATAGCATGGTGAATCTGAGCATTTGTTCATAATACAACATTTATGGTGAATCTGAACATTTGTTCATAACTCAACATTTGCTGTGTGTATAGCTTGGTGAATCTGAGCATTTTTTCATAGCTCGACATTTGCCGTGTGTATAGCATGGTGAATCTGAGCATTTTTTCATAACTTGATATTTGTCGTGTGTATAGCATGGTGAATCTGAGCATGTTTTCATAACTCAATATTTGCCGTGTGTATAGCTTGGTGAATCTGAGCATTTTTCATTACTCAACATTTACCGTGTGTATAGCTTGGTGAATCTGAGCATTTTTTCATAACTCGACATTTTCCGTGTGTATAGCATGGTGAATCTGAGCATTTTTTCATAACTCAACATTTGCCGTGTGTATAGCATGGTGAATCTGAGCATTTTTTCATAACTCGACATTTGCCGTGTGTATAGCATGGTGAATCTGAGCATTTGTTCATAACTCAACATTTGCCGTGTGTATAGCTTGGTGAATCTGAGCATTTGTTCATAACTCGACATTTGTCGTGTGTATAGTTTGGTGAATCTGAGCATTTTTTCATAACTCGACATTTGCCGTGTTTATAGCTTGGTGAATCTGAGCATTTTTTCATAACTTGACATTTTCCGTATGTATAGCTTGGTGAATCTGAGCATTTGTTCATAACTCGACATTTGCCGTGCGTATAGCTTGGTGAATCTGAGCATTTGTTCATAACTCGACATTTGCCGTGTGTATAGCTTGGTGAATCTGAGTATTTTTTCATAACTCGACATTTGCCGTGTGTATAGCATGGTGAATCTGAGCATTTGTTCATAACTCGATATTTGCTGTGTGGTGAATCATGAGCATTTTTTCATAACTCGATAGAGAGTAAGCACAGGTACTTTACAAAACCTGATACAACACAGTCTAAATGAAAAGATTTGCTACCTGTCAGGACCCCTCACTGACCTGATAATGATTTGCAATATTCTGTTTATCTGTCCTTGTTTTCCTGGAATGAAAAGCTATACAAAAACCATATCAGTATTTCAAAGCTTTAAATGCATGACAATTAATTCTCCAAAACGAAGGAAAGTGAAGGAGGACAATTCTAAAAGAAAACAATTTGTCAGTATTAAATATAGCACCAGAAAGAAAAATGGAGATGTATTACCAATCTGTGCTGCAAGTTTTCAGGGAATAGCAGACATATCTAAGAATAGAATGTTCCTCCTTGCAAGAAAGTTTTATTCTACTGGGAATTCACCTAAAGAAAATCAAGGAGGGGAGCAAAGGACACGGAGCTTATCATTGCTGTGATTAACAGCTACAGCTGCAGGGAAAGACACTGCAATAGAGAAAATCTTTAAGGATTGAATTAAATATTCAAACAATGTGGGAAAATGTTTTGTGAAAAAAGAAAAAACTATCTACATGCTCATCCAAATACAAGTTTATTTTATAATGTTTTAATCTCTCATTCAAGACACCACACACTGATACATGCTCCATAAAGCAAGAGTCAGATTTGGAGAAGAAGAATGAATATAGGACAAACTACAGACTGCATGAACTCTGTGCAAAGAAGTTTTATGCTATAATGAAAGAAGAAAATCTTGATGTGATCAAAATCTGTTTTGATATGCAGCAAAATCAGCCACTACCTAAATTATCAGTAGGTGAAGTGTACTATTCCAGGCAAGTCTGGTTCTATAATCTTTGCATTATGATTCACTCTAAACCACAAATGAAAGAGAATATACATTTCTACACCTGGTTGGAAAGCAAGTCATCTAAGGGATGTAATCAAGTGGCATCTGCTTTGTTGAATTTTCTGTTAGACCTTGAAAAAAAAAAATGAAGTGTCCTTCCATTATTCATTTTTTCTCAGATTCATGTCCAGGTCAAAATAAGAACAGTGTAGTAATGACCATGCCCGCTACCATTTTGGAAAGTAGTACATTTACGTCTGTATGTCATTTCTTTCCCATATGAGGACACAGTTCCATGGCTCCTGATGGTGTATTTGGTAGGATTGAAAAAGGGTACAGAGGAAAGAAAGATATTTTGTCACCCAATGAATGCTACCAGATTCTGCAATCCCATGCAGTTGCCAACTGGGACTGGCAAATCAAAACACTGAAGGAGACTACTCAGAACATTGTGAAAGCAAAGCTGCCATTTAACATAGGAATGCAATGTGTCATATCGTACAAAAAGTCTTCTACAAACGTGTGTAATGTCTCTGTAACTGTGCAGAATACTTGCACTACATCACCTGTGGAGGCTTCTATTTTCAAATCTGGAATTAAAGCATGCCACAAAGAAATGCTGAGGTCCTCATGTCTACAGAAGATGAACATGGTGTCCAGTGAGAAGAAGAAAGATGTAAAAACAACTTATCCAATTTTAAAATTCCAGAAGAAGCAAAAGGATTTTATGAAGATGTTCTCAGAGACTGTTAAGATGTCAAAATAAGTGTACATATTATTACTCACTAGTTTAATCACTTTGTATTCTTAACTTTCTGTATTTATTAATTTAATAATTTTGTAATTTTTCATAAATGTCTATTATTTCATTAATGTAACAATGGTGATTTAACCATTTATTAAATTTGTATACTGTACATAAAAAATAAAGTATGAAGAAATGAAAATAAAATCAAAACAGTAATAAAATCAATAAAACTAGTAGGAAATTCAGGTTCAGTCAAATTTGTTTGTTCATAGTCCATGTCCTATATCGAGTTTTTACTATGAAAAATATATTTATCCCCTAGGAGTTTTACTGTTGTCTAAAATTGTCCCATGGTAATGTCTAGTATTGCCAAAAATAAAGTTTGTGTAATGAAAAGTTATGTACTGGAATAAAAAATGTAATTTGTTCTCTATTGAGTTTTGAAAAAATGCTCCTCATATCTTCTTTTTTGTCTTGTTGAACACAGAAAAGGCTTCAATCAACATGTGTGGTATTAATTTGCTGAGTCCGTATTTTTAACACTACTTCACTTACATTTTCATTACGAGGGATTAGTTTCAGAAGCCTATGCTTCCATTTTCAACCTCAGGAGTCCAACTGTCATTGTTGGTTGCATCTGCCTGTGTTCTCTTCTCTGGTGGTGAAAGGAGGAACTTCTTAACTAAGCTGTCTACTGGCGGGATTTCAAAGTTTATTAGGTGATCTTTGTATTTCCATATGAGGATGTTTTCCCAGGTTGTGAGTTTATTGTGGCCTGACATGGTTTTTAGCAATTTTGGATTTGGATCTAGATTATGGTTTTTTTTCCAGAAGTGAAATGCTACTGCTGATTTATCTTCTTGTTTTAGTTCTAGATTTCTAAAGAGCTCTTTGGATCTGTTTTTAAACTTCTTTTGATTTGTCCTATGTAGAACTTTTCACAATTTGTGCATTTAATTTGATATATTCCTGATCTATTTTCTGGTGGAATTTTATCTTTGATTTTAGCAACTTTAGGTCAGAAAATCTGTTTATTGGAGCCAAGGTGGCGTTTTGTTCCTTGAAGATGTTTTGAATTTTCCAAATGCTCCGGGGTGGTACGTGAACTTTTTTAATGTGTTGTTATTGTCTTTTCCTGCGTTAGAGTAGTTATTTCTTATACAGTTTCTTTTTCTGCTTTGCTTTGTTGAGTTTCTTGTATACAAGGTTGTTGCTGTATCCATTTTGTTTCACTGTTTGAATTATGGTTTTTAACTTTTTGTTGAATTTGGTTGTGTTCATCTTTACATTTACTTTATCTATGTGTGAGGCTGTTTATTATTGCATGTTTGTGTGGTAATGGATTGTAGCTTTCATATTTAATGTAATTTTCTGATTGAGTTGGTTTTCTGTAGATTCCAAAGTTTACTTTGTGCCATTCCTGATGAATTTTAGGTCTAAAAATGGGAGTTCTTCATTAATTTCTTTCTTTTTCCATTGTGAATTTTACTGTTTTTTCTTGTAGGTTTAGAAATTTTATGGTATCATCTAAATGTCTGCTTGGTAGTATTGCAAATATGTCGTCAACCTAGCGGTATCACACAAAATCCAAATGCAATAGCCAGATAATAAATTCACTAAAAGACAAACCAGTCATATACATTAAAGCAGCCAAAGAGAACAACATGGAATTTTGGGCTAAACAGAATTTTCATTGTCTTTCCACCATTTCTGATGTGCCATTTGTTATGCTGCAATCACAGTTAGGACATTTGCCCCACTATCAAGAACATCTGCAACAACATCGATACATGCCATTTTCATTTCACCCAGTCCTTGGGACCTTCAAGTTTATCTGCTTGTATTTTATAAAGACTGTTACCATTGGCTATTTCTGTTACATATGGGTTCTAGTTTTCACATGCAAGTTTATTTTCCTGCAAATTCACATCTATATTAGTCATGAATACCTATGTGTCAACAGATATTTATTTCTCTCTAAGTAGAATTACATTGTATTTGCAATAAAACTAAACATTGTTGTTTGTAGCTTCTAGCTTGTGACAAAAGCTCTGCAAAAGACACATATGAACACAGTGTTGCCAATACAGTTTATCGTTCACAAAATTGCTCACAGGAATGGCACCATATATTAAATATTTTTCTTTTAAAGTATACAAAAATAAATACATTAAAATGTATTCCTTTTGCTTGTATACTATTATTTCCCTTGCATCATTCCCTTAAAATAAGGTAACAAGTGTGTTTATTGACTTGAAGTTGCTTTCAGTTAAAGTTTTGAATTCACTTGAAGTTTTGACACACAGACAGTTTACGGCTGTGCGCTAACACTCCAGTCAATCACGACTCAGTACAATTCATAACACAACACTGCACTGCAGTTCTTCCTCCTTTAATAGCTGGAAAATAATGTCACAGAACCTCTTGGAAGATACTGTAGCAGAAACTTGGAGAAGAACGAACAAGATAATGTTCTTGTGAGAAGAGTTTTGCATTCCAAAGGTTCCTGTTGCATTGGGCAGCTCTACCGTTTTGTTTATGCATCCCAACTGTGATGACTTGCATGAAAAGGTGAACGTGAGAATCCTTGCATAAGATGGCACTGTCCCACTGGTCTCTCTTGTAGTCCTAATCATAGCAGGCTAAATGACCAAAATGGCCCTTGCTGGAAACCTTGGCTGTCAGCCTGCTCACTAACCATCTGGATGTTTAGATGGCCATCTTATGCATGTTTCTGTGAACACAATAATTTAAACAAAAATCAGATGTGTTCTATTCACATGACTTTCTCTACATCTTTGTAAGAAATTATTGTTAAAAAGCTTATTCTTCCAAGTCCTATGCTAATCAAGATTAACATTAGCAGAGTGCTTTCTTCTAAGTAGAAGGGAAATAATGGTATACACTAGGCTAAAATCATAGTCAAATCTTTTATTTTTCATTTAAATATCTTTAGAATACAATATTTTAGTCAAAAATGGCTCTAATGATTTGGATTAAATCACTGTATATTAAAGATCTTGAATTTTCTGAGAATAGGTGCTGAAGTTCTCTTCATTTTGGATGACTTTTGCATAGTTAATTTGTAAACCATAAGAGATAGACATAAAAAAACTTACTATACAAAAAAATTTAGATCTCATTAAAACACAATTGATGTGAAATGTTTATTTTGTAGAGTTAACAATTCCTGAAATATTCCTTGTTATTAATTTGAATTTTAAAATACTTTATACTTTTCTCTCTCTGTTTTTCTTTTGTTTTATTCCTGGCCTGCAAAGAGAACCAAATTTCAAAGTCAATCACATAGTGACCATTTTCAAAATATTTTACTATCAACTTAACCTAGTATACTCCCTTATTTCCCTTCTAGTTACAAGGAACTTCAGTAATAAGACAATTTCTGCTAATGTTTATCTGTATTAACATGGAGAAGATACAAGAATAATCTTTTGAAAGAAGAGTTTGTTGCAGAACAGATAGGGGACATAATGTGAACAGAGCACAACAGATATTTAAACCTTTAACAATTGCATGATAGCAAAAAGGAACAAAATCAAAATCATAATCAGGAAATACATAATATTATATTTCTTATGATATTATTTTGATGCCTAAGAGTACCTATGTATTTCTTCATTTTTTTTAAATATCTTGTTATATACATAGCAAGTAATTAATTTAATTTCCTATGTTCCTATCTGTAATATAATTCTACACATACTAAAAGAAATGTGCATTTACAATAATGTGATTGTGTTGTAAGTAACTGCAATAGCTGAGATGTGAGACCACGGCAGCCCGGGTTTGGTGCCAGGCATTTGTCAAGGACAAAGCAGCATCTGTATGGTTTTCTGGTTTTCCACACCATTCATTCATTCTACCACTTTCTCCATAAGTTTTCCTTTTATCTATTTCATATAATCTTCTTCTTCACTCTCATATGGACTGACCATCCATCCTGATACTCTGTTTGCTCCTCAACAGGCATCTGACCCTAGGTGCTGAGGGATGTTAGTCCTCCATATGAGGAGACTAAGTAACAAGAAGATTCTGCTGTACAGTAACTCAAACATTTTATTATATGCAAATAAAAACTGTTAACTTTCTTCTCTTACATAAATTTTTGTTTTCTTTCAGTGCCACTATTACCAATGTATCCTGAAGAAGCTGAATGTGGTAAGCGCCATTAAGAAATGTATCTACTATATGATTATATTTACAATTCTGTCTGATTTCCTTATTGGCATATAGTATGGCTTACTAAAATGTCATTAATACCTCACAATCAATTGTAGAAATCAACAATGAAGAAAAGAGTAATAAATACATTTTCTATTTGACATATAAACAGAAATTTATAGTGCTGAATTATTCATCTATATTTAATATTATTTTATGTTCATAATCATTTATACACATTTCCAGCACAAATTGAAAGGTAAGAGATTCAGAACAATAAGCTACTTGGCATGATTCCTGCTTAAACATTGTTACTGCATCATTAAGAATTCTCCACTTAAGCATTAATAATACTGCAGAAAGTACCAGATATCCTTCAATGGCTTATTTGGATGCTATTGTTACCATTTTAATAATATGGAAAAAATTACTTAATGTGTTTGTAAAGAAAGTATTGCTCAAGATGCAGCAGCAGCATAGATTATTAATTCTGCTAGTCAACCTTGATTTTGTGGTATAAAGGACTTTAATGGACATCAGTGTATTGATAGAGAAGGTATTGTACTCCACCCAAAAAGTTGACACCAAGATTTCACTGGAAATACATGCTTTAGGGTCTCCTGTATAAAAAAAAAGTATTTTTATAAAAAGATATGTGTTTATGTGAGTGTATCTGTGAACACGATAACTCATACACAAAAATTTGGTAAAATATCAAACTCTTCCAAGAATGCAACACAAAAATTTTAAGAACCCCTTTCTCCAAACTATCTTTTACATGGAAAACATTTTGAACATTTTGATTTTCTCAAAAATAGTCCTAATGATTCCATTAAAATAGTCATAATGGTTTTGATTAAAATGTATATTAAAGATATTTAAATGGAAAATAAAATAAATATCTGGAATTTTCTGGGAATAGCCTCTGAAGACCCTCTATTCTGGATGAATTTTGCTGAATTTTGATGACTGGTACACTACAAGAGATACACAAAAACTTACTCAACAAAAAATATAGATCTCATTAAGACATATATTTTACATTATATACATTTTTTTCGTGGAGTTGACCATTTTCAAGATATTCCTTGTTATTTGTTTCATTTTCAAAAACACTTAAAATGTTTCTCGTATTGGAATTTGTAAACTCTTGGCCATGCAAAGAAACAGATTTCAATCACAGCTTTTAAAAGAGTTGATTATAGCTTTAGCCTAGTGTATTGCCTTATTTCTCTTCTACTTAGAAGGAAGTAAGTAATAAGATCATTTCTGCTAACGTTTATATCGATTAGCATAAAGTGGATAGAAGAATAAGCTGTTTAATAATAATTTGTTACAGAGATGTAGAGAAAGTCATGTGAATGGAACCATCAGATTTTTATGATATGTGCCTTATGGTACTAAATTGATTCAGTTTGTTTGGCTTACTGCTACCTTTTCCTATGTTGTTGTTGTTGTTGTTGTTGTTGTTGTTGTTGTTGTTGTTGTTGTTGTTGTTGATTTTCTTGCTAATCAGCTCACTTCCTCCTCCCTGATGTTAATGCTAATGTTCCCAGCACTCAAGAGCACCTTAGCTCTACAAAGTTAAAAATATGTTTTATTTATTGGTTGGTACCTATATTAAGATTTTATTGGATCTTATTTATGGAATTTATAGGAATTTTGGAATATATATTTTTATAAATCACTGGGCAGTAATTATGCTTAAAACACTGTAACTCTAAATTGTAAGCAGTTAAATAATTGTAACTTTACTATGCATTTCCAATTTGATGACACCTGTGACACTGTAAGCAATTAATTTTAAGCTACATGTGCAGCAGTTTTCTGCACTCTTAAAAATTTTGTTTATTTTAGGGGTGGGATCTTTTGCAATTTCCACATATTCTTCTGACTGCAAAAGTTTATCCATACTGTTCTCATAATCTGATTTGCACATCACTAATATTAAATATTCATACCTTGAAGTCATCATACTTGCCATTCAAGGTCACAACACTTATTATTCTCAAAAGCATGCTTCAGGATTTTATAAGACTCTCTTGGGTTCATAGAGCTGGTATTTCATCAACATGTGACACTAATAGAAACTTTTGCATAAGTACTGGAAGCAAGGGTGACTTGTCTAGTGCTTTCATGAATTGTTTCATAATGCAGAATTTGTTGACAATGAACAAGAAGCATTTTAGTAACATTTTTTTATCCAGTTCCAGTTGCTGCCTTTCAGACCATTCAACAGTTTCCCAATATTTTTCTCTCATCCTGCTATCCCATGCACAAAGGAAAACAAGGGAATTTTGTGTATCTTTCCTGTTGTCTTATAACAGACCAATGACCTTCAAATCATCACATTTGCCATTCAAGGTCACATTACTTTTCTCAAAAGCATGCTTCAGGATTCCATAGGACTCTCTTGGGTTCATAGAATGTGCAAGGGTATTGAAGCTAACTTGCTGCCATTATGAAGTAACAGTGCATTAAATTTTCATTTGGAAGAATCAATAAAAAAAATGCCAGTTACTTGGTTCATATTACTCCCTACCAACTGTTGAATAAGATTACACACATCCACACAAAACACAAGTTGATCTTCATCCGTGTAGTACTTGTGGAACTATATTTTGTGATTCCTATACCACAAAATTGTAATGCCAGGTGGTGAAAACTTCTTCTCCTGTAGTCTTGAGCCAGCAACTCTTTTTTTTGTTTTCTGAAACCTAAATCCCTCACCATAAATCATTTAACTCAAATTGATTAAATTGTTGTGGTGAATTGTCATATTCTTCTGAATCAGAAACCAGTTAATTGTTGGAAGTCATGGAGCTGCTTTCAAATTCACTAAGAGTAGTGAGGTCGTCTTTTGGTTTAGGTAAGGGTAGTTCAGGTCCATGAGGAACAGGCCATGCAGCTGACTTTGGATTTGGATATTTGATTCCTACCTTATTTTTGTGTTGTAGCCAGCAACTTTGAATTTACAAAAACAACAATCATCATGGTGATTCTGCTGCACTCTCCATATTTGGTAAACAACATTGCCTTTCGTTTTTCTTGATACCATTAATGTACTAATTCATCAGCACAGCTGTTGTATGCATTGTGAGGAACAAACAATTTATCCTGATCATAAATTTTCTCTTTGAAGTATGAGTTTCTTATTTGTGTGTCTATTTTATGTACCTTCCTGTCATATATGTACACCCACAAATTCAACAAAACCTCTGATGACTTTGTAGACACTATTCTGCATAATCCTAATGTAGAAGAAATTTTATTTTAGTTGCACATAAATAGATAATGAACCTGCTTATTAACACAAGTTTTGAACTGATAAGTGATGGGAATATAAATATAAACATCTGGGTAATATGGGAGGATGGAAGTGAGCCGATTATAAAGAAAATCAACTACGGATTTAGAATAACACTACTAAACATAGCACTGAGCTGTATAAGCTGAACAAATTTAGCCCTACAGACATAAAAACTAGATGTGATAGCAAAAAATGAGCTTCATTTTTTATATCTGGGCATTGATTTAAATTAAAGTCACATATTCCCTTTTACACCACAGACGAATATTGACCAGTATAATCTGTCTATTCCCAGGCTTGTCAAGGGTAATCATTTACTGTGCTAGGTTCAACCCCCAACAGGTCCCAGCTGTACCTCTGGACACTAGGTACCCATTTGATTCACCTTCTACAACACAGAGGATTAGTTGGGCTATTGTTTACTCTGGCACCACATGTGGCAATGTTTCTTGTTAAATACAATTTTTTGTGTGTACACACCACAGCAGTTACAGAGAACCTCAAACTCTATGGCAATACCAGTCAATGCCCAACTCATAGTGTGTTATTTTCCAATGATTATGTGTTGGACATTTACTGGTAATTATCATAAAACGAGTCTTTAAAGTGCCATATTCCCTAGTACATGGACACTTACATTCCCATATATATATATATATATATATATATATATATATATATATATATATATATATATATAATGCAGTTATAAAACTTTAATTACATTCAAAAATCAAAACTTACAAATTTTTAGATTTTTGTCCCAAATTTTATCACTAGGTTGCCTTAATATAAGAAAGAACTCATTTAGGGTGTAGCATACCATGCGAGATCCTGGGAGTATATACTGTACAGATTTTGCCTGTTGAATGCATGATCTTAATTTTTACTTTCTCTACATGTACTATGTACATAGTGTATAGAGAAGGTATTGCACTCCACCCAAAAATTTGATAATGAGATTTCACCAGAAATACACGTTTTAGTGTCCCTTGTATCCAAAAAAAAAATTTGGAAAAAGGTCCCCATGCATGTGCGTGCATGTGTGTGTGTGTGTGTGTGTGTGTGTGTGTGTGTGTGTGTGTGTGTGTGTGTGTGTGTGTGTGTGTGTGTGTGTGTGTGTGTGTGTGTGTGTGTGTGTGTGTGTATATTCATGTGTCCGTGTGTCTGTGAACACAAAAATTCAAAAACAAAAGGTCGGTAAAATACCAAACTTGGAATTTATGTTTAGTATCCTTCAGGGATGTGACACAAAGATTTTGAGAAAAATCCCCTCACCACAAACTACCCTTTACATGGAAAAAATGTTGAAAATGTTGATTTTCACAAAAATGGCTCCAACGATTTTGATTAAAATATTGTATATTAAAGATATTTATAGGCAAATAACATGCATATCTTGAATTTTCAGGGAATGGCCTCTAAAGACCTCTTTATTCTGAATGAATTTTGTTGAATTTTGCAAAACTGGTAAACTGTACGAGTTAGACAAGGACTTAGTCTACAAAAAATGTAGATTACGTTAAAACTTACAATTTATGTCATATTCTTTTTTTTGTGGAACTGACCATTTCTGAAATATTCCTTGTTATTTTTTTTCAGATTTCAAATATTTAAACTTTTCTCACATGGAAAGTTATAAACTCCTGACACTGCATAGAAACAGATTTCAAGCACATGTCAACCAGCATCTAAGAGATTTGACATAAGTTTTAGCGCAGTGTATTCCCTTATTTTCCTTCTGCTTGAAGCAAGTAATTAATAAAATATCTACTAATGTTTATCTTGATTTATAAAGTAAATGGGAAATATGATTTTTAACAAAGAATAGAATAGAATAATTTTATTGTCATTAAACTTTACAGCAATAGACAACATCAAGTATTATAATACAGATTATTTACAAAATTACAAATTCATTCTTATGAGTACTAAGATGTACCTACTCGTTTATCAAAAAATTCTTATGGAGAATAAACAGGATTGGTGACAAGCCAGTCATACAACTTATTCCTAAAGCTAAGTATGGGACTTTGTCTTAACTCTGCTGGGAGCTTATTATATAACTTGTAACCAAGTACTTCATAACTCTTCTGTCTTCTGTCTTTTTTGTCAATCTGCAATATGGAACATCAATCTGTTTACATATTCTGGTATTATAGGAGTGAATGTCTTGTCTGTTTTGTAAATTGAATACTTGTCCTTTAATAAACAATAACACTGTGTAGATGTATAGATTAAATACAGTCAAAATTCCTAATTTCACAAATAATGGCTTACAATGAGCTAGTTTTGATTCATCAGACATTGTTTGGATAACTTTTTTAGCAATACAAGAATTTTTATTAACATGAGTATTGTAACCCCAAAGTAAAATGCCATATGTTATAATACTGTGAAAAAACACAAAGTTTGCAGATCTAATGTATACCTCTGGTACATGCATTTTCAGTTTTCTAATCAAATGAAGTACTCTTGATAGTTTGGATGCTGTATAATCTATATGAGGTGCCCAGGATAGTTTGTCAGGAGTCTTCAATCCTTGGATTGGTTTGCAGCGACTCTCCATTCAGATCTTCTCTCTGCTTTCCGTTTGAGTTCTTCATATTTACTGCATTTCATATCTTCCATAATTTGTTTTATATATTGTGATCTAGAGTCCTTTGCCACTTCTTCCTTCTATCATACCTTCTGTTATAATATTCATTGTGCTCTGATGTCTTAATAAATGGCCTATTAATTTTGTTCTTCTTTTAATTTGGTTCCAAATTCATTTTTCCGCTTCTGCTCTTTTATATACTTCTTCATTTTTAATTTTGTCACTCCATTTAATTTTTAGCATTTTCCTATAGCACCATGTTTCAAATGCTTCTATTCTCTTTCTTTCTGTTTTTAAAATTATCTAAGTTTCACATCCATATAACATAATACTCCATACATATGTTTGTAATAAATTCTTTCTGGTTTCAAGGCTAATATTGTTTGCAGTAAACAGCTGGTACTTTTTATTAAAAGCAAGTTTTGCGTGTTGTATTCTACTGGTTATTTCTGTTTTGCTCCTTCCATCAGCTGTTATTTTGCTTCCTAGATATTGAAATATTTCGGTTTCTTCTAATAGTTGTCCATTTAGTTTAATTTTTGTGTTACTATTCCCTTTCTTCCTGCAAGTCATAATTTTTGTTGTTGATTTATTAATGTTTAAGTTGTAGTTGTTCCTTAATGTATTTTCTAATTTGTTTATGAATGTTTCTAAATCTTTCTTGTTCTCCATTAATATTGCCATATCATCTGCAAAGTGGAGCATATTGATAATTAATTGTCTATTATAACGCCTAAGAATTTTACCTTAACCGAGTCATTAGATATATAACATTCTCTACAATTAAAAAGCATGTGTTGTGTCTTTTGTTCATTAAGTAAAAAGCCATTGGCTTTGAACCATTTATCAGCTTTATTCTGTGTGATTTCTGCTGTTGATTTAGTTCATGTTAAAAAAGTTGTGTCGTCAGCATACAGGATAGTGTGTGAGTCTACATACGATGGTAAATCATTGATCATTAATGAAAACAACAGAGGTTTGAGACTTGAACATGTGGGATACCCTATTTAGTTTCTGCACTTTTAGACTTCTCATTCCCTATACAAACCACCAGTTTCCGCTTAACTAGGTAAATAGTTTGTTATAGCAATGTAGAGAAAGTTTTGTGTGTGTGTGGGTGTGTGGGTGGGTGTGTATGTGTGTGGGTGGGGGTGTGGGGTGTGTGGGGTGTGTGGGGTGTGTGTGTGTGTGTGTGTGTGTGTGTGTGCGTGCGTGTGCGTGTGGGTGTGCGTGTGTGTGTGTGTGTGTGTGTGTGTGTGTGTGTGTGTTGGGGTGTGTGTGTTGGGGTGTGTGTGTTGGGGTGTGTGTGTTGGGGTGTGTGTGTTGGGGTGTGTGTGTTGGGGTGTGTGTGTGTGTGTGTGTGCGTGCGTGCGTGCGTGCGTGTGTGTGTGTGTGTGTGTGTGTGTGTGTGGGCATTTTGTTTAGTATCTTACAAGGATGTGACACAAAGACTTTGAGGAAAATCCCCCCAACCCAAACTACCCTTTACATAGAACTATTTTCGAAAATTTTTACTTTCTCAATAATGGCTCTAACCATTTTGATTAAAATACTGTATATTAAAGGCATTTACATAGCAAAAGAAACATATATCTTCAATTTTCTGGGAATAGCCTACGAAGACCTCTTTATTCTGGGTTTTTCATAACTGGTAATCTGTAAGAGACATATGAAAGCTTACCTCACAAAAAATGTAGATCTCATTAGAACACACAATTTATGCCATATGTGTTTTTTTTTTTTTCGCAGAGTTGACTATTTTTGAGATATTGATTGTTATTGGTTTCAGTTTTAGAATACTTAAAAACTTTTCACGTACCGGAATTTGTAAGCTTCTGGCAATGCATAGAAATAGACTTCATCCATGTGGCAACCAGCTTTTAAAAGATTTGGATATCGTTTTAGCTTTGTGTATTCGCTTATTTCCTTTCTGCTAATGTTTATTTCAATTACCAAGAAGTAGATAGCAGCATAATTCTTTTAATAATAATTTGTTACAGAGATGTAGAGAAATGAAACACATAAGATTTTTTACAAAGTGGACACACTCAAGTCAACTCAGTTTAAGTGAAAGGGCTTAAAAAGTAGGTACCTAATTTATATTCAGAGTCCTTTGGAATGGCACTTAATCATGGTAATATTATGGATTTTGCAACTATGGCCTTGTTATGTATTATAACTGTTTCCTTAAATATATTATCATAATTGTATTAATTCATTTGCATTCATCAAATTGCAATTACCAACTAGCTGTAGTATCATTTACCAATGTATTATTATCCATTATCAGATACCTATGTTAATACAACCAGGAAGTTACTGTCAAGCATATTAATGCTAGTCAATGACAGAAGCTTGTATCAGTGACAGTCAGCAATGTTTTCCCAAATATTCTGTGTGAAAATGCTTGTTATATATTTAAATACTTTGTATGTTACTTAAAAAATTGATCTTACCAATGTAAAATCATCATGAGACCATTGCAATAAGGAAAATTTCAGCAAAATTAATCTCAAAATTTCAAACTGCTCTCCTGAAAAATTTAGAATTTGCTTGCTACAAGCTTATGCTAAACAGCCAACAGTAAAATGTAATTAATTAATTAATTAATTAATTAATAGTGCATCAATTTCCTTTCAGCTAGATGAATCAGTGATGATGCCAAATGAAGAAATGTTTAAAACCTGGGTATCTAATAATGTTACCAATGGAGACGAAAAGTTGCAACTTCATGAGCATGTAGTAAAGTGCTTTGCAGAACTGCATGAGTCAGGTTTCTATGATACAAAAGCTGACCACAACATGAATATGTCCAAACCAGAAGAGGCTTCTGTAGAAGGAATGAAAAAGGGTTAGTAAAGCAATATCATCATCCAAATGCAAGAAATAAATCTTATTTCTATGATAAAAGTATGTAATTAAATCTAAGGGTGTATACCAAATGTAATTTAGTTCTCATACAAATATTTCTCAAGCAAACATTAAAACCAAGTACCTATCTAATTTGTGACAGATAAAGTTCTTATATCGTAGATAGTACTTTTACATGTTAGGTACTTAATTATATTTCATGAAGACATTCTCAGTTTTGATGAGTGATATGGATATACCTATCTGTGATTTTATGAAAAATGTAAATGTAGAGAACCTAAATAATGTGGGTATTGATAAATTTGTTACACTGACATAGGGAAGGGATATCACAAAAATACTGTGATCTGTGTTCTTCGTTTGATTATATTTATGGTAGCCTTTAGTAACTTGGACACAGGTTTTACTTAATCACTGTAAAAACATAAATGGATGGCTACTGCTGTTTTCTCTGTTTGAGAAACCTGATAGGCACATTACTAAAAGCAAGAACTCCAGCACATGACAAAAGCAGATAGGGTGACCGGCAACTGTATTAAGGCATCTTGCTCTATGTTTTCTTTTATTTACCGAGTCAAGTAATTACAGTAAACAACACTTACTTGGGTTTTTTGCTGGAACATGTTTCAAAGGACAAGTTTCCTTCATTTTCAACCAGACATTGACTAATTCCTTGTGGTAAAGCTGGTGATGTATTCAGGTAAACAATTAAATCTTTCAAAATCTTCTCGGGCTTCTAGCCAGGTGAAAACTTGGCTTGACACCAACGTTTTCACCTGGCTAGAAGCCCGAGAAGATTTTGAATTAACACGTCGCCAGGAAAGCTTCAGTTCTTATTTTAAATTAAATCTTTATATCACATTTACAGTTCAGACCAATAGTGCTTGGTGTGGGGTTTAGTGAGAATAAAAGTGGGAGTATGTTTAGTGTGTGTAGTTATGATGATGTATAGGTACTATAGAGCAGCATTGTTTATTGCATTAAGTTTTGCCTAATTAAAGTTACATGTCAACTGTAGTTGGAATTTAGACAAACCTCCCTATTATCACTGTTAGTTACAAATCCACGACTAATAGGTTTTTAAAAAAATGTTTAAATAGACTGTATCTATATTACATAAAAATACAATGAATCATTCTAATTGGAAAATTAGATGAGATAGAATCTCATGTGGAAAGAAGTTTCTTATGACAGAATAACTGCTTGAGCGATGGCCATTTAAATGCTGCATGGCCAGTAATGGATACCCAATTTAAATTATTAAATGTGGGTATATATGCTTCATAAATAAACATTCGTATCTTTGGTATTAATTAAGATATTTTAATGAAATAAAAACTGGCTTAAAGCTCATTTAAGGCACTATACATCTATCATAGAAACAAAAGAGAGACTATATTAACAAAAGTTTAAATATCACTAATTGTTTCTCGTAGTAAAAGTCATTCTGTATGTCGAATGCACCTAATTTGTGAGTCAGGCTTGTGCTATGTGTAGAGCTAGCTAAGCACAATGTTCTCGGCTTCAAGGATTTATCATTCTGTTTATTGCTAAGACGATATTACGTGTGTGGGTTTGTAAGAAACACCCAAGCTGCAAAGAAATCAAACCTCTCTGTCAGCGTTTCAATTTACGCCTTAGAATAAATACACAGGAGAGATTTATGGTGGAGCCATGTAGCTACGGGGTTCACAGATCTTTCTTTTAGCTATTCAGCTCCAGCAATATCTCATAGCAATAAAACAGTTCTTTTATGAGGAGTTTGCTCCTGGTTAGGGATGGCATACACTTCCAGCCACTTGGAGAGGTAATCCATGGCTACAAACCAATATTTGTTGCGCCAGAGAATGGCCAAACTATAATAATAACTATCAATTTGAAAGGTGCTCTCATGTTATATTACTGCTGCATACAGGCCTGGCTCTTGCCACACCTCTCAGCATCTGCTCGAAGTCTCAACCAGTATAACCTTTGTTCAGTGCTTGTTGATGGCGCAGTTGTGTCCCAAATGTCACTGCATATTTTTCTTCCAGGACTTGTATGGCAATACTCCATGGGAGGATCTGCTGCTATCAGGTGACTCCCAGATTAGTACTGTTTCCTTAGGCTTGCTATCAGGTGACTCTCACAACCAGAAAAGAACTGTTTCCTTAGTCTTGCTATCAGGTGACTCTCACACCCAGAATAGAACTGTTTCCTTATTCTTGCTATCCGTATACTCACACACCCAGATTAGAACTGTTTCCTTAGCCTTGCTATCAGGTGACTTCCATACCCAGAATAGAACTGTTTCTTTAGTCTTGGTATGAGGTGACTGCAATACCTAGAATAGAACTGTTTCCTTAGCCTTAATATCAGTGGACACCCAAACCCAGAATAGAACAGTTTCCTTAGTCTTGCTATCAGGTGACTCCTATAACCAGAATAGAACTGTTTCCTTAGTCTTGCTATCAGTGGATTCTCACACCCAGAATAGAACTCTTTCCTTAGTCCTGCTAACAGGTGTCTCACACCCAGAATAGAACTGTTTCCTTGATTTTGATATCATGTGACTCAACACCCAGAAAAGAACTGTTTGCTTAGTCTTGCTATCAGTGGAATCCTATACCCAGAATAGAACTGTTTCCTTAGTCTTTCTATTATGTGACACCCATACCCAGAATAGAACTGTTTCCTTAGTCTTGCTGTCAGTGGACTCCACACCCAGAATAGAACTCTTTCTTTAGTCTTGCTATCAGGTGATTGCACACCCAGAATTGAACTGTTTCCTTAGTCTTGCCATCATGTGACTCCACACCCAGAATAGAACTGTTTCTTTAGTCTTGCTATAAGTGGAATCCCACACCCAGAATAGAACTGTCCTTAGGCTTGCTGTCAGGTGACGCCCATATACTGAATACAACTGTTTTCTTAGTTTTTCTTCCAGTGGACTCACACACCCAGATTACAACTGTTTCCTTAGTCTTGCTATCAGCTGACTCCCATACCCAGAGTAGAGCTGTTTCCTTAGCCTTGCTATTAGATGATTCCCACACCCAGAATAGTACTGTTTCCTTAACCTTGCTACCAGGTGACTCCCATACCCAAAATAGAACTGATTACTTAGTCTTGCCATCATATGACTCCCATACCTAGAATAGTACTGTTTCCTTAGTCTTGATATCAGGTGATCCCGTACTCGGAATGGAACTGTTTCCTTAGTCTTGCTGTCAGTGGACTCGCAAACCCAAAATAGAACTGTTTCCTTAACCTTGCTATCAGGTGACTCCCATACCCAAAATAGAACTGATTACTTAGTCTTGCCATCATATGACTCCCATATCCAGAATAGTAATGTTCCTTAGTCTTGCTATCAGTGGACTCCCATACCCAGAATAAAACTGTTTCCTTAGTCTTGCTATCAGGTGACTCCCATACCCAGGATAGTAGTGTTTCCTTAGTCTTGCTATCAGGTGACTCCCATACACAGAATACCAATGTTTCGTTAGTCTTGCTATCAGTGGACTCCCATACCCAGAACAGAACTGTTTCCTTAAGCTTTTTATCAGGTGACTCCCATACCCAGAATAGAACTGTTTCCTTACACTTGCTATCAGTGGACTCCCATACACAGAATAGAACTGTTTCCTTAACCTTGCTATCAGGTGACATCCATAAACAGAATAGAACTGTTTCCTTAGTCTTGCTATCAGTGGACTCCCATACCCAGAATAGAACTGTTTCCTTAGTCTTCTTGCCATGTGACTCCACACCCAAAACAGAACTGTTTCCTTAGTCTTGCTGTCAGTGGACTCCCATACCCAGAATAGAACTTTTTTCTAAGTCTTGCTATCAGTGGACCCAAACACCCAGAATAGAACTGTTTCCTTAGTGTTGCTATCAGTGGACTCCCATAACCAGAATAGAACTGTTTCATTAGTCTTGCTATCAGTGGACTCACACACCCAGAATAGAACTGTTTCCATAGACTTACCATCAGGTGGCTTCCATACCCAGAATTGACCTGATTCCTTAGTCTTGCTATCAAGTGACTCCCATACCCAGAATAGTACTGTTTCCTTAGTCTTGCTATCAGTGGACTCCCACACCCAGAATTGAACTGTTTCCTTAGTCTTGCTATCAGTGGACTCCCACACCCAGAATAGAACAGTTTCCTTAGTCTTGCTCCCAGTGGACACCCACACCCAGAATAGTACTGTTTCCTTAGTCTTGCTATCAGTGGACACCAACACCCAGAATAGTACTGTTTTCTTAGTCTTGCTATCAGTGGGCTACCACACCCAGAATAGTAGTGGTTCCTAAGTCTTACTATCAGGTGACTCCTCACCCAGAATAGAACAGTTTCCTTAGTCTTGCTATCAGTGGACTCCCACACCCACAATAGTAATGTTGTCTTAGTCTTGTTATCAGTTGACTCCCACACCCAGAATAGTACTGTTTCCTTAGTCTTGCTGTGAGTGATCTCCCACACACAGAATAGAAACGTTTCTTTAATTTGCTATCAATGGACTCCCACACCCAGATTAGAACTGTTTCCTTAGTCTTGCTATCAGTATACTCCCACACCCATAATAGTACTCTTTCCTTAGTCTTGCTGTCAGTGGACTCCCACACCCAGAATAGAACTGTTTCCATAGACTTGCCATCAGGTGGCTTCCATACCCAGAATTGACCTGATTCCTTAGTCTTGCTATCAAGTGACTCCCATACCAAGAATAGTACTGTTTCCTTAGGCTTGCTATCAGTGGACTCCCACACCCAGAATTTAACTGTTTCCTTAGTCTTGCTATCAGTGGACTCCCACACCCAGAATAGAACAGTTTCCTTTGTTTTGCTCCCAGTGGACTTCCACACCCAGAATAGTACTGCTTCCTTAGACTTGCTATCAGTGGACTCCCACACCCAGAATAGTACTGTTTCCTTAGTCTTGCTATCAGTGGGCTACCACACCCAGAAGAGTAGTGGTTCCTTAGTCTTGCTATCAGGTGACTCCTCACCCAGAATAGAACTGTTTCCTTAGTCTTGCTATCAGTGGACTCCCACACCCACAATAGTACTGTTTCCTTAGTCTTGCTGTCAGTGATCACCCACACACAGAATAGAAATGTTTCTTTAATTTGCTATCAATGGACTCCAACACCCAGATTAGAACTGTTTCCTTAGTCTTGCACTCAGTGGACTCCCACACCCATAATAGTACTCTTTCCTTAGTCTTGATGTCGGTGGACTCCCACATCCAGAATAGTACTGTTTCCTTAGTCTTGCTATCAGTGGAAACCCACACCCAGAATAGAACCTTTCTCCTTAGTCTTGCTATCAGTGGACTCCCATAACCAGAACAGAACTGTTTCCTTAGTCTTGCTACCAGTGGACTCCCATACTGAGATTACAACTGTTTCCTTACTCGTGCTATAAGTGGACTCCACACCCAGAACAAAACTGTTTCATTAGGCATGCTATCAGGTGATTCCACACCCAGAATAGAACTGTTTCCTTAGTCTTTCTATCATGTGACTCCACACCCAGAATAGAACTGTTTCCTTAGTCTTGCTATCATGTGACTCCACACCCAGAATAGAACTGTTTCCTTAGTCTAGCTTTTAGGTGACTCCCATACCCTGAATACAACTGTTTCCTTAGTCTTGCTACCAGTGGACTCACACACCCAGAATACATCTCATTCCTTAGTCTTCCTATCAGGTAACTCCCATACCCAGAATAGAACTGTTTCCTTATTCTTTCTGTCAGTGGACTCCCATTCCCAGATTAGTGCTGTCTCCTTAGGCTTGCTATCAGGTGACGACCATATCCGGATTTGTACTGTTTCCATAATCTTGCTATCAGGTGACTCTCACTCCCAGAATAGAACTGTTTTCTTGGTCTTGCTGTCAGTGGACCCCCATACCCAGAATAGTACTGTTTCCTTAGGCTAACTTTCAGGTGACTCTATCTTCCAGAATAGAGCCGGTTTCCTTAGACTTGCTATCAGTGATCTCCCACACCCACGATAGAAATGTTTCCAAAGTCTAGCTATCATTGGACTCACACATCCAGAATGGAACTGTTTCCTTAGCCTTGCTATCAGGTGACTCCACACGCAGAACAGGACTGTTTCCTTAGTCTTGCTATCAGTTGACTCCCATTCCTAGAATAGAACTGTTTCCTTAGCCTTGCTGTCAGGTTACTCCTTCAACCAGAATAGAACTGTTTCCTTAGTCTCACTATCAGTTGACTCCCATACCTAGAATAGAACTGTCGCCTTAGTCTTGCTAACTGTGGACTCCAAACCCAGAATAGAACTCTTTCCCTAGTCCTGCTATCAGGTGACTCCACACCCAGAATAGAACTGTTTCCTTAGTCTTGCATCCAGTGGACTCCCACACCAAGAATTGAACTGTTTCCTTAGTCTAGCTATTAGGTGACTCCCATTCCCTGAATAAAACTGTTTCCTTGGTCTTGCTACCAGTAAACTCACACACCCAGAATAGAACTGTTTCCTTAGTCTTGCTATTAGGTGACTCCATACCCAGAATAGAACTGTTTCCTTAATCTTGCTATCAGTGGACCCTCACACCCAGAATAGAACTGTTTCCTTAGTCTTGCTATCAGTGGACTAACACACACAGAATAGAACTGTTTCTTTAGTCTTGCAATCAGTGGACTCCCTTTCCCAGAACAGAACAGTTTCCTTAGTCTTGCTATCAGTGGACTCCTATACTAAGATTACAACTGTTTGCTTACTCTTCCTATAAGTGCACTCCACACACAGAATAGAACTGTTTCCTTAGTCTTGCTATCATATGACTACACACCCAGAATAGAACTGTTTCCTTAGTCTTGCATCCAGTGGACTCCCAGACCAAGAATTGAACTGTTTCCTTAGTCTAGCTATTAGGTGACTCCCATTCCCTGAATAAAACTGTTTCCTTGGTCTTGCTACCAGTAAACTCACATACCCAGAATAGAACTGTTTCCTTAGTCTTGCTATTAGGTGACTCCATACCCAGAATAGAACTGTTTCCTTAATCTTGCTATCAGTGGACCCTCACACCCAGAATAGAACTGTTTCCTTATTTTTCTGTCAGGTGACTCCCATACCCAGATTAGTACTGTTTCCTTAGTCTTGCTATCACATGTCTCTCACACCCAGAATAGAACTGATATCTTAGTTTTGCTGTCAGTGGAACCACACACCAAGAATAGTACTGTATCCTTAGTCTAGCTTTCAGATCATTCTCACACCCAGAATAGAGCTGTTTCCTTAGTCTTGCTATCAGTGGACACCCACACCCAGGATAGAATTGTTTCCTTAGTCTAACTATCAGTGTTCTCACACACCCAGAATGGAACTGTTTCCTTAGTCTTGCTATCAGGTGACTCCACACCCAGAAAAGAATTATTTGCTTACTCTTGCTATCAGTTGACTCCCATACCTACGATAGTACTGTTTCCTTAGTCTTGCTGTCAGGTGACTCCTTCACCCAGAATAGAACTGTTTCCTTAGTCTTGCTATCATTGAATCCAATACCTAGAATAGAACTCCCACTTAGTCTGCTAACAGTGGACTCCAAACCCAGAAATGAACTGTTTCCTTAGTCTTGCCTTCATGTGACTTCATACCCAGAATAGAACTGTTTCATTAGTCTTGCTATCAGTGGACTCCATACCCAGAACAGAACTGTTTCCTTAATCTTGCTATCAGGTGACTCCCATACCTAGAATAGAACTGTTTCCTTAGTCTTGCTATCAGGTGACTCCACACCCAGCAAAGAACTGTTTCCTTAGTCTTTCTGTCAGGTCACTCCCATACCAAAAACAGAACTGTTTCCTTAGTCTTTTTATCAGTAGACTCCTATACCCAGAGTAGAACTGATTCCTTTGTGTTTATAACAGGTGATTCCCATACCCAGAATAGATCTGTTTGCTTAGACCTTCTATCAGTGGACGCCACACGCAGAATAGAACCTTTTCCTTCGTCTTGCTATCATGTGACTCCACACCCAGAATAGAACTAATTCCTTGGTCTAGCTATTAGGTGACTAACATTCCCTAAATACAACGGTTTCCTTTGTCTTGCTACCAGTAAACTCACACAACCAGAATAGAACTGTTGCCTTAGTCTTGCTATCAGGTGACTCCCATACCCAGAATAGAACTGTTTCCGTAGTCTTCCTGTCAGTAGACTCCCATTCCCAAAATAGAACTGTTTCCTTAGTCTAACTATCAGGTGACTCACACACAAAAGTAGAGCTTTTTCCTTAGTCTTGCTATCAGTGGACTCCGACAACCAGGATAAAATTGTTACCTTAGTCTTGCTATCACTGGACTCACACACCCAGAATAGAACTCTTTCCTTAGTCTTGTTATCAGGTGACTCCACACACAGAATAGAACTGTTGCCTTATTCTTGCTATCATCTGACTCCGAACCCAGAATATAACTGTTTACTTAGTTTTGCTATCAGTTGACTCTCATACCCAGAATAGAAACGATTCCTTAGTCTAGCTACCAGTGGACTCACACACTCAGAATAGAACTTTACCTTGTTCTTTTTATAAGCGGACTTCTATACACAGAATATAACTGTTTCCTTAGTCTTTCTACCAGGTGACTCCCATACCCAGAATAGAACTGTTTCCTTAGTCTTGCTATCAGTGGACTTCCACACCCAGTATAGAAATGTTTCCAAAGACTTTCTATCAGTGGACTCCGACACTCAGAATAGTAGTGTTTCCTTAGTCTTGCAAGCAGGTCACTCAGCACCCAGAACAGAACTGTTTCCTTATTCTTGCTATCATGTGACTCCACACCCAGAATAGAACTGTTTCCTTAGTCTTGCTATCAGTTGACTCACATACCCAGAATAGAACTGTTTCCTTAGTCTTTCTATTAGGTGACTTCCATACCCAGAATAGAACCGTTTCGTTAGTCTTGCTATCAGAGGACTCCACACCCAGAAAAGAACTGTTTCCTTAGTCTGGCCTTCATGAGATTCCACACCCAGAATAGAACTGTTTCCTTAGTCTTGCTATCAGTGGACTCCACACGCAGAATAGAACCTTTCCTTCCTCATGCTATCAGGTGACTCCACGCCCAGAATAGATCTGTTTCCTGAGTCTTGTTATATTGTGACTCCACACCTAGAATAGAACTGTTTCCTTAGCCTTGCTACGAGTGGACTCTCACACCCGGAATAGAACTGTTTCCTTAGACTAGCTATTAGGTGACTCCCAATCCCTGAATACAACTGTTTCCTTAGGCTTGCTACCAGTGGACTCACACAACCAGATTAGAGCTGTTTCCTTAGTCTTGCTATCAGTGGACACCGACAACAAGGATAGAATTGTTTCTTTATTCTAGCTATCAGGTGACTCCACACCCAGAAAACAACTGTTTCCTTATTCTGTCTATCAGCTAACTCCACACCCAGAATAGTAGTGTTTGCTTTGTCTTGTTATCAGGTGCCTCCACACCTAGAATAGAACTGTTTCCTTACTCTTGCTATCAGGTGACTCCTCACCCAGAATAGAACTGTTTCCTTATTCTTGCAATCAGGTGACTCCCATTCCTAGAATAGAACTGTTTCCTTAGTCTTGCCATCAGTGGATTTACACACTCATAATAGAACTCTTTCCTTAATCTTGCTATCAGGTGACTCCCATACACAGAATAGAACTGTTTCCTTAGCCTTGCCAACAGATGACTCTCACACCCAGAATAGTACTGTTTCCTTAGTCTTGCTATCAGGTGACTCCCATACCCAGAATAGAACTGATTCATTAGTCTTGCTACCAGTGGACTCACACACCCAGAATAGGACTGCTTCCTTAGTCTTTTTATCAGTGGACTCCTAACCCCAGAATAGATCTGTTTCCTTAATCTGTCTATCAGGTGACTCCCATACCCAGAATAGAACTGTTACTTTAGTCTTGCTACCAGTGGACTCACACACCTAGAAAAGAACCGTTTCCTTAGTCTTTTTATCAGTTGACTCCTATACCCACAATAGAACTGTTTCCTTAGTCTTTCTATAAGGTGACTCCCATACCCAGAATAGAAATGTTTCCTGAGTCTTGCTATCAAAGGCCACCACAACCAGAATAGAACTGTTTCCTCAGTCTTGCTATCAGGTGACTCCACCCCCAGAATAGAACTGTTTCCTTAGTCTTGCTATCAGGGGCCTCCACACGCAGAATAGAACCTTTCCTTCGTCTTGCTACCAGGTGATTCCACGCCCAGAATGGAACTGTGTTCCTTAGACTTGCCATCATGTGACTCCACACCCAGAATAAAACTGCTTCCTTAGTCTTGCTATCAGTGGACACACTCAGCTAGAATAATAGCCTCTCCGTAGTCTTGCTATTTTGTTACTTCACACCCGGAACTGATTACTTAGTCTTGCCATCATATGACTCCACACCTAGAATACTACTGTTTCCTTAGTCTTGGTATCAGGTGACCCCATTCTAGGAATTGAACTGTTTCCTTAGTCTTGCTGTCAGTGGACTCACAAACCCAAAATAGAACTGTTTCCTTAGTCTTGCCAAAGGTGACTCCCATATTCAGAATAGAACTGATTCCTTAGTCTTTCAATCACGTGACTCCCATACCCAGAATATTACTGTTTCATTAGTCTTCTATTAGTGGTCTCCACACCCAGAATAGAACTGTTTTCTTAGTCTTGCTACCAGTGGACTCCCATACACAGATTGCAACTGTTTCTTTAGTGTTGCTACCAGTGACTCACACACCCAGAATAGCACTGTTTCCTTAGTCTTGCTATCAGTGGACTCCTATACCTGGAAAAGAACTTTTTCTTTAGTTTTGCTATCAGGTGACTCCCATACCCAGTATAGAACTGATTCCTTAGTCTTGCTCTAGGGTGATTCCACAATTAGGTTAGAACTGTTTCCTTAGGCTTGCTATCATGTATCTCCAAACCCAGAAATGGACTTATTCCTTAGTCTTGCTACCAGTGCACTCACACACCCAGAATAGAACTGTTTCCTTAGTCTTGTTATCAGTGGACTCCCATACCCAGAAAAGATCTGTTTCCTTAATCTTGCTATCAGGTGACTCCCATACCCAGTATAGAACTGTTTCTTTAGTCTTGCTATTAGGTGACTCCCAAACCTAGAATAGAACTGTTTCCTTAATCTTGCTATCAGTTGACTCCCATACCCAGAATGGATCTGTTTCCTTAGTCTTGCTCTCAGTAACCGCCAAACCCAGAAAAAGAACTGCTTACTTAGTCTTACTATCACTGGACTCTCGCCCCCAGAATCGAACTGTTTCCTTAGTCTTGCTATCAGGGGACGCCCCACCCAGAATAAAGCCGTTTCCTTAGTCAAATTACCAGTGGATTCACACACCCAGAATAGAACTTTTTCCTTAGTCTTGCTATCAGGTGACGCCGATACCCAGAATACAGCTGTTTCCTTAGTTTTACTACCAGTGGACTTACACATCCAGATTACAACTGTTTCCTTGGTCTTGCTATCAAGTGACTCCCACAGCCAGAATAGTACTGTTTCCTTAGCCTTGCTAACAGGTGACTTCCATACCCAATATAGAACTGATTCCTTATCCTTGCCATCAGGTGACTCCCATATCTAGAATAGTACTGTTTCCTTAGTCTTGATTTCAGGTGACCCCGTACTCGGAATATTACTGTTTCCTTAGTCTTGCTATCAGTGGACTCCCATACCCAAAATAGAACTGTTTCCTTAGTCTTGCCAACAGGTGACTCCCATATTCAGAATAGAATTGCTTCCTTAGTCTTGCTACCAGTGGACTCCCATACCCAGATTACAGTTCTTTCCTTAGTCTTGCTACCAGTGGACTCGCACACCCAGAATAGAACTGTTTCCTTAGTCTTTTTATCAGTGGAATCCTATACCCAGAATAGAACTGTTTCCTTAGACTTTCTATTAGGTGACTCCCAAACCCAAAATAGAACTGATTCCTTAGTCTTGCTATCAGGTGACTCCCATATCTAGAGTAGTACTGTTTCCTTATTCTTGATATCAGTTGACCCCGTACTCGGAATAGAACTGTTTAATTAGCCTTGCTATCAGTGGAATCCCATACCCAAAATAGAACTGTTTCCTTAGACTTCCAAACAGGTGACTCCCATATTCAGAATAGAACTGATTCCTTAGTCTTGCTATCACGAGACTCCCTTACCCAGAATATTACTGTTTCCTTATTATTCTATTAGTGGACTCCACACCCAGAGTAAAACTGTTTCCTTAGTGTTGCTACCAGTGGACACCCATACCCAGATTTTACCTGTTTCCTTAGTCTTGCTACCAGTGGACTCACACACCCAGATTACAACTGTTTCCTTAGTGTTGCTTCCAGTGGACTCACACACCGAGAATAGAACTGCTTCCTTGGTCTTGCTATCAGTGGACTCCCATACACAGAATGAAACTGTTGCCTTTAACTTGCTATCAGGTGCTTCCATATCCAATATAGAACTGTTTTCTTAATCTTGCTGTCAGTGGAATCCACACCCAGAATAGAACTGTATCCTTAGTCTTGCTATCATGTGACTCCACACCCAGAATAGAACTGTTTCCTTAGACTTTCTACCAGTGGACACCCACACCCAGAATATAAATGTTTCCTTAGTCATGCTATCAGGAGAATCTCCTACCCAGAATTGAACTGTATCCTTAGTCTTCGTGTCAGTCGACTCCCATTTCCAGATTAGTACTGTTTCCTTAGTCTTACTGTCAAGTGACTCCCATACGCATATTAGAACTGTTTCCTTAGTCTCGCTGTTAGGTGACTCCCATTCCCTGATTAGTACTGTTTCGTTAGACTTCTTGTCAAGTGACTCCTATACTCAGATTAATACTGTTTCCTTAGTCTTGCTATCACGTGACTCCCATAACCAGATTAGAACTGTTTCCTTAGAACTTCTCTCAGGTGACTTCCACACCCAGAGCAGTACTGTTTACTTAGTCTTGCTATCAGGTGACCCCCATACCCAGAATAGAACTGATCCCTTCGTCTTGCCATCAGGTGAATCCCATACCCAGAATAGTACTGTTTCATTAGTCTTGCTATCAGTTACTCCCATATCCAGAATAGAAAAGGTTCCGCAGGCTTGCTATCAGGTGACTTCCACACCCAGAATAGCACTGTTTCTTAGTCTTGCTATCAGGTGACACCCATACCCAGAATAGAACAATTTCCTTAGCCTTGCAATCAGGTGACTCCCATATCCAGAGTAGAACTGATTCCTTAGACTTGCCATCAGGTGACGCCCATACCCAGAATAGTACTGTTTGCTTAGACTTGCTCTTAGTGGACTCCCACACTCAGAATAGAACTGTCTCCTTAGTCTTGCTAACAGTGGAATGCCACCCCCAGAATTGTACTGTTTCCTTAATCTTGCTATCGGTGGACTCCCACACCCAGAACAGTTTTGTTTCCTTAGTCTAGCTATCAGTGGACTCCCATACCTAGAATAAAACTTTTTAGTTAATCTTGCTATCAGTTGATTCCACACCCAGAATAATAGTGCTTCCTTAGTCTTGCTATCAGGTGTTCCACACCCAGAATATAACTATTTCCTTAGTCTTGCTATCAGTGGACTCCAGAACTAATATAAAACTGTTTCCTTAGTCTTGCTATGAGTTGGCTCAACACCCAGTATAGTAGTGTTTCCTTAGTCCTGCTATCAGGTGATCCCACACCCAGTATAGAACTGTGTCCTTATTTTTGCTATGAGGTGACTCCGCACTCAGAATCTAAACGTTTCCTTAGTCTTGCTATCAGGTGACTCCACACTCAGAAAAGAACTGTTTCCTTAGTCTTGCTATCAGGTAAATCCACACTCAGAATTGAATTGTTTCCTTAGTCTTGCTATCAGTGGTCTCACACACCCAGTATAGTAGTGTTTCCTCAGTATTGCTTTCAGGTGACTCCACACCCACAATACAACTGTTTCCTTAGTCTTGGTATCAGGTGATTCCCATACCCAGAAATGAACTGTTTCCTTAGTCTTGCTATCAGGTGACTCCCACACCGTAAATTGAACTGTTTCCTTATTCTTGCTATCCGTATACTTACACACCCAGATTAGAACTGTTTCCTTAGCCTTGCTATCAGGTGACTACCATACCCAGAATAGAACTGTTTCTTTAGTCTTGGTATGAGGTGACTGCAATACCTAGAATAGAACTGTTTCCTTAGCCTTAATATCAGTGGACTCCCAAACCCAGAATAGAACAGTTTCCTTAGTCTTGCTATCAGGTGACTCCTATACCCAGAATAGAACTGTTTCCTTAGTCTTGCTATCAGTGTATTCTCACACCCAGAATAGAGCTCTTTCCTTAGTCCTGCTAACAGGTGTCTCACACCCAGAATAGAACTGTTTCCTTGATTTTGCTATCATGTGACTTAACACCCAGAAAAGAACTGTTTGCTTACTCTTGCTATCAGTGGACTCCCACACCCAGAACAGTACTGTTTCCTTCGTCTTGCTATTAGTGGACTCCCACACACAGAATAGTAGTGTTTCCTTATTCTTGCTATCATGTGATTCCAGACCCAGAATAGAAATGCTTCCTTAGTCCTGAAACCAGTGGACTTCCACACCCAGAATAGAACTGTTTCCTTAGTCTTGAAATATTGTGACTCCACACCCAGAATTGAACTGTTTCCTTGGTCTTGAAATATTGTGACTCCACACTCAGAATAGAACTGTTTCCATAGTCTTGCTATCAATTGACTCTACACCCAGAATGGTAGTGTTTCCTTAGTCATGCTATCAGGTGACTACACACCCAGAATAGAAATGTTTCCTTAGTGTTGCTATCAGGTGACTCCACAACCAGAATAAAACT
This sequence comes from Hymenopus coronatus, assembly GCA_030762935.1. Lineage (NCBI taxonomy): Eukaryota > Metazoa > Arthropoda > Insecta > Mantodea > Hymenopodidae > Hymenopus > Hymenopus coronatus. The sequence continues at coordinate 90,945,486 of CM060887.1, read as the reverse complement.
GTTTCCGTAGTCTCGCAATCAGTTGGCTCCGCATTAAGAATTGTAGTGTTTCCTTAGTCTTGCTACCAGTGGACTCACACACCAAGAATAAAACTGTTTCATTAGTCCTTCTATCAGTAGACTCCCACACTCAGAATAGAACTGTTTCCTTAGTCTTGCTACCAGTGGACTCCCATACTCAGAATGCAACTGATTCCTCGGTCTTGCTACCAGTGGACTCACACACCCAGAATAGTTCGTTTTCCTTAGTCTTGATATCAATGGACCCCAACACCCAGAATAGTACTGTTTCCTTAGTCTTGCTATTAGGTGTTTCCCATACCCAGAATAGAACTGTTTCCTTTGTTTTGCTATAATTGGACTCCACACCCAGAATAGAACTGTTTCCTTAGTCTTGCTGTCAGGTGACTCCACACCCAGAATATAATTCTTTCCTTAGTCTTGCTATCATGTGACTCCAAACCCAGAATAGAACTGTTTCGTTAGTCTTGCTATCAGTGGACTCACACACCCAGAATTGAACCGTATCCTTAGTCTTGCGATCATGTGACTCCCATACCCAGAATAATACTGTTTCCTTAGTCTTCCTATCAGTGGATTCCATACCCAGAATAGAACTGTTTCCTTAATCTTGCTCTCAGTGGACTCCCACACAAAGAATAGTACTGTTTCCTAAGTCTTGCTATCAATGGACTCCCATACCCAGAATAGTACTGTTTCTTATTCTTGCTATTAGGTGAACCCCACACCCAGAATAGAACTGTTTCCTTTGTCCTGCTATAAGTGGACTCCATACCCAGAATAGAACTGTATCCCTAGTCTTGCTATCAGGTGACTCCACACCCAGAATAGAACTCCTTCCTTAGTCTTGCTACCAGTGGACTCCCATACCCAGATTACAACTGTTTCCTTAATCTTGCTACCAGTGAACTCACACACCCAGAGTAGTACTGTTTCCTTTGTCTTGCTATCAATGGACTCCCATACCCAGAGTTGTACTATTACCTTAGACTTGCTATCAGGTGACTCCACAACCGGAATAGAACTGTTACCCTAGTCTTGCTATCAGTGGACTCCCAGACCCAGAATAGAAATGTTTCCTTAGTCTTGCTATCAGGTGACTCCACACCCAGAATAGAACTCTTTCCTTAGTCTTGCTATCATGTGACTCCACACCCAGGATAGAACTGTTTCCTTAGTCTTGCTACCAATGGACGCACACACACATAATAGAACTGTCTCCTTGGTCTTGCTGTCAGTGGACTCCCAGACCCAGAAGAACTATTTCCTTAGTCTTTCTGTCAGAGGACTCCCATACACAGATTAAAACTGTTTCCGTAGTCTTGGTGTCAGGTTAATGCCCTTACCCAGATTAGTACTGTGTTCTTATTCTTACATCATGTGACTCCCATAACCAGATAAGTACTGTTTCCTTAGTCTTGCTATCAGGTGACTCCCATACCCATTATAGAACTGTTTCCTAAGTCTTGCTATCAGTAGACTTCCACACCCAGAATAGAACTGTTTCCTTAGACTTGCTCTCAGATGACACCCATACCCAGAATAGAACTGCTTCCTTAGTCTTGCGATCAGGTGGCTATCATAACCAGAATAGTACTGTTTCCTTAGTCTTCCTATCAATGGATTCCATACCCAGAATAGAACTCTTTCCTTAGCCCTGCTCTCTGTGGACTCCGACAAAAAGAATAGAACTGTTTCCTTAGTCTTGCTATCAGGTGACTCCCATACCCAGAATAGAAATTTGTCCTTAGACTTGCTCTTAGTGGACTCCTCACCCAGAATAGAAAGGTCCTTAGAGTTGCTATCCGGTGACTCCCATACCAAGAATAGTACTGTATCCTTAGTCTTGCTCTCTGTTAACTACCATACCCAGGATAGAACAGTTTCCTTAGTCTTGCCGTCGGGTGATTCCCATATCCAGAATAGGTCTGATTCCTTAAACTTACTATTAGGTGACTCCCATACCCAGAATAGTACTGTTTCCGTGGCTTGCTATTAGTGGACACCCACACTCAGAATAGAACTCTTTCCTTAGTCTTGCTATCAGTGTACTCGCATACCTAGAATAAAACCGTTTCCTTAGCCTTGTTATCAGTTGACTCCCATACCCAGAATAAAACTGTTTTTTTATTCTTGCTATCGGTTGACTCCACAACCAGAATTGTAGTGTTTCCTTAGTCTTGCTATCAGGTGACTCTGCACCCAGAATATAACTGTTTCCTAAGTCTTGCTTCCAGTGGACTCCCACACCCAGGATAGAACTTTTCCTAAGATTTGAAATACTTTGACGCCACACCCAGAATAGAACTGTGTCCTTAGTCTTGCTATCAGCTGATTCCCATACCTAGAATAGAACTGTTTCCTTAGTCTTGCTGTCAGGTGACTCCCACACCAAGAATGGACCTGTTTCTTTAGTATTGCTATCAGTTGACTCCACACCCAGAATAAAACTGTTTCCTTAGTCTTGCTATCAGTTGGCTCCACACCCAGAATAGTAGTGTTTCTATAGTCTTGCAATCAGGTGACCCCACACCCAGAAGAGAACTGTTTCCTTAGTGTTGCTATCAGGGGATTCCCATACCCAGAAATGAACTGTTTCGTTAGTCTTGCTACTAGTGGACTCCCACAAGCAAAATAGAACTGTTTCCTTAGTCTTGAAATATTGTGACTCCACACCAAGAATAGAACTTTTTCCTTAGCCTTGCTATCAGTTGACTCCTATACCTAGAATTGAACTGTTTCCAGAGTCTTGCTGTCAGCTGACCCCCACACCCAGAATAGAACTGTTTCCTTAGTCTTGCTCTTAGTGGACTCCCAAAAAAGAATAGAAGTTTTCCTTAATCCTGGTCTTAGTGGACTCATCACCCAGAATAGAACGGTCCTTAGTGTACTATCAGGTGACTCCGATACCAAGAATAGCACTGTATCCTTAGTCTTGCTCTCAGTGGACTGCCACACCCAGATTGGAACTGTTTCCTTAGCCCTGCTATCAGGTGACTTCCATACCCAGAATAGAACTGTCCTTGGTCTTGCTATCTGGTGACTCTCACACCCAGAATAGAACTGTTTCCTTAGTCTTGCTATCAGGTGACTCTCACTCAGAGTTTAGAACTCTTTCCTCAGTATTGCTATCAGGTGAATCCCATACCCTGAATTCAACTGTTTCTTTAGTCTTGCTACCAGTGGACACTCACACCCAGAATTGAGCTGTTTCCTTAGTCTAGTTATCAGGTAACTACCATACCCAGAATAGAACTGTTTCCTTTGTCTTCCTGTCAGTGGACTCCCACACCCAGATTAGTACTGTTTCCTTAGTATTGCTGTCAGGTGACTCCCATACTCAGATTAGTACTGTTTCCTTAGTCTTGCTGTCAGGTGGCTCCCATACCCAGATTAGTATTGTTTCCTTAGTCTTGCTGTCAGGTGGCTCCCATACCCAGATTAGTACTGTTTCCTTAGTCTTGCTGTCAGGTGGCTCGCATACCCAGAATAGTAGTGTTTCCTTAGTCGTGCTGTCACGTGACTCCCATACTCAGTTTAGTACTGTTTCCTTAGTCTTGCGGTCACGTGACTCCCATACCCAGATTAGTACTGTTTCGTTAGTCTTGCTGTCTGGTGGCTCCCTTACCCAGATTAGTACTGTTTCCTTAGTCTTGCTGTCACGTGACTCCCATACTCAGATTAGTACTGTTTCCTTAGTCTTGCTGTCAGGTGGCTCCCATACTCAGATTAGTACTGTTTCCTTAGTCTTGCTATCAGGTGACCGCATACCCAGAAAAGAACTGTTTTCTTAGTCTTGCTACCAGTTGACTCTTACACCCAGAATAGAACTGTTCCCTTAGTCTTGCTATCAGTGGATTCTCACACCCAGTTTAGATCTGCTTCCTTAGTATTGCTACCAGTGGACTCCCATTCCCAGATTACAACTGTTTCTTAGTGTTGCTACCAGTGGACTCACTCACCCAGAATAGAACTGTTACCTTGGTCTGGATATCAGTGGACTTCCATACCCAGCATAGAACTGTTTCCTTTAACTTGCTATTATGTGCTTCCATATCCAGAATAGAACTGTTTCCTTAGTCTTGATATCAGCAGAATCCATACCCAGAATAGAACTGTTTCCTTAGTCATGCTATCAGGTGACGAAACACCCAGAATGGAACTTTTTCCTTAGTATTGTTACCAGGTGACTCCCATACCCTGAATAGAACTGTTTCCTTAGTTTTTCTACCAGTGGACACCTATACTCACATTAGTACTGTTTCCTTAGTCTTGCTTTCAGGTGACTCCCATACCCTTATTAGAACTGTTTCCTTAGTCTTGCTGTCAGGTGACTCCCATACCCTGATTAGAACTCATTCCTTAGACTTCTTGTCAGGTGACTCCCATACCCAGATTAGAACTGTTTCCTTAGACCTGCTATCAGGTGACTGCCACACCCAGCACAGTACTGTTTCCTTAGTCTTGCCATCAGATGACTCCCATACACAGAATAAAACTGATCCCTTAATCTTGCCATCATGTGATTCCAATTTCCAGAATAGTACTGTTTCATTAGTCTTGCTATCAGGTGAACCTTTACGCAGAATTGAACTGTCTCCTTAATCTAGCTGTCAAGTGACTCCTTCACTCAGAATAGATCTGTTTTCTTATTCTTGCTATCAGTTGACTCACATACCTATAATAGAACTTTTCCTTAGACTTGCTATCAGTTGACCCCCATACCATGAATAGAATTGTTTCCTTTACCTTGCTATTAGGTGCTTCCATATCCAGAATAGAAATGTTTCCTTAGTCTTGCTTATTGTGGAATCCACACCCAGAATAGAACTATTTCCTTAGTCTTAAATCAGGTGACTCCACACCCAGAATAGAACTGTTTCCATAGTCTTGCTATCAAGTGACTCCACACCCAGAATAGAACTGTTTCCTTAGTCTTTCTAGAAGTGGACTCCCACACCCAGAATATAACTGTTTCCTTAGTCTTGCTATTAGGTGGCTCCCATATCCTGAATACAACTGTTTCCTTAGTTTTTCTACCAGTGGACTCACACACCCAGAATAGAACTGTTTCCTCAGTCTTGCTATCAGGTGACTCTCATACCCAGATTAGTACTGTTTCCTTAGACTTCCTGTCAGTTGATTCCCATACCCAGGTTAGTACTATTTCGTTAGTCTTGCTATCAGGTACTCCCATACCCAGAGTAGAAGTGTTTCTTTAGGCTTGCTCTCAGGTGACTCCCACACCCAGAATAGTACTGTTTCTTAGTCTTGCTATCAGTGACACCCATACCCAGAATAGAACTGATGCCTTAATATTGGCACCAGGTGACTCCCATACCTAGAATAGTACTGTTTCCTTACTCTTGCATTCAGGTGACCCAAACCCAGAATAGAACTGTTTCCTTATTCTTGCTATCAGGTGACATCCATACCCAGAACAGAACTGATTTCTTAGTCTTAACAGGTGACTCCCATACCCAGAATAGTACTGTTTCCTTAATCTTGCTATAAGTGTACTCCCATACCCAGAATAGAACTCATTCCTTAATATTGACACCAGGTGACTCACGTACACAGAATAGTACATTTTCCTTTGTCTTTGTATCAGTGCACCCCCATACCCAGAATAGAATTGTTTCCTTAGTCTTGCTACTGGTGGACTCACACACCCAGATTAGATCTGTTTCCTTAGTCTTGCTATCAGAAGACTCCCATTCCCAGAATATAACTGTTTCCTTAGTCATTCTGCCAGTGGACTCATACATCCAGAATAGAACTGTTCCCTTTGTCTTGTTATCAGTGGACTCCCACACCCAGTTTAGAACTCTTTTTCCTTAGTCTTGCTACCAGTGGACTCCCATAACCAGATTACAGCTGTTTCCTTAGTGTTGCTTCCAGTGGACTCACACACCCAGATTAGAACTGTTTCCTTAGACTTGCTACCAGTGGACACCCACACGCAGAATAGAACTGTCTCCTTAGTCATGCTATCAGGTGACTCTCCTACCCAGAATAGAACTGTATCCTTAGTATTCCTGTCCATGGATTCCCATACCCAGATTAGTACTGTTTCCTTTGTCTTTCTGTCAGGTGACTCCCATATCCTGATTAGTACTGTTTCCTTAGACTTCTTGTCAGCTGACTCCCATACGCAGATTAGCACTGTTTCCTTAGTCTTGCTATCAGGTAACTCCCATAACCAGATTAGAACTGTTTCCTTAGACCTGCTATCAGGTGACTGCCACATCCAGAGCAGTACTGTTTCCTTAGTCTTGCTATCAGGTGATTCCCATACCCTGAATAGAACTGATCCCCTAATCTTGCCATCAGGTGATTCCCATACCCAGAATAGAACTGTTTCCTTAGGCTTGCTATCAGGTGACTCCCACACCCAGATTAGTACTGTTTCTTTGTCTTGCTATCAGGTCACACCCATACCCAGAATAGAACTGATGCCTTTATATTGCCATCAGGTGACTCCCATACCGGGAATAGTACTGTTTCCTTAGTCTTGCTGTCAGATGACTTCCATACCCAGATTAGTACTGTTTCCTTAGACTTGCTGTCAGGTGACTCCCATTCCCAAATTAGTACTGTTTACTAAGTCTTGCTATCAGTTGACTCCACACCCAGAATATTACTGTTTCCTTAGTCTTCCTATCAGGTGACACCCACACCCAGAATACAACAGATAATTTAATTTTGCCATCAGGTGACTCCCATACCCGGAATAGAACTGTTTCATTGGTCTTGCTATCAGTGGATTCTCACACCCAGAATAGAACTGTTTCCTTAGTCCTGCTAACAGGTGACTCCACACCCAGAATAGAACTGTTTTCTTAGTCTTGCTATCAGTTGACTGACTCAGCCAGAATAGATCTGTTTCCTTAGTCTTGCTCTCAGTGGACTCCCACACCCAGATTAGAACTGTTTCCTTGGTCTTGCTATTAGTGGACTCCCATACCCAGAATAGAACTGTTTCCTTTATCTTGCTATCAGGTGACTCCCACACCCAGAATAGTACTGTTTCTTAGTCTTGCTATCAATGGAATCCACACCCAGAATAGAATTGTTTCCTTAGTCTTCTATCAGGTGACTCCACACACAGAATAAAACTGTTTCCTTATTCTTTCTATCAGTGGTCTCCCACAACCAGAATATAACTGTTTCCTTTGTCTTGCTATTAGGTGGATCCCATACCCTGAATACAACTGTTTCCTTAGTTTTTCTACTACCGGACTCACATACCCAGAATAGAACTGTTTCCTTAGTCTTCCTATCAGGTGACTCTCATACCCAGATTAGTACTGTTTCCTTAGACTTGCTGTCAGGTTGCTCCCATACCCAGGTTAGTACAGTTTCCTTAGTCTGGCTATCAGGTACTCCCATACCAAGAATAGAACTGTTTCCTTAGGCTTGCTCTCAGGTGACTCCCACACCCAGAATATTAGTGTTTCTTAGTCTTACTATAAGGTGACACCCATACCCAGAATAGTACTGTTTGCTTAGTCTTGCTTTCAGGTGACACATGCACAGAATAGAACTGTTTTCTTATTCTTGTTATCAGGTGACATCCATACCCAGAACAGAACTGATTTCTTAGTCTTGACATGTGACTCCCAAACCTATAATACGACTGTGTCCTTAATCTTGCTTTCAGTGGACTCCCTTACCCAGAATAGTACTGGTGTCCTAGTCTTGCTATTAGTGGACGCCCACACCCAGAGTAGAGCTGTTTCCATAGTCTTGCTATCAGTGGACACACACATCCAGAATAGTAGTGTTCCCTTAGTCTTGCTTTCAGGTGACTCTACACCCAGAATAGAGCTGTTTTCTTAGTCTTGCTATCAGTGGAGCCTCATAGAGAGGTTAGAACTATTTCCTTAGTCTTGCTATCAGATGACTCCACACCTGGAATAGAACTGTTTCCTTAGTCTTGCTATCATGTGTCTCCACACCCAGAATAGAACTGTTTCCTTAGTCTTGCTACCAGTGGACTCACACACCCAGAATAGATCTGTTTCTTTAGTCATGCTATCAGGTGACTCCCTTTCCCAGAATAAAACTGTTTCCTTAGTCATTCTGCCAGTGGACTCATACAGCCAGAATAGAACTGTTCCCTTTGTCTTGCTATCAGAGTACTCCCACACCCAGTTTAGAACTCTTTTTCCTTAGTCTTACTACCAGTAGAGCCCCATACCCAGATTACAGCTGTTTCCTTAATTTTGCTTCCAGTGGACTCACACACCAGAATAGAACTGCTTCCTTGGTCTTGCTATCAGTGGACAGGCATACCCAGCATAAAACTGTTTCCTTTTACTTGCTATCAGATGCCTCCATATCCAATATAGAACTGTTTCCTTAGTCTTGCTACCAGTGGAATCCACACCCGGAATAGAACTGTTTCCTTAGTCTTGCCATCATGTGACTCCACACCCAGAGTAGAACTGTTTCCTTAGAATTGCTACCACTGTTCACCCACACCCAGAATATAACTGTCTTCTTAGTCATGCTATCAGGTGATTCCCATACCCAGAATAGAAATGTTTCCTTAGATTTGCTATCAGGTGACTCCCACACCCAGATTAGTACTGCTTCTTAGTCTTGCTATCAGGTCACACCCATACCCAGAATAGAACTGATGCCTTTATATTGCCATCAGGTGACTCCCATATCGAGAATAGTACTGTTTCCATAGTCTTGCTGGTAGATGACTCCCATACCCAGATTAGTACTGTTTCCTTAGATTTGCTGTCTGGTGAATCCCATACCCAGATTAGTACTGTTTCCTTAGACTCGCTGTCAAGTGATTCCCATACCCAAATCAGTACTGTTTCCTTAGTCTTGCTATCAGGTGACTCCCATACCCAGAATAGAACTGGTAATTTAATATTGCCATCAGGTGACTCCAATTCCCAGATTAGTATGTTTCCTTAGTCTTGCTATCAGTGGACTCACTCAGCCAGAATAGATCATTTTCCTTAGTCTTGCTATAGGTGGACTCCCACACCCAGATTAGAACTGTTTCCTTGGTCTTGCTATCAGTGGACTCACATACCCAGAATAGAACTGTTTCCTTTAACTTGCTATCAGGTGCTTCCATATCCAGAATAGAACTGTTTCCTTAGTCTTGCTATCAGTGGACTCACTCAGCCAGAATAGATCATTTTCCTTAGTCTTGCTATAGGAGAGCTCCCACACCCAGATTAGAACTGTTTCCTTGGTCTTGCTATCAGTGGACTCACATACCCAGAATAGAACTGTTTCCTTTAACTTGCTATCAGGTGCTTCTATATCCAGAATAGAACTGGTTCCTTAGTCTTGCTATCAGTGGAATCCACACCCAGAATAGAAGTGTTACCTTAGTCTTCTATCAGATGATTCCACGGACAGAATAGAACTGTTTCCTTAGTTTTTGCTATCAGGTGAATCCACACCCAAAATAGAACTGTTTCCTTAGTTTTTCTACCAGTGGACTCACACACCCAGAATAGAACTGTTTCCTTAGACTTGCTATCAGGCGACTCTCATACTTAGATTAGTACTGTTTCCTTAGACTTGATGTCAGATGACTCCCATACCCAGGTTAGTACTGTTTCCTTAGTCTGGCTATCAGGTACTCCCATACCCAGAATAGAACTGTTTCCTTAGGCTTGCTCTCAGGTAACTCCCACACCCCGAATGGTACTGTTTCTTAGTCTTACTATCATGTGACTCCCATACCCAGATTAGTACTGTTTGCTTAGGTTTGCTTTTTAGTGACCCATGCCCAGAATAGAACTGTTTTCTTATTCTTGTTATCAGGTGACATCCATACCCAGAACAGAACTGATTTCTTAGTCTTAACATGTGACTCCCAAACCTATAATAGTACTGTTTCCTTAATCTTGCTTTCAGTGGACTCCCATTACCATAATAGTACTGTTTCCTTAGTCTTGCTATCAGGTGTCCCGTACCCTGAATAGAACTGTTTCCTTTATCTTGCTTTCAGTAGACTCCCATACCCAAAATAGATCTGTTTCCTTAGGCTTGCAATCAGGTGACGCCCATACCCAAAATAGAACTGATTCCTTAATCTTGCTATCAGTTGACTCACTTACCCAGAATAGTACTGGTTCCCTAGTCTTGCTATTAGTAGACTCCCACACCCAAAATAGAACTGTTTCCTTAGTCTTGCAATCAGCGGACTCCCACACCCAGAATAGAGCTGTTTCCTTAGTCTTGCTATCAGGTGACTCCACACCCAGAATAGAGCTGTTTCCTTAGTCTTGCTATCATGTGACTCCACAACCAGAATAGAACTGTTTCCTTAGACTTGCTACCAGTGGATACCCACACCTAGAATATAACTGTTTCCTTAGTCATGCTATCAGGTCATTCTCCTACCCTGAATAGACCTGTATCCTTAGTCTTCGTGTCAGTTGACTCCCATACCCAGATTAGTACTGTTTCCTTAGTCTTACTGTCAAGTGACTCCCATACCCATATTAGAACTGTTTCCTTATTCTTGCTCTCAGGTGACTCCCATACCCTGATTACTACTGTTTCCTTAGACTTCTTGTCAAGTGACTCCCATACTCAGATTAGTACTGTTTCCTTAGTCTTGCTATCAGGTGACTCCCATACCCAGAATAAAACTGATCCCTTACTATAGCCATCAGGTGACTCGCATTCCCAGAATAGTACTTTTTCATTAGTCTTGCTCTCAGGTACTCCCACACCCAGAATAGAACTGTTTCCTTAGGCTTGCTATCAGGTGACTCCACACCCAGAATAAAACTGTTTCCTTGGTCTTGCTATCATGTAACTCCACACCCATAATAGAACTAATTCCTTAGTCTTGCTATCAGTGGACTATCACACCCAGAATAGTACTGTTTTCTTAGTCTTGCTATCATGTAACACCACACCCAGAATAGAACTGTTTCCTTAGTCTTGCTACCAGTGGACACCCACACCCAGAATAGACAGTTTCCTTAGCCTTGCTATCAGTGGATTATCACACCCAGAATTGCACTGCTTCCTTAGTCTTGCTATTAGGTGACTCCCTTACCCAGAATAGAACTGTTTCGTTAGTCTCCTACCAGTGGACACCCACACCCAGAATAGAACTGTATCCGTAGCCTTGCTATTAATTGACTCCCATACCCTGAATACAACTGTTTTCTTAGTTTTTCTACCAGTGGACTCACACACCCAGAATAGAACTGTTTCCTTAGTCATGCTATCAGGTGATTCTCATACCCAGAATAGAACTGTATCCTTAGTCTTCGTGTTAGTGGACTCCCATACCCAGATTAGTACTGTTTCCTTAGTCTTGCTGTCAGGTGACTCCCATACCCATATTAGAACTGTTTCTTTAGTCTTGCTGTCTGGTGACTCCCATACACTAATTAGTACCGTTTCCCTAGACTTCTTGTCAGGTGACTCCTATACCCAGATTAGTAGTGCTTCCTCAGTCTTGCTATCAGGTGACTCCTATAACCAGAAAAGAACTGTTTCCTTACACCTGCTATCAGGTGAATGCGACACCCAGAACAGTACTGTTTTCTTAGTCTCGCTATCAGGTGATTCTCATACCAAGAATAGAACTGTTTCCTTAGGCTTGCTATCAGGTGACTTCCACACCCAGAATAGAACTGTTTCCTTGTCTTGCTATCAGGTGACAACCATACCCAGATTAGAACTGATGCCTTAATATTGTCATCAGGTAACTCCCATATCGAGAATAGTACTGTTCCCTTAGTCTTGCTATCAGGTGACCCCATACCCAGAATAGAACAGTTTCTTTAGCCTTGCAATTAGGTGACTCCCATATCCAGAAAAGAACTGATTCCTTAGACTTGCCATCAGGTGACACCCATACCCAGAATAGTACTGTTTCCTTAGACTTGCTCTAAGTGGACTCCCTCATTTAGAATAGAACTGTCTCCTTAGTCTTGCTATCAGTGGACTGCCACCCCCAGAATTGAACTGTTTCCTTAATATTGCTATCGGTGGACTCCCCCACCCAGAATAGTTTTGTTTCCTTAGTCTAGCTATCAGTGGACTATCATACCTAGAATAAAGCTGTTTCCTTAGTCTTGCTATCAGTTGATTCCACACCCAGAATAATAGTGCTTCCTTAGTCTTGCTATCAGGTGTTCCACACCCAGAATAGAACTATTTCCTTAGTCTTGCTATCAGATGACTCTAATACCCAGAATAGAACTGATCCCTTAGTCTTGACATCAGGTGATTCCGATATCCAGAATAGTACTCTTTCATTAGTCTTGCTATCAGGTGACCCCTTATGCACAATCGAACTGTCTCCTTAGTCTTGCTGTCAGTTGACTCTCATACCTAGAATAGAACTGTTTCCTTAGTCTAGCTGTCAGGTGACTCCTTCACCCAGAATAGAACTGTTTCCTTAATCTTGCTGTCAGTTGACTCGCATACCTAGAATAGAACTCCTTCCTTAGTCTTGCTAATAGGTGATACACATACCCAGAATAGAACTGATTCCTTAATATTGCCATCAGGTGAATGCAATACCCAGAATAGTAATGTTTCCTTACTCTTGCTATCAGGTGACTCCATACCCAGAATAGAACTGTTTCCTTAGTCTTGCTATCAGTGGACTCCCATTACCCAGGTTAGAACAGTTTCCTCAGCCTTGCCGTCAGGTGACTCCCATATCCAGAATAGAACTGATTCCTTAAACTTACTATCAGTTGACTCCCATACCCAGAATAGTACTGTTTCCGTAGTCTAGCAATTAGTGGACACCCACACTCAGAATAGAACTGTTTCCTTGGTCTTGCTATCAGATGACTCCCACACCCAGAATACAACTGTTTCCTTAGTCTTGCTATCAGTGGACAGCCACACGCAGAACAGTACAGTTTCCTTAGTCTTGCTATCAGTGTACTCTCATACCTAGAATAAAACTGTTTCCTTAGCCTTCTCATCAGTTGACTCCCATAACCAGAATAAAACTGTTTTTTTTAATATTACTAACGGTTGACTCCACAACCAGAATTGGAGTGTTTCCTTAGTCTTTCTATCAGGTGACTATACATCCAGAATAGAACTCTTTCCTAAGTCTTGCTACCAGTGGACTCCCACACCCAGAATAGAACTGTTTCCTTAGTCTAGAAATAGTTTGATGCCACACCCAGAATAGAACTGTTTCATTAGTCTTGCTTTCAGCCGACTCCCATACCTAGAATAGAACTGTTTCCTTAGCCTTGCTGTCAGGTGACTCCCACTCCAAGAATGGAACTGTTTCCTTAGTCTTGCTATCAGTTGCCTCCACACCCAGAATAGTAGCACTTCCTTAGTCTTGCTATCAGGTGACCTCACACCCAGATTAGAACTGTTTCCTTAGTCTTGCTATCAGTTGACTCCACACCCAGAATAAAGCTGTTTCCTTAGTCTTGCTATCACTTGGCTCCACACCCAGAATAGTAGTGTTTCCTTAGTCTTGCTATCAGGTGACTCCCATACTTAGAATATAACTCTTTCCTTAGCCTTGCTATCACTGGACTCCCATACCCAGAATAGAACTGTTTCCTTAGTCTTGCTATCAAGTGACTCCCATACCCAGAATAGAACTGATTCTTTAGTCTTGATATCAGTGGAATCTCACACCCAAAATAGATCTGTTTCCTTAGTCTTGCTAACTGTGATTCCACACGCAGAATAGAACTGTTTCCTTGGTCTTGCTATCATGTGACTCCACACCCAGAATAGAACTGTTTCCTTAGTCTTGCTATCAGTGGGCTCCCACACTCGGAACAGTACTGTTTCCTTAGTTGTGATATCAGTGGACTCCCACACGCAGAATAGAACTGTATCCTTAGTGCTGCTATCAGTGAACTCCCACACACAGAACATTAGTGTTTTTTTAGTCTAGCTATCATGTGATTCCACACCCAGAATAGAACTGTTTCCTTAGTCTTGCTACCGTGGACTCCCACACCCAGAATAGAACTGTTTTCTTAGTCATTTAAATATTGTGACTCCACACCCAGTATAGAACTGTTCCCTTTGTCTTGCTATCAGCTGACTCCCATAAATAGAATAGAACTGTACCCTTAGTCTTGCTGTCAGGTGAACCCCACCCCCAGAATAGCACTATTTCTTTAGTCTTTCTGTCAGTTGACTTTACACCCAGAATAGTAGTGTTTCCTTAGTCTTGAAATATTGGGATTCCACACCCAGAATAGAAATTTTTCTTTAGTCTTGGTATCAGTTGACTCCCATACCTAGAATTGAACTGTTTCCAGAGTCTTGCTATCAGGTGACACCCACACCCAGAATAGAATTGTGTCCCTAGTCTTGCTATCAGTTCACTTTACACCCAGAATAGAACGGTTTCCTTAGTCGTGCAATCAAGTGACAGCACACCCAGAATAAAACTGTGTCCTTATTGTTGCTATCTGGTGACTCCAAACCCAGAAGAGAACTGTCTCCTTAATCTTGCTATCAGGTGACTCTACCATCAGATTAGAACCGTTTCCTTAGTCTTGCTATCAGTGGACTCACACACCCAGAATAGAACTGTTTCCTTAGTCTTGCTATCAGTGGACTCACACGCCCATAATAGAACAGTTTCCTTTGTCATCCTTTCTGGTGACTCCCTTACCCAGAATAGAACTCTTTCCTCTGCCTTGCTATCAGGTGACTCCCATACCCAGATTATTACTGTTTTCTTAGACTTGCTCTTAGGTGTCTCCCATACGCAGATTAGTACTGTTTCCTTAGGCTTGCTATCAGGTGACTCCCACACCCAAAACAGTACTGATTCTTAGTCTTGCTATCAGGTGACACCCATACCCAGAATAGAACTGATTCCTTAATATTTACATCAGGTGACAGCCATACCCAGAATAGTACTGTTTCCGTAGTCTTGCTATCAGGTGACCCCATACCCAGAATAGATCTGTTTGCTTAGTCTTGCTATCAGTGGACGCCCTCAACCTGGATAGAACAGTTGCCTTAGTCTTGCCATCAAGTGAGTCCCATATCCAGAATGGAACTGGTTGCTTAGACTTGCTATCGGATGACTCCCATACACAGAATAATACTGCTTCCTTAGTCTTGCTATTAGTGGACTCGCACACTCAGAATAGAACTGTTATCTTAGTCTTGCTATCAGTGGACTCCCACACCCAGAATAGAACTGTTTCCTTAGTCTTGCAATCAGTGGTCTCCCACACCCAGAACAGTGCTGTTTCCTTACTCTTGCTACCAGTGGACTCATACCTAGAATAAAACTCTTTCCTTAGCCTTGTTATTAGTTGACTCCCATAGCCAGAATAAAACTGTTTCCTTAGTCTTGCTATCAGTTGACTCCACACCCAAAATTGTAGTGTTTCCTTAGTCTTGCGATCAGGTGACTCCACATCCAGAATAAAACTGTTTCCTAAATCTTGCTACCAGTGCACTAGCACACCCAGAATACAACTGTTTCCTTAGTCTTGAAATATTTTGACGCCACACCCAGAATAGAACTGTTACCTTAGTCTTGCTATCAGCTGACTCCCATACCTAGAATAGAAGTTTTTCCTTAATCTTGCTGTCAGGTGACTCCCACACCCAGAATGATACTGTATCCTTAGTCTTGCTACCAGTTTACTCCACACCCACAATAGTAGTGCTTCCTTAGTCTTGCTATCAGGTGACTTAACACCCAGAATAGAACTGTTTCCTTAGTCTTGCTATCAGTTGACCCCACACGCAGAATAAAACTGTTTCCTTACTCTTGCTATCAGTTGGCTCCACACCCAGAATAGCAGTGTATCCTTAGTCTTGCTATCAGGTGACCCCACACCCAGAATAGAACTAAGTCCTTAATCTTGCTATCAGGTGACTCCACACTCAGAATTGAACTGTTTGCTTAGTCTTGCTATCAGGTGACTTCACACTCAGAATAGAACTGTTTCGTTAGTCTTGCTATCAGTGGTCTCACACACCCAGAATAGTAGAGTTTCCTTAGTCTTGCTATCAGGTGACACCACACCCAGAATATAACTGTTTCCTTAGTCTTCCTATCAGATGACTACACACCCACAATACAACTGTTTCCTTAGTCTTGCTATTAGTTGATTCCCACACCCAGAAATGAACTGTTTCCTTAGTCTTGCTATCAGGTGACTCGCATACCCAAAATAGAACTGTTTCTATAGTGTAGCTGTCAGGTGACTACTTTACCCGGAATAGAACTGTTCCTTAATCTTGCTATCAATTGACTCCCATACCCAGAATAGAACTGTTTTCTTAGTCTTGCTATCAGTTGACTCCACACCCAGAATACTAGTGTTTCCTTAGTCTTGCTATCAGGTGAATTCACACCCTGAATAGAACTGTTTTCATTATCCTTGATATCAGTGGACTCCCACACCCAGAATAGAACTGTTTCCTTTGTCTTGCTATCAGGTGACTCCACACCCAGAATAGATCTGTTTCCTTAGTCTTGCTACCAGTATACTCCCATACCCAGATTACAACTGTAATCTTAGTCTTGCTACCAGTGGACTCACACACCCAGAATAGAGCTGTTTGCTTAGTCTTCCTATCAGTGGACTCCTGTACCCAGAATAGAACTGTTTCCTTAGTCTTACTATCAGGTGACTCCCATACCCAGAATAGAACTGTTTTCTTAGTCTTGCTATCAGTGGACTCCACACCCAGAATAGAACTTTTTCCTTAGTATTCCTATCAGGTGACTCCACACCCAGAATAGAACTGTTTTCTTAGTCTTGCTATTATATGACATCACACGCAGAATAGAGCTGTTTCCTTAGTCTTGCTACCAGTGGACTTCCACACCCAGATTATTACTGTTTCCTAAGACTTGCTGTCAGCTGACTCCCATACTCAGGTTAGTACTGTTTCCTTATTCTTGCTATCAGGTACTCCCATACCCAGAATAGAAATGTTTCCTTAGGCTTGCTCTCAGGTGACTCCCACACCCAAAATAGTAGTGTTTCTTAGACTTGCCATCAGGTGACACCCATACCCAGAATAGAACTGATTCCTTAATATTGCCATCAGGTGGCTCCCATACCCAGAATAGTACTGTTTCCTTAGGCTTGCTATCAGGTGACCCCATACCCAGAATAGAACTGTTTCCTTAGTCTTGCTATCTGTGGACTCCCATACTCAGGATATAACAGTTTCCTTAGTCTTTCCATCAGGTGAGTCCCATATCCAGGATAGAACTGTTTCCTTAGTCTTGCTCTCAGTGGACTCCCACACCCAGAATAGAACTGTTTCCTTAGTCTTGCTATCAGGTGACTCCCATACACAGAATAGAAAGTTTCCTTAGTCTTGCTATCAGTGGATTACCATATACAGAATAGAACTGTTTTCTTAACCTTGCTATCAGTGGACTCCCATACCCAGAATAGAACTCTTTCCTTGGTCTTGCTATCAGGTGACTCCCATATTCAGAATAGAACTGTTTCCTTAGTCTTGCTATCAGATTACTCCCATACCCAGAATAGAACTGTTTGCTTAGTCTTGCTATTAGTGGACTTCATACCCAGAAAAGTACTATTTCCTTAGTCTTGCTATCAGGGGACTCCCATACCCAGAATAGTACTGTTTCCTTAGCCTTGCTTTCAGATGACTCCCATACCCAAAATAGAACTGTTTCCTTAGTCTTGCTATCAGGTGACTCCACACCCAGAATAGAACTGTTTCCTTAGTCTTGCTATCAGTGGACTCCCATACCCAGAATAGAACTGTTTTCTTAGTCTTGCTGTCATGTGACGCCACACCCAGAATAGAACTGTTTCCTTAGTCTTGCTATCCCTGGACTCCCACACCCAGAATAGAACTGTTTCCTTGGTCTTGCTATCAGTGGACTCCCACACCCCGAATAGAACTGTTTCCTTAGTCTTGCTTTCAATGGATTCCCATTCCCAGAATAGAACTGTTTCCTTAGTCTTGCTATCAGTGGACTCCCACACCCAGAATAGAACTGTTTCCTTAGTCTTGCTATCATTGGACTCTCATACCCAGATTAGAACTGTTTCCTTAGTCTTGCTAGCAGTGGACTCCCACACCCAGAATAGAAGTGTTTCCTTAATGTTGCTATCAGTGGTTTCCCACACCCAGATTAGAACTGTTTCCTTAGTCTTGTTATCAGTGGACTCCCACACCCAGAATAGAAGTGTTTCCTTAATGTTGCTATCAGTGGTTTCCCACACCCAGATTAGAACTGTTTCCTTAGTCTTGTTATCAGTGGACTCCCACACCCAGAATAGAACTGTTTCCTTTGTCTTGCTATCAGTGGACTCCCACACCCAGAATAGAACTTTTTCCTTAGTCTTGCTATCAGGTGACTCCACACCCAGAATAGAACTTTCGTTAGTCTTGCTATCAGTGGACTCCCATACCCAGAATAGAACTGTTTCCTTAGTCTTGCTATCAGGTGACTCCACACCCAGAATAGAACTGTCCTTAGTCTTGCTATCAGTGGACTCCTACATCCAGAATAGAAATGTTTCCAGTCTTGCTATCAGGTGACTCCCATACCCAGAATAGTACTGTTTCCTTAGTCTTGCTCTCAGGTGACTCCCATACCCAGAATAGAATTGTTTCCTTAGTCCTGCTATCATGTCACTCCACACCCAGAATGGGACTGTTTCCTTAGGCTTGCTATCATGTGACTCCACTCCCAGAATAGAACTGTTTCCTTAGTCTTGGCTGAGTCCCGTTATTCCTTGGTGTGATATCTTTCCCTTTGGCCTACTCTCTGAGAGCTGTGTGACTACGCCCTTAACCTCTTAAGACATAGCTAATTGTTGGCATCCATTGTAGCAGCAACCAAAATTATAACTACAATAATCGGATTTATTAAATTTGCATACTCTATCTGGTGTAGCTCCAACTCAGCATCCACCAGCTGCTCCCTCCCTGGGCGTTTTCTATTCCAACCAGTTACCTGCACAGTGGATATGACACAGACAATTGCAGCACTTCCATTCACCTCAACTTTGGTGCAGTGGCCACATTTCTCTGGATAAGGTTGTCATGGCATGGCATCGTTTTGTTCTGGCTCCTTCCTTTCTGATGTTCTGATGTGAAGTTGTACTTTTGCATCTCTCTAGCTCTCCCAGTTCTTGAAGCTCAACAGCTAGTTCAGGATGGAGTGGTCAATAGCTGACTGCATAGGTTGTGTAGGTCCTCTGTACCTTTACTACTGCCAGAAGCTCTCATCAAGTAACATAGTGATTATTTTCTGCCTTGGAGAGCATCTTGAAGCAGTAGGCTATTACATGCTCCTGGATCTGGGATACAATGCAGTGTCACTGGCACTGGGTCTACAATAAAGTCACTGTGAGGATGTGGAAATCCTAAAATATGTTCATTGCAGAGTGCTGACTTTTAGTACCTGAAACACACTCTCAGCATCTGGTGACCACATGTGGGGCTGAAGCTCTTCCACCAGATGAGTGAGGGGTTTTGCAACCTCTGACAAGCCGGTGATATTAGCTGCATAGGCCCAATTGGGCAGGCCAATCTGTCACTGCTCGAGCCTTCTCTGGGTCCATGGTCACCCCAAATGGTAAGACTGTGTGGCCCAAATAATTCACCTCTTTGCAGAAGAGTTGGCACTTCTTTGTATTCAACTTCAGGTTAAGCTGCCTGAAGCCCTTGGTCAAACTCATGAGTTGTGGTCTACAAATATGATGTACTCCAAGTCAACTCTCTATCATTACTGACTCTATCAGGCACTGGAAAGTGGCTGCCGCATTGCAGAGGCCAAAGGGCATAACCATACATTGCCAAAGCTCTTGGTCAGTCAAGAATGCTATCTTCTTTGTGTCTTTGGAATCTAAGCTATTTGTCAGTATCACATCCAAACTGGGCACCAGCAAGTGTGCTTAGGGAATTATGAATCCAGGTTCCAGCGCTTCCTGGTGATCTGTAGTCCAAGCAGAAGTGAAGCTCACCACCTTTCTTCTCCACCAAGACAGAAAGTTGAGGCTGCTGGTAAAAAAGTTTACTTTAATAAAAAAATCATTGTTTGCCAATATTAATTTCCCCCCCCCCCTCTCTCTCTCTCTCTCTCTCTCTCTCTCTCTCTCTCTCTCTCTCTCTCTCTCTCTCTCTCTCTCCCCCTCTCTCTCTCTCTCTCTCTCTCTCTTAATACTCACAAATACTTCTAGCATATCTGTCTACAAAGTTATGTATTAATTTGTATAAAATGTATTCAGATTCTCTTGTTGTGCTTAAATGCTCTTTATACAGTCCTTGTCAACTTGCAATTATTTCAACTGATTATTCAGGGAAAATTGCATTAGGTCATTAAATATTTTCTAACCTGCTGCTTGCTACGCTTCATTCTGCCAATATTGCAAGCTGAACAAAGGGTCAGTTCAGCCAATTTGTTGAGGTGGAAATGACCAATTAGAGTAATATGTCCCTGTTGATCTCTTTCCTCATCAGTCACCATTATTGCCTACTAAAGTGGATAGCCTCTTGGAACTGCAAGGTATGCTTTGGAAGTTCACGATAAGATTGACTCCAATATTTTCAAAAACAAAGGTGTAATTGTGGGCATCTGGCAGGTAAACTAGGTGCCACAGCAGATAGTAAAAAAATTCTATTATTAGACTAATACAGTACAGAAGAGGACAGAGGCATGACAACTAAGAAGTGCATGGAGAATCAAAAACATAACATGGCATTATCAAAAACATAACATGGCATTATCAAAGGGACTGCCATGGAAGGACCTTCTAGGAGTACAAGTGAAATAATGGCTGAACTTGACATGCCAAGTACCAGTCAAACAGAGGGACACTCTATATTCTCTATGGAATGTAAGTTTGTAACATCCTATTCACCTCGCTTCATTCTATTCAATATGAACTCGTGTAGAATTCATCCTTCAGAGTTATTGAGTTATTGATGTCACTACACCATATATTTGCTTTAGGTTACAGGAAAGGACACACTTGCTGGTGGCCATTAGCAAGTATTAAGATGAAAATAACATTCAGCAGAGGTATTATTATGGCTATGCTATATAAGCATGGCTATGTGAATCCTAGTGCTGGTAGAAATATTGCAACAAAAACAATAAATAAATAAAAAAAATAATAAAAAACGCAAAACAAAATAAAGTAGTGTAATATGTGGAAATATCAAAATGTATTTGCTGCAATGTAAGTGTTATGTTCCAACATCTTCCTATTTTTTTTTTATTAATGTTTATTTAAGGTTGTTTTGACTACAAGGTCTCTTCATGACCAATAATAAATACATTGTATATCAATTTACAGTTACATAGTCTTACAGTTATGTTAATATTTACATTACATTTACAATAAATCAGAAAGCTTTGTATGCATTATAAACTGTAGTGTCTTCTTCAGCATGTTGACCACATTAAGAATACTGGAAATGCCGGCTTCTTTTCTTTATCTTCCTATGTTGTCATTGTAGTCAATTTATTTAAATCTTAACTCCTAAGAATATTTGGTGCTTTATGCAATTTCTTGATAACACATTTTCTTTAAATTAATACTTCAAAGATTAAAATTACATTCTATTCAAACAAATAACTGTTCTTTATTGCTCAAATCTAGTTAAAAAAGTTGTCTTTAATCTGACGTTTTCACAAGAATTCTGCGGAGCAACTTTCTCTCATCACTTCAATGTATTATAATTCCTGTCTAGTTGTTTTGACACAACTGCCGAATGCTGTGAACTCCAGTCAAAAAACTAACTTGCCAGAGCTTGTTCTCTCCTTATACACCTGTCGATGATGTCAACGGGAGTTTACAGAAAAAGTGAAAATGCTCGCAAAATCAATTGCACCCAGGCTTTGAGATAGTACCACAGCTTTTCCAGCAAGGCAGTCACACTGTTCGTTCCTTAGGGCTGATCGTTCCAGCCAACACCCAAGTACACCACCAGCCTCTTCCCTTGGGACAGCAGATGACATCATTAGGGCCAGCAACCCTTGGTTCAGGTAGGGTGATATAGGCACACCAAATCACCCACTATGGTAGGTACGGGTATGGTGCACCCAGGGTTCCAAGCTAACGCTGGCTCCCTCAATGTGGGTTTCTCTGAGTGGGGAGGGAGTCAGCAGAAATGCCCACCCATATGTAGACCATGCATGGAGATCCAGGGATATCCGGTTAGTTGAGGGTTGCATATTCTGAGCCAGGGACTTATGTGTTTTCAGTGACAAGGGAGGGTGCACAGCTTTGGTTTCTACTTCACTAAAATGGGATGTTGGGGACCAAATCCAGTCACCAGGACTAGATACTATACTGAGCTCTAAGTTGAGTGGGTAATTTATCTTGATAAAATTGCTGATCTGGTAAATTCTTGTATTAGAGATCAGAATGGCATGCTCCTGGTAGAAGCATAATCAACTACCCAGGCTGTAAAAATGCTCAAGTCCAATATGTTAGCCAAAAATCAAGTGAAGATCAACATGCACAAGACCTGAGACAGCTTCACCAGTGAGGAAATTCAAGAAAATGTTGTTGATCAAATCTTGTTGTAGCAAAATCGTTACCAAGTCGGGAAAACACAACTCAGATGTGTGATATAAATGGGGTCACTATTGCAACATCAGTTAGATCACTTTCTTAGCCTTCAACTTCAGCACCCAAGTCAGAATCAGCATTTGGAACTGTAAGATACAGTGCTACCAAAGCACTTGATGTCAACCAATAACACTGGCAAGGTCATAATATTTACTACACCTGAAACAAAGTTCAAGAGAACCAACTTCTTCAAAGAAAGCATAAAGCATGCTCTCAAAACATAAATCTCCATGCAG
The DNA here is from genome assembly GCA_030762935.1 of Hymenopus coronatus. Classification (NCBI taxonomy): domain Eukaryota; kingdom Metazoa; phylum Arthropoda; class Insecta; order Mantodea; family Hymenopodidae; genus Hymenopus; species Hymenopus coronatus. The sequence continues at coordinate 90,922,661 of CM060887.1, read as the reverse complement.
ATCCACTTCTGAGGAATCTTCTGGAAATGACTCAGGTTGGTGGCTTTTATCTTTATCAATCTCTATCTTCAATCAGTTCAAGGTACTTGAACCAAAATTTTCAATTAGAAAGGGGTCCTTCCCTGTGGAGGAGATGCAGCTGGAGGATACTGCCCTTGCTGCCACAAAGACAGTCCTATGGAATGTGTTAGTACAACAACAAAAAAGAATAAACTGGACTGACCACCACAGCCTTCAAAATAGAAATGAACATGATGTAGAACTTAACCTATAATAAAGACCATGGCTATGCTACAATGGAACATATGCAAAATAACAACACATCGACAAGAGTTTAGACTGTTACTCAACTAGAATAATTCTTTAGTCGTATGTTTGATAGAGACTAAGCTCGGTTCACAAGACGAATGTGTATTTGCCTCCATCTGATCATCTCTTGCTCACTGATTTAGAAGATCTAGTTTCCCAGCCACCAATACCTTTTCGGTTGGTAGGCTCGGGCTTGTGCAAGAGGTAAGCTAATTACCGATTTCTTGAACAATTATAACCTAGCTCTTCTGAATACCAGAGAGCCTCCTTTTATTTATGACAATTTCAGTAGTTCTCCTGCATCTGGATATAGCAGTTTGTGTACCACAATTAACATTTCCCTTTGATATTTATACTCTGGTGATCACTTTCAACGTCTTTTACACAAGATACATGTCTTTACTAGATGACACTTAGATAAAGCTAATTGGAACTTTTACTCCCAGTTGTGGTTTTCAATTACAATCAGATTTAGAAATTAACATTGAATCAAACTTAACACTTTTAAAACTTCACTTGTTTTTACTTACATGGTAGTACATATGTTTCACAGAACTTGTCTGCATTCTCAACTACCTTCGACTGAGATTTAATCGAACACCTGTCAAAGACAATTCCTTATGCTGCTGAGCAGTCTATTCCATGGTCAACTGTATAACCCTGTCATCAATTACCGGTACCTTGGTGAATGGATGAATGCAGGTATGCATCTGAGTTTTTCAGCATAGCCCAACACTAGATAACCTGATGCAGTATAAGAAGATGGATGCCAAAGCTAGACAAGTTATTAAGGATAGCAAAAAGATATCATGGAGTAAGTTTGTAGCTTCGTTTAATCAACACACGCAATCCTTCCTGTATCATAGAGATAAGTTAAGACGCGAGACCAGAAAATCTACTCATATGCCAATCGCTGGTGTAAGAGCTGTTGTTGATACATTTTATGTGGCTAACACTTTTGGCTAGTTCAGATAATTATCTATTCTTCTGAGTTTATTCCTGTTAAGGCTCAGATGGAATCTCAAGAGTTCTCCTTTTGTTTCGGAAATGTTGAAGATTATAATTGCCACTTCACCATGGCCATGCACTTTCATCTTCGCAAAACTCTGCTCCAGGTCCAGATGGAATCTATGCAAATGCTGCAACATCTCTCTCCTGCTCAAGGTCTAATTGTGTTTGAATTGATGCCAGAAAAGTGATGGGTGGCCACTATTATATCTATTTTGAAAGCTGGAAAGGTTTCGTCTAGCTACCATCCAATTGCCCTCACCAGATGCATTTGCAAGATGATGGAACGCATCATCAATGGATGGTCGCTTTAATTACTAAGTAATTCTAATATGGCAGATTAGTGCAATGGATTTAAGCTCCATAAATAAAATTTACACTTTTTTAGAACATGTCTACAAAAGCAAATTTAGGTTTACAAGATAGTGCCTCACCTTTAATAGAACAACTTATATACTTTCATGATCATTCAATATTTATTATTACCATAATTGTAATTTCAGTAGAAAAACTCACAACCTACTGACCAATATCCAGTGTGATTTTCAACGACGTCGTTCAGCAGCTAGGCTCAGTTTCGACCCAGATCATGAACACATTTATGAAGAACTGTCAAACCTTTGGGATATTTTTTGACCTCTTGAAGGCTTATGATACATATTGACAAACAGGGATATTACATTCGCTATACAACTGGAACATAGGCATATGCCTATGTTTATTTATTCAGGAGTTTATGAGGGACCGTGTTTTCTGAGTAAGAGTTGGCTGGTTTTTTTCAAATATTTTTGTTCAAGAGAACAGAGTACCACAGGGATTGGCACCCAGCATCACGCTATTTGCTCTAGCAATTAATTCTATCTTGAAATGTGTTCCCCAGGAGTATCATCCTGCTTATTCATAGATAACTTTGCCATCAGTTGTAATTCTCAGAGTATGCCATTTTTGGAATACCATCTGTAGCAGTGTAACCTTTCAGATTGGAGCTCTAAAAATGGCTAATACAAATCCAAAATCTTAATATTACTAATCCATAGATAAATAATCATAACCAAAACTATATCTTGAACCTCTTCAATAAAAAAAAGACAATATTTATTAAAAAATAAAATATAAAAAAATAATAAATTTTGAACTAAGTATCAACTTTTGTTTCTCAACTGAGAAGTCACTCTGTGTTAACTTCTGGTGCAGCAGAAGGTGACTACCACCTTTGTTGTGATTTGGTTCCAGGTTTAATCGCATTCACAAATGAGACTAAGAGTTGATATTTGATAGAAAACGATGGAGATCAACACATATAGCACAGCTTAAAGCACTTTGTGACCATTCTCTGAATATTTTACAGATACTAAGTGATAAATCTTATGGAGATGATCAGACAGTCTTGCTGCGACTTTGTCATGCATGATGCGATCCAAGTTACATTGCCCATTCTTCAGCACAATCATCTATTCTGAGGTTAGACACTGTTCATAATCGGGCATCCATGTGGCTGTTGGAGCTTTTCCAACCAACCCAGTTTCTTGCCTTTACGCCGAATCGGCAGAACCCCCACTGTCATATAGCTGGGATGTCCTATTAACAAATTATGACTGTTGCTTAAGTGCATTCCTTCGCATCCAATGTTCACTCCATTTTTCTACACCGAGTTGGACGAAAGTTACAGATACAGTTAGTCCAAGTTCTACAGGTTTTATTTCTAATAGCTTCTTTGGAAGCTTGATACTGAAATGCGTAACATGTTTCCTAAGTGGAAGAAGATACACCCACCATGGTTATGTGTGATATCCCACATACTGGAAGTCTAATATTTCTGTGTCCAATACCAATACACGTTTTAGAATGTTTGTCAAATTACAATAGCCAAATTTGTATATAAACTGATGGAAGTGTTTATGAAACTGAACAATATACATTCGGCTTTCATAGTAGCACATCCATTTATAGGCAGAGCTGCGAGCCATTCTGCATGTTCGCTGTCTAAATTTGGCTGACTTTTTATTATGAATGATTCCCTTAGTGAAGATGTACAACTATCATCTTACTGTGTAGCACATCCAGAATGTCCTTCATGCTTCTGGCATTAATGTGGAGCATGCATGGATTCCTGGTCATTTTGGCTTGCCCGTGAATGAACTGCCAAAGACCAAACTGGCTAGTATCGTGGGTTGAGACCAGCAAGAAAATAGCACATCCCAGTCTCTCTGGCAATTTGCCACTACCTTCATGAAATGTTCATCTACAGTTTAGATGTACACGTTGCTTCCTCCTCAGACCTGCACTATCCCATACAACTGCAGCATGCTCTGCCTCCTCAGTCTTGGTGCATGACATGGTATCTGCATTTAAGTTGCTCCTTCCTCTTTGATATTGTGACGTGAAGTGGTACTCTGGGAGTCTAGCCCATCAGCAGATTGGTCAGTCCTCAGGTGAAATGGCCCATACACCATTGTGAAAGTGCTCCAAGAGCTCTCGTCAGGCAATGCATTAGTTTTTGTTCTTTTTGCCTTATTGAGGATCTTGCTGTAGTAGGCTATTAGCCACTCCTGGCCACCCTGCCTCCAGTACCAATATCCACAAAAAGGTTGCAACCAAGTTAAGGATATCCTAAAATAGGTGGTAGATGGGGTTAAAGAAACCGATCTTCTCAAACGAAGGCAAAGTTGGAGCAAAAAGTGTAAAAAGGTGACTCATTACATTTAAATTTCATTATGTTAGCTGTCTGCAGCCTTTGCAGTATCTTGGTGAGGTTCTAGAGATGGTCTTCAGAGTTATTGCTCACAAAGATGAGGTCATCCAGATAGCATACATTTTAAATTACTGCATATATGTTACTTTTAATAGATTTAAAAGAAAAATAACCAAATAAATCCTAAGATGTCAAAAGTTAGGATGTTCACATGCTGTTGCACTCTTATACAGTAGCCGCTGGAAAATTTTAGGGAAAACTATTTCTCAATATCATCATATTCTCTATGATAGTATTCATTTAAGCATAAAGCCAGTACATGATATAAGAAGCATAATGACACAATGCAATATTTGAATCCGACTAAATTATCACATTGAAGTGTACCTATCAGGCTCATTGTCCCCTGTGATGCTACACTGAATATTGCACCCAACAGAAAGACCTAACTACCACATTATTAACTTTAACATTTCAATCTGAGATGATTTTTTGTTCAGTTATGGGCTTTCACAGTCTTCTTGATGAAGAAACTTTAACTTCTACACAAAGAAGAGCTTTGGTGTGTGTAACATTTCATGCATATAACAAAAAAATAGGGTATTGCAAACAAGGTAATGTTTCTTACTTTCTTTACCATGAACATAGTAGGTAGAGAAGGAATGCATTCCAACCAAAAATTTGATGCTGATATTTCACTGGAAATACAAAGCATGTCCGGAAAACAGTTTGAGGGAAAAAAAAGGCATAAAATATTTATTTTCACAACAACATATATTTGTATATGAAAGAGCATTCCTTAACCTATTTTTGAGCATAGTTGTCACCATTGTTCAGGCAGGGCATCAACTTCTGTATGCCCTCTTCAAAGAAAGCTGCTGTGGAACACCATGTTTTGTGGAAACACATCACAAAGCATTCTTATTATGAACTGTTTAGTTACATGAATTGCCTCATTTACTTGTTCAACCAAACCATCAGTGGCAATAGAAGGCCGCCCATGCCATGCTTTGTCATCAACATTGGATCATCTATCACTGAATTGCCTAAACCACTTTCTTACCATTCCATTGTCATTACATTTTTACCATTAATCACTGCAAGTTGACAATGAATTTCAGACTGCTTAACATTCCTTGCATTCAAAAATCATATTAGGGAATATAGTTCACAGTTGGCAGAATTAGAAATTGTGTTAAACATTTTGACAATCACTAACAACTGTACACACAACACGATTTGGCGTCAGTGGACAGACAATGAACCAGAAGGATATAGCATTGCGGTGGTGCATTAAGACACTTAAAATCCAAGAAAAGCATTTTTTGGAAAAGATCAATGTGTATGTGTGTGTGTGTGTGTGTGTGTGTGTGTGTTATGTGTGTGTGTGTTGTGTGTGTGTGTGTGTGTGTTGTGTGTGTGTGCATGCGTGCATGCTTGTGTGTGTGTGTGTGTGTATAAAACAGAGAGAACAGTATAACTTAAAGACAAAAATTTTGTTAAGTAACAAAGTTGGTGTTTAGGTCTAATACCTTCCAAAGATGTAACAAGAAGATTTTTGAACAAATCCCCCAAGTCTAAACTTCCCTTTACATGGAAAATGTTCTAACATTTTATTATCTAAAAATTGGCTCTAACAGTTTTTATTAAAATACCCTCATTTACGATATTTACATCACAAATAAAAATATCTTAAACTTTTTGGGAAAAGCCTGTGAAGTTACCTTCATTCAGAAGAAACTTTGTAACTGTGACAGAAGAAAATGTAGTAGATATACAAAGAATGGGGATCTCTTCAAATAATTTTTTGTGGCATAAGTCATATCCAAGATATCCATTATTAATGGTTCAATTGTTTTAATACTTGTCTATTTTTATAACTCCTGTGAATTTTCAACTGTTTTTTAATTTATGTAAACAGTTTGGACAAGTTTTTAACATTTGACTATCACTGTTCCCTTTGTATCCTAACAAAATTTGTTATGTAACTATTTCTACAAAGGTTTATCTTGACTCAAATGAGGTAGATATAAAAATAAGCTTTCATAAGAAAAATTAGTATACACCTACAACCGATAGAGAGTAGAAAAAGTCAAATATGCAAGTAACTCATCAGAATTTTTTTATTTTTCCCTAAAATGACATACAAAAATAAAAGTTGTATACTTTTGTAATTAACAGTGGTTTTATATACATAATATGCTGTTTGTTCAGCCATAGGTACCATTCCAAACAGCTCCACATAATTAATATCATTTCCTTGGGCAGCACCACTGAACAATTCACATCTGTTGTCTCCAGATGCCTGTAATGTGCAACACTGGAACTTAGCTTGGGGGTAGAGAGTATGTCCAAAGTTTACATTCACCAGCCTATACACATGATAGAGTCTCTTAGAAAGTGTGCTTGTGGCCAGACCTTGTAATTGGTCATTTTTATAGCATAACTCTTATACACATAACAGTTATATTTAAAAGTAATTTTGATGCATGTTCACTCACAGAATATAAATCTGGATGCTTAGATTACTATCAATGTTTACTTTCTCTAACACATATGTATAATGTGCATAATAGATAAAGTATTATAAACCATCCAAAAATTTGAGACCAAGATTGCACCAGAAATATATGATTTGAGACATCCTGAATAAAAAAAATATAGGATTTTTAGAAAGATGTCTGTCTGCGTGTCTGTGAGTGTCTGTGTCTGTTAGCAGCATATCTCAGAAACGAAAAGCCAGGTTAAATACCAAACTTGGTATTTAAGTTCACTATCTTCCAAATCTTTCAGGATTGTGACATGAAGATTTTCAAGAAAATTGTCCTATTCCCAACTAAGCTTTAAATGGAACATTTTTCTAAAGTGTTAGATGTTTAAGAAATTTTCCTGACAAGTGAAATGTATATCTTAGATTTTGCAGGAATAGTCTCTGAAGACCTCTTCATTCTGGATGACTTTTGCATAGCTTGTAAACTATGAGATAGACAAAATCTTAACTACAATAAATATTTAGATCTCATTAAAGCACATAATTTATGTCATATTCATTTTTTTCTGTAGAGTTAATCAATTCCAAGATATTTTTTGTTATTAGTTAACATTTTAAGCAACTTAAACTTTTTTTAAACAGGATATCAACTTTCGTGTCAACTCTTTTGTTTTAGAATGCAAAGCATGAGGATGATGATGATGATGATGATGATGATGATGATGATGATGATGATGATGGTTGGTGTTTAGGGGCGCTCGACTACTATTAACACCCTTCTAAAAACAGGGTACAATTAAAACACCAGAAGTAAAAGATGATGTGAAAACCAAAACAAACTAAAAAGGAAGGTTAGTCATAAAATTCAGATAAAACTATTCATGGCAAAGGCCACAGATGAATTCAGAACTGATTTTATTACAAGGGCAAAATAAGACAAAACAGGTGACTAAAACGAGCCACTTTGTTAAAAGTAACTAGTGAGGGATAATTTAAAATGCAGGAACTGTGGTTCCATTAAAAACTAGCTGGATAAAAGAAATAAACCTAAACCTTTATTGGAAATGTCATCTGAGATAAAAACAATAAAACCTTCTCTACCGCTCTGTGGTCATCGGCAAGAACCTCCTTAAGGGAGGTCGCCAACTACAAGGATGAACAAAGGGCTGCTATAGCAAGACACTCTAGCAGGGCATATCGTACTGACAATGTCGCTCCACAGAGCAGGCAGATAGAAGACGGTTCTTTCCTAAAAATGTGGCTATGCGTAAAAATACAGTGACCGATCTGCAAACGAGCCAATACCACCTCCTCCAGACGAGATATACAAGAGGAAGTTACCCAGTTTACAGGCAGACCCTTAACTTCCCTGAGCTTGTTCATGTGGAGAGACGACCACTTGTCACAATAGCACGAATCTGCACTCCTCACAATAAGTTGGAAGTCCGCCGAGGTCATAAAGGGAATCATAGTATTGGGCTGCATTGCTGCCGTTTTAACTGCCAAATCCGCTAGTTCATTACCCGGCAGGCCGACGTCACCAGGAATCCATGCACAGTCCACATTAACACCAGAAGTGTGCAAAATGTGGGGGAGGTCCTGGATGCGCTGCACGATAGGATGTACAACTCGCGAATGCTCTGAAGGGCACTAAGGGAATCGCTCATAATGAGGCACTCGCCCAAATTCCGACGGCGAATATACAAACTGGCTCGATAGATGGCATATAATTCAGCAGAATAAACGGATGTGCTACTATGCAAACTAAAAGTATATGTATCCGTCTCGGTAACAAGAGCAAAACCAACATCGTCGACGCTGGCTCGATAGATAGCATATAATTCAGCAGAATAAACGGATGTGCTACTATGCAAACTAAAAGTATATGTATCCGTCTCGGTAACAAGAGCAAAACCAACATCGTCGACGCACTTACTGCCGTCGGTGTATAAACAAAGGCGGTTACTATAGTGGGATAAAAATTCTATAAAACAAGTACGGATGATAGATAAAGGCATCGCAGATTTCTCGTACACCTTCATCCCGAGATTTGCGTGGGATGTAGCACGTAACCAAGGGGGGTACACCCTCTCTCCGTTGGAAAACATGCGAGAAAATGAGATGTCGTGTTTCCGAAGCAGATCGCGGAAACGGAAACTAGCGGGCCTGGGACTGAGTGAGAAGTTGCCATATTGTCCGTCCAGCACAGTATGGAAAAAAAAAAAGCCCACAGCCATAATTACCCAGCAGGACATCATGCCAACATGGCAGATGGGGTTCTGCCGATTCGGCATAGAGGCTAACAACTGGGCTGGTGGGAAAAGCCCCAACAGCCACATGGATGCCCTGATTATGGACTGTGTCTAATCTTCTCAGCACAGATGATCGTGCTGAAAAACACACAATGCAACTATAGTTTAACTTGGATCGAATCAGCGCACGATAAAGATGGAGTAACACTGTCCGATCTGCTTCCCAAGATTTGCCACTTGCTTTCCGTAAAATATTAAAAGAACGGTCACAACGCGCTTTAAGCTGTGCTATATGCTGTAACCAGCATAGTTTCCGATCGGATATCAACCCCAGGAATCTCGCCTGATCTGCGAAGGGAAGTAAATCTAACCCGAGTCAAAGAGAAGGCGCTATTCGCCACCTACTGCGCCAGAAGTTAACGCAGACTGTCTTCTCAGTTGAAAACGGAAACCGTTGTTCAAGCTCCAATCATAGAGATTGTTCAACCACCGCTGAAGTCGGCGTTCCAAAAACAGCGTTCACTGAGAAGTACAAAAAATGGCAAAGTCATCTACGAACAAGTAGAACGAGATTCCTGGGGGTAAACAATGTGAGATAGAATTAATAGCTATAGCAAACAGCGTCACGCTTAGAACCGAGCCCTGTGGCACACCGTTCTCCTGATTAAAAAGATTTGAAAAAACCGAGCCGGCCCATACTTGGAAGACACGGTCCTTAATAAACTCCAGAAGAAACAACTGTAGGCGTCCACGCATATTCCAGTTCAGGGGGAAACGTAAGATTCCTCCTCGCCAACACGTATCATAAGCCTTCTCCAGGTCAAAGAATATTCCAGTCATTTGACGGCTCTTAAGAAAGCCGTCCATGATCTTCGTAGACAACAATACAAGGTGGTTAACTGCTGACCAACGTCAGCGAAAACCGCATTGAGTGTTGGTCAATAATGTGTGCGTTTCAAGCCACCATACCAACCGCCCATTTATCATGCGTTCTATCACATTGCAAACGCAACTGGTGAGGGAAATGGGACGGTAGCTGGAAGGAAAGTGACAGTCCTTACCTAAAATTTACCGCCAGGATAGAGGTGTTGCAACATTTCGATGTGGATACCATCCCGACCGGGTGCAGAGTGACGCGAAGATGAAAGTGCATAGTCTAGCTCCGCCATGGTGAAAAGGCGAATATAGTCTTCGAGGTTGCGAGCCTTCACAGGCAGAAACTCAGGGGAATAATTGTCCGAGCTAGATACTTGAGCGACAGCACTGCCAAGTGTGTTAGCCACCTCGAACGGCTCAACTAAACCGCCTACCGCGGTTTTTAGACCGGAAATGGGCATATGGGTCGATTTCCCGGCCACACGTCTTACCTTATGTCTGTGTGTCTGTTGAAAGATGCTACAAACTTGCTCCAAGATGTCTTTTTCTATCCGTAATAATTTTTCTAGAATGGGCGCGCAGCTTTTTATATTGTATGAGATTATCCAGTGTAGGGCGACACTGAAAAAAAACTCTGAGAGCATGCCTCCGGGCACAGACAGCATTCCGGCATTCATCGGTCCCACCAGGTACCGGAAATCGACGAGTTTGGCCAGTCGAACGCGGAATGGATTGGTCAGCAGCAGAAAGAATTATCTCCGTGAGATGGTTGACTAAACGGTTCACTGAGTCGTGTTCATCGTAGGTAAATTCAGCCAAACTGAATAAACTTCCCAGTTAGCTTGATCTAAGCGCCATCTAGGTAAGTGAGTAAAACATACATCGTGTGTCAAGAGAGTGGTAAAGTGGTCACTAGAGTGCAAATCAGATATGATATTCCAGGATACGAGACCGCTAACTGTAGTGAAAAAATTGCTATATCAAGGTGTGAAAAACTATGGAAGGCATCAGAAACAAACGTTGGCTCTTCGGCTTTCAGGACAGCTATAATTTGTGTCTCCAAGAAGTCTGCAATAAGCTGACCTCTCGCACAAGCCCGCGGTGAGCCCCAAAGTGGATGGTGGGCATTCACGTCGCCTACCAATAGAAAAGGTGTTGGTAATTGCGAAACTAGGTCATCTATGTCAGTGAGCGAGAGGTCAGCAGCAGATGGAGGCAGGTAGACGCTACAAATGGTGAATATAGCGAAAGGAAGCTTAATCCGTACAGCAACGGACTGGATGTCGGATGTTAAGGGCACGGATTCGGCGAATAGGTATATCATCACGGATCAGCATCATAGTGCCCCCATGTGACACAACACCCTCCTCCGGTGACAAATCAGATCGTACGGAGGAGTACTGCCTGATGGAAACGGTGTCCTATGGACGAATCTTTGTCTGTTGTAAGCACACGACCAGAGGTTGATTCTGGCGCAGCAACACTTCAAGTTCTGGTCGTTGTGGTCTAATACCGCGTTTTTGAAGGATAGCCATTGTGTGTCTCTGGAGATAAGATCTAGATAGAGAGACGTTTCTGCATATTAGGCTGTGCTGGTCGGTTTAATGTATTCATCTTGGGAGTCGGACTCACTTGTTCAGAAACATGATCCTGTAGCTTACGCACTGTCCATCTGGCAGTGGCTGTAGGATCCTCCTGCTCCATCTCCTCCACGGGGAAGGAGCTCTTACCAATAGAAAATGTCGGTTCAAGTATCTTGAACCGATTCGAGGTACTAGGCTGCTGCCAGAAGATCCCTCAGAAGAGAATCTACGTGCAGAGTGGCGGGGACCGTGCTTTCCCTTAGATGGTTTGAGAGAGGGCTTAACACTTTGTTTAAGGAAGTCGCTTCTGACATATCTGGTGTTGAAGGACTTTGCTAGCCCTGAAGACCTTGGGGATGCACCGTTGTTATTGCCCAAGGTAGACGGTTTGGGTGACGCGGTGCCGGAGGTGCTCTTTCCGGTGGTGTTCTTTCCGGAGGCGGATTTGGCAGATGGGAATGCTGACGTGGATCCTGATGTCGAAGTCTTTGGTACTGGCCTGGCTACAATAATCTTCTCTGTGATTGTGGCCCCCGTTAATATCGCAGGTCTGGGTTGCGATTTCCCGACGCGGTACCGGTTTAGCGGTAACTGAGTTATAGTTATCGGAGCGCGGGATGGCGGGCTGGCGGAGGCGCAGCAGCTTAGGGGCCTCTGAGATGGAAACCTTCTCTCTCATCCGAGTCTCCTGGGTCGCTCTCTCCTCCATAAAACGGGGCACAAACGGGAACTAGATGTGTGTTCCCTGCTGCAAGTCACACGAGATGGAGTGGCAGTACAAGCTCCATTGTGTGATGCCTCTCCACAGATAGCACAAGTAGAATGACCAGTATATAATTCATTAGTATGCCCATAAGGCTGACACTTGTAACATCGGAGAGGGTTCGGAATATAGGGCCTAGCCTCGATGGTTTCATACCCTGCCCTAATTCGTTGTGGGAGATCTACCCGATAAAAGGTTAAGGCGCAAGTTCATCATTGACTTTCTGCTGAACCCTATACATAGATTGGATACCTTGGTCTGCCAGATCCTCTTGAAGCTCCTCATTGGACAAAGCGTCCAATGAGCGGGTGGTGATAATGCTGCGCAAGGAGTTCAAGGTATTGTGCTGTTCAACCTTAATCGGGTAGCTGTCTATCAAGCACTTTACCTGCCTGGGATGCTGTAAATGTTTCTACCAACAGGGTGCCATTTCGTGTTTTAATACAAGAGTGTACCAGACCAGCAATGTTGTCTAGACCCTTTTGAATTGCAAAAGGGCAAACAGAAGTAAATTTCCGACCTTCCTCTGTCCTAGTCATAACTAAATAGTGAGGACCACTCGACTACTTCTCTTCCAAGTTTTGGTTTATTACTTTCTCTACATGCACTATGTACATAATGTATACAGAAAGTATTGCGCTCCACCCAAAAATTCGACACTGAGATTTCACCGGAAATATATGTTTTAGGATCCCCTGTATCTAAAAAAAGCATTTTCAGAAAGAGGTCGGTGTGTGTGTGTCTGTGTGTCAGTGTGTCCATGTGTCTGTGAACACGATAACTCAAAAACGATGTCGATAAAATACCCAACTTGGTATTTAAGTTTAGTATCTTCCAGAGATGCGACATGAAGATTTTGAGAACCCCCCCCCCCCCAGCCCATGGAACTTTTTTCGAAAATTTTGTTTTTCTAAAAGATGTCTCTTAACGATTTCGATTAAAATGTCATATATTAAAGATTACCAGACAAATAAAATGTACATTTTGAATTTTCTGGGAATAGCCTCTGGGTCAATTTTACAGAATTTTACATAACTGCTAAACCGTAAGAGATGGACAAAAACTTACTGCACAACAAATGTAGAGCACTTTAAAACACACAATTTATGTTATCTACATTTTTTTCGTGTAGTTGTTTGTTTTTGAGATATTTCTTGTTTTTGGTTTCAGCTATGAAAAACTTATACTTTTCTCATACAGGAATTTGTCATCCCCTGTCCATACAAACAAAGGAACTTTAGTCACATAGCAACCAGCTTTTAACTATCACTTTAATCTATGGTACTTCCTTATTTCGCTTCTACTTCAAGGAACCAAGAAATAAGATTATTTCTGCTAGTTTTTTTTTTTTTTTTTTTTATCAATTAGCATGAAGAAAATAGAAGCTTAAGCTTTTTAACAATAATTTGTTGCAGAGATGTAGAGAAAGTCATGTGAATGGAACACATCAGATTTTTTTTTTTTTGTGTTTGTTGTGCCATAAAATTGCTAATAAATTTCATCCCCCAGTGCTCCTCACTCACCACAGAGCTTAACATGGGGTCACCTCACTGGGATGACAGGGCTACACAGGGGATATAGCAGGCTTGCCGTCCCACTCACCCTGGAGTTCGGTATAATACCTAGTCCTGGACAATTGACCAGGGGAGGGTTAGTCCCGAGCCACCTATTTAGGGGAAGCAGAAACCAAAGTGATATATTAGTTACTGAAAATCAGAAGCCCAGGCTCAGGTATGCAACCTTCAACCATCCTGGATATTCTTTTCCACCGACACAGGTCTCCACACAAGGCCTACACGTGGGTGGGCATTTTGATAGACTGACTCCCTCACCACTCGGAGGTTACCCACACGAGGGAGTTAGGGGTGGGTTGAAAACCCGGGTGCACCTAACCCATACCTACTGTAGTAGGTCCCTGGGGGGGGAATGCAAAACTGTTTCAATTGTTTGACACAGCAATGGCTTTTAAAAGATTTCACTATCATTTTAGCCTAATGTACCCCTTATTTCCCTACTTACAAGGAAGCAAGTAATAAGACCATTTCTACTAATCTTTATCTTGATTAGCATTATGTAGATAAGAATATCTTTAGTCACAGGAATAGTCTTCATGGAAAGCTAGAATGGATCACAACAGATGTTTGAACATGCAGTGTATTAAATTAGTGTTTTGAATCTGATATTGTCACTCTATTACAGAATTTATGATTTGATTATGTGCAGCAAGAAAAACATTTGATATCTGATTCCAAGTATCAAACAATGTAGGCATACAGAAAAGAGGAACATAATGAAACACTCCACTTCTTTTCTAGAAAATATCAAAATTTCACTTATATTTTATTTCATTTCTTTGTCATATTAAAATATAGAATAACATTTTATAGGATTTATATTGAGTTGTTCTTAGTAGATTCTTAGTAGCCTATTAATATTGCACTAAACCCTATCTCCATTTCTGATGAAGTTAGCTTTTTGGGGAACATCCATGTGATTCCAATATTTGCATATCAATATTAATGTGGGTGTCTCAAATGCACTTTAATTTCTCTAAGTTGCATAAGAATTAAAACAAAAATTAATTATGCTTATAGAACTTATGTTTAGCATATTTGAATCAAAGTAGTGTAATGTATATCTTACAAATGAAATAAAAAATAATACCATAGAACTTTAAGACATTTTTTAATCAAATTTGGATTTGATCAAGTTGCATTTGCTTGTTATCTTTTTTTTTTAATCAGTAATAGCACAGAAAAGTAATGATTTGTTTCTTACATAAAATTAGCATTATACGACTAAATTGCTAGTTTTCTTCACTTAGAACGCAATAACATATATAGACTCTACAACAGTCAACTTAAATTATTTTGGCCTTGAATGCCAGTAAAAGTGTTCCCACACTGTAAAATGTTTAGCTACATCCCTGACGGATAAGGGTAAATAAAGATTCTAAAAATGAAATAAATAAACACAGTTAAAACCTAAATGTTCTCATAATTCCTCAAATAGCCATAACACCTTGGAGATTCATGTTCCTTTTATTACTTTCATTTGTTGTAGATGATAAGAATGTCTCCAATTGCAGAGCATTATGTACTTAAAAGAAATGATCATATATACAGTCCTTAATGAAAACTGTGGAGCATACTTCTTTCAAGACTATTATTTGTTTACTGAAAAGAGGCAACTGTTTTGTAAACAGCTATCAGCAAGTGGAAACTGTACGTCATGTTTCGTTGGTCCAAGTCTTGGAATATCTTCCACACAGAAAGTGGTTTTCTAATCAGCCCAAGCTATGAGAAAAGTGAAGCTTCCAAAGGAAAACCCTCCTGTGTGTTACAATGGATACATCATAAGCTACACATTGCTTGTCGTAAGTCTAGCTAGAGTTCCTCTATGTGGGGTGCTGCATTTTCCACCACAGAAACTGTTTCAAGCAGTATTGTTAAGAGCATGCCCGGGGAAGGATGGTTATTATTGGATACATATTTAACAGTACCTATACCTTGTAAATGTACTAGTAGTAGACCTGCTTTTATCTAATGAACATTTCCTATATTAGTTTGATATTGATATAAATATATAAAAAATTAAGAAGTTTTTGGAGGAAGGGGGTTAAAATCTACAAACCATCCCTCTAAATATGGCCATGGTTGAAAATGCTTCATGCTCCCTAGAGACTATTACTTTTTTCTTGATTCTCATGCTTTCAAAAGAATGAGAAGTAATATACAATACATACAAGTGCTTGAAACCTCTCCTAGTGAGTGAAATTAGGCATGGGCAATGTGTATAGACTCTGAATCCTTATATCATCATGTTTAATTGAAATGTGTAGTACCTCTGAATTTCTTATCAGAATTTTTACACATATTGCATATGCCATCCTTTAATATCCATGTCAAACTTCCAGTAATAGGTATGCTTTCTATTCTTATACTCATTTTCATAATAAATGTACAATTTCATTTTGAAAATGTATTCATCTTTGTTTCATAAAAGAAAATTGCTTGGGGCTCTTTTTAAACTGATGTGCTTGCATACTGTTATCATTTCTGCTAGATCTTGCATTTGTTTCTAGCAGTTTTCATGATTGGAGCACTTATAAACATATGAGCATGTTAAATTCTCTGGAATGTAGCTTTAAGCAAATGTGCACATCTAAAGAAGTTTAAATACACTATGAGTTATTCAATGAGGAAGGAGGATTTGAAGGCATTTGCAAAATTACTCTCAAGGAAAGTGTATTTAATTATTGCATGACAGAATAATGTTTTTATTTGGGTCCATTTTATTCATATTGCTTATAGTGTGGAAATGCTTGCCAGAAAGTTAAGACATAGTGTATCAGGAAAATGATATTTCATTGCAATGAATGTGCTTTAGACACTGTACATGTGCAAGAATATATCATGTTGAAGCATGGTAATGCAGCTCTGTAATTCATCTGCATGGCTCAAATGCTAACTTTTGGAAATATGAAATATGATAGAATCTACACACAGGTTCATCATTCACACCTCAGTTGTTAATACTCATAATAATATGAACCTAATATTCGAAGGGTTCCTCAAGTGAAGCAATTTGCAAATAACTTTTATAACAATCCAAATTTTTGGTAGTACATTCCGTTACTGTAATGAATAGTTAGTTGAAGCACATAGCTGATCAAAAAAATGTTCACAATTAGTCTTCTTTTTTTTTTTTTTTTTTGTAGTGTTTAACGCCCGCTTTTACTGCTCTGGCATCACAGGCGATGACAGTGATGATACATGAAGATGGAGCCCCGGTGGAATGAGATGGCAGGGGAAACCGGAGAACTTGGAGAAAACCCGCCCCTGTGCTGCTTTGTCCACCACAAATTTCACGTGCGGTTGCTTGGGATCGAACCCGGGCCGTCTAGGTGAGAGGCAAATGGTCTGACCACTCAGCCACAGCACGGCCTTGCAATTAGTCATTTTCAGAGTAGTAGACACTAAGACAAAGTTTTATGAGCTTCAAATTTTTGAAGGGCAAGTATTATTATTGAAAGTATACCCTTTAGTCCATTATTAGAGTAGTACACAGCTTTAGACTGCTGATTCACAGTTTAATGAATTAGCCACAATTACAAAGGTGCAAGGTATAGGTATGCAGTAAATATAGCATTTTGAAAGGAGTTAACAGAAACAAAAGCAGATAAGCAAATCAAAACCTGACTTTCCTTATCATTCACACTATATATATATATATATATATATATTTTTTTTTTTCTCATACATATATGTATTTGTAGCAAATTTTTTGGGTTAAGATGGTTTATATTATGTACTTATTTCATAACTGACAGGCTTCTTTAATTAGTTTCACGCATAATTTTTGCATTTTTAATCCATTTGTAAGGATCACTACTAACATCAAAGTATTTTACATTAACTCAGCATAATAAGCAAAGTGTCTTCATAATCACATGTTTATATTTGATTTTCTCACAGTTTTCTATTGTAAAATGTTTAGGATGTGGTTAAAGGGTACTAATGTATATTACCTCAAATAATCAAGGGTCATACAAAAAGCAAGCCACATATGTGATGCTAAACCTTTTAAACAGTGACTAATTAACATTTCTGTGATCCGATTCCCAACTAGGATTTTGACAATGCCATGTGAGGCTGTTCTTATAGAAATGGAATTCAGCATAGAGAAGATGGATGAGAAAATGAAATCCAGGATTGAGTCCAGCATGGAGAAGATAGAAAGGAAATTGAAAACCAGAATGGAGAAGAAAATTAAATCTGGGATTGAATCCAGCATGAAGAAAATGGACGAAAAACTGAAAACTGCAGTGGAGGAAATGAAAACCAAAATGAAAACTGCAGTGAAGAGGATGAAGGAGAAGATGGAATTTAGCATGGAGAAGATGAGGAATAAAAAAAATCACTGTGAATTGTGCAATGGAGAATGTAAAGACATAATTGAAGACCAAAATCGTTAACGACTGGCTGGCATGGAGAAAAACATAAACTTCACTTGTGCTTCGAAGAATGTGTTGATGCCCTAAAAGACCTAGAGGAATGTTTAATGGAGGGAAGAGTTGATGGCAGCAACAAGGAACTAATGCCATAATGTAAAAAAATGCTCAACAGAAGGTTGAAAGTCTTGCAGGTTGAGATGTGAGGATGTGACACAAGTATGACAGGACTGACCTTTGAAATCTTCCACCAACATCCACAAGCGATGGTCAGCAGAAGAGGAAGCTGCACAGCTGATAGCAAGTCTCCAAGGAGGTGGCAGAAGTAGTGAATGCAATCCTGACATCGGTGGACCCAAGGATATCTGGAAGACCCTTGACAACTGCTTCGATAACCATCACTTGGCTGCAGTCAGCTTAAAGCGCGGAGACGAGGCAGGAGTTGGCCCTGCTGATCAAACAGCTGGTGTTTAAAAAGCCTTGGTGAACCTACAACCTAGTTACATGACCCAGGATGCTGCCTACTCCTTCGTCAACAGAGTGAATGATGCCGAGATACGACGAGGCCTGATGTTCAGTAACTGTAAGTCGATTCATGAGGCATTAGCAGCAGCACTTAGAATACAGCTGATCAAGGCAACAGCTGCGCCCACCTCAAAGAATCAAAAGTATTAGCTATGACTGGAAGAGAGAAGCAACCCAGAGACGACAGCGACCTTAAGTGGTATATACTGCGGATTTGGCAAACCAGGTCACCTAGTGAAGGACTATTCATATCAAGCTGACGAGCGGCAGAAAACTAGTACGGATCATCGTGGCGAGGGGCACATTGGGCCTGTCTTCACCTACCCCACGAGGAATGCTACATGCCTTGGGCAGAAGAGTGGACGACAGCCTCATCGGGAAAATGTACCGAATACTAGTATTCATACTGACGTGGCAAAGGACTTGCCGACACAAACACCCAGCCACCCTACTAACTAGTGACGGCGTTGGGCGACATCTTGCCTACGGAGAAGGAGGCTTTGCTGTTGTGGGCACTTGAACGGAGCACTGTGAACCTCTGGGGCTCGCCGCGAGGGAGGATGAGGATGATGATTATAATTGGATGCCTTCAGGTGCCTGAGGCGAGTCGACATTGGCCGGAGGATTTTGGGTCTCAACTGAGACGAAGGTGTTGCTTTGGAACATCCATGAGCTTCCGGGGATCTGCAGGGTGATGCTGAAGGACGATGTAGTTGTTGCCGCGAGAATCTAGGTGGTGTTGAAAGCATACCTGAAGAGTCAATGGTTATGGAACCTGGTATTGGACCGGAAGACATCACAGAACGGATTATCTCTGAGTTGCCCGAGCATTGTTGCCTTGCCGAGAGGAAGTACTCGTAAGGCTGCTGAACCCGATGATACTGACTAGGACATCTATGTGATGAACCCGACACCGTCGCAGGACCTCGGGCCCCAGCTGAAAGATTTACCTACTGAAGTGGGCGGCTGACCATCTGACTACTTCACAACTTAAGAGAGTCCATGTTTACCGAGCCGCTATCAATCTGTCTTCAGCGGAGAGAACGGCGATTATGGTCGCACTGACCAAGTAACCCACACCATCAATACCGGAGATGCCCGAACCTATTCGGTAACTACCAAGAAGTGAAAATTAAATTAAATGAGTTTAGCTTATGGACGCTTTTGACTGATGTGACTCTTGGCGTCCCATTCTATATTGATAGATCACTTAATTTTGCTAAGAGGCCTCTTTATCAGGCTTGAGGTTCTTTTACATGTCATAAATCTGTGACAGCTTTACTTCCCTGTTAAAGGAAGCTCTGCCAAGGGGTTTTATGCTCTAAGTTTTCCATTGCCTTCCTCTTGGCTTAAACGCGTGACCTTGTGAACTGGAGACTGGCATGTTATACTAAGACCATGGAGGACGACCCCCTGGCAAAGTATGCAGAGGTAAGGGACATACTGGAATACATGAAATCTAGGAGAATTATTAAAGAATTCTTGTGAAGAAGAACAGTAAGTTATACTTCTGCATGAATTATAGGAAATTGAATGTTATCGCCAGGAAGAACTATTTCTTCTTACCATGGATTGAAAATACCCTGTACATGCTCAGTGGTTCTTGAATTTTGACTTGAAATCAGGATATTGGCAAGTGACCCTAGACCCAGAGACAAGGAGAAGACCGCATTCTCTATTTCCAAGGGCTTTGGGAATTTACGGTTATGCCCTTTGGTCTGTGCAATAAGCCAGCCACTTTCCAGTGCTTCATTAATCAACAATGAGAGAGTTGATTTATGATGCTTGTATGCTCTATCTAGATGGCATCGTTGTTGGCAGCAGCTTCTAAAAAACATCTTGAAAACCTGACCTGGATACTGCAAAGGCAGAATGGAGGTGAACTACTTGGGCCACACAGCATCAGCATCTGGGGTAGCCATGGACCCAGAGAAAGCTCGGCCTATGCAGCTACTACTGCCACTTTTTCACAGTTTCTCCAACATTGCAAAAGCCTTCACTTGTCTGATGGAAGACCACCAGACGTTACATCCTATTTTAGGATTTCCACAACCTGATGGCAACTTTATTGTGGGCATCGATGCCAGTGATACTGGCATTGAAGGAATTCTATCCCCCCCCCTTATGAATTTTGAGGTCCCCACCGTTGATGATGTCATCTTGTTGACAAGAGTAGAGGACAACACAACACCAGGCTGCACACAACCACCTGTTGCATGTAGCGTCAGTCATCCCCGAAACTGAAGATAGGGTTAAAGTACCCTGAAACCAGTCTTCCCAAACGAAGGCAAAGTTGGAACAAAAAGTGTAAAAAGGTGACTCTTACATTTAATTATGGTGCTCCACTGACTAAAATACTTCTTTTTATTTGATATACAGGTAAAATATGTTTATAATTTATAATGCTGCAGCAATTTATATACACTGATGTTTATGTTAGGTAACTTTAACTTGTATTTGTGGTAACAATTTTTCTATGAATAAGAGAAGGAAGTCAACATAACTACAGATTTAATTTCATGGTGTATTGTGTTCCTCAAAATTCAGAAATATGCCTCCTTTTTTGGCACTCTTGTATTTCATCCTACTCTTACAGAGGTGGTTACCCTATGATGATACTGATACATAAGTTTTCCTATGAAAACAGGGTAGTTTTGTGGATGTTTGTTGCATACATCATTAATTACAGCTTCTAAGATAAAAACAAAGTAATATGTAAATTAAATTGTAATTGAAAATATCAACAGTCTGAAATATGCTGCTCCAAGCACATGTACCTTACCTACTTTTGTCAAAGTTGCAAGATGGCAGGATTAGCACACTATTGCAACAACTGTTTTAAGAAGAACAATACTAAGGAGTATTAACTTTGCTGCTCTCTAGTGATCATGACTTCTACCACAATGATCTATGAATATGGTATCATTAATGTACCTTAATGATACCATGGAGCATGGTAAAAGAAGCTTTGTTTTTCAAGTGTGCTTTGCATTGTGCACGCTGTGAATTGCCCATACCTGTCATGCATACACAAAAGCTATGTATAACATGCACAAACCAAGATCTGCTATCAACATCAAACCTACATTGTTGTCACAGATTTAAATGCTATATATTTTAAACTATCGCATATATGTTATATTTAAGAGCATTAAAAAAAAATATCTAATATATCCTTAAGATGTCAAAAGTTAGGGTGTTCATATAGCAGCTGCCACTGCCCTGCCGCTTTCTTAAGTATTTGTTCACTATGATCTGCATATCATTACATTATCTATTCCTCTTTTTTCTCTCCTAATCTCTGCTTGGCATTCTGACAGTTTGCTCTCCCCCTCTGTATACAAATATAATATTTGAGCAACTACGCCTGTATGTATTTTACTTCATAGATAATAAACTAGTTCCTGTGTTACTGCTTGTGATGTTTTACCTCCTTTCCCATTAGATAATGGCATGATGGCAATCACTTTCCAACTATCGGTATTTAGGATTAGACATGGATGGAATCTCCAGGACTCTGTGGCAGAGCACCAGACATGACCCCAGGGAGTGAGGAATGAGGGAAGAGCCACGGACCCTGAGCCTCCTGGTTTCAACCAAATGTTGCAGACGATGACACAGGATAAGCACAATCTACCATACAGCTGCAACCTGCCAAACACTCAAGTCTGGTTCTTCGACCCTGAAAGAGATGAGTAGGAAATGGTGGACATTTGCCTGGTCACAGGGAAACCTTTTAAAAAGGAGCATGACCACAGGGATCAAACCCAGAACTCCCAAATGCGAGCCACAGACAAAATCTGCCTGGGCAATCTCACTCAGTGCTTTTCTTGTATTATGTTCTTCTCTTTAAATCCATTTATAGTTTTGTCACAACTTCCTGCCTTCTTGTATGTTTCCAAAATTACCCTGTAATTCCATCTATTAAAAGCCTTTTTCTATTTTAGTATTTTAATCTCCTGTACTACCTCTCCTACTGTGATCTCTTTGTCCAAATAGTCCATCTGTATTCACATAATTTTCTAGATGTGCTTCATTTCCTTGAATTCTTCCTGGTCCTAACAGTTCTTTAAAATAACATTTCCATTCTGCTGCTGCTATCTCATTACATTGGTCAACATTGATTTAGAAGTATAAAGGAAAATATGTGACAATGAAAATCAGATTTCAAAAATAAAGTCTGCTTTTGACTATCACATCTAGTTTTATGGTGTGTGTGTGTGCGTGCGTGCGTGCGTGTGTGCGTGCGTGCGTGCGTGCATGTGTGTGTGTGTGTGTGTGTGTGTGATGCTAAGTTCATTGAGCTTATACAGTTTGCTGCTAGTTTTCATTATGCTATTCTAAATCTGTTCTTCCTTATCACCCACATGTTTATGTTTATATTCCCAGCACTTTTCAGTTTTGTTGTATGGATCAGGTCTGTCTTCTTCTGAGGGTTTATGCTTACATTTACAGCCATCATAGATCTCAACTTCGTTGAGTGTTAATGTGTATGCTTGTTATCTATATGTGTAGGGTTAAAATGAAAGTTTGAGTATGACTTCTACACCAGGATTACATAGCAAATAGTGTCTACAACATCCTCACAAAGTTTGTTACATGTTTCACAGGAAGGTACATAAAATAGACTCACAAATAAAGAAACTATATTACCCTTATTTCGAAGAGAAAGTTGGTCATCAGGATATATTGTTATGCCTCAAATTTCATGTAACAGCTGTTGAGGGATTGCATTATTGGTTTGAAATAAAAATGAAGGGCAGTCTCAATAATATGGAGAGAGCAGCAGAATCACCATGATCATCGTTATTTTTGCATGTGCTGCAGCAGTAAATATATTAGATCGATGCTTGTTTACCTCGGCTAACAACTCTTAATTGCTTTTACTCAGGTGTGGTGTTTTAGAGCAGATGTGTTTTAGTAAAATATTACTTGTATAACTTTCTGTCAATCTATATCACCGACCACATTTAAAGTGTTTTTATAACTTGTGAGCGCTTACATTAGTAACATTGATGATGCCCATCATGTTGATGATCAATTGAAGCTAATATTGAAGTTTACAGCATGAGTGGCAGAGTCAGAGTGTTAGATTAAACGTCAGAATTGGTGATAGAGTGTCATTCTCTGGCTTCACTTCTGATTTTTGTATGGCTGGCTTCTCCCACAATTTTCCACCACTGTAAAAATGATATCAAAGATTTAATTGGTTTACATTTATTATAATTATCTTATTGGCTGAGCCATTCCACCTCTCTAAGATTTGTATGTGGACTTATTTGCACTCAAGTCCAGTACTTGTGAGAAAGGTACCTATGTGTGTACTTGGCGTTGCTCTTCTCAATTAGGCCTACAATGCATTGTATCATGTCGCCCTGAATGCCAGAGAGGCAACAAGCAACTTCCTTTCTGACAAGTGTATTTTGCAAATATCACATCTTTCCTACAAATATGTATTTCAATATTTTAGCTTATTTAATTTGTGTGTTTTATATTCCTTAACCTAATAATCAATCTTGGCATACTGCTACAGTGCAAAGTTACAACAGCAACAAAAAAGAAAACAAAAGAAAGAAACAGAAAATTACAGCTGTAACAAAAAAAAAGAGAAAAACATAAAAGAAGGAAAGAAGGAAGTAAGAGAGGGAGGGAAAGAAAGAAGAAAAGAAGGAAAGAAAGAGACAGAAAGAAAGTAAGCAAGCAAGTTTAACCAATTTGAGTCAAATGATTCAGTGAAGGATTTTGGGCTTCACAAAATAAAGAAATGAATTACTGTCCCTGTTACTACAGGAGAAGAATTTGTAATCACATTCTCACGGTATAGGAGTTCCACTCTGCAGAAGATGATCAACTTGGGCTTGTGTGAATGTGTCAAATCATATTTAACAATTAAGCCGTGAATTATGAGCCAAGTAGGTAACTTGCATCTTTTTATTAATTCTCCCAAATGAAATCTTAAGGCAGTGTTACTTCATAATTTCACAAGTTAACTTCAATACGACTTGCACATTCTATGAACCCTAGAGAGTTTTATGAAAAGCTGAAGTATGTTTTTGAGGAAATTAAGAAATGCAATCATGAGAGGAAAATATGTGGTAACTTGATCATTAGTCTGTTACTAAGACAGCAGTAAGGAAACACAAAATTCCCTTATTTTCTTTGTGAATGGAATAGCAGGGCAATGGACAAATGTTGTAAAACTGATCAGAGGCACAGTTTTCACACTGTCACAGGCTAAAATCAGAGAGAGAATATTTGATGAACCTCAGGAAATTGATTAAAGATGTCAATTTTACTGGCTCAATAAAAGAAATTGAGAAAGATGCATGGCATGGATTCAGCAAGGTTGTTAAGAAATTTTTGAGCAATGTGAAAGACCCTTAATACAAAGAATTTGCCAGAAATATGCGGGGAAGTTTCAGACTGCTTGATGTAATATGAGTTTGAAGCTTCAGTTCCTCTAGTCACATCTTAACTACTTCTTGTCCAATTTAGGAGCTGTCATTGAAGAGCATGGTGAAAGGTTTCACCAGGACATGAAACATGTCAGAAACTTTAGGATGTACATGTGATGGCTGATGTCTTGTATGCAATGAACCTTGAGAATATCACATATAGTGAAGTTGTATGGGGACAGCAAAAGGGATCATCCTCAAATTCAGGTTATTATTCTGTTTATTTTCTTTAAAAGTTGCATATGAGTGTGTCATATTGCAATAACAAGATGTGCTATGG
This sequence comes from Hymenopus coronatus, assembly GCA_030762935.1. Classification (NCBI taxonomy): domain Eukaryota; kingdom Metazoa; phylum Arthropoda; class Insecta; order Mantodea; family Hymenopodidae; genus Hymenopus; species Hymenopus coronatus. Next base: position 90,897,474 of record CM060887.1, on the reverse strand, counting down.
AGAAATAGAATGCATATTTTAATTCTGCCTACCGAAATCAGTAAAAATAACCTATTTTTAATCAAACCTTAGAAAAAATTTTCATTTGTAAGCTGTCTGCTTTTTTCTGGAGATACTCTTTAACAAATGGCCACATTGGTTATTATCTTTACCTCTGATCACTTCCTTAATGGTTTTCCCTAATCTCTGCTGCCATATTTTATTTTTCTTACCTAATAAGCATTTATGACCCCTTTTATTAATAGGTAAATTTGTCTGTCACTTTCTTCTTCTCACCTCCTCCATCTAACTCCTTAAATACTTCTTTCTTTGTCTTCAGACACAATTTGTCATACCATCCATTACCCATTTTATTTTTTTAGGATTCACTTCCATTCTACTTCCTGCCCACTTAGTCATTGATTTTAACCATTCAAATGCCCCTCTATCCTTCCTGCTTGTAATGCTTCTATAATGCCTAATTTTCTTATTTTTCCATTTTTATGCAAGCAGAGTATGAGCCTTTCCTTATCCTTTTAACAGTTTGAAAGATTCTAGCCTTCAATAGTACTCCACAGTCACAATACGTCAATTACAACCTTCACAATGTTTCTTTTCGTAAACAATACTGGTATTTCTTTCAACAAATTATGGAAACTGTCCTTAAAGTAAAGTAATTGGTGATAGCTATTAACTATCTTAAGTAGGTTCTTTATAGCCAATTGCATGCTTTACAAACCATTATCATTTGGAAGCCACTTAAAAAGCTTTTAGTATACAAAAGAGTAAATGCAGCAAAAAATAAAAGATTGTTAAAGGAAACAATCACTTTTAATACAAAATGAGAGAAAAAGTGTTTAAAAGATTTACACACTATCCACATACATTTAACAAATTCAAAAAGATTTTTGAAGAATAAAGCATACAATTGGCGCCATTTAACAAATACACAATAATAAATGTACTTGGATCCACAACTAAAGATAGCATCCCGCCAAATAAAAAAATCTGAAATTTATCAAATACAAAGCAACAGTTGCAACAAAGTGTACATTGGGAAAATCAAGAGAAACCTGGAAACAAGAACCAAGAAATACTTCAGATGCATAAAACACAAACATCTAGAGAAATCAACAGTTGCTACCCATTTTGGGACAGAAAACCATGACATAAACCCAGAACTGAAACTATTGCAACATGTAACTGGAAAGAAGGAATTGGCAACTTGGGAACAGTTTGCAAAAATAAAAATAGAATTATCTACTTTGATGTCCTCCAGGGCAACTCATTCTACAAATTCATAGAACCACCATCAGAGTTACGGATAGATTGACTCCATCCCAATGATCAGTGGTGACAATGGAGGAAACTAGCCTCCGAAACATGTTCCGGGAAATGTAATTATGGTTGTTGTTTAGTGTCATTAATTGACTCAATGTTTACCTTTAAGACAGCCGGTATTGGATAAATATCACATACATACTAGTAAATTTCCTACGATATGAAAATTTCAAGAAAATCCCCAACCCAAAGGAAGCGGGTGGCTTCAGAGCTTAAGGAGCAGGAGGTTGCACTTTTGGTTATAAACATCAGGAGCCACAAATAAATACAGAGACTGTATGGCTAGGAAGAGGAAACCCAAACTCCATTCCACTCACCTGATACATTATCAAACTAGTAGTTTCATATTTTAAAACAAAAACTGTGCCATTCGAACATACCTCAGGCTGTACATCTTCTCCCAACATCAGCTGGGCAAAAGGCTCTTCTGACTTACTTACTCAAGCTCTTTTTGGGAGGCACAGCATTTCCAACTCTTGCTACTAACATCGAGTGCTGAAGCTGGTGCCACATTACCTTCTTACTAAATGAAATCTCCTTTACTCAAAATGCCATACCAGGTACCCTTCAATAGTTACATGACAAATGAAATGCTATGTCATTTTCTGGGGATGGCCTAATAACTGGTAAATGTTAAGCAATTCACAAAAAATGTAGATCTCTGCAAAACATAGTTTATTTTAAATGCCTTTTTCTATACATAAGTCATTTCCAAGATACTCTTTATTAATGTTTATTATTGCTGAATACTTAGTGTTTCATTTTAAAGCCCTGCTGATTTTCAGTTGTTTCTCATGATCGCACAAAAGGAGAAGAAATTAGATCCATCATATAGCATCCAGATGTTAAATATTTTATGATTACTATTCTCTTTGTATCTATTACAAAATGAGGGATGTAAGTATTCCTGCAAAAGATTATCTTGGAAAGAGAGAAATATGGAAAAATAAACCTTTGTAAGAATAGCTCATATACTCACTGATAAACAATGGATACCAAAGAAATGTAAAACACATCCTTTTTTATGTGGCTTTATAAACTATTATTACTGTTCAAACTACTGTACCTATACTTAAGTATGCTTATTTTTTTTCTAGTGTTATTCCAGATAAACATTTGAAGAAATAGTTTCATTTTAGTTTTGGGGAGGGGGGAAGAGAATGCCAAATTGATGTTTAAAAGTGAGTCAATACATGCTGGCCTTAAAATTCTATGTAACTGCAAGAAATAACTGAATAGTGACAGCACTTCAAAAACATCACAAGTGATCATTCATATGACAAGCTCCACCTAATCTTCAACAAATTCTTCTTATAATTGGTTATTTTTCTACCTAATTGAGATAAACATGAAAAAAAATGGCCCTATTGCTTATTTCCTTGTACATACATGAATAATGATGGAATAAGCCAGTGGAATGCACTCCAGGGAATCTAGGAAATTGGAGATGGATCTGTGATGTTTTATATTTTCAAATTTGTTATACTCTTACATTTCTGAGGTTTTCAATAGTAATTCAAATGCTGCAAAGCACCAGATTACTTGGAAAAAGGCAGAACCATAAGTGTACTCCGCTATGCTTCATTGCTGGATTTTATGAAACCTACATTGGTTGGAAAAAATGCCAAGGTTGAAATGCAAGATCACGCTTTTTCATCGGAATAATGCACCATCTCACACATCAACGATAACAATGGTGAAATTGCATGAATTGTGCTTTGAAATACTTCATCAGACTTAGCCCCAAGTGGCTTCTTCTTATTCCCTAACTTGAAACTTTGGCTTGCTGGTAAGAAATTTTTATTAAATGAGGAAGTTTCCAATTGGATGAAAAATCTGCAGGATCATTGGACAGTCATCTGAATTGGCCAATGTGTTGGCTGAGATTGAAAATTGAGAACACTAAATTTTGTTCTGTTATTAAAAACTTTTTTCATTTGAAGGGTTGGACTGCTGCACAAATCAAAACAGAATTGGAAAGCTCATGTGGACTCTACATCATCTGCCCTAACTATTTTTGGTAAATGATGCTTCGAAAATGATTGATGAAAAACAAGACAGCCATATTAATTTGCGACAACTCGAAAGCTTTTGATTGCGTATGTCATGAAATATTACTAAAAAAATTGGAATTCTATGGCATAAAGAACATAGTATAAAGGATATTTGTAAATTATCTCAAAGATAGGAGACAAAAGATAATTATAAACAATGAAATTGGTATGGTCCAATCTAACTGGAATCAAATAAAAACAGGAGTCTAACAGGGTAGTGTCTTGGGGTCTCCATTGTATATAATATACACTAATGAACTTCCTAACTGCATAAAGGCAAACACGATTATGTATGCTGATGACACATCCATCTTGCTAACCATGAGGAGTTACAGAATAATGCCAAAGTGACAATTACTCGGCTAAAGAATTGGTTTACAAGCTATATACCTCTAAGACCTCCATTATGCAGCTCAGCACTCAAGAAAAAAATTGTGAGAACCTCAGGACTAATTCAGTAAATCATTAAGAAAGTGCTAAAAACCAAGTACATTGTCTTCTTAAAAAAGCAATTAAAATGGGACGATCATATCCATTATTTTTCCAAAAAACTATCTAGTGCATGCTTTAATAAGAGCTGCATAGCCAAAATAATAAACCTCGAAACAAAAAAAGTAATTTACTTTTCTTACCTTGGTCCAGAGTTTCCGGTGTAGACCGCGTCTTAAGGCTAAAATCTGCCGACGTTTCGCCCATCTTATGATAAGGCTTCCTCAGGGCTAACTGCGTCTGGTCCGGCTGGCGTACCTTCTTTTATACTGTAGTTGGGACATGCCAAGTACCGCCCTCCTGTGTTGCCATTGGTTATCGTTTGGCCAATGGCTGGGGTCGCTGCTTTCTGTATTCCTATTGGCTCGCTGGCCGCAAGGTGGGATGCTTTTCTTAGCAGAGGTCTCCAGATGGTGTTCAAACTTTTTCCATTGTCTCTGTTAACTTTATGTTCTTCTTTAATTATTTCTATGCTTTCGCGTATAATGCGATGTTTGTAGTCTTCACATGGTACCAATAATTTCATGTTATCAAAATCAATGTGATGGCCAGTTTCAATAGCATGTTCGGAGAGAGCGGCCCCAGCCATTGGCCAAACGATAACCAATGGCAACACAGGAGGGCGGTACTTGGCATGTCCCAACTACAGTATAAAAGAAGGTACGCCAGCCGGACCAGACGCAGTTAGCCCTGAGGAAGCCTTATCATAAGATGGGCGAAACGTCGGCAGATTTTAGCCTTAAGACGCGGTCTACACCGGAAACTCTGGACCAAGATAATTTTAATATTGGCCGTGGAAGTTTACGAAAACATATACTTTTCTTACTTTCACTCGATAATAACATGTGGAATAATAGTATGGGGAATCTCGACAGGATGGGAAACAATCTTTAAAAGTCAAAAGAAAATAATCTGTATAATGACACAAACAGGAGCAAAAGAATCTTGCAGAAATCTGTTCAAAAAATTGAAAATTCTAACCCTACCAACCCAATTCCAATATGAAATAAAAAAAATACATACACACAAACTTTGATACCATGTATAACTCGCAGACACAACATAACCACAGAACAATAACTAAAAATAGGTTGAAACTACCCATGCATAGGTTAGCATTATATCAAAAAAGTTCACTGTGTGCTGAAATAAAAGCATATAACAAACTACCAACTAAAATCAGGGAAATACAAACCAGGAATTGTTTCAACAAAGCATTGAAAAACCTATTAATTGACAAAGTATACTACTCAGTCGCTGATTATATGAATGACAAATCTTTTTAACTTTTTTTCATTCTGTAAGTTACATATTACACTACTGTTCGTAGGTTAGTACCATCACAGTTAAACTCTGTTTGTATATATATACTGTACATTGTCAATTTATGTTTATTGTAACTTAACTGTTAATTGTTCTTTCATACTTGACGAGTCACCTGTTTATGGAATCTTTGCTCATTTATTGTAAGCGTCTGTGACAATAAAGCATCTTATCTTATCATTTACTTTTGGATTAATGAATTTAAAAATGCTTGAATAAGCACCAAAGCTAAAGTATACTCTGACCATCCATGAAGTGAAGCACAGGAAGCTATCCATGATGTGGTAATGCAGGACCACCAAATAAAAATTCATGAGATTGCTGAGATTTTAGGCATCTGAACTGAGTGAGTGCACAATATCCTGCTATGAATAAGCTACGTGAAGATGGGTGCCATGATTGCTCACAGCTGACCAAAAGCACATCTGGAACACCACAATGTCTGCTGATGTTTAATTGCAATCCAGAAGATTTTTTGCACCGATGTTTCTTTGATGAAATCTGCATCCATCATTACACACCAGAGTCCAAAGAGCAGTGAAAATAATGGATAAACTCTGATGGAAGCGGCAAAAACCAATTTTTCAGCTGCTAAGATGATGATGATGACCACCAGGTATATATCCCTCAAAGGGGACTATATCAAGAAGTAAGGTAAATTATTTTTTAAACAAACATTTATGATCCAACAGGACAGCTAGGTATGATCCAACATTTTCTCTTGCTTTTTTACAAAACTTATCAAAGCACCCTCATATTCTAGTAGATGAAAAGCAGAAATCAAGTATAACAGCAGAGATTATAGAGATTTTAATCTAAGAATGCCAGACATGATCCATGACTGAGAAATAAATGTCAGCAGATTTGTCAGCAAAGAATGGAAAGAAAAATTCTTCCCTTAACACTGGAGATACAATCCGAAACGAAGGTATATAGAAGAACAGGCACTGGTGACATGGTCGCAAAATAGTAACTCAAAAATGGAAATGTGGCAGACACATGGCATAGATGGACACAACAAGTCACCATGTGGAACCCACGAATAGGATGGAGGAACATGGGCAGGCAAAGAACCAGGTGGGCTGACCTCTTTCAAAAATATATCATGAGAACAATGGTCAATAGTTAGAAACAGTTAGGAAAACATTGCATCATCAAAAATGATTAGTGCAAGTGAGACACTACAAAATGAAAAAATGGAAAAGTGAATAGTGGAATTGCAAAAGAAAAGAACGACAAAACCACAGATAAACCACATAGTAACCCAAAAAACTTCCTAAGACTTTCTCATCTTTGAGCTAATCCCTGCATAGGCATTAGACCATGACTCTTATGCTAAGCATACTATTGTTGTTGTTATCATCATTACTAAACTTAATTTTTACCTGCATAAGTCTTTCTATACTTCTTCTGAAAATAAGGTTTATATCATCCACAAAGAGAACGCTAGGCTATGATTGGAGATGAGCAGGAAGAAAAATTATTGATATAAATTAAAAAATCTGATGTGCTCCATTCACATGACTTTCTCTGCATCTGTGCAACAAAATATTATTAAAATGCTTATTCTTCTATTTCAAGATAATTGAGATAAACATTAGCAGAATTGTCCTTATTATTGGTTCTTTGTAAGTAGAAGGAAAATAAATCTAATGTGTTCCATTCACATGATGACCTCTAGCTGTTCAGTAATCAAACCTATTATTCAAAACATTAAACTGTTATCTATATCATGCTTATCAAGATAAATATAAGCAAAACCAGTCTTATTATTAGCTTCCTTCTAGGTAGAAGGGAAATAAGAAAATGCACGGGCTAAAGTGATAGTCTCCTCCTATAAATGCTGGTTGTTATGTGAAACAGTTGAAATTCCAAGCTCTTTGCTTCTCTTCCCTCCAAAATATCTAGAAAACATTAATTCAAAAAAAAAAAAAAAAAAAAAAATGTATATGATTTAAATTGTGTATTTTAATGAGATCTACATTTTTTGTGTAGTAAGTTTTATATATCTTTTGTATAAAACTCATCCATAATGAATAGGTTCTTCAGAGGCTATTCCCAGAAATGCAAGATATACAATTCGTTTGCCATAAAAATATCTTAAAAAAAGGAAAAAAAAAAAAAACAAAAAAACACACACACACTCACTCACCCCCACCAACCCACCCACCCCTTATTCTAAAAATACTTTTTTTTTGGATTCAGAAGGATTCAAAACATATATTTCTGGTGATAACTTAGTATCGAATTCTTGGGTGCCTTCTTTATACACTATGTAAATAATATTTGTAGAGAAAGTAAAAATCTAATGTGTTCCATTCACATAATGTCCTCTAGCTTTGGTAAACAAACCTTTATTAAAAACTGTTATCTATATCACACTAATCAAGATAAACATTAGCAGAATTAGTCTTATTACTAGCTTCCTTCTAAGTGAAGAGAAAAAAGAAAATTCTTGGGCTAAAGCAATAGTTTTGTCCTATAAAATCTGGTTGCTATGTGAAATAATTGAAATTCCTATATCTTTGCTTGTCAGGAATAAACAAACAGGAAATGAGGAGAAAGATGTCTTCCTGTTTGAGCAAAGTTTAAATGGCTAAAATTGAAACTATTAATCAGAAATATCTCTAAAATGGTTAACTCTACAAAAAAAATGTATAGGAATAAATTGTGTGTTTTAATCAGACCTACATTTTTTGTGCAGTAAGTTTTTGTATATCTTTTGCAGTTTCCAGTTATATAAAAGTCATCAAAATGAATGTCTTCATAGGCTATTCCAAGAAAATTCAAGATATACATTTTGTTTGTCATTAAAATATCTTAAACATAAGGTACTTTAATGAAAATTTTTATAGAAATTCAAATCAAAATTTTTGAAAAATACCAAACTTGGTATTTAACAGTCTTTTCATTTTTAGCTATGCTGTCCACAGACACACACACACATACACACACATGGACCTCTTTCTAAAAATGCTTCTTTTGGATTCAGGGGATCCTAAAACATGTATTTCCAGTGAAATTTCGGTAATACATTTTTGGCCACATTACAGTAGAGAAAGTTAACGTAGGATCATAACATGGATCCTTGAGGAATCTGCAGCAGGAACAGAACTTCAAGATGCCACTTTTAATTCAAATAGGTGTTTGCTGCGTAGCTATTTTCAATATAGAAAACAAACCAGTTCTTTGGCTAGTTCTTTGACACCACAGGCATCTAACGTCTTTCTCAGAATATTATTATTAACTTTATGAAATGCTTTTTTTTTAAATCTTAGAATACACCTGTTACTTGTTCTTTTAATAATTATGAATATGTTTTAAAAAGTATGATTGTTGCATAAATCATACATAAATACATTTTGCTAATTTTATTCATTTCTTAAAAATTCTTTATTCTAATTTACTTCACTAATTAACAACATAATGTGATAACTAATTGCATTTATTTAAATTAATTTCAAGAAAATAAACAAAACCATCTTTATGAGTTCATCCTTTTTAAGTATTCTTGATTGCTTGCTTCTATTCTATAAAATGGCCTGATATTAAAACATTTACAGATATCTATTTTTATTCTATATTCACTATCTGAAAACGATGCTTACACCTTCACAGGTTTATAAGATATATATTAAATTTCCATTTGTTATAAAGTTAGCCTTGTAACTCATATACAAGGTACATGACTACAAACTGAAGTAAGTACTCATTGATCTCTTTGGAGTACAAAAATACTGGATGATTAAGAAGCTGTTAACCTTCTTTCTGAATCTAATTGGGAGTTTGTCAGTTACTCATATTTCATTGGTAATTGAGTTATGCATGAGGATGCAATGTTCAAAATTGAGTTTATCTTGCTAGTCATTTTAACACTGCTTCTAATACTGTGAAAATTATGTGATTTGAGTAAAAGCATTAAATATTATTGTATACAAAGCACGCCATTTTTAAGATATACTAACAGGGTGAATGCTATTTTCCCTAAAGTGATTTTGCTCTGCATTTTATTTAAATTACATGTCTCATATTTTTTCCCTGTGTGTTATAAATAGAGCATTAGTGTCTGCAGAATTTTCCCATAAGATTACACCTTATTCAAGAACTGACTGCACAAATGAGAAATAAATTCATTTTTATGTTTTAAAGTTGCATATATTTGTTATTTTTGAAATTACATAGAGAATTTGTTAAGCTATGTTGTAAGTTTTTGAAAGTTGCCTTCCAGTTTAAGAATTTTTTCGCTGTTATTTCTAAAAATGTTATTTCAAAGGTATACTGATTTCCTTTTTTTATTTTTATAGGATCTATATTCACAGTCCCTCTATTACAGAGATGAAAGCTTATGCTTTTTGGACTTAAAAGCAGTTACTATTAACTTATTTTCTTTCAGCTATTCCCTTAAGCTAGTCTTGCTGTTATTGTTTGTTTTTGCAAGTCTGCATAACTGTTTATCCTAAGTAGCATGTATTTTATTATTGCATGAAGTGGCAGATGTATATTAAAAACAGCAGATGTCTAAGATTAGCCCTCTGGAACCACAAACTTTACTAGATATGTGATGTACGTTTAAGGGTGTCAATTGCATGTTCATCAGCACCCTTATCAAACAGAATATGGCAAAGGGCAGGGATAAAGGATCAATAAATAAAAAATTATGGCAAAAGCCAGACGTAAGGATGCATTTTCAAAGCTAGGTCAAAAGTTATGAAAATTTAATATTTATATGACTATATCCTTGTTTGAAACTTGAATTTTGAGAAAATGTTAACATTTTGTTTGACTACTTGGTTATCAACTGCAGGACCTGAGACTCCAAAAGATGTGCTCAAGCAACACATGACACAGTGGACAAAGAGGAGCGGGTCCCCTTTAAAACTGGAGCCAAAATCACCTCCGCAATATAACATACAGGAAATGTCCTTCACTTTGCGAACAGCTGAATACTCTTCATTCCAGCACCACAGCACCACTCTCAGCACAACAAGCTTAAAGTTTTCTAACACTGGGCTGAGATTGCAATACTGGGTTCTGTGCTGTAAAATCTGCCAGTTCATTCCCCTGACTAAAATTTTGTATCAGAACTGACACTTTTTTCATAATTATAGTTTCTTATAGAAGTAACCTTGTTACACCAATTACCATGTTATTCTAGTTTGGATAATAAGATAGTGTGGTCAACTAAATCAACTGCTTTACCTCAATCCATAAATATGCCAACTATCATCAATCCCATAAAGTATTTGTCTAGCAAAGGAATGTATTGCATTTCACATACCTTTATTTTTCTGGAAGAGATTTTGCTGATCACCAAATGCTATTGTGACCAATTTCAAGTTCAAAGTCGATAACCACTGGGCACTGGGCACCGGCAAGTATCAATCCGGGGTAAGGGGAAACAGTCCTTTCTAGTGAGGGCATTCAGCTTCCTGAGGTCCATTCTTCTTCTTCTTCTTCTTCTTCTTCTTCTTCTTCTTCTTCTTCTTCTTCTTCTTCCCTAAAACTATAGAGGAACACCACACCAAAGACTATCAGATTGTTCAAAGATTTCTCTAGATTTCATGCCTTCCAGCATGTCTCGTACCTGCGCATGTTTGGCCAGAGGAACATATTTTGCAGGTCGAGCTTCTTCGATATCAATGTTATGACATACTTGGTCAGTTCAGTTATAATCGTGAAGACAGACTGGTATCAACTAAATAATTGCCAGACTCTCTCCAGTTGTGAAGCAGTCAGATGGTTGGCTGCCCTCTTCATCAATTCTTTCAGCTGGGGCCCCAGATCCTGTGATAGTCTGTCATGTGGCGGTATACTCATTGCTGGCTTGCACATGGGTTCAGCCTCATGGGCACTTCCCTCAGACAAGGCAATTCATAATCTATTCAATGGTGCTTTTTGATCAGTACAAGGTTCCTTGACTATTGTCCCTCCAGGTGCTCTTTCACTAATACCTAGCTTCTTGTAGACACAATTACATCATCTCTGAGGATCACCAGATGTTCGTGAGGGCTCCAGAGCAGCATCTCAACTCGGCCGACTCACAAGATCTTCTGGCCAGCATTAGCCATCACCTTGTGGCCCCTGAGGGCATATAGTCCCAGAGTCACATCCTCGACTACCCTTGCGACGAATACCTTTGACTCACAGTGCTCCATCCCAGCAGGGCTCATGCTCCGCAAGTAAGTTGTCCTCTGATGCTGTCACCAGTGGGTGTTTGTGTCAGCAAGCCCTTCACCACGTCAGATCTACCAGTGTCCAGCACAGCTCCCTTGTACCTACTCTTCTGCCAAAGGCAAGAGGTACTGGTGATGATGCCTCTCCATTATATGTCTGCTGGTCGGTTTTGTTGTGGAAAGTTTATCACCAGATGTCTTCACCCCAACGCACACCACTGAAAGGTTGTTGTCAGTCATCATCTGTTTCTGTCATAGCAAATAATAACATCTTTGAGGACATTGTCTTATTGCTGCCATTAACACCTTGTTGATGGAATGTAGTTACCAAGCATAAGGCGCTGTCATATCTCGGCTCTTGTACCCTCCTCCCCATCCATAAAGGAATAGGCGGCTTCCTGGGACAGTGGTAGGTTCAACCAGTCCCTCAATTGCCAGGGTGAACTCATGCATCACCATGGCTCTTGTAGCCTCGATTTAAGCTGACCATGATAGCCTGTTCAAAGCAGTTCTCGTGAGCCTCCTAGATCTCTCTGGACATCGCCAATGTCAGAATGGCATTCAGTACTTCTGCTGCCAATTCCAGGAGGGTTTCTATCAGTTGTATGGCTTTCTCTTTCCTGGACTATTGGATGTGAGTGGCAACTGTGGCAAACTGCCGAAAGAAGATTTTGAAAATGGATGTTCAGAGAACTTGGGTGGTTTGACGTGTGTGGGTGCTGTTTCCCGTTTTGTCATCTCGAATTTCATGTCTTTCAGCCTTCTGTCGAGCAGCTTTTACCCATCATGTTCAGTTTTTTGGCACTTCCATCAAATCTTCCCTCCAGGTGATTAAGTTGTTGGTCATGGTTCTCCATTTTTCCACCAGTTTCATTGTTTTCCCCAGCATTTTCCACTTTCTCCCCAAGTTCTTCCAAGTGCTTCTCCATGCCAGCCATTCGTTCGTTGATTTTGTTCACTATCTCATCCTTCAGGCTCTCCATTCTGCATTTCATTTGTGTCTTCATTTCTGCCTGCAGCTTCTCCATTCGGGATTCCATCTTCGTGTTCATCTTTTCCATATTTGTTTTCATTCTCAATTTCATTGTAGTTTTCATTTCATCTATTGCAGTTTTCATGTTCTTTATTTCTTTGAGTAAAGCTTTCATCATCTCTTCCATCATGGCATTAAATCCCGCTTTGACACCAGTATAACAAAAACTCTCTCTTTACTTCAACAACCCTTTATCTTTCCACAAACTGATTACAATCAGAATCTGTTACAAATAACTATCTTTGATAACAATTCTGTTGTGTAGTTTCTTTTAGATGTTCATTGCAACGACAATACAGCTCTCTAAGGAATTCCTGTAGAACTCACTCAACTGTTGCATGCAGAGATTCCCGGTGAAAACTGCTTGCTGGGCAGAGTTTGTTGTCCCTTTTTATATCTGTGATTATATTATATTCTCCAGATGATTGCAAAGCTTTGGAGGATAAATTTTATTGGACCTTGCAACTGCTACAAAGGTTGTCTGTTTCGATGGATTAATTTAAACTGGAAATACACAGAATACCAATCATCTTTTGAGGTTCAATGAGGTGCACCAAAAGGCTATTATACTGGAAATATGTGGAATCATTGCCATTATATAAAAATATTAAAACAGCAGGCATTTTACCTTACGTTAAGATGATCTCAACTGTGTTTTGGGGGTTCACAGGAAATTTCAGATTATTAAAAATGAATTAATATAATGACATGAGATATTTCATAAATGATAGCACTTTGGACTATTTGAATGAATAACTGATGAAAGCATGGCCATTGGTGTCATTCTCCCCATCTCAGATGTGTACAGTATACTGCAGTACATATTGAGTTTCCGTCATCTTATCCCAACTAGATTTGATACTGAGATATCACCAGGAAAATACATGTTTTCAGATTCCCAGAATGCAAAAAAGAAGTATTTTTGGAAAAGTTTTCTATATGTGTGTATGTATATCTGTATATGTGCATTAGTGTTTGTGTTTGTTTTCTGTCTGTGGACAGTGTAAGCTAAAAATAACTAATTAAACACCACACTTATATTTAAGTTCAGCATATTTCCAAATCACACCTTATACGGTAACATTGTTATTGTTTTTATCAAAAATGGCTCTAATATTTCTTATTCAAATAATAAGTTTAAAATACTTTTATCATAATCTTGAATATCCTGTATATCTTGAATTTTCAAAGTGCTCTTTAATGTAAACGACTTTTGCATAACTGCTAAACCATAAGGGGTATACAAAATCTTACTACAGAAAACTGAAAATTTTGTTAAAGCACACAATTTATCTCAAATATTTTTGTGGCTTTAACTATTTACAAGACATTCTTTGTTAATGCATACAATTTTCAACACTCAGGCTTTTTTTCAAATGGCAAATTGCTGTTCATTGTTTTCTCATCAACAAGAAAAGAATGCACAATTCCAATGTCATCACTTAGTGACTTGCTTTTCAAAAATCTATTGCTATAGCTTATACCTACAGTAATCTGTAATAGAATTTTATCCCAATTAATAAGGAGCTCTTAGAAACATTAGCATTAGTAAGAATACTTTGTAGATGAATGAATAGAGAAATTAAGTAAATGCAACATAAGACTTTGTGTTTTTCTTCTTTAAACTACTCCTACAACATTAGAGGGGCTCCTAGTGGAATGAACCACTTTGAATTGCATATAAAGCTGCATTTTATAACATCTAGTCAACTAGATGGAAAAATTGGTAATTTCAATGTTCCTGCTCTCTATGTGGACAACAATGTAAACAGATTTGATTGCAAAGCAAGGACAAATCTGCTGATATCGAAAGCTTTGTGTAATATATAATTTTCATTTATACATATGGACAATAAATCTTATAATAAATATGATATAAAACTCCAGCATTATTCTTCTGAAAATTACTTTTCAGATGGAAGAGAATGGAAAAAATCTGATGTGTTGCACTCACATGACTTTCTCTAGCTGCTGTACAAACTTCTTATAAAAGATTATTCTTTTTCTATACCATGCTAATCGAGATAAACATTAACAGAATGTTCTTATTACTTAGTTCCTTATAAGTAGAAGACAACTAAGGGGATGCTCTAGGCTAAAGTGACAGTCTGTTTTAAAAGATATCATTATGCAATTGTCATTGCACACCACTTCTTCGTTTGGCCAGAAAAACAGACACTTCCTGCCTGAGAAAAATACAAGTACTTCATAATTTAAGCCATAACAAGGAATATCTCGGAAATGGTTACCTCCACAACAAAAACGTAAAGGTCATAAATTGTGTCTTTGATGAGATCTACATTTTTTGTGTAGTAATTTTTGTCTATCTCTTACGTTTAATAGTTAAGCAAAATTCACTAAAATGCATCCAGAATAAGGAGGTCTTCAGAGGCTATTCCCAGAAAATTCCAAGATATTCATTTTATTTGGGATGTAAATATCTTTAATATATGGGATTTTAATCAAAATCATTAGAGTCATTTTTGAGAAAATACAAATTTTTGACAATTTTTCCATGTAAAAGGTAGTTTGATTTTCTTGAAAATCTTCATGTATCATCCTTGGAAGTTACTAAACCTAAATACCAAGTTTGGTATTTAACGGTCTTTTCGTTTTTGAGCTATGCTATCCACACACACGACACATGACACACACATACACACACCGTTTTCTAAAAATGCTTTTTTTGGATTTGTATATTTCCAGTCAAATCTCAACATCAAATTTTTGGGAGGAATACAATACCTTTTCTATCCACTATGTACATTGTTGTGTGGGCTAGAGAAAGTATAAAAAGGGATTACACACTTGTATTTTAAATACATGTATCTTATTTTTCTTAATAGTTTTGCATTTTTTCTCCAGGTAAGACAAGCTGCAATGCTGCATTAAAACTGCTTAAATGTCTGTCCAAACAAAAGAGTGAGGTATGTTATTTTTATATGCAACAACTAAAAATTTGGTAGTTATCTTTTCTTTTACAGTTTTGGTTTCTTCCTCTGTATAATGCAGAAACTTATCTAACTTTGTGATTTACCCTCTGCCTTTTCAATTTATCCTATGTATAAAATTATTAAACATTCCAAGCTTCTTAGTTACATATAATGAAACCATCTAATTTACAGTGCCCGGCCTTCAGTTTTCCATGAGACAGCATCCGATTATGAGAACTTGATCCCGGTATTTAAGTGTCATCACATAAAGAATGTGTGTCAGCAAGAGCAGATGCCATGAGAAACAGAAGTAAGGAACACACAAGGAAGAAATGTACCTTTCAACTGACTTTTGTCTATTATACATAAAACTGTTAAGCATAAATAACAAAGGTCTAATTAAAACCTCTGCTAAACATTTGTATTTTTTGTTATTATATTAATGAACAAACTGAAGGTATACACAGGCCAAATGGCAAAGAAATGCCCTCAACCCACAGTCCATAATGCATAATTATAATATTTACATTGGCTCTCACTATTTCCTTATTAAAATGAATGAATATTGATAAGTTTAAATTTGAAAAATTAAATGGTACAAGCTATGGAAAATAAGAAGACAAGAAATCAGATAAAGCCCTCAATGAAATTTAAAAATGGACACATAATCACACAACACTAATGGACATTTGACAAAACTGGGGTGGAACTCCCTCTTTTGAAAATGTCTCAAAATCATTTCAAATATCTTCTCTATTAGATTTGATAGCAATAGAACCAGGGGGAAAGGAAGAAGTTTACAGTATCACTCCCATCAGAAAAGTATTCACTGCAGAAAGTATGTTCTATAGGTTTGTTGTTTATACCCTGATTTGGTAACAATGAATGCAAGCTCCTTTCTTGGCTATTGTGTCCTTTGTTTTATATTATTTAGAAACAAACAACTTTACTATCTTACTGTTACCTACTTTTATACCTTTTACTAAGTTTTGTGAAGATAACTGCCCATTTCTTTGTGTACTGTCTTTTCATCTATTGCAGTTTTATCACCAATGTAGAAACAGACCTATATATTCTGGATATTTTATTCTTTCAGTTGTTGTAATAGATCAGTTACTTTTTTTCAAATTTAATATGTTATTTTATTTAATAACTATTTTATTGTCTTAGGCGTTCTCCCAAATCACTTTTGAATATGTGTTAACTGCACATGCATCACTAAATTAAATTGCAAGTTATTAATACTATTGATGTCTCTCTGGTATCTACGTTAGTTCTGGCCACCCCAGCAGAGTAGGGTTAAGTAGTAATGAGAATTTTGTGTTTAGGTTATTCATTTAGGATATGTTAGGGATAGAAGCAAGAAAAATACTAAAATAAGAACTGAAGCTTTCCTGGCGACGTGTTAATTCAAAATCTTCTCGGGCTTCTAGCCAGGTAAAAACTTGGCTTGACACCAAGCCAAGTTTTTACCTGGCTAGAAGCCCGAGAAGATTTTGAAGAAAAATACTGTTGATAGTAAGATAAATGTTGGTAAACAAGCAAAGAGAACATGTTGAAGCTACATGAAGCAATATGAGTCCACTTCAACGTTTCAATCAAAGTTCATTATTGGGTGAAAATGTTGTGTATGTAACAATTTTTAGAAATGTATTTTTCACAAAATATGAAGTAAAAAAATCTTAAAACTTTGTATTCTCATCATAAACAGCTCTCTGATTCATATTTACCTACAAATGCAGGGCCTCAAAAATTCTGGTTTATATAATAGATGTAATGTAAAACTTCAAACCTAATTATCTCATAACCATATTTTTATGCATCTTTCCATATACATATTCATAATGTTCCTCACAAGGTTAAAAAAATTATTGTTGCACATGTTCAAAAAGGATATATACCTAAGAAATAGAACATCCCATGTTACTTGCTAAACAAAATATAGTACGCTACTTTATATATTAAACTTTACATTTTTTTAATTATTATTTCGAAATATAACTTCAAATTCTGTACTTTGTAGAGAAGAGGATTCTGAATATGATTCATCTTATGAAGTGCACCAATGGACCCCATGTCCAAAAAGAACCAATCTGACTTGTATAAAATAATCATGACAAATTCTATACCTATTGCTAAAAAATAAATTTAGAAACACAGGAATATAAGATACAGATAGTAAAAAAAATCAACAGTAGCAGAACTAAGAAGTGTTAAAATGTGAATAAATTTTCCAGCAATATTAGAGCAATTGAAGATGCAAAAAAGCTTTAACAAAATAGTAAAAAATGTACTAGACAAGGCCTACTACTCGACAGCTGAGCTTTTAAGGACAAACTACAACTAGAATTCCGATTATGCTCTTGTCATTTTGTAGCTTACAGGCTACAGGTATCTATTAGAAGTATTATAGTTGCATTATATTATATTGTTTTTTCAAATTTAGCTTTTTAAGGAAATATTGTTAAATCCTTGACAAATCACCGAACATTTGTTAAAACATCATAAGCATATGTGACTATAAATTATCTTAATCTTAATGTCACATAAGAAGAATACTCTCAATTGAGGAAAGCATATTCACAACACCACCATTTATTCAACTTCAAGATACTTCAGAAGACAACCCCATGAGAAGATTCCTCGAAACACCACCATTAGTATCTCTAAGGCTCTGTCCAGCAGCACCTACTATTTGATTGATGATGATAGCAAACACTTCTGAAACATGCTCATTAAAAAAAAATCTGTGTTCCTTTCTCATGACTTTCTCTATCTGTTCTGCAAACAAATTATTTTTACAAAACTTTATTCTTTTATCCATTTCATGTTACACAAGGTAAACATTATTGCTATATTAGGTACTTAGTTTCTTATAAGTAGAAAGAAACAAAGATTTTCAAGAAAATCCTCCCACCCCCAACTACCCTTTACATGCAACAATTTTTAGCTGCACATCTAAATTGCATAGGTATAATTGGTGTGTTTAGAAGATATCTACATATTTTGAGTATTAAGTTTTATGTATCTCTGATAGTTTACCAGTTACTCTAAAATCATCCGGGATGAAGAAACTGTTAGAGGCTATTCTCAGGAAATTCGTGATATAAATTTTATTTTTTTGCAAACATCTTTTGAAAAAATAAAAATTTCAATTTTTTTTCCATATAAAGGGTAATTTGGGTCAGAATTTTCTTGGAAATCTTCAAGTCAGATCCTTGGTGGATGCTCAAATTTGACATTAAGTATTCTATTCAACTGACTTTTTGTTTTTGAGCTATGCTTAATGTGTACACATACACACTGGCAGAACTTCTTCCAAACAGAAATTCAATTTTTTTTTTCAGGGGGACCCTAAAATGTGTATTTCCATTGAAATCATGGTATCAAATTTTTGAGTGGAATGCATTATATCTGCCACTATATATGAAGTAGAGAAAGTAAAAAGGTATTAACTGACGTATTGTGTATCTAATCTGATTCAATTTCTATTCACTGATATAAAAAGATCTTGCAGATGATAAATACAGCAAATTATATTGTTCTTATGCTAGTGCTTTTAGAAGTCAAGAGACCCAAAAATGTATTTATATATCATTTATGTGTTTACTTATTTATGTTGCTTTATTATGTTTTCCAAGTACTTTCTTTTATTACTCCTTTGTTTGTTTGTTGTTTTTTTTTTTTTGTGTTGAAATAAATGGTGTGTTAATTATGGATGCTGTTTAACTGCTGTGGTTCTCAGCGTCCCATTCTAAATTGGGCATGAAAGACCACTTAATTTTGCTCAGAGGCCTCTCTATCAGGCTTGAGGTTCTTTTACGTGCCGTAAATCTACGACACGGGAATAACGGCTTTACTTCCTTTCCGAAGGAAGCCATGGTAAGGATTTTTACACCCGAAAAAAATCCATCGTCCTCCGCCGGGTTTCAACCCGCGATCTTGGGTATATGGTAACCATTACACCACGGAGGGCGACTTTTGTACTGAAGACCTTCAGATTAATAGTATTCTAAGTTTTTATTACCCTTAGCTTTTAGGTTAAAATAAAAATCAAGTTGATTCATTGCAGAATAAAAATGTTGGCATTCCTCAATACAATTAAGATTAACTGATTTTAAAAATAGATGTTTAGATGAAGCTGGAAACTTAAACAAAATTTCACTGCGTACATACTGTTGAATCATTGCTCTCTCTCTCTCTCTCTCTCTCTCTCTCTCTCTCTCTCTCTCTCTAATGATAGTAGTAGCGCTCTATTTTCCCTCCCCATTCATTGTTAAGGTAACGCACTAGTTTATCGAGACAATGACGCAATGCAACAGTGAAATTCAGATACATTCTTATGCATTAACTGCCTTTCCTTACTCCTGTCGTTTAAATTAAAGAAGCAAAGAAGCTTTCCTGGCGACTAACATCTCGAGTAAGTACTTATTTATTTACCGCTAGATGGTGGTTATTTGTCGCCAAATGGCTGTAGTAGCACTCTATTTTTCCTCCCCGTTCAATGTTAAAGCAACGCACCAGTTTATGGAAACAATGACGCAACGTAACTGTGTAGTTCAAATACATTTTTATGCATTAACTGTCCCTTCCTTGTTCCTATCGTTTAAACTAAAGAACCTTTCTGGCGAGGAACACCTAGACCTACTTATTTATTGGCTGCTAGATAGCCGTAGAACTGCTCTATTTTTTTTTTTTTTTTTTTTTTTCCCTTCCTTGTTCAAAACTAAGGGAATGTATCCGTTTATGGAGTCAATGACGCAAGATAACAGTGAAAATCAGATATATTTCCTATGAATTAATTATAGTTTCCTTGGTCACATTCTTTAAATAAAGAAATAAAAACGCACTTGTTGCGCGTATGAAGTGTATTTTTGCTGTCGTAATTCTTTAAAATGAACAAGCAGAAACTATGCACATATCCAATAATCCTTTTTGGAATCTGAAAATGGCGGAGAAATGACGCGACCCGGATAGTACACCTTTTTAGTTTTCCCTACGTATTGCAGATGTTGGTTATTTGATGTTATGTGGTACATGAGCTAGCCAAAGATGATTTCATCCGAATATGAAGATACCCCTGTCACCTTCACATTACAATTGCGGTGCTCTTAATACATTTGATCAAGTAATATATTGGGTTAAATGGAGAAATGTAATACACAAAGCTATCATCAAATATAGACTTATCAATTGCCCAAACAGATCTACTTGCTCTTTAGTTATGTCATCGTTAGCCTTTGTGGTGGACAAAGTGGCGCAGGGGCGGGTTTTCTCCAGGTTCACTGGTTTCCTCCGCCATTGCATTCCACCGGTGCTCCATCTTCATTTCATGTTACACCAGTGCCATCGCCTGCGGTGCCACAAGTAGTAAAAGCAGGCGTTAAGCATACAAAAAAAATCAGGCTCAATGCTTTTGCACTTTTTGCCAATAAATCAGGATTTTATTAGTGATATTCAGGATTTTGATGAAAGGGAAATGGAAAATTTAATTAAATTATAGAATAGAAGAACTGATTTTGTGTATAAATAGGCTAAAAGCATAACTTGTGGAAAACTGAGCAGTTGCAAAATGTCCATATATATGTGTACATATAGTGGTGTGGGTATGATAGGTGAAAAAATATTGCACACCTGAGGAGGCAGCTTATTTGCCTAACATTACTTTTGTATTTGTATGAGTTTGAATCATGCTCTAATACTATCCTTTTATATGTTGCATGCATATTCATCTAGCATTTGTTGAGCAAAATTGTGTTGGGTTTACTGTACTAAATTTCGTGGTCTATGCTATAATGTGGAGAACCATTATATTCGTGGAGTAGAGGCAAAGAATTTAAACATTTCTAATAAAATTGATAGTTATAATAATTTAATACTGTCAGTACTTATTAACAGTGGCGGCTCGTGGATTAAAAATATAGGTGTTCACAAAATCAGAAATTTACCACCGCCACAGACGCTACAGCTTCTGCTATCACCGTCGCCGCAACATCAAATCCAGTAATATTAGAAACAATGATGGTGGCTAATAACAAGAATTATAAATTTTTTACATAAATCCTCATCCACCCAGTATTGTAAATATGTTGAATTTCTTAGTCTCCGAGTGTTAACAGCAATATGAGGTGAAGTCCTTTGATGCAGTTCATGTGAAGAATGGTATTTGCAGTGAATAATATTTACATTGTTTGAATTACGCAATTAACACAAAATTTATTTGTACAGAATTCCACGCGCCGGTTTTTCAAATGTACAAACTTTTCTATCACTCGGTGATTAAAGCCATTTATGCTGTTGACCAGTTTCTTCTCAATAGCAAGCATTGCCAGTGCTGAAAGTCGGTCTTTACCCATCGTATTCCTAGTAAAGATTTTAATTCTTTTTATTGTGGAAAAGCATCTTTCTTATGTAGTCAAGGTCGTAGGGATAACAATCTTCAGTAGCTCGGTTAGTTGCGGAAAAGTTTCTTCGTTGAGGTTGTTTTCTGTTATGAACTGCTTAACTCTCTCTTAAGCTTAACTCTCGCATAAAATGCAAATTACTAAGAAAAATAGCGCGTCTTATAAAGACTGCAGTTGCACTTCCGGATAGTTTCAACTAAATCTCTAAGATAAAAGCACCTCCGGCGGATAAACAGAATCCTGGAGTCGTTAATGAGAACGAAAGTGCACGGTCGCACTGTGCTCATTTCTGGCTGTAAAATTCCGAGTTGTTTTGTTACCCGCGCAAGCGCAGAGCTCCTAAACGTTAGTTATACGCTAGCACACGAGGCCTGTGCTACAGGCGTTGTTGTCACATACTCAGGTTCTCGGCTGTGTTCAACCTGAAGAGCAGAGCGCGGTATATTTAAACAAGTGGCACCGGATAGCGCATTTTATTAAATGTTTCCTGAAAGAGAAAAAGGAGATCCACTAAGAAATAATGGAGGTTCATGTGCTCTTGTACTCTTACACAGCAGCCGCCGCTGCTTAGTAAGCAAAACCGTTTTTGCGCTCCCCAAAAATTTCAGCTGTAAGTTGCCAGCACAGGTGAGAACGGAGTGATCAGTCCTCGGGTGTAATGACTGACAATACAGGTAGGTAGGTACTTTTGGAAGTGCTCCAGCACCTTAACTCTGCCAGGAGATCCCGCTGGGTAATGCAATATTTCTTTTCTGCCTTAGAGAGCATCTTGCTGCACAAGGCCATTGCAGTAGTACCCTCTTGTTGAGTACACTCTTGCCCTTCCCCCAAGGTAAGGAAAGGACAGGATTACAGGATTAACTGACTGTAAGCACATGTACTCTGATGTAGGCAGTTTTATTAACATCAATAATAGTAGGGGTTAATATCCCCAAAATAGTACAGCATTAACATCATTAACAGCTGTTTCTCTGTTTGTAACAATTTTAATGTAGGTAAGTATACACAGATATATAAATATCAACTGCTTCAACAATTATAAATAATAATTTAAAACGGTAACAGATTGAATATTCTTAAGAATGGGAAAATGAGTCTTGAAAGCCCTATGCCAGTTAAATACGTGCCTGGTGAGGTGCTAGAAACAAATTGTCCACAGCTTAACGAAACCAAACTTCCCTATCCCTTCCAAAAAATCCCAGCATTCGGTTTAACTTTACTTAAACTTGGAAGAATGAGTAGTGAAAACTTCATGAGAGTTAAACACTGGCTTGGCCAGATACTCTTAATTCCAAATGCCAAAATCTTAGCAAATTTGTGTTTCTTAAACCGTATATTTCAACACAACCTACAGCCTTCGGTTCAACTTTTCTTGAGCATGGAAAAACAAGCAGTATGCAGAGACATATCAAACTAGGGCAGGGTGGGATACAATACATTCTCTTCATACTATAGATAACGTGTGTATGCAGTGACAATGCTTACTATATAGAGTATGCAGTGAAATATAAATTTTAGTGTTGAATTGGTTATAACACAACCGCTACATAATAGATGACATGAATGTGCACTGAAATATCAATATAGTGTTGGTTGGGATACCTCACAATAACTAGATTGTGATTACGTGAAATACCAAACTTAGGGCTACGAGTTTTACAATATTTCCTCTACATCATAGATATAATAATAATAATAATAATAATAATAATAATAATAATAATAATAAACGTGTTTTCAGTGAAATATCAAACTTAGGGCTTAGTTGGATACCATGCTTTCTCTAAACACTATAGATAACGTGTTGTTTGCAGTGATGTATCGATATCAAACTTAGCGCTGCGCGGGACACAATACGTCCTCTACATATTATTGATAACGTGCGTTTGCATTGCATATCCCTATCAAACTAAGGTTAGGGTGAGATACAATACTTTCTCTACACACTATACAAAATGTGTTTGCAGTGGCATATCCCTATCAAACTTAGGCAGGCTGGCATACAATACTCTTCTACACACTACAGTTAACGTGAGGTTGCACTAAATAACAAACTGGGGCCTGCATGGGATAAAATACTCCTCTGCACACTATATATAAAGATATATTTTGTAGAGCAATACTGCTATCAAACGTGGTGTTCGGTGAGATATAATACGTGGTCTACATACCATAGATAAAGAGCGTTTGCGATGACATATCCCTTTCAATCTTAGGATAGGGTGTGGTACAATACTTCCTCTACACACTATAAACTATGTGATTTTGCAGTCACATATCACTTTCACACGTCGTGTAGAATGGCTTAAATACTGGCTCTACACATTATAGAGAAGGTATTTCTGCAATGCAATAGCCCTATCTAACGTAGGGGAATTTTGGATACATCACTTCTTGTACACACCATATATAACGTATGTTTGCAGTGATATATCGCTATCAAACTTAGGGTACGGTAAGATACAATACTTCCTGTTCACAGTATAGATAATGTGTTTGTTGTGATATATCACTATCCAAATTACGGTAGTTTTGCACGCACTGCAGATAATATGTGTCTGCATTGAATTATCAAACTAAGGGCTACCTGGGATAAAATACTCCTCTACACAATATCAATAAGAATTTTTACAGCGCAATGTTGCTATCAAACGTAGAGTGTCGGTTAAAGGTCGTTCTCCCCACATATAAACAATGTGTGCTTGTAGTGACATATCTCTTTCAAACTTAGAGTAAGGTGTATTACAAAACTTCATCTACGCAGTATAACAATGTGGCTTTGCAGTCACATATCGTTATCAAACTTAGAGTAGGGTTCTACACACTATAGATAACGTGTGCTTGCAATGTAATAACCATAGATAACTATAAACGAATAGATGGTTAATTCAATGTTAAAAAATTGGACTCGCATTCCACTTCCGTCGATCGACGCGACTCCAAGTGTTCTCACACGACAGGGCACAGAAACTTGACCGTCTACGGTAGCTCAATCACAAAAGTAGCATCCTGCCCTGCCCACTCACCAAACCATCCACTCCAGGATTTCGGCCAGTTTTCTCGAGTTTACAGCCAGATTAGAAATCTTTGGAGCGGTTCTAGCTTTTTCTCAAGAAATCTATGTACCGCTCTAAAGCTTCTGATTTGACTGCAACCTCGAGAAGAACTTTATATGCCGTTATTTTTTTTATTGCTTACTTGAAAATTCTTGGTTTGTCTTCCGCTTGCCTTTTTCGCTTGATTTAATCGTCCTGAGGTATTTTATGGACAATGCTCAGAAATCTGTGGTGCTAACTACTTGAATCTACTTCTGCTAATGATTTCATCAACTGAATTTCTAGTTTGACAGAACTATACAATATTACTTGAAAGCTATGCATGACAAAAACCAAGGGAAAATTATACAATTTAAGAATTGGCTGTCTCCAAGGTCGAGAGGTCAGCGAGCTGAGTACTCATCCAGAGGTCCCAGGTTCGATTCCCGGCTGAGGCGGGCAATTTTTCTTTAACCGAAATCATTCCCTATCCCCAGTTTCTGAAAGTATGCGTGTGTGTGGTTCTTTTTTTTTTTTTTTTTTTTTTAAGAAAATAAAATGTTTAAGAAATCCAACATTAATGAACTTACAATCAACAAGTTGTTTCATAAGTTAAACCCCCGATATTACCATAGACGTTAAATGGGGCTACACAAAGAAAAAAACTTTTGGAATTACAGATACCATGCAAAATATAACAAGAAAGGAATATAAATTACCTGCCCACAGCACAAATAACATCAAATGAACAGTTTAAAAGCAAAATAAAATCAATACAACCACTTGTGGTTTACATCTGCAGATATCTTTATATTAATAAAATACATTTAAATTGTGACTATTATGAATCATACTCTATCATTTTATCATTTGGATTGGGAAATTTAAGTGTCCGTAAATTTAATTCGGAAAAGCTTTGTTTATGTAGGGTGCTTGTCAATTCCTAGCTTCAATATAAAACCATATATTTATTAAAACTCTTAGCACATTAATAGGCATGTTACGTGCAAATACATGAATTGTAAACTGAAATATTAATATTCAGGGCAAATTTTATTACTTCTTCTGTTGCATCTGTAGCAATTATTTTCAGTATTAAGTGTGAGGCTCTAGAAAAAAATATAACTAATCTTTGCAATGTCTAAGCATTCATCAAAGGGTATGAACTTGTAAGGCAAATAATTGGGTCACTGGACGGGCTGAACTAAACCTATAACAAGCAACGGAGCCACACAAAAAAATATTTTAGACTGAAGTGATTAATGTGTTAAAATAACAAAGAGATACTCACAACCAAAGTTAAAAAGAGTACAAAGTACCACACCTCATACAAGTAATAACTAAATAACTACAGAAAAACTACAAGAACATGTGAGAAGGAAATGAATGAAGGTAGATTTATGAAGTACTAGTTATTCTGAACTATTCGTTTTTCTGCAGAAAAAATTAATAATCAGTCAATAATTTTTCTTGATTTTATTAAACATTAAGTGCTAATGTCAATATTGCCTGAAAATCTTTGGTGCTGAAACTAAAATTGCAAATGTATGGAAAAAAATTAAACCACATAAAGTTTCACGCTATCAGTTCTATTTTGATTAAACACAAATTGAACATTGCATTGTGATAAGGCTCCAAAGAACCATTGCAGAGAAAAAATTATATGGTAAACTTAGCATTCATTTTTCATAATGAAAGTTATGCATCAGATTAATGGCATACAGTGCACAGAGCCTGAAAAATTAATCATATAATCTTTAAATATGTAAAAAGGATAATAATTCAATATTTTCTAATCAACATGTAAAGGGTTTTAGTTAGGTGGCATTCGGTTTCTTCCTAACAGAATAAACACACCTGGATTTTAAAGCTATATGAATATGAAACAGTTATCATGATGGTATTATTACAGATAATAATTTAATAAAAATAGATACATCTATTCAATGTAATATTTAGGCATATATCCCTTTATTTTATAAATTTTACATAATAATTGCCTTCATCAAATAATGCACTACATTGCACGTACCCTTCCACTGTTTTTTCTCTCATACACACATGGTAGTAACCAGGGAAAGGTTTTAGGATTGAAAGTTTCATTTCAAATAAAATAGTAGCAAGTAATAACAACTAAAATAATGGCAATTTCCTTATTGTAATTCCAATTATTGCAACAGAATTTGTGTATATAAAACAAGATTTTAAAACACATTTCATGTTTATTTGCTACCTCCATGATTAGTTTAAATGTATCATTTGACTTTATACAGTTTAGAAAAATTAATCCCTACACAAAACTCGCAAGAGTTTCGCTATTCCTTACACATTTACATTGTTCCATTAATTTATTATTGTAATGACAGAGAAAATTAGTTCATGTACAGAAACTGAGGAATTGCATTTGGGTTTTTGAGCATACTATTTTGCATTCTTTAAGTCATAGAATTTAAAATTCTAAAAGCCTTACGCTATGTTAGACAGTGTGTAATATGTAATTATTTAAATATAAATTATTGTATGTCCTTCTTGGTTTATTAAGAATAGTGGAGTTCTTTCTGTAAAAAAAAAAAATCTAAATTTTTAGATAAAACATTTTTTAATAAATTACTTATCAGTATAATTATAATGGCATGATCTCAAATTGATTAAAAATCATTTATCTGATATTATGATAGCCACACATACAATTAATTTTAAAATCATTGTTGGTACTCTGATTGCAAGATCCCCAGAAGGACCTGTATCTAATAGTGGTGTAAATATATTTATAATATTATGCAAATTTGAAACCTATGTAAGAGAATATTGTCTTAGTCTCCAAACCACAGAACACAACTTCTGAAATTTCTTACTTAATGCGGAAATGTGCCTTTTATAAGCCTTGAGGTTTGATATTTTGCCCTGAGATTCATTATGTTTATTTTTATAATAATATTTGAAAATGTGCACAGTGAAGTACTTCTGCATTTTTATGTAAGGCATAAAAACGTCTAAATTAATTTCAATTTTCATTACTGTTTTACAAGGTAGTATGGTACTATTTAAAAAAAAAATGGAAATGGCATGTTATTTAACGCTCTTTAACTGCTGTGGTTCTCAGTGTACTATTCTAAATTGTGCGTGAAATACAGCTTAATTTTGCTCAGAGGCCTCTCTATCAGGCTGCAAGTTCTTTTACGTGTCGTAAATCTACGACACGGGACCCTTCCGAAGGAAGCCATGCTAAGGATTTTTACACCCGAAAAAATTCATCGTACTCCGCCAGATTTGAACCTGCGACCTTGGGTATATGAAGTTAGCATGGTAACCATTACACCACGGAGGGCGACTGGTACTACTTTCACTTGTACCATGCTCTACTAAAGTCCTCCTGATAACAAAGAGTTTTGTTTTTAACAATCTTTAGCCACTCGTAAGACCATACTAATCTTCACAAAAGGTAACTTATGTGTATATTCTGTCTTCTAACATAGCAGTTCACCATGTTGTATTTTCTGGAACCTCATAGCCAGTTGTATATCTGAAACAAGTATAATACATTGATTAGTACATATAGAATAGTGGTGGTGGTGATGGTGGTGGCGGTGGTGGTGGTGGTAAGAATAATAATAACTACAATAGCTGTTGTTGCTGTTATTGTCAGGTGTAAACATGCCAATCAGACTGCTATAAAGACTGACAGAAATACTTTAGAAAATTTGTGAGAAATTCAGTTTTAGAATGTGAAAACAAGATTAACTTTTTTAAATATTAATAATTAGAATGTAGTCATCTGTGGCTTCCGGGGTAATTCTTACCTCCACAAAGAAGAGGCAAGCTTGTGAAATGGAAATAGAGTAATGTGCATAGCAGAAAGGATTTAAGGTAATGCCATCCCATCATCATCAGCATCATCATCATCATCATCATAATCATAATCATCATCATAGATTGGGAATTCAGAAGCGTGTTTTAAATATAGGGATTATTATATGGAAAGGTTTATATTTGTATTTTAAAGATATACAATCTTTTTCTCAAACATCTGCGCTTGAGAAAAATATTTAGTTTACCAGCTGCTGTGTGGTAAGTACTTAAATTCGGTTAGCATGAAAAATATTATATTAACAAATTCTCTTTTCCCAGGCTCTTGATTTCAGTCTTAATTTTTTGCCCATTATTTTAAGAGTGCGTCCTTATTTTAATCAGTTTGCAATATAAAGGAAGGCACTGATATAGGTTATGTTTGTTCATCTGAAATATCATTTTCAGCATTTTTTGCCATTAATTAATGCGTGAACTTTTTAAATATGTAATGATAATAGGCATTGATTAGTGAACTGTATTCAAAAGATAATTCAGCTTATAAACACTTAAATTGTCTGACTTTATTTACATTGTTATAACAGCAGCAAATGTACTCAATTTTGATGTAGCTTATACATAATGGTAAACAAAGCAGGTAGTGTCAGCATCAATCTATACTGAATGAACACATTGCGGCTTATACTTTTAATATAAATACGGTTTCACGTAAACTTTAACAGGTTTAGATATTGACAGTAATCGTGATTTGTGTGGATATATGGACATGTATATTTACTTTACAATATGTTCTTGCACTGTCACTTTTGGTTTCAAATATGTATTAATGTGCAATTAATGCAAGATTAATTGACAGTCACTTACCTTAGGGCTAATCTTGATAATATTCCCATATTTCTTTGGTGCTTACAAGACATTTCTCGCCATTTTGTGATAGTTGCATTCTCGTCATTTATTGTCTTTTTTGCGATCGTTCTTGTAGTTTGTGAGCTTTGGGGAATTTAAAACTACTACAAATATATAAAGAAAATTGAAAACTAATAAAAAAGAATTAGAAATTAACAGAAATGACAAGAATAAAACGAAGCAGTTTAACAATGAAATTATATATCACATCTAATTTCAAAAATGGCGCGGCATCCATAGAATAACAGAAAACAATGACGAGGAATGATGAGAATGCGCGCGGGTAATTATGGGTCGTTCTCTTAGGCACACTAGTGCCTCCAACTGTTCTCACACGGCAGCCAGCGGAAACATATACGAGTCCAATTCGGTCAATGGAGTTGGACGGGGATGCTTTCAATCTTAGAGCTTTGTATGGCACTATACTTCCTCTATGTGCTACGGATAACGTGTGTTTGCAGTGTGATATTCTGATCAAGCTTAATGCTGTGTGGGAGGGAAGACTGCCTCTGCACGCTAAAGATTTAATGTATTTGCAGTGACATGTCGCTATCAAATTTAGGGTGGCGTAAGCTACAATATTTCCTCTACACACTATAGATAATGTTTTTATTGTGATGTATCACTGTCATACTTAGGCTAAGAAAGGTACAATATTTCCTCTGCACACTACATATAACGTGTGTTTGCAGTGACATATCGCTATCAACTTTAGGACTGATTTGGATACAATACTTTCTTTACAAAACTATAAAAATGCAATGACATATTGCTGTATAACTTAGGCTAGAGTAGAGTATTATTAACTCGCTTAACACTGGAGATAGCGTGTTTACACTGTTGTATCGCTGTGATGCTTAAGAGTAGGGAAGGGTAATGTAATTCCTCTGCGCACTATAGATAACGTGTATGTAGGAAAATAAACTTAGGGCTAGAAGGGTTAGAATAAATGACATGTTTCTTCAGTGGAATATTGATATTGAACTTAGGGTAGGATGGTGTATAACATTTTCTCTCGATCACTTACCATGTTACCGTGACATCGCTATCAAACTTAGGGCTTGGTGGGATACACCCCTTCCGCTACATATTATATATAATGTGTATTTGGAGTGAAATATCGATATCAAATTGAGGGCTACCTGGAATACAATACTTCCTCTACACTCTCTGTATAAAGCGTGCGAGATCTATCAAACTTAGGCCTGGGTGGGAAACAATACACTCTCTGAACACTATAGATAACGTGTGTATGCAGTGACATATAAATCGTAGGGCTAGGTGGGATACAATACTTCGCCTAAAGATTATAGATAATGGATCTGTGCAGTGAATATAAATTGCAGGGCTGAGTGGGATATAATACAACCTCATACATAACATGCCTGTACACTGAAATAACGAACTTAGTGTTAGGTAGAATACAATACTATCTTCACAATAAAATGCATGTGCTTGAAACGAACTATCAAACTTAGGTCTATGAGCGATACAGTACTTCCTCCACAGCATAGATATAATATGTTTGCAGTGAACACTATCAATAACGTGTGTTTGCAGTGATGTATCGATATCAAACTTAGCTCTGTGTGGATCACAATACTTCTTCGACACATTATAGATAACGTGTGTTTGCAGTGACATATCGCTACCAGACTTAGGGTAGGGCGATACATGATACACAATACTTCGTCTACAACTATTGTTTTCGCAATGCGTTATCAAACTGAAGACAGGGTGGCATAAAATATTCATGTACACACCATAAATAATGTGTGACATATAGCTATCAAACGTAGGACTGAGTGAGATATAATGATTTCTCAACATACAAAATCTGCTCTACGCATTACAGATAACGTGTGTTTGCAGCGAATTAAGAAACTGGGGGCTCTATGGGATAAAATACCTCTCAAAAACAATAGATAATGTCTTTTGTAGCGAAATATTGCTATCAAACTTAGGGTTTGGTGGGATGCAAAACGTCCTCCACTCACTATAGATACAGTGTGTTTGCAATGACATATTCCCTTTCAAACTTAGGGTAGGGTGTAGTGTAATATTTCCTCTACACACTACAAATATTGTGTTTGCAACCACATATGCTATTAAACTTAAGAATAATGCATGTTACAGTTCCTACAATACACACTAGATAACGTGTGTTTGCAGTGCAATTACCCTATCAAAGATAGGGTAGGTTGGGATACATAACTTCCTCCACACATAAATAGCGTATATTTGCAGATATATATATCAATAAGATACAATCCGTAAGATACAATATTTCAGAGTACACATTAAACATTATGTGTCTATTGCGACATATTACTATCAAAATTAGGGAAGGCTAGCATAGAATACTGTTCTACGCACTACAGATAACGTACGCTTGCAGTGACTGAGCGCTGCATGGGATAAAATAGTCCTCAACACACTACAGATATGTCTATTTTTGCATCGTAATGTTTCTACCAAACGTAGCGTTGGGAGGAATATAGCACGTCCTCCACACACTATAGGTAACGTGTGTTTGCAGCGAAATATCAAATTAGGTTTGGGTGAAATAGAACTCACATTACACACCATACATAACGTGTGTATGCAGTAACCTTTCGCTATAAAACTTTAGCCAGTGCGAGATACAGTATTTCCTCTACACATTATAAGTAACTTGTGTTTGCAGTGACATATTACTTTCAAACCTAGGGCAGGGTGAGATACAATACGTCCTCTGCATACTCTTAAAAAGAGTGTTTGCAGTGACACATCCCTATCAAATTTAGGATATGATGGTTTACATTACTTGCTCTAGATAGGTTTGCAGTGACATAACCCTATTAGACTTAGTGTAAGGCGGGATACATCAGTCCTTCAACACACTCGAGATAACACGTGACATGTCACTGCCAAACTTAGGTTGGCACAACATACAATACTTTCCCTACACACCATAGATTACATGTTTCCTGTGTAATATCGCTCTCAAACTTAGGGTAGAGCGGAATACAATAGTTCCATTACACACCATAGATAATGTGCTTTTGCAGTAATATATTCCTTTCCAACTTAGGTTAATGTGATATACAATGCTTCCTCTACACAATATACATAACGTGTATTTGCACTGACATATTGCAGTCAAACTTAGGCCAAGGTGAGATATAATTCTTTCTCTCCACTATATATATATATTTCTCTGCACTATATATATAACGTTTTAACTGTGATATATTGCTATCAAATTAAGCTAGAGTGAAATACAATACTTCCCCTGCAATTTATAGATGGC
This sequence comes from Hymenopus coronatus, assembly GCA_030762935.1. Classification (NCBI taxonomy): domain Eukaryota; kingdom Metazoa; phylum Arthropoda; class Insecta; order Mantodea; family Hymenopodidae; genus Hymenopus; species Hymenopus coronatus. Next base: position 90,864,705 of record CM060887.1, on the reverse strand, counting down.
ATGTCTCTTTAGTGACATATCGCTGTCAAGCCGTGCCATGGCCGAATTTTTGTTTTTTTCGTTTTTTTTTTTTTTTTTTTTTTTTGTGGTTAGTTATCTTTGCTTTGTATTATTTTTAAAATAATGGCCAGAATTCAAGCAATTTACGTTAGGCACCTAGGAACTTTATATATTCCAGGAGAGCCATAAGCACAACAGGCAACAGGAAGAAGAAGAATGCAAGATCTCGTAACCTAGGCCATTCAGGATCGATATAGGGCCAATAAATGTGCTCAGAGCTTGTATATCCAGGGTTTGAAGGAGGCGATTTTGTTGTCGCGAATCATTTATCATCTCTCTGTATACTTGTTCAGTTCTCTGACTGTGTCGTTTTGTTGGGGGCAGCACGTGAACTAAGTACCATATATGACTCAAAGCAAAGGCATTACAAAACCACACACGTTGTATCAACTTCAGAATCCTCGATTTTTGGCCGTACAGTACACTACGTAAGATATTAATTGCATGACGTCCAATCATAGTCCCGCAGGTCTTCGTCGTCTCCACTGAAGCATTTCCCCAGAATTTTTGTGCGTTACACAGAGGGTATTTCTAATACCCTGATATCCGGAGAGTGGGGTCCAGTGGGGAAACTTTCAGCTTTCCTCAAATTAGAAGTCATCCGCGCACATCGGGTATATTCCTGCAAACAGCTCGACATCCTGCTCGTCCGTAACCACCACCGTAATGTCATCCGCATAGGTCCTAACAGCCAGTTCCTGTCCATAGACCTCCAGATCCGTGATCGTAGTTTGCAGTTGTCGGAGCAAGGGGTCAATTTAAACTGAAAATAATAGCATAGACAGGGAACAACCTTGGTGGACGGATCTATTGACCGGTATGGCGGTAGTCAGAAACCCAGTGCATTGAATCTTAGGAAACGCAGCGTCATATATTGCACGAAGGAGATGATATAATTTGTCAGGCATTTGCAATGACTCCAAATGTGCCCAAAGGGCCTCGTGAACCACATTATCGAAAGCTTTCTCAAGGTCCAAGTTTACCAGCGCAGCAGAGCGATGTTCCTGGCGCACTGAAATAAGGAGATGATATAATTTGTCAGGCATTTGCAATGACTCCAAATGTGCCCAAAGGGCCTCGTGAACCACATTATCGAAAGCTTTCTCAAGGTCCAAGTTTACCAGCGCAGCAGAGCGATGTTCCTGGCGCACTGAAATAAACAGTAGTGCCAAGGTGTGGTGCATGGCTGCACTTCCGCGCACCACAACTTGGTGCTCACTAAGCAATGACACTAACCATACTTGCCGCCTACGGAGATTATTTACGCAAACAACTTATAGTCACAGTTGAGTAATGTGATAGGCCGATAATATGCTGGCCGCCTGGGCGTGGTGGTTTTTGGGAGTAGTATAACCAGCTTATCTCCAAATGTAGGCGACGGGTTTTTATCCCTCCATATTTGTTTAAACACCACAAGAAATAATTTCTTAATAAACCGCCAACAATGTCTATAAAACTCATACGGCAGCCCATCCGTTCCGTGCGCCGCATAAAGTTTCGTTGCCTGAATCGAACTAAGCAACCCCGTCTCCCTCAAGGTGGGCGTTGGCAACCTTTTAAACCTCCCTGCACAACTGGAACATGTTTGGACATATACGACTGGATCGAATCCACCACGTCCACTGGTCTGTCAAAGCGCTGGGTGTAATAGGAATGCAATACACGAAGAACCCTTGCCGTTGTCGTAACCTATTGGTCATCAGCAAGCAATTCCCTAACAAACGCTTTGGGACCTTGCCTATGCTCCTTCGCCAGGAAGAAACAACTCATTTATTCACCATAAACCATTCGGCGCTGCGTATACTGGCTAAGGTACCCTGAAGCCCTTGAGTATTTCGGTGCTGGATATGAGCTGAGAGTGTAGTACTCCCCTTGTTGTTGGCGCAGGTATCACTTCGAGATATAAAACCAAGGTTTCTTTCCGAGCCAACGCTCTACGACATTCTGCGGCTCTAAAAAAGGAGCGGACCACTGACTTCGCCTTATAAATCCACTATACTGCCTTATTTGGTGTACGCTGATGCAAATTCGACCAACATTCTGGGAATTCCAACCAGGATCTCGGTATCTGTAAATATGGAGCAAATAAGCTTCCACAACCCTGGACTACTGCGAAGTATCTCTGCACGATTTGCAAGACCGCCTAGCAGTGAATTGTGATCGCTAACATCTGCTGGCAATATCTCCGTGCGTTAGATACGTGGTGTCATCTCCGGTAGAACATACATCCGATCCAACAGTGAACAAAGTATTGTTATGTGCTTGAATTCTCAGCAATCCACCAATTGGAACTGGTCCACCAACTACTGCAATGTAATACAACAATTAAAAGTCCCTCTTTGATCCTTGGTTGCTTGCGTGCAGTTGAAATCCCCAACAAATAAGAATGGGGAACTCCGATGAATATGAGTTAAAAGCTCCTGTCGAAAAAAATCCATTGGTTGTTTATGTGTGTTGCTTCCACCGGGAGCATTGATATTCACAAGGGTAGCACCATCGTACTCCGCGGAGAGGATTCTACCTGAAGGATGCTATGCAAAGCCGTGAAGTGACGATTACTGAGGGTATCAATAGCAGCCCCTGCAGCAGCCGGTCCTAAATCAGTCTCATAGTCATAACCATATTAAAGGTTCATATTATAAACATTCACCTCTGAAGGAAGGAACCCCCCAGGGGCTTACTACGGTAGGTACTGATTTGGCGCACCCGGGGTCCCGAGCCCACCGTGACTACCTCGTGTGGGCAAACCTCGAGTGGCTCGCCCTCACGAGTCTGTAGGTTAAAATGCCCACCCGAATATAGGCCGTGTTTGAAGATCCGTGTCGGTGATATCCTGATTGGATGAGGGGTATCTGAGTCTGGGCTTCTAAATTTCAGTAACTGGGGAGAGTGCGCAACCTTTGGTTTCTGCTTCGCCTAAACGGGAGGCTAGGGACTAAACCCACCCCTGTCAATCGACCGGGTCTAGGTATTATCCCGAACTCCAGGGTGTGTGGGATGGCGAGCCTGCTAAATTCCATGTATAGCCCTGTCACCCCAGTGGGGTGAAGTTTCTTTGGGCTCCGTGGTGGGTGGGAAGCACTGGGGGATGAAATTACACCATTATCTTGTGACAACAAAAACCAAACCAAAAATTAGTTTAGTAGTCGGACAAGAAGTAGTAGAGTCAAGTGCTCCTCGGTACTTAATAATTAGGAGAACAGAGGAACGGAGGACCTTTTCGTCGGATAGCCCTTTTGTAATTCAAAAGGACCTGTATGAAATAACTGGTCCAGTGAAGTTTTGTGTTCGCTCTCCTATTGGCAGGCTCCTGATTGAAGTACGATCAGCTTCCCAGGCAACCAAACTGTTGAGAGCCAGTATGATGGGTAGCTACCCAGTTAAGATTAAGATGCACAAGACACCTAACTCCTCGCGCGGCGTAATCACCACACGCGCCTTAAGCGGTTAGTCCAATGAAGAGATTCATGAGAATCTTTCGGCGCACAGAGTAACTGCTATGTACCGTGTTCAGCGCAGGGTCAATAGTGAATTCGTGCCTACCCTTACCTTTAATCGGGTAAATCTACCCCAAGGGATTAAGGCAGAGTACGAATTTATCGAGGTCAGCTCATATATCCCTAACCCTCTCCGGTGCTACAAGTGTCAGCGCTTTAGGCACACCAGCGAGTATTGCCGTGATCAGTCTACCTGTGCTAACTGTGGAGACGCCATGCACGATGGCGGTTGTACGCACACTCCATCTTGCGTCAAATGCAATGGTAAACATCCATCTAGTTCCCGGGACTTTCTCCGTTTTGTGGAGGAGAAAGCCAACCAGGAGTTACGGGTGAAAGAGAAGGTGTCCTTCACTGAAGTCCGCAAGTTCTTGCGCAGTATCACACCCTCTGTCACGCAGTCCGGTTCTTACAGCTCTGTTGTAGCTAAACCGGTAACCAGGAGGCAACAGAAACCGGAAATCGCAACAGAGACCTTGGATATTGACGGGGCCATAATTGCAGAAAAGATTATCGTTGCACGACCTCTACCCAAGACAACAACTACGTCCACGTCGGCTTCACCAACTTCCAAATTCGTCAATGTCCAGCACAGTTCAGCCTAATTGTCACCCAAACCGTCGACCTCTGGCACTAAAGGTGGCAAAACCGTGAATATTCTGCAACAGAGAAACCTTTCAACACCAGCTATGATAGAACCACTTCCTCAAAGAACGTATTGCGTCTACATCCAAAACATCCAAGGGAAGTAATAGTCCTCGCCACTCTACACGTAGATCCTCTTCTGAGGAATCTTCTGGGAGGAACTCCGATCCCCGTCAGCCATCTTCCCCGATCAGTGCTTCCACTCGGTTCGAGGCCCTCGAACCGAAATTCTCTATTGGAAAGGGGTCTTCTCAAGTGAAAGAGATGAAACAGGTGGATTCTACCTGTGCTGTCAAACGAGCAGTGGCAGGATCGCGCTCCTGAAAAAAGAAGTGTTAGTCCGAATTCGAAGAAAAACAAATTAAACCGACCAGCAGAGCCAAATATGTAGAAACACCTTTCAATTTAGCACTTATCCCATAATCTAGACTATCCCATGGCTATCTTACAGTGGAACATAGTGGAGTTACACCACATCGTCCAGAGCTCGAAGTACTTCTCCGCCTTTGGTCGTCTGCTAACAGGAGACGAAGCTCCGTCCTCAAGATAACATTACCTTCAGGCAATATTCTTCTTTACGGTGCGGTTTATCATCTGCAGAGGATATTCCTGCAAATGGGGGCACTATGATGCTCGTTAGAGATGATATTTTTAATGACTCCGTATCTTTACATTCTGGCATCCATCTGCTGCTATAAGGATTCACTTGATCTCTATATTAGCTACCTCTCACGCACAGACTTGACAGACCTAGTTTCTATACTACCAACACCTTTTCTGTTGTTAGGCGACATGAATTTCCATCACCCATTTTGGGGCTAACCTCGGGCTGGTGCGAGACGTAAGTTAATTGCCAATTTCCTAGAAAATAATACTTTGGCTCTGCTGTACACCGGAGAACCACATTTCTATCCGAAGCGTTTCATAGTTTTTCTCACCTGGATATAGCGATTTGTTCTCCACAGTTTACATGTTGCCTACTTTGGAATATCATCTCTGACTAGCATTCTAGCGACCATATCCTTGATTTATTGGCCTCCTAACACATGATGTACATATTCCCGCTTACCTAGACGGTGCCTAGACCGAGCAAACTAGACACTTTATTTTCGCCCAACTGTTTTTACCCACGATGAGCGAGAGGCTGTGGGTCGTTTAATTGAAAAATTCACAGAAACAATTCTCTGTTACTGATCGATCTATTCCGTGTTCAGGTGACACACCATGCAGATTTCTGGTGCCTTGGAAGAATTCCTGTCACAGTCAATGTCAAATATCTGTCACCTCTTATGCACCCGCACTATACGGCATTGCACCGATACACTGTGTTTTCATATGTATATTCATATCTACAAAACATCTATACAAATTGCCTAATATATAAACAATGTCAATCGTGTGCCTCCAATTCTTCCACACCTGACAGTCCTTCGTCTTCACTCACCTCATTGTCATCAACGCTATCGCTACCTTCTGCACCATTTATCTTGGATTAGAATTCTTTCTCTTCCATTTTCTACAATTCTTTCTAGTGATTTTCAATGTTCTCAACATATCGACATACATTTTCCCATTCTGCCTTGCCAATTTCTCCAATTCGCTGGCGACACCACTGTTCCATATCTTTTAACTTAGAAGTGATATATTAAGTTTCATTTGTATTTCTTTCCTATCTTTGAGAACCCTGGAAGCAGAACTCAGTAAAATATCAGTTGCATTGGCTACTCTTTCATTTACTTTCTACAGGCTTTTGGAGAACTCGGGGAACATGCATTTCCTTCCTTCATCTCTGCCTCTTCTTTCATGAAAATCATTTGCAATTATTTCTGTTCTCTAAGTATTACCTTGCCACTTACTTTGAAAACGTGGGAATCATGGTTACAAAAATAAAATAAATAAAATGAGCACTATTTACTGCCCACTTTGCATACAAAAATATGCGGAACATTTTCGATACAGACTGTACAAAGTTTGCTCGCTGTGACTTTAAGTAAGCAAAGTATCATATCCGATAAGCCAGGCTCAGTAGCTGGGTTACTGGTCAGGATCACGATTCCAGAAGTTTTGCGCCGGCAATAATAGACGGTTGGTTTGGTGGTTGGAAACTCCTTACTAACGTGCAGTGTGGTTTTCGGCGACATCGCTGAGGGACTGACACCTCATCTCCATATCAACGCAGATCATGGATGGGTTTCTTAACAACTGCCAAACAGTTGGGATATTTTTTGAATTCGAGAAGGCTTATCATACGTGTTGGCGAGTGGGGATACTAAATTCCCATCATAACTAGGATATTCGTGGACGCCTACCGTTATTCATTCAGGAGCTGTGCGGGACCGTGTCCTCAGAGTAAGGATCGGCTCGGTTAATACTGTTTTATTCAAGAGAACGTGTGCAACAGGGATCGGTTCTAAGCGTATCGCTGTTTGCCATAGCGATAAATTCCATTTCTCAATATGTTCTCTAGGTGTCTCGTCCTGTTTATTCGTTGACGACTTGGCCAATTCTGCACTTCTCAGCCTACGCCTTTTTTGGAACGCCGTCTCCAGCAGTGTTTGGTCAATATCTATGATTGGAGTTCGAAAAATGGTTATAGTTTCTCAGCTGAGAAGACAATCTACGTTTACTTCTGGCGCCGTAGGTGGCGATTGCCGCCATTTCTTCGACTCGAACCAGATTCCTTGGGTTGATCTTCGATCGAAAACTCTTCTGGTCATCACATATAGCACAGCAAGCGGGATGTGACCGTTCTCTTAATATTTTACGGACACTAAGTGGGAAATCTTGGGGAGCGGATCGAACAGTGTTGCTTCGTCTCTATTGTGCACTGTTTCGATCCAAGTTAGACTGTGGATGCTTTATTTATGCTTCAGCAGGACCGTATGTGCTGAGGGGCTTAGACACAGTCCATAACAGGACATCCGTATGGGTGTGGGAGCTTTTCCAACCAGCCCAGTTGTGAGCCTCTAGCCCGAATCGGCGGAACCTCCTCTGCGTTATTGGCGTGATGCCCTTCTCGGCAATTATGGTTGTGCGCTTAAGTGTCTGTCTCCGCATCCAGCGTTTCCCCTTTTCTTCCATTCGGAGCTGGACGAGTGTTATTGTAACCTCTCGCTTATTCCAGGACCTGCAGGTTTCCGTTTTCGAGAGCTGCTTCCGAGGCTTAATATTATCATGTTTCCATAGATGGAGAGGCTGCGCCCACCTTGGTTAGTGCTATATCTCACATAGGCCTAGAGATGACGGCTTATGAGAAATCAGCTTACCTTTTTGTAATATTCGTTTATGCTTTTTAGAATGTTTATCGAAATACAGTGGCCGAAACCGTATATATATATATATATATATATATATATATATATATATATATATATATACTGGTGGCAGTAAGTGTAGTGTCGGGTGTGCTTTTGCTTCTGGGACTGAACCCTATACTTTCGGGTTACCTGGTGGCATATTCATTTACTCTGCCGAGATGTATGCCATATCCGAGCCATTCTCCATGTTCGCCATCGAAATCTAAGTGACTGTCTTATAATGAGCGATTCCCTTAGCACACTTCAGAGCCTTCGTGAACTGTACAACTACCATGCTATCGTACACCGTATTCAGGATACGCTCCAGTTTTGCACGCGTCTGGCGAGAAATTAGACAGCTCTTGAATTCCTGGTCACGTTTGCTTGCCGGGAATACCTGGTGGATTTGGCGGCAAAGACGGCGGTAGCATTATCCGGTACTGAGATTCATTGTATGACAACTGCAGACTTGTTTGGAGAGCGTTATTTCACGTTGACATGCCGAGTGGTCGGCTCTCTATGACAACAAGTTACGCGAAGTGAAGGAGCTGCCTGTAAACTGGGTAAACTCCTCTCGTTTGTCTCTCCGAGAGGAGGTGATATTGGCTTGCTTGCGAATTGGCCACGCTAATTTTAAGCACAGCTACCTTTTTACGAGAAACCTGCTTCCTATGTGTCCGCTTTGTGTCAAAACATTGTCGTCCGGCATGTAGTGATAGAGTGCGCTGCTCTTGCATCGCTACGGGCTACTGTACTACGGCCGGGTAACCTCCCCGACGTTTTAGCAGAAGATCTTGGTGTTGTGTCTAAAGTTTTTACATTTTTATCCTCACTTCGTTTTCCACTCCGGGTATAGTGTTTTATTTCTTTTAATTATCCTAAGATATATCATTGAAACTTAATTGATGTTTTTAAATTTTAATCGCGGATGCCTTTAGCTCTCCCGTTTTTTGTTTTAGTTCTCCAACTACGTTTATTTGACAGAGTTAGTGGTCGTTTTATGTACTGGTTTTTATCTATTGTTTTAGATATTTTGATTGCGATTCTTTTTAGCATGCGTTTGTCTCTTGTCCTTTATCTGCACTGTGTTTAGTTAAGGGCGCTGATAATCTTGCAGTTGAGTGCCAGCCATCATCATCATTCAAGGAAGCAAACATCAACATCACTACTACATAAAAATTCCGGAAGCAGCTGTTGTTTAACTGGTTGACGCTAATCATTCACATTAACGCCCAAATTTGAAGTCTAATAGGCATGCAGGGCAAAGGAAAGGTACTCGCGATCTCAGGACAAAGTATGTGATACCAAAACAAAAATTAAGAAACGTGCGAATTCAAACCGGGATGTACAACCATTAATTGTCCGCATCCGCGTGCGATCGTCCTTAGTATATTTGTAGAAACCCGTCGCTCCGCATCGGCGTCATTGGTATCTTCAGCCAGCCTGTTACCGTAATCACTAGCCTTCACTACGCGACTGTCAGGAAGATAGTAAAGTAGTCGCTGCACACCCACGCCAACAGCTGGCGGAGACGATAACAAGCTGACATCTATATGGCGTCCTAGCGGCTGAGATTGAAGGCGCAGGGGTCACGAACAGACGCAGAAACGGTGATCTGCGAATTCAAGTTGCGGATCGCTTCCTCTGTCACCTCAGGTACGTCGCTATCATTAGACCTCTGGTGGGTATACTGTACAGACCAAATGTCATCAAAAATGTCGATCGACTCCGGCATCACTCCTCTGTAAGTAACTCCTCTCCCTCATCCAACTGCCGTTCTGCAGACATAACCTCCATCGACAATCCTGGCGTGTGCATAATACCCTGCTGTTCATTCGCCAAAAGGGTAGTTGAAGCACCCACTGCTTTGCTAAAGGTTGCCGGACTATTTCTAGGCTGAATAGACAACCGAGTAACTCTAAAGGAACAATCCGCTTTTAAATGCATTGTATCAGGACACATATGGCAGGCTTGTTGCTGGCTGGTATAGGCGATAGAAATCACATAAGTATCAATAACCATGGTAGCCAGTATATTTATTGCACTTAATCCTCATTTTCACTGTAAACACGCCATTGTTAGCCGCAATAAGATAACGAGGGTGCCATTTCTCGCGTCAAACACCATACCGTATTTAGACAATTCGTTTGACAAAATTGTGCTAGGTACCTCCGGTAGCAGGTTGAAAACTCCCACATTAAAAGTTTGCTGGTCACCCGGCGTGATTTTCACTTTGGAGACTTCCACAAATTCATATGTAAAGTTTTATTCATCGGTGTAACTTGTTATAAGTTTATCATACAATAATGTGGAAACTAACTTTACATAAATAGCACGTTCACCATTATTCAGCTGAAGCGCATTAACTTGATTAGGTATTAAGGTCAGAAAGTTTACCAACCATTGGTGTGTTTCTAGAGTAGACGGTCTAGTTGCTGCGATGTCAAACTGAATCTTTTGAGAGTATGTAACCGCTTATAAATTGCTATTTTAATGGTTTACCACCTTCTCAGAAGAAGAATGAGAGTTCCCAATTAAGTAGAACGCCTACCCGCTTACACGACCGGCAGAAACTCCGTAGGAAACAAATAAGTCAAAGTGTCACCATCCTGCGGTGCCTTTTGTAGTAAAAGCGGGCGTTAAACATTATCAAAAAATATCGTTGTCAAACTTAGGGTAAGGAGGGATAGTGTGTAGATACCCTACAAATGGTGTGAACTGAGTGGTAAATTGCTATCAAACTTAGGGTAGAGTGGGATATAGTACTTTTTCTACACACTATAGAAAACCTGTGTTTGCAGTGAGATGTGGCTATCAAACTTATGGTACAGTGAGATGCAATACTTCCTCTACGCCCTTTAGAAACATGTGTTTGCAGTGATATAGCTCTATCTATGTTAGGATAGGGTGGTACACAATGCTTGCTCTACACTCTATAGCTAATGAAAGTTAGGGCTGGGTGGGATGCAATACCTCTTCTACATAGTACAGATAAAGTGATTCTGCAATGACATATTCCCATTAACTTAGCGCTGGGTGGGATATAAAATCCACTTAATACTATAGACAACGTGATTTTCCCCTTACATCCCAATCATACTAAGCGCTATGTGGTATACAATACTTCCTATACATACTATAGATAATGTGTGTTTGCAGTGACATATTGCTATCAAATATACTGTAGTACGAGGTCAATACGTCCTTTACACACTAGAGATGGTGTGGGTTTGCCGTGAGATATCGCAAACAAAGTGCTAATTAGCATACAATACTTCACCTATATACTATTGTTAACGTATGTATGCAATGACATATCAAACTTAGATTAGATTCGATTAGAAAGCATTCTGTAGGTTCGTTTAGGCCAGAAAGCCACTGAACATAAAACTTGTCGAGGCATATACATGTATACATCTGTTTATATACCATATACTATGAAAAAAATGTATAAAGCTCTAGTGCTAAAACTATAGGTTACAAAAACAACAGAATACTTCTTTTTTTTTTTTTTTTTTGTATGCACATAAAAACAAAGAGTATCAAAAGATAGTGTTAAAATGTATAAATAAATAAACAAATATAATTTCATTATATGTAAAACTAATGTTATGTCAGAAGATAGTTTTCAAATAATCGATATAATAGTTACTAGTAGTAATTATATAAATTAAACATGATTATTGTATTATGTACTCTTCATAAATGGCAACAACTTACAATACATATTTACAAATATGTTATAGAATTTCCAATGCAAATATTTACAATTATGTACTAGAGTGTAAAATATCAAAACATCAGGCTAATGTGTCATTGCTAAATACTAAAAAAAGTCATTTGACACATTCGTGCAAGTCAAAGTATAAATCAGTTTAATTTTATTGTAAAACACACACACTAATATACACAAAATGCAATACATTGTAATATTTATAAATACAATGATTATTAACGGTATTGTCAGACAGATTTTTCACTTAAATATTCATCTACAGAGTAAAATGATTTATTGCAAAGATACTCCTTAAGAGAAGCCTTAAAAGCCCTGAAATTCCCAACATTTTCTTTGAGATTACTGGGGAGAGCATTAAATATCTTGATTGTTTCATAATTTACACATTTCTGAAAGCAACGAAGATTGGCTTTGGGACGATGAATCAATCCCTTTTGTCCAGTATTAATGCTATGAATTTCCATGTTTGTTATAAAACTATGTCGATTAACGGCATAGAATTTTAAAATGGATAACATATAAACACAAGATAAGGTGAGGATGCCCAATTTTTGAAATAGTTCTTTGCATGACTGTCTGCTATAAGCATTACAGATTATTCGTATAGCTTTCTTCTGTATCCGGAATATGCATTTACTATATACTGAATTACCCCAGAATATTATTCCATACTCGATGATGGAGTTAAAGTAGGCAAAATACACCAACTTAATGTATCGATTGAATGAAATTTAACCAGTGCACAGAGAGCATAACATGCTCAGCTAAGTTTAGGTTTATGTAGCTAATATGTGACTTCCAGTCCAAATGCTAATCTACCTGAAGGCCAAGAAATTTGACTTCATTTAGCTGTTCTAACAATGTATCATTAATTCCTATTTCTATGTGCGTTTGCGGTGAGCGAGTAGTTATAAATTTAACTGCTTTTGTTTTTTCAAGGTTTACTGAGAGTTTGTTTGCTTTGAACCAATTTGACATACAATTTACAACATAGTTTAATTTAACTACACATTCATGGAAATCTTTACTTGTTACTAGAACACTGGTGTCATCTGCGAATAAATAAATACTTGCAAAACTATTAATGTATAATGGGAGGTCATTTATGTAAACCAAGAACAAAAGAGGCCCTAAGATTGATCCCTGGGGAACACCATGTTTTACTGATTTCCATTCTGAGGCACTATTTTGATACCCATTGGAGTTATTAATCTCAACCCTTTGTTTTCTCTCCTTTAGGTATGAAGTGAACCAATCTAATATGTTATTCTTTATTCCATAGAAATTTAGTTTAGCTATCAGAATCTCATGATTCACACAGTCAAAAGCCTTCGCTAGGTCACAAAAGATTCCACCGACATGTTCCTTTTCATTTAACGCTGTTAACACTTTATGTGTGAGCTTATAGGTTGCATTATCTGTCGCTACTACTTTTCTAAAGCCAAGCTGTTCTTTGGCAAATAAGTTGTTCTTTTCTAAGTAATTATACTTACTTTCTCAAATACTTATGAGACAACAGACAAGAGAGATATAGGTCTATAATTCGATATATTATCTTGTTTTCCTTTTTTAAAAAGTGGTTTGACAATAGAGTAATTCATTCTGTCAGGAAATATTCCACTCTTTAGTGATTCGTTACATAAACAGCTAAGGGGAATGCATATTAGGCCAGAACATGCTTTTAGGATTTTACTTGATATTTCATCATATCCAGAGGAATTTTTGGTCTTGAGCAAATTTATTATATTTTTTATTTCAAATGGTGTAGTCATTTTTACTTTAAATTGAGGGACTATGTTTACAAAAGAAGTTTTCAAACAATTTATTGCTAATTCTTTATATCCATAGTTTATTTTTAATTTGTCTGTTACATTCAAAAAGAAATTGTTGAAAATATCTGCGACCCTTTGAGGATCATCAATTTTTTGATTACCGGAATTCAGTGAGATTGAGGGGCTTTCTTGAGAGCTCTTACCTGTTTCCCTTTTTATTATATTCCAGATAGTTTTTATTTTATTATCAGAATTGGGTATCTCTTTATTATAATGCAATATTTTAGCAGCTGTTATTGTTTCTTTTAGAATTTTACAGTACATTTTGTAGTGACATTATAAGTATGGGGTCTTATTATGTTTCAATTCATGGTATAATTTTCGCTTATGTTTGCAAGAAGTTTTAATGCCTGTTGTAATCCAGGTGTTATTTTCCTTCTGATTATATATTTTACAATATTAGACTGGAAAGCATGCTACAAAATGAGAGTTGAAATGTTGTAGGAAATGATTGAACTTGTCATATACTCCATTTATTTCATAGATTTCAGTCCATGATTCTTGTTGAAGGGCATACTTAATGTGAGGGAGTTTTCATCTACTTTTCGTGTTCTACAATATTTATAGATTGGTTTTAACTTTAAGTTTATTTCTATAATGAGAAATATTTGTGCCTCATTATCTGGAAGGCGTTTTGCAAATGGTCAGGTTATTGAAGTTTTAATTCTATCTATATTCATGAATATGTTATCTATTGCTGAAGAGGAGTTACCCTGAATTCTTGTAGGAAAATGTACTGTGTGTGACATGTTGTATGTAAAAAATATAGAATTGAGTTGGTCCTTTCGGAGACTAGGTATAAGATAATCAATATTTATGTCACCTCAAATTATCATTTCTCGTTTCGGTTTCAATATAAACTTTAAGGAATCATCTAACTGTTTTTTGAATAACTCGTGGTTACATAGTGGGGACCGATATAGAGCTATTATAGCAAAATTTACTTTATTTATGTTTAGCTGAACTACGCACATCTCTATGTCTAGCTCAAAGCAAAACTTGTTTAGATTAATGACTTTATAGGGTACATCGTGTCTTACAAATATGCAAACCCCTCCTTTTTTTAAATTTTCCTTGAATATGCTGCTCCTAAAGGGTACCCATGCTGTGGAATTGGCATGAATTCCTGTTCTGTTAAGTGATGTTCAGATAAGCAGAAAACGTGAGGCTGTAATTTTTCAGAAGCAAGACTAAGAGAAAGTTCATCAACTTTGTTTCTTAAACCCCTAATATTTTGGTGAAATATACACAACGAGCTACTGTTATTATTTATCTTAATAGAATTACTGATAGTTTCTGTATTCCTAAAATTCTTTGTAGGTGAACTTCTATTTATTTCAATTGACTTTGGAGTTCTTTCATGACTATTATGGAGGATTTCCTTTAACCTAAAAAAGCACTATCAGATATCATAACAGGAATTCTACCTATAATTCTGTCGGCAACTAGCTGCGAAAGCTGCCTTTTGCCTCTAGAATTGAGGTGTTGACCATGAGATGTGTAACCATCTCGGCCTATACCGCTAACATGTATCATATCAATGTGAGAGGCAGCAGGGCTCAACAAGGCACGCTCAAGTTGCAGATTCATCTCCGTCACCCTCTTATGTAGCTGCTGCTTGTCGTGCCTGTCGAAAAGCCCCACAAACTTCACACTGGTATGGCTACTGGATTCCCTTATGTCACACAGATCTTTTTCAAATGAATAATTACTATCCCTATCCAGGTTATTTCCGGGCCCACGCACTATAACTACATGATCCCTCTTACTAAAACCAGAAGTCAGTTTTACCAGATCTTCAGTGACATGAGAGAGCCCAGCACTAGGTTTAATTATGCCTACTACATCATAACTGCTTCCCAAATCCTCCTTTAGCAGGGATGCTATGCCCCTACCATGGCTACTCCCAAGCAACAAAACCTTACTTTTAGTGCAGTTATCATCTAAAATCTGCACAGGAGGATTTGGGGACTGATCAACAGTTTCAGGGACACTGAATCTGTTGCTCAGTTTGGCATCGTGCCGGTCATCGGCAGAGAAACGTCGTTTCCTCCTCAGATTTTGTCTGGATGGCACCTTAAAATCAGGTGATTTACAATCCAAATTTTCTAAAGGAGCAAGTTCGCGTCCTGTGAAGTCCTTTTTGAAAAAATCCAATTCTTTTCTGAGGTTAGAAATGGTTACCTCGTGCTTTTTGACCAACTCTTTAAGCCTACAACATTCACAGAACCATTCACCACAATCTCTCACATCATCACTAACAGTGTTACTGCACGCCCAATGAAACCACTAAGACCACACGCTTTTCCACTCATTGCACAGCACTTTGCACAAACACTACACTTAAATTCAAAAACAGGCACGGCTTAACCGGTTAGAACAGGTTTGTCACAAGAGTTAAACGTATGAAATATGATACAACACAGCAGTAGCTTGCCGAAGATTTATATTCACACTGTATAAGTAATTTATTCACCAAACACTAACGAAAAGTCAAACACAAAACAAACTGTATGACCAAAAAACAGGAGATACAGCTGCTATAAACAAAACACTTCAATTCCAATATGGCGGATTTCACAGCTGATTTACGGACAACAGAAACAACACAAAATATGCATTTAACAAATACTATACACTAAGCTATTTCACACACTATTTCACACAATGATTAACGTCCCACTTATCAAGCTTTTGCCTTCTTTACAATCAAATTTTTACAAAAAATGAACAAAAATATGGGAGCTTTCACACTAATGCTTAACCTCACAAGCCACCTCATCCATGGGATACAATACTTTCTTTACACACTATAGTTAACGAGAGTATGCAATGACATACCAACCTTAGGACTGGCTGGGATACAATACTTCCTCTATAGAGTGTAGATAACGTGTGTATGTAGCGAAATATCCAACTAATGACTGGACGGGATACAATGCTTCCTCTATAGAGTGTAGATAACGTGTGTATGTAGTTAAATATCCAACTAATGACTGGCTGGGATACAATACTTCCTCTATAGAGTGTAGATAATGTGTGTATGTAGTGAAATATCCAACTAATGACTGGCTGGGATACAATACTTCCTCTATAGAGTGTAGATAATGTGTGTATGTAGTGAAATATCCAACTAATGACTGGACGGGATACAATGCTTCCTCTATAGAGTGTAGATAGCGTGTGTATGTAGTGAAATGTCCAACTAATGACTGGACGGGATACAATACTTCCTCTATAGAGTGTAGATAACCTGTGTATGTAGTAAAATATCCAAATGACTGGACGGGATACAATGCTTCCTCTATGGAGTGTAGATAATGTGTGTATGTAGTGAAATATCCAACTAATGACTGGACGGGATACAATGCTTCCTCTATAGAGTGATAACGCGTGTATGTAGTGAAATATCCAACTAATGACTGGACGGGATAGAATGCTTCCTCTATAGAGTGTAGATAACGTGTATGTAGTGAAATATCCAACTAATGACTGGCTGGGATACAATACTTCTTCTATAGAGTGTAGATAACGTGTGTATGTAGTGAAATATCCAACTAATGACTGGACGGGATACAGTCATTCCTCTATAGAGTGATAACGCGTGTATGTAGTGAAATATCCAACTATTTGACTGGACGGGATACAATGCTTCGTCTACTCCTAAAGATAACATACGTTTGCATTGAAATGTATAACTTAGGGCCGGGTGGCACACAATACCTTTTCCGCATCATAAGCAACATCTGTTTGCAGTGAAATATCAAACTAAGAGTCAGTTGGGTTACAATACTAATTTGCTGATCGATACCACTGCATTAAGCTTTGGAGAGTGCCTGATTCCGGCACACTGCTTGGATGGAAACTTCACCTCGATTTTAGGTCAACAACAATGATGGGCGCCATTATTGGAACCATCTATATTGTCCATTCATGGCGTGATTTGCGAGAAGATGAGCTGTGTACATAACAACGTCTGACACAATAATAGGAATGCATCAAATGTCTGCAGTTGCTCAAAAAGCAAATTTAACTTTTAATTTAAGTCCATGCAGATGGTATAGCAAACGCAAAGCCAGAGTACAAGCAAACGTATTCGTGTACTTAGTAATTGAAATTCAAAGCGAGCAAACCAACTTAAACACTTCAATAGTTGGCGATATTAGAGCTTGGGTAGCAGCATAATGATTTTTTAAAAACTTCCGTTGCGCGCTATATGCCCTTCTTGCTCTGGTTTGATCGCTTTGAATTTCAATTACCAAGTACACGAATTCGTTTGCTTGTACTCTGGCTTTGCGTTTGCTATACCATCTGCATGGATTTAAATTAAAAGTGGAATTTGCTTTTTGAGCAACTGCAGACATTTGATGCATTCCTATTATTGTGTCTTGAAAATCTTGAAGGTGATCTAGCTCATCTTCTCGCAAGTCACGCCGTGAATGGATAATATAGATGGTTCCAATAATGGCGCCCATCATTGTTGTTGACCTAAAATCGAGGTGAAGTTTCCATCCAAGCAGTGTGCCGGAATCAGGCACTGTCCAAAGCTTAATGCAGTGGTATCGATCAGTATGTGTGTGTGTGTGTGTGTGTGTGTGTGTGTGTGTGTGTGTGTGTGTGTGCGCGTGTGTGTGACACAGTGACAGCGTGATAATGAGTGTGTCTTACATTGACGTGTTAGTCTGAAGCAGCATGTACAGTGTTAATTTAATTGTTGTTTTTTCCCCACACAAGCCATGTGTAGGTTCTAGCTTTCCATTGTATACAGTGTCTATAACGGTGAGCATATGATTATGATATATTCTGAGCGTGAGATAAGGTGTGTATTTGTATGTGTGTGTGTGTGTGTGTATGTGTATGTGAGTGACAGTGTAAACGAGACAGTGTGGGATAACAGTGATGGTATGAGTTGGCAGAGAGAGATAGAGAGGGAGGGAGAGAGAGAGAGAGTATGAATATAAGACTCCGTGTCTAACAATGACGGTGTGTGTTATGGCGGGAATTATTGTTTCGGGGCTTTACAGGAGAATAAGGTAACGGGTTGGATCGCCGGCTAGCTAAGGAACTGGGTGACAATCTCAGGGTGTGTGGGAAAAAACCTGACTAAAATTTTGCTTCTGGTTTCTAAGTGCCCTTTACTTTCCCGCACGTAATGTTTCACTTTTCCCCTGGCCATCCAAAGTGTAAGAACTCATTAGCCTCCCCAAAACAAAACCGATCACAAATTATTTTAGCTGTTTCACCCTCCCTTCGCGCCAATCTCCCTTTTAATTCCCTTTCCCTGTGAACAAATTTTTCACATCGCGGACTAGTAACTTCTCATTTTGCTTAGAGCTACGACTCGACGTGGGTTCTCTACATGGTATTAGACTTATAAGTGCCGATGTGCACCCCGTCTTTCCTGAAGCTCCCGCAGGTAGACAAGAGTCTATTCACCGCCCCTTTTCTAGGATTTGCCTAGACTTTTGCTATCTTCTTTACTTTCACCGATTTTATTACCTGAAACTGTGTTGCATTTTTATATTTTGTCGCGTTTTCTTTGGGCCTCATGAATTTAGTCGCTACGCTATGTCCTTACTGCTGTTAACATGTTAACGCGTCTGATTACACCTTCTGTGTATGGTGGAGCGTGAATTTTGTTCGGGGTTTTTCCCTTCATTGTTCGTAGCTGAGTTTCTGCATATCAGCTTCTTTTGTTCGCTAGCTTGATTTACCCCTTTTCTTTCTTTCTGGACTCACGTTCTTTCGTGTTTCAAGCAATTTTATTTCATGTTTCTTTTCCATTTTAATAAGTAGTTTTGATTCTGTTTTAATTGTGATTGTATTCTATTTATTGCTGTATTTCTTTTCTTAAACTGTCTGTTTGTTCACGTTCTTTTTTATTCTTATTTATTTAATTTGTTATATTTCATTCGTTTTTTCCCATGTTTTATTATTACGTTACTCTTATTTGCCTGTCTAGTTTTATCACTTCAAATGCCCTTCCTGGCTTTGGTGCGAAATCAACTCACTGGGTGAATACCCACATGACTCATTATCTTTTCAGCTGTTTTCGCTGTATGCTAGTGTTAGTTTGCGCAGATCTCTTTCGTTTACTTTGCCCTGGTACGATTTAGTTTTGCCTGAGTAAGGTTTTGCTTTGGTTTTGGCCCGGCAGTGTTTGGAGGTTTCTTGGGGTTTTACCACTATTTACAGCTATGTACAATATTGCATCTTAATCTAACTTATTCTAACAAACTTTCAGCTGCGGCTGATCGCAGCTTTAAAATAGTTTTATACAAATTTCTTTATAAGGTGTGTTGCATCAACGTTGTTTATAGTGTTTGTATTGGCCTTTGATGCTCTTGATACGTGTTCTCTTGGAGTCTCACTGTTTTCAATATAGATTTCGTGACAATTGCATTTACACTGCACTTAATTATTTTCACTTTGGAATGCATTTTTTTTTTTTTTTTTTTTTCGCAGGATGGTTCGAGCGTTTGGTCATTGGCCATCACAGCTGTGAGCATTTTGATTGTTCTTATGTTTTCATATATTTTTACTATCTACCTCTGACATTACAACTCAGGGTGCTTATATTACTTAATACTAGCTTATTCTACACTATATTAGACGTGGACATGACATGTTTATACAATCTTTTATAAATCACACTGTTTCAAACGTGTAATATTTTGTTGTAATGCAAATTGCATTCCCTTCTGTTTGTTTCCTATTTTGTATACCCTTTTTTTTTTTTTTTTACTCTCGGCTCTTCTACACTGTGTTTTGCTATACATTTTTGACATTTGACATTTCCTTTTGGGATTTACACGCGCGTTTCTACACTTTTTAGCACTCCTTTTAAATACGTTTACCTTTGCTTTCTGCACGGGTGAGAGCCTTTGTTTACGTATTTTTGTTTTGTTTGCTGGTTTTATTTGTTTACAATTTACATTTTTGTGTCCCCGGTATCCTATTTCTCTTTCACGGAAGTTTATGGTCATTACCACCTAGTTGCCTGTTTGGTTTAACAATGCATTCTTGTATCCCTTCCCTCTTACCTGTGTGTTCACATCGTGACACTCCATTTGGTGTACGTGTTCGCACTATATATTCAGTTCTTATTTTATATATTATACATTTACTACACCTTTGTGATGTGATGTGTTTAATAATATATCAATTTATAATTCACACACATATATGTTTAACACTTTTTATAACAATTTCATTAACTTTAGATCACCGTGATGCTGTGCCTTGTCCTTTCTTGGTGTGAGGGTTTTTAATACTGGCTTCGAAAATGTATTTTGTTTAATTTTGATTTGAACTGTGTCAATTTAATCTTACAAATCTCTGGAACTGAAGTAAAATTTTGGTCAAATGTAATTGTTTTCAAAGTATATAATTTAGCTGGATGATGCGCGCGGTTCCTTGTGGATTTTTCGCGGCATCTGCAGGTGTCTTGTACGGTCTGATTTATTCTAAACTACACCTCCCTAAAATTTTGGATGTACAAGGGGATTTGAGAGCTCAAAGGATCTGTCACTCAGGGCCGATTGCTAAAACGTGGCGTAAACCATTGCTGTGGTTTAAACCCATGAATCAGTTGTTAAAACGAGGTTTCCCGCCAAATCACAAAGCATGGCTTGCATACGCTTCGAAAAAGTGGAGCCATGGCAAGGGTAGGCCTGAGGCGTGGCCTCTACTGATATGGGACCGTTTTACAGCAAAATAACCTAATATTCGCAGATGCCTTAACTCGTTTCGCTTTACTTTGGTCTATTTCATGGACATTTTAAATATCTGGAATTCCATTAGACTGAGCTAACCTCGTTAGCTTCACATATCATGAGACTAATTTATTATTTTTCTCAGATGATCAACTACAACAAAGTGGTATAATCTCATTTCCTATCGATTAACATTTAATTGCTTATTATATGTAACAAAGGAATTCATACTGATAATTGTGTGCTGAGAGCAACGTTTATCAAACTGTTCTAAGTGTATGAAGTTATCGAGTTACGTATAATCATTTTCTTTATATTATTCCAACATTTTACGCACGTTCTAGACTTCAAATTTAAGCAGAAAGCTAACCTCATTTACATGAAAATGTATTATTCATGCCAGACAATCAACTGTAATAAAGACATATATATATATACGTTGGTTACACCACTTGGCATTACTTCAATACGAGATCTGAATTTGGTAGGTACTTTTGTTTTTTCTGCCATTAGAGCCACCCTGTGGCCATTTACTGGTCAGTTATAAACGTTTAGGGCTCTAAGCCGCAAAGCGTAGCCGAGAGAGGAGTGCGACCGCAACTGCGGAAGGACGAGAGGGCGTAGCTGAGGGATCTTTGAAGATAAAACCCCAATGATCCCAAGAAGAAGTCAAAACATCTGTTATCTGGTACATTTCACATCTGAACAAGATATTTTCAACACTTTCAAATATGGATCGCCTGAGGCGGTTACACCTATTATTTGAACTATTTCTTAAGGGTGCTGTGTGTATGTGTATCCACCCACCATACATTTTTACCCAATTAAATATCAAGCTTATTTCGCAAGTACCTGTTAATGTTATGATCAATTGTATTATGCCTAATAAAATGTATACACTAAGGGAATTGAGATTGATAATTATGAGCTGTGGGAAACATTTGGCAAATTCCTCTGAGTTTATTAATTAATAACTCTTGAGTTAGATTCATCTATTATTACAAAAAGGAAAGAAATGTTCAAATACTAACTGACCCGGCAGACTTCCTCAATCGATAATTAAAATACCTAAGTTTTGTATAAAATATACTTAAAGCAAACAAAAGGAATCCGTAATTAATAAAAAAAATCCTCGTTGTGAATGAAGTTTTATTATTATTTTCGATTGATTACACATGATGTTGCTTACTTACAAAACAGAGTTTTTCTGAAATACTGGCTATTTATAAGGTTTCAATTTGATATTGACAGACACACACACACAGTTATGATACAGTCTGTTAATCAATTTACAGCTTTCTGATAAACTATATTTTTTGTTTTCTTTTGTGGTGCGTAAATAAACAAAGGTGACGGTTTTCCGACGCGCGAACACGCGTCGTATAATTGTCCATGCGCAAAACAGGGAAACTCCAAGTTGATTCCGCAAACTTTCAACGACTAGCCTTGCGATTTATTTATGGTTATCGCAAAAGCCACACGTACTGGAAATTGTAAACGTTTAAAATCGAATGGTAAATCCGTTGGAATCATCGGTATGCGCGGGATCAAAACATCCTCTCCTTTGTATTTTCCCTTTATGGTTGTTGCCTCAATGGCGTTATTCATCACCTTTTTCACAGCCAGGCTTGTTCCGTTGCACAGTCGAGGTTGATTGATGTTACGCAGCATGATGACAACTGATCCAACTTTTAACTGCAAATTATGAGGTGGTATTCCAGGCAATTCTACGAATTTAAAAACTCCGTGGGATAGTTGAATACGTCATCCTGGTTCATAACGGTGTAAAGCAAAACACAGTGTAGAAGAGCCGAGAGTAAAAAAAAAGGGGTGTACAAAACAGGAAACAAACAGAAGGGAATGAAATGTGCCTTTACAACAAAATATTGTACGTTTGAAACAGGGTAATTTATAAAAGATTGTATAAACATGTCATATGTCCACGTCTAATATAGTATAGAATAAGCTAGTATTAAGTAATATAAGCACCCTGAGTTGTAATGTCAGAGGTAGATAGTAAAAATATATGAAAACATAAGAAAAATCAAAATGCTCACAGCTGTGATGGCCAATGACTAAACGCTCGAACCATCCTGCGAAAAAAAAAAAAAAATGCATTCCAAAGTGAAAATAATTAAGTGCAGTGTAAATGCAATTGTCACGAAATCTATAGTGAAAACAGTGAGACTCCAAGAGAACACGTATCAAGAGCATCAAAGGCCAATACAAACACTATAAACAACGTTGATGCAACACACCTTATAAAGAAATTTGTATAAAACTATTTTAAAGCTGCGATCAGCCGCAGCTGAAAGTTTGTTAGAATAAGTTAGATTAAGATGCAATATTGTACATAGCTGTAAATAGTGGTAAAACCCCAAGGAACCTCCAAACACTGCCGGGCCAAACCAAAGCATAACCGTACTCAAGCAAAACTAAATCGTACCAGGGCAAAGTAAACGAAAGAGATCTGCGCAAACTAACACTAGCATACAGCGAAAACAGCCTAAAAGATGCCGGTCCCCATGGCCGCGCTCGCCAAAGCGTCTCGCTTTGGTGTTTCGCAGCGCAGGGGATCGTTGATTCGAGTTCCGCCTTGGGTATGGGTGTTTTATGTTTGTGTATGTCCCGATCAGACTCCGGAACTGTATTTAAAAAAAAAATTAGTCCCATTTTCATTACTTTATCTTATTTACATTCCAGGACTAGAAAGGGTAATAGCTGATCATATCCAGAATGTATAAATACACATGGAAGCTAGAGTGTATGGTTTATCATGACTAATAACATTAAACAGATCATTAGAAATGAGAACTATTGTTGTAACTGATTGCTGCATGCAGACTAAAGAGGTCATAATTTTACATTAAGTGAATGCTGAGGTTTCAAAACAATTGTGTTCTCATTAATGAACCTCATATGAAATGTTCTCTAGTTGCAAGCACTATTGTGTATTATTTGAGATGTAATATGCAATACAGTTTAAATTCCTAATTGAAATTCTGGAAACTAAACACTGAGTTGTGAATTGTGTAAGCTCTCTGTTCTACACATTTGATTCATGCCTAGTCAAGACGTTCCTTTAATATGTTCTAACACATACAGATGTGTTATGATACTCGTGCATAATAATTGTTTACTGATTTTGTTCTTTTAGTGTGTGGTTCAATTTTGTACCATTCACACATTCGTGTGCCTGTTTGATTCAAGGAAAGCTGTTGCAGTAATTAATACTGCAACAAATATTAATTCAAATAGCTTTACAAACAGTGGCGTTTATTGATATGGAACCACATATATACGTATGTCTAAAACCCTATTATAAGATACATTTATGTCTAACAATATTATAGTTAAGTAGTCTTATCCTTTGCAATGACATAGCCCATATTCTTCGACCTAAAATTTGTGATGATTACATGGAATTGCAAGACATTAACGTTGTCATCTGTGAGTTTTCTTGGTTAACTTATTTTTCTTCGATATCAGTGCATATGACATACACAATGTTTATAAGCATTCACCAAATAAGTATTATATATATAAATGAATTGCTGTTCGTTAGTCTCGCTAAAACTCGAGAACGGCTGGACCGATTTCGTTAATTTTGGTCTTGAATTATTTGTGGAAGTCCAGAGAAGGTTTAAAAGGTGAATAAACATGAAAATGCTCGGAATTAAATAAAAATAACAATTTTGTTTTCCCTTTGATGTGTCCCCCGTCGTTTAGAAATCAAATTGAAAGAATAGTTTAAAATGAATAATTAATTAGAATTTTTATATTTTTCTAACTACATATTTATTCTCAGGAGGTAAAAAATAAACTTAATTTTAGCTAGGTTCAGTTGGTAGATTAATTACAGTTGTTAACTGTCTATCAGATTACTTTTATGTAGATTGATGAATCTTAAGTTTCGACACAAATTAAATTTCTGAACGCAACCATAATATTTGACATTTGACAACCAACTATATGTAGATTGATAAATCTTAAGTTTTGTCACAAATTAAATTTCTGAACGCAAATATAATATTTGATATTTTGCTAAGTGCGTGAGAACGTTTCTCACTTTGATTAATTACAATGTACGATGCCGAGGAGAAAACGACGTTGCAGTCAATCAAATGTGCGAAGAGCTACCTCACGTGCTAACCGCACTGATGACCAGAGAGAGACAGATCAAGAAAATAGTCGTATTGCTATGTCAGAATTGCCTGAGTGACGGGTTCTCCGGTTTCCGTCGCCATCGCGTTCCACCGGTGCTCCATCTTCATTCCATGTATCACCAGTGTCTCGCCTGCGGTGACATTTGTAGTAAAACCGGGCGTTAAACACTACAAAAAAACATCCATCTATCTATCTTGTCCATCTGTGTGTCTGCTTGAGGCTTACAATAACCTTAATAAGCAGTGCAGGCATTTATTTCTCTGTTTGGTGATATATCGTTCAGAAGATTACACTGAATTGATAGGCCGATCACAACAGGATGCTAAAGTTGCGAACGCACGTATAGTAAATATAGCAACAATGTGCTCCATTTAAACTGTACTGTCTTTTAAGCATGAGCATCTAAGTCAAGCTTAATATAGCAGGAGGTAAACTCAAACTTATTATAATTGTTCATAATTTACGCCGCCTTAAATTGTCACCTTAACTTAAATATCTCATTCCAATACAATGTGTTGGATTTTCACGCTACGCCGCGTTAAGTCAGTTCGTTAAGCTCAGCATAATCCTGGCTTTAAACGCTCTAAACATCCTGCAGTAAAGTTACAGGTGAATTTCAGTTGCTTCAACTCAGATTAGACATAAAGCTAAGTCATTTTTATACCCAACCCTCTAAGAGTTCTACATAAATATTACAATTGAATATCAGGTGTGGTAAAAAAGCAAAGGCATTTTCTAATCTCACTCTGGGGTCCTCCAGTCACATAACAAAAAGAAAAAAAAAAAAAAAAAAAAAAGTAGTCTCCAAATATTTCCCTTGTTCTTTGAAAGCCCAGAAAATTAGTGAAAAATGTCAGATCGTTAGTAGGATCGAAGAGAAAATAACAAATGAAATTACGTTTTATTTATGGACGCTCTTTAGCTGCGTTCCATTATGTAATGGGCGTGAAAGATCGCTTAATTTTGCTCAGAGCCTCTCTATCAAGGTTGGTGTCCTTTTACGTTCCGTAAGTGACATTTGTAGTAAAACCGGACGTTAAACACTATAAAAAAAAAACAAAAAAAACATCCATCTATCTATTTTGTCCATCACTGCCAACCTGGATTGAAAGTTGGACACATATTGTGGTTACAAAGTTACTCAGAGATGGCGCAAACATTCAGGAGGTTTATTTGACCAACTTTGGTTGCAACTAAACTCATCATTCATTCTATTGCTAAAGGATAAGCAAAAAGTTGTATACATAAATCATGACATGTCAGTTGAATTAACAGGATTTATTTATAATTTATTAAAGTTATTTAACAATAATTAGATAGTTTTATGATATTTCCTTTTTTAGATTGTCTTTATCTTCAGTCAATATTTTCGTAGTCTGTGTTGGTAGCTCCAGAGTACTCCATTTTTGTTCTGAAGCATTGGATGGTGGGTGAAACTGTGAGTTTATGGGTAATTTCCCAAGATTCTTTATAATGCTTTCAGACGAGTAAGGTTTTGCCTGGCGTATTGTAAGTCCAGGATTTCAAAAACATTTGTTAAAGTAAACAAATTAAAAAAAAAAATAACAACTCGTCTTGAGTACTATAGCAACACTAGTTTATCCGCCTTCTGTGAAACGATACAAACGCCTTTAAAATTACATATTGCAGACTTATCTATTCTTTGAACCAAAAAATGCATCATAATACTGGCACGTGAAAGAAGAAGAAATAAATAAAACAAATTCTCAATTCTGTTGAACGTGTGCCAGTTATACTGCTTTGCATTTTTAATAGTGATAGTTTAACATCAACTACAACAGCATAATTACGTTAATTTGCCAAAGATGAATCTAAAAACATTTGAGTCTTGTAAACAAAACCTCTTTTGCGACTTAAAGTAGCTTACTTTTTAAACATATAATATATTTCAAAAGTTTGTTGCTCTTGTGAGAAATGTAGATATTTTAATAATTTTAATATTATAAACGATGCCCATGTAAGGAATGTTACACATTTTAATAATTGCAATAATATAAACTAACATTCCTATCGTGAATAAAGCTTAATTTATTGTTTGATATTAAAATAAAGAAAGCCTCTTTGGTTTGTAACCTATGAATTGAAATATGGCTGGTGTAATTATGATAAAATGATCAGTACGCCTCAACATTCTTATTCACAGAATAAATCCTATGTAGTTTCTGTGTAATAGGCATAATATGTTAATTGAATATTATTGGTAGTGGGAGACAAAGTTTTGAAGTCAATTAAAACTTTAGGGTGTTGTATTGATGACATGTGTTAGCCATGTTATTGAGATCTTAGTAATTCCACTGGTATTATTTGGCCTATTGCATTCAAATAAGCTCACTTTCAGCATTTAATCAGCATATATGAAGTGGTAGTTACTTGAAAGGACAATGAATAATTTTCACCCAAGAGCAGCTAAATAACTATTTCTCTTCAGCATTTTAGTAAGTTAAAAAATGTTCATAAACCATTTAGCTTTGAATTTTTGATGGCCACCTTCAGTTATATTTTGTCTTTTCATTAGATCCTGTGAAGGAACAACATAGGGAGATTCTATTGTAAGGGTGTGACATTTGCACTATAGCTTAAAATTTGAGTGCACATAAAACTCAATAAACTAAGCAGGTATTATTTTAAATACCTAACTAGTGTTGAGATGTTTCTATTAAATAGTTTTAACAATGGTGGTTTGTGGCTGAAATTTTTGGTGGTTGCAAAACAATGTATTGTATTGGCAATTATAAATTATCCCAACTATCAATTTTGTTAGTCATTTTTTTCCTACTTTATGCCTATAACCCACATGAATAACTCAATGTAATATAGATCTCAGAAATGAATACAGGAGTGTAACAATTTTCCCCAAACAGTACGTGTAACATGTAAAAGGATGGTATGACTTGCTCAAATCCAAAAGTAATGTTAACCAAGTGAGCTGCCACCTCATTGTAATGGTTTTTTCACACAATCACATGAATAGTTTGCAATTACTCAGTTTTCAAAAATAATACTTTTGGCATATTTACATACAAATTCAATTCTTCTATTCTTTAATTTAATGAACTTTTCCATCAGTCATTCATAAAAATCCTGAATTTCACTAATATCCTCATGCACTGATAGCAGTGCCAAAACATTGAGTCTCTTCGTCATTATATTTCTTAAATTCCACAGTGTAAAAGCAACATTCAGGTTCTGATTTTGTTTGTAAATTAGTTCCAACTCTGTATGCAGCTTTTCTTACAGCAGCAAAATATAGAATTGCGCTTATATGAAAATTTCTTCAGAGAAACTTCCACAGAAGTTCTCAAATAACTTGTTACACAGTAAAGATGCAGCTTCTAGATGCCCATTATAAGCAGAATCATCTGTAACAATAGTTGTAATGTCACACACTTCTTGGCATCACCTACCTTTGCAAATTCCATACTTTTTCTTTTCTTCAGTGATAAAGGAACATCTTGTGTGCACTTCATCAGTATTTCCTTTTCTATTTGTTGTTTAAACATAAGGATGTCATTCTTTAACATCACCCTATTTGCTCTTCTTTTGCAGTTGCTAGTACAAAATGTCTATATGAGGTAGGCCTTTATGGAAAACTGTTAACCAGAAAATAACATTTGGGTTTCCAAGGGCTCTTCTTCAGCTCTGGCTTCATTTAGTGTGGTTGTTTAAGTGTAGCTCTCTTCTATAGGTAATTTTGAAGAAATTTTTCAGATTTTAATTTTTCATACACAACTTAATAGTACAAATATTTTAATTCCATCTTGTTAATGCAACTCTGGGCAGTCTTGCCTGTATTACTTTCTCAAAAATCTGATGTGTTCCATTCACATGACTTTCTCTATATCTCTGTAAATTATTAATGTTAATAAGCTTATCTTTTATTTATTTCATGCTAATCGAGAAAAATTAGCAGAAATAGTCTTAATTTCAAGCTTTATTGTAAGTAGAAGCAAAATAAGGGAGTACCATAGGTTAAAGTGAAAGCCAAAAGCTGTTTGCTATGTGACTGATGTTCCTTTGTTTGTATGGACAGGAGTTGACAAATTCCTGAATGAGAAAACTAAGTTTTTCAAAGCTGAAACCAAGAAAAAGGAATATCTCAAAAACGATCAACTCCATGAAAAAAATGTATATAACATAAATTGTGTGTTTTAACGTGCTCTACATTTTTTGTGGGTTAAGTTTTTGTCCATCTCTTGCAGTTTAGTAGTTAAGAAAAATTCATCCAGAATAAAGTAGTCTTCAGAGGCTATTCCCAGAAAATTCAAAATATACATTTTATTTGTCAGGTAAATAACTTTAATATACAATATTTGAATCAAAATCGTTAGAGCCATTTTTTAGAAAATCAAAATTTTCGAAAAAAGTTCCATGTAAAGGGTAGTTTGGGGTGGGGGGAAATTCCTCAAAATCTTCGTGTCGCATCCCTGGAAGATACTAAACGTAAATACGAAGTTTGATATTTTACCGACTTTTCGTTTTTGAGTTATCGTGTTCACAGACACACGGACACACACACACACACACACACAGACCTTTTTCTTAAAATATTTTTTTTGGATACAGGGGACCCTAAAACATATATTTCCGATGAAATCTCAGTATCAAATTTTTTGGTGGAGTGCAATACATTCTCTATACACTATGTACATAGTGCATATAGAGAAAGTAAAAATATCAAATCGAAAAAACTGCTGAAATCTCTAAGAGTTTTGAAAAGAACAAACATACTTGGGAAATAGCATTTGTTGCCTTTGTGTGATTAAATTGAATTGGTGTGCATAAAATATACGTATAGATATGTTTCCCTTTTTACTTGTACTCCATTGGTGCTTTCACTTGTAACATTAGCCCCATCAAAGGTTTTGCAATTAGTTTTTTTTGATATTTCCAAGAAGTGAGACTATTTCATTCTTTAAGTATTATACCAGAGATGCTGCATCTCTTCCTTCGGGATTCATAAACACCCAAAATCTCCTACCATTTCTCATATACATAAAGAATACCAAGACCATTTGATAGTGACTGGAAATGTCAGTTGTCTCATTACACTAAATGGCAACAAATTCAGAAACTCATATTTGTTGTTCTATTTGCTCCCTACAGGCATCCAATATAGAGTCCAACAATTCATTTTGAACTGTTTTTGAAGTTCATTGCTGTATCCAGTTTAGTGCCATAATTAATAAAGCCCATGTACATTTCTGAATTTGAAGATGTAACTTCTTGAATGTTGTTTTTTAACATTTTGTTTAGGACTTGTCAAGACGTACTCAATGTTTTGCTTTCACAAGAGTGAAAGATGTACCATATTAATATGGTGTAATGTTTCTTCATGCTATTTTTTCTGTTAAATGTTCATTCATTCCTTTAACTGTCCACAAACAATTGCTGCTTTTAGGAGCAAACAAAACAGGAAAAGGACTTGTGAACTTGCAGCCACAGACACAGTCATACACCTTGTATATGTCCTTAAAATTGAACTATGGCTTAAAAAAACAATTTCATTTATTTTAGCTTTCTCTCTTTCTATTAAGAATTGGAGTCTCGAGGACCTAAAGATTTCAATTCTGTCGTTTACTTTATATAGCATGTATGTTCAATGTACATAGTAAGAAGAGAAGATAATTGTGTTCCACCCAAAAATTGATGCCAAGGTTTTCCATAAATACACGTTTTAAGCACCCCTGAATACAAAAAAAGCTTTTTATAGAAAAAAGGCCAGTGTGTGCGTCTCAGCATGTATATGTTGACAGCATAGCTCTAAGAGCAAATTTAGCATTTAAGTTTAGCATCTTCCAAGGATGCAACACCAAGGTTTTCAGAAAAATCCCCTTACCCCAAACTATCCTTTACATGAAACATTTTTGGAATTTCTTGATTTTCTAAAATTGGCCATGATTTTGATCAAAATGTTTTATATTACTGATATTTTCATGAAAGTTAAAATGTATATCTGAAATTCTTGGAAATAGTCCCTGTAGTCTTCTTCATTCTGAATGACTTTTGTATACCTAACTGTTAAAACTGTTAGAGATAAACAAAAATGTGGATCTTGTTAAAACACACAATTTATGTCATGTACAGGTTTTTATAGAGTTAAAAGTTTCTGAGATATTCCTTGTTGCTTTCAGTTTTAAAATACTTTAACTTTTCTGAAACAAGATGTTGTCATCTGTTTCATCTCTCTTTGGTTTTACTATTGACCTTGGAAAGAAAGCCGAATTTCAGTGACAATCACATAGTGACATCTTTTAAAACATTTGACTATAGCTTTATCCAGTGTATTCTCTTATTTCCTTTCTACCAATAAGTAACGGAGTAATAGGCCCATTTCTGGTAACGTTTATCTTGATTTGCATAAAATGATGTAAATAAAAGAATAATCTTTTATGCAAATATACAGAATAGTTAGAGAGAGTGTGAATGAAATATATCAGATATTTTTTTTTTTTTTTCAAGAGTTAGCCCTAAAAACTGCACTTCCATAAAGAGTTATACAGAGTTATCCATATTTCTGTAGCCAATAGAATTATAAAGCCACCTGCAATACTCTGTTTAAGTAACATTAACTTCACAAAGTACACTAAAATTAGAAACTTTCATGTTTTAACACTACACAAGAAATTGGGGGAACTGCACAAGGCGCAGATGCAAATGTGCTGAATAAGCACATACTAATTGTCAAGTGGAAGAGTTCCAGTGCTAAGCCAGGACTGTTCATAAAACTTTGTTGAAGCATAACGGGCATTATTTAATTACTTCCTGGAGATTTATAAGGTTAAAATGAAACACTGCCCATTTTAATTTTTCATATTTTTGATGACTTCTTTACTATTTTTCTGTCTGTCTTAGAAGCTCTTTCCTGAAGAGCTCCAGTCCCAGACTGGCCAATCCTCCCTCAGGTTCATAAAGTAAAATAAATTTACTAAAATGAACTTGAAGGTCTTCTACTGTCTCCATGTCTGTTTTAGTACATTCTCCATTTTCCAATTGGAGATCGTTCACAAATTTTTGTGTGAATATTTCTTATCTCTTCACAGTATTTCTGCAAAGCCTCATTGTGTTCATTCAATGATTTGCTATAAGCAGTCCACTGTTTGGTTGATTTTCAAAGTTAAATAATTGCAAATTTTCTTCCTTTTACTTCTAAGGTCTTGATTCTTAAGGGCACATTCCCGTTGACTTGCCTTGTTTTTCAGAGGGCAGTTATTAAATGCTAAGATTATTGCATCCTGTAAATGCAATTTGTAAACCTTCATAATCATGAAATATATCATTCATTTTACTCAGATTACAGACTAGGTGTTTCCTGTAGGGATTCCTGTCAGCTCATTTTGATTCATGATGTGTTCTGATTTGTTTAGAATTAAATCTTCAAATTAAATGTATGTGTGGTCTAAACAACATTCATCCTCAGACTCATGCCAATTTGAAATAAAGCTTCTCACATAATTTGTTGATAACTTGCTGTCATCTTGCAGCAACAAAGATAGATCTGTTGCCCACATATGTTGTAAAGAAACTCGTGTATAGCCATGCTTCCCCATGTAGTCTAATGAGAGTTAGTATTACCAATTGTCCATTGGAGTAACAGCTAGCTACCAGCAATTCTAATTCCCTCTTATCATCAAATAGAAAGTAGACAACCTTTGATCCACTTTCCCCCATTGGTTTTACTGTCACTGCCATGAGGTCCCTGGAAACTATATTTAAGTCATTTTTTTTTGGTCGCCCTCCATGGTGTAATGGTTACCATGCTAACTTCAGTTACCCAAGGTTGCGGGTTCAAACCCGGCGGAGGACGATGGATTTTTTCAGGTGTAAAAATCTTTAGCATGGCTTCCTTCGGAAGGAAAGTAAAGCTGTTGGCCCCGTGTTGTAGATTTACAGTGCATAAAAGAACCTCAAGCAGAGCAAATTAAGCAGTTTTTCATGCCCAACTTAGGATGGGATGCTGAGAACCACAGTTTAAAATTCCATTTTACATTTTCTAAGTAATTTTTAACTAAGATGCAAATTCTAGGAATATGTCAGTTCTGTTATAAATTAATTTCTTGCCAGCCTCTGTAAGACCTTTAATTTCCTCTTTGGTAACATGAGGCTTCATCCTTTTTAAACCAGGTTTCCTAGATGAATGCCATATCAAAGGTCTTCAACTTCACGCAGATCACAGCAGATGCTGCTCTACTGTTTTGAAGATTTACCTGCAGTATCCTCATCACCTCAGTACTTGTCCTCCGGGAATTTAAAAGATATTCTTCAAAGTCCCCAGAAAGCCTTAAAGCCTTTTTGAGGGCCTATATGAGTGGAAGTCACTCAAGAAGGTTAGTGTTTGTCCTTTCTTGATGACCTTCCTACTCAGAGTCTGCCATTCTTTTGTTTTTAGCTTACGTTTTGTTTCTCATGCTTTTGACAACTGGAATTATCTCACAAGTATCTGGTATCCAGGCTGGCACCACAGGGAGATTCTTGGATTCTACTACTTTCAACTTTTCTCCTTCCCAAAGTTCTACAAGTCCATTAAATATTTGGTTTAACCAATCTTTAGTGATTTAATTTGAAAGGTACAAATATTGTACCAGTAAATTGGTATCATATGTCATTTCTACCTATAAAATGAAGGATGAATTGCAAGCCAATTCAGGGAGTTGTGAAGGAGTTATGAGTCACACTTCAACAGGAGTGTTAGCGCGAAGTGGTGTGCAAGCAGCAGAGTAGGAAGCTATCTACTGTCTAAGCATCAAGTGAGTTGTTTGTGGCTATAAATTAGAGACTTCATTTGCAACCAATTTTTGAGTCAATAAGGACATTGGTTACACTGGTATCAGGATGGCATTAAGAAGCCAAGATGGAAGAGATGGAAAAGTTTGTTGGCCAAAATAAAGAAAATGGAATCCAGCATGGAAAAGGTGGAAGAGGAACTGGAATGGAAACCACAGTGGAGAAGATGAAAGAGAAATGGAGTCAGTAATGGAGAACCTGAAAACAGAATTTTCTAACAAAATTGACAAACAATTGTCCATCATGAAGAAAGATGTGGAACAGTTTGGGGAAAAAGTGGAAAAGCTGAGTGAAATTGTGAAAGACTGCAACCAATGCCTGGAAACTGCCGGAGAGCAACTTATGCCTTGGAGGAAAAAGTTAACAACAGCACCAAGAAACTAAACACCTTGGTGGAAAAGATGCTCAATGGAAGGTTAAAAGGTTTGAAGGTCGAGATACCAGGATGGGACACATCTGCGCACATCAAGCCACCTCAATTTGAAGTCTTTCATTGACAGTTCGCTGCCTCACCATCCATAACCTGTGGTTAGCAGAAGAGGAATGCACACCTGGCATCCCAGGGGTGCATTAAGCTGAGATACGACAGTGCGTGATGCTATAAAATGGTCCACGAGGTGTTAACAGCAGGTTCTAATGGAGGTGACCAAGACAATACTCTGTCCACATTGAAGACCAGGAGTATTCGCTATGAAAGGGAGGGGAAAGCAATTCAGAGACCAGGACACCTTCAGGTGGTGTGTGCTACTGAATGACTCTTCACCAAGATGGCAAGCAAGTAAGGATCACCATGGCAAGGGGCATGTCGGGCCCATCTTCACCACCTGTTCAAGTGACACTACAGACCTTAGGCAAACAAGTGGATGACAACCTCATCACAGATGGCTGGACTCGGCCAAGATGAGATGCTGCTCCAGAGCCTACATGAACATCCAAGAATCTGCAGGGTGACCTGAAGGATGATGCATGAGAGAAGTGAGGTGGTGATGGGGGCCAGTGGTCAAGGAACCTGATATTGGGCCAGAAAACATCACTGCACAGATCATGTAATGCCTGATCTTTGTTGCCTTGCCAGGAGGAAGTATCCAATGAGACTGCTGAATCTGAAGGACACCGAACAATATATCCTAACTCTGTCCTAACACATTGGGACAGGGCTAGGAAAATGTGAGCAGCTGCAAGTGTATCAGCATGCAATAAATCTGAACACCCAACATCATCACAGGACCTGGCCCAGGCTGAAATACTTGCTGTAAAGGGCAACCGAGCATCTGACTGCTTCGCAACTGACGAGGGTCCAGTGACTACTTAGCTGACACCTATTCCTCTTATGTGAAGGGAACAGTGATTATGGTTGCACTGACAAAGTACTCCACAACATCGACATTGGAGATGCTTGACCTCTCCGGCAATCACAAAGATGTGTTTCCCTGGCGAAGCAGCAGAGGTAGGGCTTTGGCAATTTATGGTTATGCCCTTTGGCCTCTGCAATGCATTAGTCACCTTCCAGCACCCCATAGGATCAGTGAAAAAATGAAATGGCCTGTTATTTATGGACGCTCTTCAACTGCTTTGGTTCTCAGCGTCCCATTCTATATTGGGCGTGAAAGATCGCTTAATTTTTGCTTAGAGGCCTCTGTTATCAGGCTTGAGGTTCTTTTACGTGCCGTAAATCTACGACACGGGACCCACAGCTTTACTTCCCTTCCGAAGGATTTTTACGCCCGAAAAAATCCATCGTCCTCCGCCGGGTTTGAACCCGCGACCTTGGGTATATGAAGTTAGCATGGTAACCATTACACCACGGAGGGTGATACCATAGGATCAGTGGTGAGATGGTTGACATATGATGCCTGCCTACATTATTCAGATATCACTGAGGGCAGTAACTTTAAAGAAATCTTGAGAACCTGAGCAAATTACTGTAAAGGCTGTGGGCAGCTAACTCTTTTGCAAGCAAGTGAACTACTTGGGCCACATGGTCTCACCATCTGGTGTGGCCATGGACATGGCTCAGGCAGTCAGAGATGCCTTGTGCGAAAGACAAACAAGAGCTGCATAACTTCCTGGGCCTCTGCAGCTACTACTGCAAATTTGTGAGAAATTTCTCCAACATCGCAAAATTCTTCACCTGGCCTTGCATGTGGTCAGAAGTGACATAGGTGGTTCCAGGTGCTAAAGATAGTACTCTGCAGTGTGCCTATTTTAGGATTTCCACAACCTTTTGGTGACTTTATTGTGGACACTGTTGCTAGCAACAATGCCAATGGCAGCATTCTATCACAGGACTAGGATGGCCAGGAGAGGGTAATTGCCAACTATAACAAGCCGCTCTCCAAAGCAGTTAGGAACTAGCGCATTACTCGGCAAGAGTTCTTGGCAGTAGTTAAGGTGCTGGAACACTTCCATAAGTACCTGGATGTACAGCCATTCCACCTGAGGACTAACCACTCTGCCCTCACTTGGCTGTAAAGTTTCAAAAATCTGAAGGGCAAGGCAGCTCTTTGAATCCAGAAGCTGCTTTACATCAGAATATCAGAAAGGAAGGAGCCATTCCAATGCAGATGCCAGAGGAATTGGACCATGGCACTAAGGTTGAAAAGAAGGAGTGTGCCACAGCTGTCCATGTGATGCTGCTGGATGGGATAGTATAGGGCTGAAGAGGGAGCAGCTGGCAGATGCCAACTTGGGACTACTGCTGAGAGAAGTGAAGGTAGGGACTAGACTGAACCTGGGAGGACATCACACCAAGGATTAAAGTGTACAAGTGACAATGGAATTCATTGAAGATTAAGGATGGGGCACTCTTCAGAGTATGGTAGTCACCGGATGGGAAGACCGAGAGAGAGCAGCTGATCCTTCCTGGAGCAAGTACATGCAGGGATTTCAAGAGGACATTTAGGACCCAACTGAACCATCAACAAGCTTTGACAATGGTACAGCTGGTTGAGACTATGGACAGATGCTGAAAGGTGCGGCCCACAGACCAGGAACTGGGGCCATTGATGTAGCTGGACCAATTCCTGTGTCAGACAGGGACAACATGAATTACTTCATCAAGTGGTTGGAAGTGTATTTCATCCCTAGCCAGGAGGCCAAGGCCATTGCAAACTGTTTTGTCGCTATGGGGTACCAATGGAGCTACACAGTGATCTGGGCACCAACTCCTGAAGCGACTCGGAGTGCACAAGATGCGCACAACACCCCTTCACCCACAGATGGCATGGTTGAGTGGAACATTAAGCCTCTAGCAGAACATTTGAGGAAGGTTGTGTGGCCAATTATCAGAAAGGCTGGGATGTGAGGGTGCTACTTTTCTTGCTGGCCTGCCACTCTTCATGACTCAGTCTATTTGGTGTACCTTGCGACCTGGTGTTCAGTTGACTATCTTGTAGACCAACTTCAGGACATGCATGAGATGACCAGGTGGCAAGTGGAAGGATGAAGATCCGTTACAACCAGCAGCCAGAAACAGTTAGGTTACACTTGGACTGGAGTGTTATCAGTGGTATGCTGTGAAGTGTGTGTGCATTGAAGCATGGAGTGAATTGTTTGGAGTAGTGAATTAAAGACTTTATTTGTAACCAATTTTTGAGCCAATAAAGACATTTGTTACTATAGCTATTTTAGTCATTGCATATTCTAGGGAGAGGGGGCATTTAACCCTCCTTGCATTGAAAAGATATTGTATACCAGCACTTAAACATCAGCTGTGAACAGTTGAAAATGGTAAACATTGATCATGCGAATAAATTTCTGGAAATATTAATGTAATCAGATGTGACAGGCAGCAATAAAAAAAGTGAAAAAACAGTTAGTTGAAATAGTGTAAATGCAGAACAAAAGTTGATTGTGTAAAATTCTCGCTCTCACTCTCAAATATTTCAATGGCATTTTTTGATTTTGTTTATTTTTTCATTTACCCCCTTTAGCTATTATAGTCCGTAAACAACTGCTAGTGTTTTTCTTGTTGAATTGTTGGGTTTCTGAATGTTAGTTTATTAATTTTATGCTCTTAAACACTTGCAGATTCACTCCCACATTCATGCTTCCAGGCTCAGCGGGGAATAAGGAATGATTCTAGTAACAGAAAAACTCCCTGTCCCAGCCAGGAATTGAACCCGGGATTTCTTTGTGAGAAGACAGATCATAGAGGTAGTCAGTGGTTTAATGTCTTTAGCTACAGTCTAGTTCATTCATTTGTAACAAATTGGTAACTTTTTATTGGTTATGATAAAGCTGCATATAAAGTTTTCATTGTTGCACAACTTTGTGCATGAATGAAGTTGAGCAAGAAAAAAATCAGTATCAGCATCATGGAAAGCTGAAGATTCTTAATTTGAGTGTTGAACATCCCATTGAAAAATAATATCAAACATAAATTAAGCCGTTAGCACAATAAAGAATAAAAGTATTTGCATCTCAAAGCCATTGAATTATCATGCAGGCTCACTGAGCTCTCTCCATACAGTATTGGCACACAAGGTCAACTCCACACTGTCAGATTGAATTATCATGCAGGCTCACTGAGCTCAGTGAATCAAGCTCTCAGCATACAGCATTGTCACACAAGGTCAACTCCATCTGTCAGATTGAATTATCATGCAGGCTCACTGAGCTCAGTGAATCAAGCTCTCTCCACACAGCATTGTCACACAAGGTCAACTCCACACCTTCAGGTTGAATTATCATGCAGGCTCACTGAGCTCAGTGAATCAAGCTCTCTGGATACAGTATTGGCACACAAGGTCAACTCCATCTGTCAGATTGAATTATCATGCAGGCTCAGTGAATCAAGCTCTCTCCATACAGCATTGTCTCACAAGGTCAACTCCATCTGTCAGATTGAATTATCATGCAGGCTCACTGAGCTCAGTGAATCAAGCTCTC
This sequence comes from Hymenopus coronatus, assembly GCA_030762935.1. Classification (NCBI taxonomy): domain Eukaryota; kingdom Metazoa; phylum Arthropoda; class Insecta; order Mantodea; family Hymenopodidae; genus Hymenopus; species Hymenopus coronatus. Next base: position 90,826,065 of record CM060887.1, on the reverse strand, counting down.
AGCATACAGCATTGTCACACAAGGTCAACTCCATCTGTCAGATTGAATTATCATGCAGGCTCACTGAGCTCAGTGAATCAAGCTCTCAGCATACAGCATTGTCACACAAGGTCAACTCCATCTGTCAGATTGAATTATCATGCAGGCTCACTGAGCTCAGTGAATCAAGCTCTCAGCATACAGCATTGTCACACAAGGTCAACTCCATCTGTCAGATTGAATTATCATGCAGGCTCAGTGAATCAAGCTCTCTCCATACAGCATTGTCTCACAAGGTCAACTCCATCTGTCAGATTGAATTATCATGCAGGCTCAGTGAATCAAGCTCTCTCCATACAGCATTGTCTCACAAGGTCAACTCCATCTGTCAGATTGAATTATCATGCAGGCTCACTGAGCTCAGTGAATCAAGCTCTCAGCATACAGCATTGTCACACAAGGTCAACTCCATCTGTCAGATTGAATTATCATGCAGGCTCACTGAGCTCAGTGAATCAAGCTCTCAGCATACAGCATTGTCACACAAGGTCAACTCCATCTGTCAGATTGAATTATCATGCAGGCTCACTGAGCTCAGTGAATCAAGCTCTCAGCATACAGCATTGTCACACAAGGTCAACTCCATCTGTCAGATTGAATTATCATGCAGGCTCACTGAGCTCAGTGAATCAAGCTCTCAGCATACAGCATTGTCACACAAGGTCAACTCCATCTGTCAGATTGAATTATCATGCAGGCTCAGTGAATCAAGCTCTCTCCACACAGCATTGTCACACAAGGTCAACTAAACAAGAACAGTTCTAAAAATAATTGTAATATGCTGTCATTTTGGGCTTTTGAACCGATTTTCTTATTCAAAAACTTCCCTTGCTTTAAAATTTAAAGCTCTCTCTTACTTTAGGTGCTTTCATTACTTGGTGCTACTTCATGCATCTGTCTATCTATATAAATAAAGAACTTAAATTGGTTGATATTTCAAATTTGGTTGAACTTGGTACAAATCTGGTTTAAAAGAAGGAACTTCTAAACATTGAAATTTAGGCACATCACAACACATATAATTTTGAAATTGTAAATCCAAGAGCTTGAATTTGATGACACAGTTTAAATTTGGTCATATTGGCAAAAATTAAAGACATAAACTAAACAGCCTCTATAATTTCTGTTATAATAATTCAATTACAATGCAATATAATTACAAATTCAATCAATGAGTGTATGCTTCCAAATTGAGGTTGCAGTGAAAACTTTTCAGACCTAGGCTTCAGGATAGCTTTACTGCTAAAAGAAATAGTGCAATCAAATATATGCACAATTGACAAAAACTCTATACTTAATTTCATTTAATTTTTATCATCATTAGAAGCAATATTTGAACATGAAGCTCTCCAGTAAAATAGGACTAATTACAAAGACTCATTTCCCAATCTATAGGTATCCATATGGCATATTGATTTGTGCATTTGCAAGCCAAGTGGAAGACCAGGGTTTGATTCCTCACAGGTTTATTTATTAAACCTTTTAGGGTATTTAATCAACTTGGCTGAAGGAAAATACTTTACCTTTTATTTTATTTATTATATGAATTGAGACTAAAAACATCTCAGGTCCATTGGCATATGCTCAGAAATGCCATACATCTTTTTACATATTAACCATTAAATATAAATAAAATGTAAAAAATGTTATGCATTTGCATTATACTCTGTCACACACATAACAATACAACAAAAGACTCCATCCTCACATATGTAGGTAGGCTTGCAAACTGCACATTAATGATATAATAAATCCACATACTGGTTGTATTGCTATTTTTTTAAATGATAAGAAAGTAAGTGTTGCTAATTGAACTATGTTAATAGTGCTTACTGAATGTTTATGGATTCAAATTAAGAGTAATGTATATTAAAATATTGCTAAAAATGCACTATTTGTGGGATTGCCCAATAAATATAATACAACAGAGAAAATGTTTTGTCTACACCTGAAATACATTCTACTCCTTCAAAATAAGAAACACACTTGAGGTTAACAAAGGTGAGAGGTACGTGACCACATTGGCCCGACTACGACACTCAGTAGAAAATAGATCCCATCTTTGTCTCTTATTACTTGTAAAATATGCTAAGGATACATTTAATGCTCTCATTGCAATATATTGCATTCAATGTTATTTACAAATAAAAATCAGTCACTTCACTGAAAATGAGCAGTATTCACACAACAAATGCATATATGAATGCACATGTTGCATGGATTAATGACAAAGTGTGTTTCATTGAGTGCATCCAGTATATCTGTATCTTTACGAGCTTGTTTATATAATTTTGGTTTTCTTATTTATGAATGATTGCTTAGAATAAGCAATATTAAAAGTTTACTAAACTACTATTAATTTTTGCTCTTGGTTTTCCATTTTTGAATGAGGAAAGGTAACTTCAGGACTATTTATTTATTTATTTATTTATTTATGCTAAGCTTTATTGTCCAATCTTCTTACTATCTTTTTGAAATATTTCAACTACTGCTACATTTCTATCTATTTTAAACCCTTTCTTCAGGACTATTATGTCCACCTGTTCCTACATTTTTTGTTCAAAGGAAACTCAATAATATGCTTGTCCATTACTGCTGCTGGCAATAAAGGTTTTGAGTTTTAGACATATTTTACCAATGGGTGAATGTAATGGTTAGGTATTACATACAAATAAGTTAGCTTTTGCATAGAATAGATAATGTATTAATTAAGAATTAAAATAGAAAAATTGCATGAAAAAGCAAAAGGAATCCTTTATGCACTGAAAACAAACATCATTGTTAATTTGTGCCTAAAACTCATATAATATTAACAATATTATATCAGCTTGCTGAAAGTAACTTGCCTTTTCTCAAGTTCAGAGCAAGGGCCGTGATTTTCATCTATTTTGAAGTCTAAAGACTTTATTTTGTTATTAAAGAATTACTTTTGTATGTGGAGGAGATTCTATTTCACCAGAAACATGAGGTTCAGTATAGTCCGGATTCTTGAAAGAAATCATTGCACTTTCTCTATTTCAAATAAAACTGTTGGAAATTGGACCATATATTTCTTCCTTGAATTGCTTTTGAGGGTGCTTGCCAACTTGAAAGTTACTGTTTCTACTATATTTATTTTCTCTGCTACTTATCTTAATTAGAGGAAGTGTTCTACCTAAAAATTTGAACTACTCATTTTGAGATTTTCTGAATAACAATAAAAAAAAGGAATGACTGCATTGTAGCGGAGTGGTTAGACCTCTTAACTCTCACCTAGATGGCCTGAGTTTGATCCCAAGCAACCACACGTGGGATTTGTGATGGACAAAGCGGTGCAGGAGCAGGTTTTCTCTTGGTTCTCTGGTTTCTCCTGCCATCGCGTTCCACTAGTACTCCATCTTCATTCCATGTTTCATCAGTGTCATCGCCTGCGGTACCATTCGTAGTAAAAGTGGGCATTAAACACTACTATTAAAAAAAAAAAAAGGAGAAAAACACATGCATAACTAACAAATAAAATATTGGATAAATACCAAACCGGGTATTTAACTTTGACATTTTTTAAGGATACAACACAAAGATTTTAAAGAAAATCCTTCCGTTCCAAACCCTTAACATGAAATATTTTTTTTGTTTTGTCAAAAATGATTCACCTGATGTTTATGATGTCTGCATGACAAAAAAAAAAATCTTATGTGTTCCATTCACATGACTTTCTCTACATCTTTGCAACAAATTATTTTTAAAAAGCTTATGCTTCTTTTTACTTCATGCTAATCAAGAAAAAATTAGCAGAAATAGTCTTAATACTTGCTTCCATGGAAGTACTAGGGAAATAAGGGAGTAGCATAAGCTAAAGATGTAATCAAAAGCTGGTTGCTATGTGACTGAAGTTCCTTTGTTTGTATGGACAGGAGTTGACAAATTCCTGTATAAGAAAAATATAACTTTTTCAAAGCTGAAACCAAAACTAAGGAATATCTCAAAAACGGCCAACTCTGCAAAAAAAAATAAAAAAAAAAAAAATATATATATATATATAAAACATTAATTGTGTATCTAAGGTACTGTACATTTTTGTCTGGTAAGTTTTTGTCCGTCTATTACGGTTTAGCAATTATGCAAAATTCCGTAAAATTCATCCATAATAAAGTAGTCTTCAGAGGCAATTCCCAGAAAGTTCAAGATATACATTTTATTTGTCAGGTAAATATCTTCAATATACAATATTTTAATCAATTTTTAATAATTTAAATGTTGAGACATTTTTGAGCAAATTAAAATGTTCGAAATTTTTCCCTTTTTTTTTTTTTTTGTGTTTAACGCCCGCTTTTACTGCTCTGGCACTGCAGGGGATGACACTGATGATACATGAAGATGGAGCCCTGGTGGAATGAGATGGCATGGGAAACTGGAGAGCCCGGGGAAAACCAGCCCCTGCGCCGCTTGTCCACCACAAATCTCACATGCGGTCTCTTGGGATTGAACCCGGGCCATCTATGTGAGAGGCAAATGGTCTGACCACTCGGCCACGGCATGTCCCGCTTTTCCCATGTAAAGGGTAGTTGGGGGTGGGGGGATTTTCTTGAAAATCTTCGTGTTGCATCCTTGGAAGATACCGAAGTTTGGTATTTAATAGACTTTTCGTTTTTGAGGTATGCTGTCCACACACACGCATGCACACACAGACAAAATGCTTTTTTTGGATTCAGGGGGACCTAAAACATATATTTCAGGTGAAATCTTGATATGGAATTTTTGGGTGGAGTGCAATACCTTCTGTATACACTATGTACATACTATGTGTAGAGAAGGTAATATATATCTTGAATTTCCTGAAAATAGCCTGTGAAGCACTCTTCATTCTAAATGACCTGTATACAGGGTGGATCACCTAAAACTTGCACTGCAAATATTTCAGAAATGGAAAGGCTATTGATGTGTGATTTTTCGCATCATTAATTGGTAGTTGGAGCTCTTACTTTTAGCCTATAAACAGATTTTAATAATACTTAGAAAGTGCATTTTTTGAGCAAACATGCAATTTTTTAAATGGAACAATGCCTATTTAGCCAACAAAATAAAAGTAGGATAAAATCTGATTGGCTTTAATCAATTCTGTTCTTTTTATGTCCATACAAGATGTGTAAATGTTTAATGTGGGTAAGTTTATCTTGATTAACAAGAGGTATATAAAACATTTAAGCCTTTGTAAGAGTAATTTGTAAAAGAGTGAGTAGTAGAAAAGGCTATGTGGATGCACCACACAAGAATTTTTTATATTTGTTTTCGCTAAACTGTTGAGAAAATTAACTGTAAGCCAGAGGCTAAAATGGCTGGCATGCTACAATATAAAACATAAAAAACAAGTTGATCAAATGCTTAAAACCCACCTAATAACTGATGAAAAATGAAATTAATCCCCTGATTTTTAAGCTTGGAAAATTGTCCATCAAACTGCTGTTGAAGTCTCTTATGCAATGAATCAATTTCTTCTCCAATGAAGAACATAGAAAGTGCAGAAAGACTTTCTTCTTTCATCGTATTTCTTAAGAAAATTTTCATCCATTGAAAAGTTGAAAACCTCTCTCTGCCTAAATTTTCCAATAAAATGTATTTTACTAATGGAAAATCCAGCCTATTATATAAGACAGTGAGCTCAGTTTTCAGTTAATTTTCTCTACACGTACTATGTACATAGTATATAGAGAAGTATGGTAATGCACCCTAAAATTTGATACCGACATTTCACCAGAAATACATGTTTTGGGCACCACTGAATCCCAAAAACACATTTTTAAAAAAAGGTCTGTGTGTATCTGTGGACAGCATAGCTCAAAAATGAAAAGACCACTAAATACAAAACTTGGTATTTAAGTTTGGTATTTTCCAAGGATGCGACACAAACATTTTCAATAAACTCCCCCCCACCCCAAACTAGTCTTTATTTGGAGCGTTTTTGGAAAATTTTTATTTTCTCAAAAAAACAAAACAAATGTAGTTCCAATAATTACATGAAGTCCATGGAATCCGGTTGCTACAAAAAAGGATGAATCAAATCCTAAATCTGCAATAGTGAAAGGTGCTTAATCTCTGAAGACCTTTTCATTCTGAATGAATTTTGTATAACTGCCAAACTAGTAGAAATACACAAAAACTTACTACACAAAAATTGTAGATCTCATTAAAGCACCCAGTTTATGTCATATAGTTTTTTTACTTTCTCTATACATACTATGTACATAGTGTACAGAGAAGGTATTGCACTCCACCAAAAAATTCGATACTGAGATTTCACTGGAAATATATGTTTTAGGGTCCCCTGTATCCAAAAAAAGTATTTTTAGAAAAAGGTCCGTGTATGTCTGTGTGTGTGTGTGTGTGTCAGTGTGTCTGTGAACATGATAATTCAAAAACGAATAGTCGGTAAAGTACCAAACTTGGTATTTAAGTTTAGTATCTTCCAGGGATGTGACAAAGATTTTGAGAAAATCCCCCCACCCCAATCTACCCTTTACATGGAACTTTTTTTTTGAAAATTTTGATTTTCTAAAAAATGGCTCTAATGATTAGATATTAACATGTCAAATAAAAGTATATTTTGAATTTTCTGGGAATAGCCTTTGAAGACTACTTTATTCTGGGTCAATTTTACGGAATTTTGAATAACTGCTAAACCGTAAGAGATGGACAAAAAGTTACTCCACAAAAAATGTAGAGCACGTTAAAACACACAATTTATGTTATGTACATTTTTTTCATAGAGTTCATTGTTTTGGAGAAATTCCTTGTTTTTGGTTTCTGCCATGAAAAACTCTACCTTTCTCATACAGGAACTTGTCAACTGCTGTCCATACAAACAAAGGAACTTCAGTCACATAGCAGCCAGCTTTTGACTATCACCTCAACTTATGATATTCATTATTTCGCTTCTACTTACAAGGAAGCAAGTAATAAGACTATTTCTGCTAATTTTTTCTGATTAGCATGAAGTAAATAGTAGTAAAAGCTTTTTAAGAATAATTTGTTGCAGATATTAGAGAAAGTCATGTGAATGGTACACATCAGATTTTTTTTTTTGTAGAGTTAACTGCTTTTCAGATATTTCAGATTATTGGTTTCAATTTTAAGCCACATTAAACTTTTCTCAAATAGTAAGACATCTTTTTTCTTGTTTGTTTACTGAACCTCAATTGTTTCACATAGCAACCGGCTTTTAAAGGATGAGAATTCGCCTTAGCCTGTTGTTTTCTTATTTCCTTCCTACCGAAAAGGAAACTAGCAATAAGACTAATTCTGCTTATAATTATGTTGATTAGCATGACGTAGATAGCAGATGAATGTTTTGAATAAAAGGTTGGTTTACTGAACAGGTAATGGAACACATTAGATGTTTACTTTCTCTACACATAATATGTAGTTATATAGTGTATAGAGGAAGTATTGTATTGCACCAAAGAAAAATGTGATGTGTTCCATTCACATGACTTTCTCTACATCTCTGTAACAAATTATTGTTAAAAAGCTTATTTTCTATCTATTTGATGGAAATGGAGATAAACTTTAGCAGAGATTGGCCTTATTACTTGGCTCCTTTTAAGTAAATTGGAAGAAATCTAATGTTCTATTCACATGATCCCCTGTAGCTGTTTGGTAATCTCATCTTTTATTCAAAACCTAAGCTGTGTCTACATCATGCTAATCAAGACAATTATAAGCAGAATTGTCTTATTACTAGCTTCCTTGTAAATAGAAGGGAAATAAGAAAATGCACATGCTAAAGCGATAGTCTTATCTTATAAAAGCTGGTTGCTATGTGAAACAATTGAAATTCCAATCTCTTTGCTTGCCAGGAATAAACAAATGAGAACAGAGAAGAAAGATGTCTTCCCATTCGAGAAAAGCACAAGTGGCTGAAACTGTAACCAATAATCCGAAATATCTTGAAAACAGTTAACTCTGCAAAAAAAATGTATATGACCTAAATTATGTGTTTTAATGAGATTGCATTTTTCTTGTAAATTTTTGTATAACTGTTATGGTTTGCCAGTTATATAAAGGTCATCCAGAATCAATGTCTTCAGAGACTATCCCAGAAAATTCAAGATATACATTTCATTTGTCATATAAATATCTTAAACATAAGGTACTTTAATCAAAATTGTTAGAGCCATTTTTGAGAAAATCAAAATATTTGATGTAAAGAGTAGTTTGGGGTGGGGGGATTTTCTTAAAAATCTTCATGTCGCATCCTTGGAAAAACTTAAATCCAAGTTTGGTAAGTAACAGTCTTTTCGTTTTTGAGCCATGCTCTCTCTCTCCCTCCCTCCCTCCCTCTCTCTCTCTCTCTCTCTCTCTCTCTCCAAAAAGTCTCCCTCCTTGGTGTAATAGTTACCATGCTAACTTAATTTGCCCAAGGTTGCAGGTTCAAACGCGGTGGAGGACAAGGGATTTTTTAGGATGTAAAAATCCTTAGCATGGCTTCCTTCGGAATGGAAGTTGGTCCCGTGTCAAAGATTTACAGCACAAAAGAACCTCAAGCCTGATAGAGAGGCCTCTGAGCAAAATTGAGCGGTCTTTCACGCCCGGTATTGAATGAGACACTGAGAACCACAGCAGTTAAAGAGCGTCCATAAATAACACGCCATTTCCATTTTCCCTACAAAAAGTGCTTTTTTTTATTCAGGGGACTCAAAACATATATTTCTAGTGAAATCTCGGAATCAAATTTTTGAGTGCATTACAATACCTTCTCTATTCACTATGTACATGGTATGTGTAGAGAATGTAATTAGATACTGAGATATTACTGGAAATACACATTTTGACCTCTGAATCAAAAAAAAAGGAAAAAAAAAAAAAAAAAAAAAAAAAAAAAAAAAAAAAAAAAAGGGATTTTTAGAAATGTGTTTGTGTCTATGGGCAGCATAGCTCTAAAATGAAAAGTCTCTTAAATACCAAAATTGGTATTTATGTTCATTAACTTCCAAGGATTCGACAAGAAAGTTTTCAAGAAAATTTCGCTACCACAAACTACCTTTACATCAACATGGAAAAAGTGTAAAAAATTTTGATTTTCTAAAAAAAATGCTCTAACAATTTGATTAAAATACTGTAGATGTAACAAAGATACAGTTGGATCTGATTTATGCATATATCAAGGGAACGAGGGAAGATTACTTGTAACTCAGAATTACTTACAACTGAGAATTTGGTAATGCATCATACATATTAAAAAAAAAAAGGCAATACAGTGGGCCTACATGTGCAAAATTTTACAAACAACAAAGATATGCATGAAGAAAACATTATTTTGAACTTGGCCCTGCTTTAAACAAATCAGTTAATTTAGCTTGTTTCACTTTTCTTGCACTAAGTGCATAAACTTCATTTTGCAAATTTATTAATGAATTTATAGTTTTTTCACTACCACTTTTAGCACTGATGTAATGCCTACAGACATTTATTGCACTTAACACTTCACTCGCCTTAAGTATTTCAAGATTTGAGTCATCATCCATTTTACTGTCAGTGTTGCTTGAAGCTGGTCCACTTTCTTGATCACCACCATGTTTTTAACACACATCAGCAATAATCTCCTCATCCTGTAGTTAACCACTCACAGCTAGATTGTCATCAAAATGCACAAAGGTATCAAAATTTGCACCCTCTGGTAGAGCTAGCTCATTTATAGGCTCATCACAACCAATATCATCACCATCATCTTGTAAGACACCAGATTTAACGAAGCAGTGTTTGGTTGTGCAATATGAAAACTGCGTCCAGGCAGCCAAAATAAATTCCATGGCTTGTAGTAAGTTAATGGCAAGATTTTCATTTCAGCATCAGTAAGTGTTATTAAATGTTCAACCAGCATTTTTCGATAATGAACTTTGAAATTTGCAATATGCCCAAATCAAGTGGCTCTAGACAACTGGTACAGTTAGGAGGGAAAAATTCCACTTGAACATTTTCCAAAATTATTTGAGGTAGATGTGCTGTACATTAATCCATAAAAAGAAGGATCTTCTTCTGTTTCTTTTTCATTTTAATGTCCAGTTTCTTTAACCACTGCTCCATGAAAACATGCTCATTCAAGACTTCCTATTGGATTCATATTCCACAGGTTTTGTTTTCACTCCCTTAAAACACCTCAGATTCTTGGATTTTCCTATCACAAATGTGGGAAGTTTGTGTGATCCATCGCTATTGGTGACAAGAAGAACTGTTAAGCAAATTTTACTTTTCTTCCCTCCAAGGCATGTCATTCTTTTCAGCTAATGTCTTGCTGGGAAGGAGATTGTAGAATAGACCAGTCAGTCTCATCACAGTTGTAGATGTTTTGAGGCTGATAATCCCTTATGATTCCTGGTAGAACCTCTTTCTTCCAGTGTTGTCATCCACAGCATCCAACTCGCTGCAAATTGTTTTCCCTGTGATTCCATGACGATCTTTAAATCCTTGCAACCATCCTGATGAAGCCTTGAAATCAGCTATGATGTTCATTATTTTAGCTAAATCTATCACTTTTGCTTTCAGCTTGTCGCCACTGATTGGTAGAGCTGCAGCCTGTTTCTGCTGGAACCATGTGAAAAGTGCCATTTCCAAATCAGCATATCTCCCTTCCTGCTGTCAGCTGTATTTTGTTGATTTGTCACTCAATTTTAAAAACTCATCCAAAATAGCGTTTTTGTTACTGATGACTATACATAGCATGGAGTAAGCAATTCATAAGTCTGAAGCAATTTCTGTTTTGACTTTGTGTGGATTAAGCTCCACCTCTCATATGAATATCACTTTCTGATCTAGCGTATAACATTTCCTTTTTCTGTTCAGCATGGCTGATTAAAAGCAACTGAGAACTGAAAGACAAACCGTTGTTTAACAATAAACACCAGATACCGAACATTTTATCTTTACTTCTCATTTGTTGCTGCATTATTGCACTCTACTAGCAAATGTATTATTGTCTCTTGTTTCTGAGGCCAAAAGGTATCTGATCAGCTTGCGTCTTTTGTCAACAAAGGTAAGTAAAATACCCTTGAGTTTCTTTTAAGATAGTGTATGCTCATTATAATTAATAAAACTGAGTTGTATTTCACTGGGATTTAATACATATAACAGCAAATTATGTATAAATAAGGTTCTGTTAACAGGTTTCTAAATTACATTTTTTTGGGACCTACGAAAATATACATATAAATGTGAATTACTTACAACTGGGTTACGTATAAAACAGGTTCAACTATATTTACATAACAAATAAAATGCATATCCTGAATTTTCTGCAAATGCCAGAAAATGAATGGCATGAATGGAGTTAATGAAAACCTCTTCATTTTGGATAACTTTTGCATAATGGTAAACTATAAGAGATAGACAAAAGATTAGCACACAAAAAATGCAGATATGATTAAAACACATAATTTTGTCATATATATATATATATATATATATATACATTTTTTTTTGTGGAATCAACCATTTCCAAGATATTTGCTGATAGTGATTTCAGTTTATAAATGTATTTCATATGGGAACTTGTCAAATCCTGACCATGCTAAGAAAAAAATTTCAGTAACATAGCAATCAGCTTTGAAAGCATTATACTGTTGTTTTAGCCTAATGCATTCCCTTACTTCCCTTCTGCCTATAAGACACGCACTCACATGGACCTTTTTCTAAAAAATGCTTTTTGGATTCAGGGGACTCAAAACATATATTTTGGGTGAAATGTTGGCACCAAATTTTTGGGTGCATTACAATACCTTCTCTATACACTATCTCTAAACCGAGATTTCACTGGAAATACGTGTACCTTCGAATCCAAAAACAGGATTTTTAAAAATGTTTGTGTCTGTTGACAGCATAGCTCAACCTGTTAAAATACTAAAATCGGTATTTTAAGTTAATTATCTTCCAAGGATGCGACAAGATTTAATTCCGCTACCCCAAACTACCTTTACTTGGAAAAATGTCAAAAGATTTGATCTTCCAAAAAATAGCTCTAACAAGTTGATTAAAATATCTTTGATGTATTAAAGATATTGACATAACAAATAAAATGCAAATCCTGAATTTTCTGGGAATGCCAGAAAATGAATGGCATGAATGGATGGAATGAAGACCTCTTCATTCTGGATGACTTTTGAATAACTGTAAACTGTAAGAGATAGACAAAAGCTTAGAACACAAAAAATGCAGATATCATTAAAACACATAATTTATGTCATGTACTTTTTTTTTTCTTTAAAAGCATTTGATTATTGCTTTAGCCTAATGCACTCCCTTACTTCCCTTCCTCTTATAAGAAAGCAAGTAGTAAGAACATTTTTGCTAATTTTTATTTTGATTGGAATCAAGCACACAGAAGAATAAACTTTTTAACAATAATTTGTTACATAGATGTAGAGAAAGTCATTTGAATGGAGCACATCAGATTTTTTATCTAAAGTACTATAATGTTGAATCATGACTTCAACCACTTTAATGGGAAATGTTTTTAAATATTGTGGAAAGTTCTCAATTTGGATGAGTATTTCTACAGAATGTTGGTTAAAATTGTGGAATAGTCTGTGAACTTCTGAGGTGATATGCTCACAAGTTCTTTAGCCTCCATTATCCTATGGGTGTTTTTTTAAGCTTAAAATGTTTGTTGAAAAACACTGGAATGCCTGACAAAATGCCAAAAATACTCTTATGTTTGAATTTTGTGATGCTGCACATCCATAACCAGGTGTGTATTAACAGTGCATATATATAGTGTGGAATTGGATACTGGCATTTTATTTTGACTTGGACTCCATCTGTTTCACCATTCATAACATATTCACAACCGTAAGTTGCGCAATAAGATTAAAAATTCATGCAGATACTGCATCAGAATGTAGAATGTTGATCCCTTGTATTATAAAAAGAAAGAGGAAAGAAAAAAAAAATCTTTCATGTGCACATCTGTTTTGTTCCTAAAAACTAAAACCATATTCTGAAATATCTGTTGTGTCATCTACCATTAACTCGAAATATTCTGCTTTATTAATCTCATGCCACTTCCAAGATACAGCCCAGCAGTTCATTTTGTATCTTTTTGACATACTTCTAAACACGTTATTCAGCTCATCAAGGCCACAAAAAATGCCATGATTTTTTGATTCCTCAGTTTCATTGTGTCCACATAGAACCAGTTCAAAGACACCACAATACCTAACAAAGCCTATTATTCATAACAGCATGTGTCTATTCTTTTCAACTTGTTTGTTATGTTATTCTCTATTCTCATGATAAGCCTTGACTTAAAACAGTTGAGATGTTTCTTCTCCTTAAGGAATTATGTATTGTGCTGCACTCATGTTTTCTTATGTATTCATTTAGATGGCCTGGAATAGTAAGCTCAGTTTTGGCTCACCGGTCTGTATATCCAGTAGTATAGTAAGTAGTGGAAGTATTGTATTTCACCCAAAAATTCAATGTCAAGATTCCATCAGAAATATATATGTTGTGGTCCCCTGAATTCAAAAGTATGTTTATGAAAAGATCTGTTCAAAAACCTGTATATTCGCAAAAGGCTCTAACAATTTGAGTAATATATCGTATGTCTAAGATATTTTCATACCAAATAAAATGCATATCTTGTATTTTCTGGGAATAGCCTCTGAAGTCAGAATGACTTGCATATATGGTGAACCACAGGAGAAACACAAAATATTACTTCACAAAAAATGTATATCTTGTTAAAGCACACAATACAATGCATATTTTTGTAAGGTTGCCATTTCCAAGACATTGTAATTTGTTTAAATTTTCCATTATTTATATTCTTCTCAAATGGGAAGACTTTATTCATTATTTTACCCCTCCCCGTCCCTATCCTAGTCATGCAAGGAAAATGAAATTTCCATAACCTCACATAGCAACTAGCCCTAAAATGATTTGACAATATCTTTTGCCAGGTGTATTCCCCTTTTTTGTATATAAAGGGTCTTTCAACAAGAGTGTCCTATCTTTAACATGTGATAGCTGCCGTTGTTATGGAGTTACAGCAGTCAATTTTTTCATGTGGTTACAGTTGTTATTGACAAATAGCCATGTAGTGTTACAGCATTCAGTTACGCATAGAAATTGTGAAAATTTATTATAAAAATGGATCATCTGTTTGCCAAACCTTCCGTGTATTGCATGAAGTTTACAATGTGCATAATTGTCCTTGCGAGAGAACGATTCGACGCTTGATCGATAAATTTGAACTGGTTCTGTCAACGATCAAAGAATGCCTGTATGTAATCCACGTAAGCACTCCAACAAAACATATGCACCATTCGTGAGAGTGTACGCGTGAACGGAAACAAATTAATTGTTCGTCGAGTGCAAGAATGGGGGCTTTCGCTGACCACAACTTGGCAAATTCTGCATCTGGACTTGAAGTTTCATACTTACAAATAGTGTTAACTCAAGAACTCAAGCCCAACAATCATAGGGTGTGCTGTGTATTCGCTGACTGGGCAATGGAGCAATTGGAAGTTGACCCGGAATTTTGTCAAAAAATTATCTTCAGCGATGAAGCCCATTTTTAGATAGATGGCTGTGCTAACAAACGAAATTACTGCTATTGGAGCAATCACAATCCAAAGCAGATTCAAGAACGACCACTTCATGTGAGGTGCGGATTTTGGTATGCTGGAATCATTGGTCCATATTTTTTCCAAGACGAAGATGTAGAAAGACACCAGGCTCTTATAAGGGACTATTTTTGGCCTCAATTGGATGGTATGGACCTCAAAAACATCTGGTTCCAGCAAGATGATGCCACATGTCATACTTCTCTCAAAACAATCAATCTCTTGAAGTTCAGAGGTTTCATCATTTCCCGTGGTGATGATGTGAACTGGCCCCCGAGGTAATGTGATTTAACGTCATTGGATTACTTCTTGTGGGGTTATGTTAAATCTTGAGTTTATGACAACAAGCCAGAAACAGTAAATGATCTTATGAATAACATTGTGTGTTATTCGTGAAGTTGGACCTAATTTACATTCTTCTGTCATTAAAAATTGGGTCAGCCATATACGAGCACCCTAACTTTAGAAGTTCTCTTCTACAAATAATTATTTTCCAAAATAAAAAAAGAAATAAATCTCTTATCATTTATAGAACATGTTTTATTTAAGTTCAAAGATAGGACACTTTTGTTGAAAGACCTTATACAAGGGAATATATAATACAACCAAACCATATCTGCTAATGTTTATCAAGATTAGCATGAAGCTCATACAAGAATAATCTTTAGTAAGAATAGTTTGATGCAGAACAGACAGAGAAAGTTACGAGGGCTGTCCCAGAAGTACCCGACCTAACAAAGAAAGCACAAAAATTTTGGGGAAAAACATTTTTATTTCTCTGCATAGTCTCCTTTCAGCTTGATACACTTTTCCCAGCGATGTCCAATAGCTTTGATAACCTGTTTATAGTGAGAAACATCAAGGTCTACAAAATAGCCCCCAACTGCAGACTCAACCTCTTCATTATTGGCAAATCTTCTACCACCAAGCCATTTCTTCAAGTTTGGAAACAGAAAATAATCAGAAGGAGCTATATATGATGAATAGGATGTATGAGGAGGCTATTCAAACTTTAACGCATTAATTTTGGCCATGGTGATAATGGATGTGGGAACTGGTGCATTGTCTTGATGAAATAAAATTTTCTTTTTCACTAATTGCAGCCATTTTTGCTCATTTCATCATTCAAACAAGTTTGCATAATATTTGCCATTGATTAATTCTCTTTTTTTGAGATAGTTGAAATTATCCCACGTGCGTCCCAGAAGACTGGTGCCATTACCTTGCCTGCAGATGGAACTGTCTTCACCTTCTTTGGAGCCAATTCTCTTCTTCCAATCCACTGTTTTGATTGTTCTTTTGTCTCAGATGTGAAGTGGTAGACCCAGGTTTTCATCCATTGTTATGAATTGATGCAAAAGCTAAGTTTTATTGCAGCAAAACATTGCCAAACACTCGACTGAAACATCCACACGACGCTGTTTTTGTTCTATTGTGAGCCAACATGACGCTGACCTTGCACACAACTTTCTCATATCCAAATTTTCAGTCAGTGTGCAATGCACAGAACTTTTTGAAATGCCTGCAACGTCTGCCAGCTTGCCCACTTTCAGTTGATGGTCATCCAATAGCATTTTGTGGATTTTCTTTACAATTTCTTGATTGGTAACCTCATTTGGTCGACCACTGCAACATTCGTCTGGGCAGTTCATATAGCCGCGCTTAAACTCTGCCACCCAATATTTCACCGTTGTAAATAAAGGAGTAGACTCCCCCAAAGTAGAATCTAGCTCAGCTTTAATATTAGTTGGACTAAAACCTTTCAAATGAAAGTATTGTTTCGCATAACGATGACCAGTTTTAGCCATGTTTACAAATTCGCTGAGAGCATTTACTAATGATGGTTGCCATACAAATGCTAAACATTTAAAATCATCAAACTTCAAAATTAAGCTTGTAAGATTGTTAATTTTTATCATTGTTGTTTGAAACAACAGCTGCTATCTATGTCAGGTTGGGTACTTCCGGGACAGCCCTTGTTTTCGAGTACTGTAACATAATAGTTTTTTTCTTGTATGTGTCTATATACATTTTTTTTTTGCAACAAAAACTCGGACTCCAACAAATAACTGTCTTTCTTCAATGCTTTTGTAATGTCAATTCTGCCATATAGTTTCCTTTCATTGTTCACTGCTGCTCAATACAAATTTGCCTTCGAAGCTCAGCCAACTGCTCGCTATGAATTCCCAGTTAAAACTGAACTCCAGCAGGGCTTCATTCCCCTTTTTATTCCTATTAATTATGTGACAGGAAACTTCCAGAAATAGTCCCACGTGCACACCACCACCTATGGAGTGACTTTGATGTCAAAAGAACTTGCCGAAGCCACATGTGTCCACTAATGAAGGTGTAACAATGGATGGCAACAATCAGCTGTTCAGCGATTATGGCCACAGGGTATAGTTTCAGTATATACGAGATACGTCCAGAAAGTAAGTTCCCTTTCAATTTATCTCCGCTGCAGTGCTGCGATCGCAAGGCTCTGTATCAAGGAGAAGAAATGTGCGTCATTTTGAGATCGCTGTCAGCCACATACGCTTTGTTGTGCTTGTTTACAATGTCGTTATTGATTGAAAATCCCGCCGCTTTGAAATCAGATCTGTGATTCGTTTTCTGAATGCTAGGAAAGTGAAACCAATTGAAATTTATCAGCAAATTTGCGAAGTTTACGGACAAAGTGATGAGTGATTCAATGGTGAGAAGATGGGCCTGACAGTTCAATGAAGGACGTAGTGAAGTGCACGATGAAGAACAAAGTGGGCATCCATCTTTGGTTACAGAAGAACTGGTTCATGCGATTGATGACAAGATCCAGGAAAACCGCAAGTTTACAGTTAGTGCTCTCGCTATGGAATTTCCCCAAAGCTCATGATCACTAATTCATGAAATTGTTACTGAAAAACTGAAATTTCGTAAACTTTGCTCACATTGGGTACCAAAGATTCTTACTGAGCAACACAAAACAAAATGGATGGGTAGTGCACTTCAGTTTTTAACCCGTTATGATGAAGACGGCGAAGAATTTCTGACACAGATAGTCATAGGAGATGAGACTTGGGTTTCATACGACACCCCTGAAAGTAAGCAGCAATCAATGGAATGGAGGCACACTTCATCCCCAGCAAAGGTTAAGCCGAAACAAATCTTGACACCTCAAAAATTATGTGCACAGTGTTCTGGGACTGGAAAGGCATCTTACTCATTGATTTCTTACCGCGTAGTCAAACAATCAAAGCAGATGTTTATTGCGAGACACTTAGGAAATAGCGCCGCGCAATACAGAAGAAGCGCCGAGGATTGCTGTCAAAAGGAGTTGTTTTTCTTCATGACAACGCACGACCACACTGCAAATGTGACGAAAGACCTCCTACAGGGATTTGGCTGGGACGTGTTTGACCATCCTCCGTACAGCCCTGACCTCGCTCTTAGCGATTTTCATCTGTTCTTACATCTCAAGTCTTTCCTTGGTGGTCAACACTTCAACAATGACGAAGAGCTGAAAGAAAATGTTTCCAACTTTTTGAAGACACAGGCGGCAAACTTCTATGAAGAAGGTATACAAAAACTTGTGCCACTCTATGACAAATGCCTGCAAAATGTCAGCAGTTATGTGTAAAAGTAGTTTATGAGTTGTAGAATTTTGTGCAATAAATAATTATTCTGTATCTGTACACAATTTAGTTTTATTACCAAACGGAACTTATTTTCTGGACGTACCTCATTATTACTACACCAGAATATGTTAATACAATATGTAAACTTTTAGAGAATAATTAAGTAGAATTGTCTATGATAAAGCATTCCTTTATTAACATTGTTACTCAGACTGTCTTTTATATTAATACATGCTGTGTTAAAATATCTGAATCTTCAGGAAGGCTGTGGTAGAAGAGATCTCTCCTGATGTTTTTTTTCTGTCTTAATTTATTTGCCTCTTTTAATATATGTGTCGTATTAGTCGCTTTACCTCTGGAATTGATAATGGTGTTCAGTCATTTAGTGTTTGGTAATCTTTTGATTTATTTAAGTTGGGTTTTCTATATAAACATTAAATGAGCACATGCATTTACACGCATACCTCCAGACTGTAAGGAGAATGGGGAATAAAGAAAAACTCCCATCCCCCTGCTAGGAATCCTAAATTACACATCCTCCAAACCTTTGGATTTGTTATGCTAACTACTGACCACATCTTGGTGTGCTGTGTTTTATGAATCTTAGTCTGACGATATTTCCTTGTTTAAGACAGAGAAAGAAAACGGCTCTTGCACATGCAGATCAATAAATTTTCCCCTGTGAAGGCTGAGCTCCCACCAGTTTGGGGTTGCACCATGCAAGGTGCTAGTGAGCAATGTTGATTGTCCATATGATGGAATTATTGGCACACTATTCTACACCATAGAGTCTAAGAAGAATTAGCTCTGTAGCTGCTGCTGCATACTGCAGTTTAATGGAAAAATGAAAGTTGAAACTATTAAGCCTGCTCTTAATTTAGAGTGATGACTATAAACCTACTCCAACTTAACTTTAAGAATAAACAAAAGTCAGTTGCATAATCTATATTTCCAAGGAATTCCATAATACCACAAGAATATATCACATCTGAAGCCTTGTTTTGTTAGATTTGACAGTGAAAATGAAGAAGATTTTAGTAACCCCAAATTTGTCTTAGCTTCCAGCCAGTTCATGAATAATTTAAGGTAAATGATCAGGAAAACCTCAGTTCTTATTTTAATACCTTATGAAGGTTTATCTCTTTGAGAATAATGTTACTATTTCTCATAAAGGTAGTGTCAGTCTTTTAGGCTGAAATCAACATTGAAATTTCTATGAGAGAAGCTATGCTGTATTAAAATTAGATCCAAGTTAAACTGTAGCATACTTAAAGCTGAAATTTGCAGGAGCATCAGAGCATCTACTTTAAGTGAGTGTGTGTGAGAATTGTCAGAATATTCACTCCAAATGGCACATTCAACAAGGCCTTCCAGTCAGTTAATGCGACTATTATTCTCTGTATTTTAAATGGAGGATTTGGGACTTGGATCTTAAACCTTATAGGTAAAATTGACTGCTGATTGTTTGCAGCCTGTTTGGGACAAATTACTATTGCAGTCAGGATTATTAGTAGTGAAACTCCTGTTGTTAGGTCTAGTAGATTTAGAAAGTACCAGAAAAAGATATTGCATAACTTGTGTGATGCCACACAACAATTTGACTATCATACAAATGTGTATAGTGGTTCATCATCCATAAGCTTCCATAAGTAGCTAATATTTTACACCTTTCAAACTAATACTTTTTTTGAACACTTGTGATAAAATATATCGTGTTATATAAAAATCTTTTATGCATAAAAGAAATTGTATATATTGACACATATTGTAAAATGATGATATAGTAGTATTAAAATATCACATATTTCTATTTTCTGCTACTGAGTGTAACATCCTATTATAAAAATTATGTGTGAGAGTGACAAACTTGGGAAGGTAGAAGGAACAGATGGGCTAGATTGCTTTGGATTGCCCTACTTGCAAAAGTAGAAATATTGTAAAATTCAAATTACATCATAAGTAAAACTGAAATCAGCTTCAACAATGTAATCTTGTGGTAAATTATGTCAAACTATGTAGCGCTAACGAGAAGTAATATTTTTTGCTTAATAGTTTGCTCTTAAATAGAAATGTAGTTTTATTTATGGACATTCTTTAACTGCTGTGGTTCTTTGCATTGCATTATATGTTCTATGTTGTTCAGATGCCTTTTTATCAGACTCGAGGTTCTTTTGTGTGTCATAAATTTCTGATATGGAACCAACAGCTTTACTTCCCTTCTGAAGGAAACCATGCTAAGGATTTTTATGCCCTCTGCCAGGTTTGAACCTGCAACCTCTAGTACATGGTAACCACTACACCACGGAGGGTGACTAGTTAGCTCTTAAATAATGTATGTCACCTGGAATTTTAAGTATTATAATAGCCTTAGAAACATGTTGTTAGAAATATAAAAATCTTTTTTCACATTATTACTTATTGATCATCCATAAATGTTTTAAACAGACCTCTATGATAAAGAATTGGTAATAGCATAGCTCAAATGAAACCTAAGAAATCAATTTCACAAACTAATGGTATTTAATTTTTGGGGGTAAGAAATACAAGTTATCGACTAAGCGTCTGTTTACTGTGCAACACCGCAAATCCCTACCAACTTTGGAAAATGAATAAGTGCTGTAGAAATGAGCAGACAGTGCCAAGAGAATGCAACCGGTTAACAGCCACAAGATGGTGGCAGTAGTGTTCTGTTCTTCTTTCCCATTCAATGATGGTAATGCACCAGTTTATTGAGACACAGATGCAACAAAACAGTGAAATTCAAATACATTTTTGTGTATTAATTGTCTTTAGCTTGCTCCTGTCGCTTAAAATAAAAAAACAAAAATGTACTTATTTATTTGCTGGTAGATGGCCATAGTGCTGCTTTAATTTTCTTCTTGGTTATGGAGTCAATCATCTAAGATAACAGTGAAAATCAGAAAATATATTTTATGTATTAACTAAAAACTTGGAATCTGTAAAAGTGGAGAAATGACAGGACCTGGATAGTATACCATTTTAGGTTCACCTACTTATTGCAATTGTTGGCTATTCGAGATTATGTGTTAACATGAGCTAGCTGAAGGTTATTACATCAGAACATGAAGATAACCCTGTCACCGTCACACTGCAATTGAGGTGCCCTTTATACATTTGATCACGTAATATTTTGGGTTAAATGGAGAAATTTAATACACAAAGCTACTAACAAATAAGAACTTATCAATTGCTTTGTTTCTTTTTAATGAAAATATAGCAGCATTGGTAGAAAATAATAATAATAATAGTAACAATAACAACGATGACGACGAAGAAGATGAAGACAATGAAGAAGAAGAAGAATAGTAGTAGTAATAATAATAATAATAATAATATAAGATTATTATTATTATTATTATTATTATTATTTTTATTATTATTTGCATATTTAATCTTTTCCTGGCATCCCTATGGGTGAGCTGCCTTCGTGCCTTTTTTTACCTTCCTAATTTCTCTTTATGTACTTCATAATCTATTTCAGCATTTACCCACAGGACTATGGAAGCGCTGCCATTTACTGTTATTGTGCCAACAGCATCCTGCTTTCCCACACTGATAATTGCATATTTCATCCTTTCCATACTACCTTATGGGTGCGCTGCCTTCCCTTCTTTTTGCAATGCCAACTATGTATATATAATCCATTACAGAGAACATTGCGTGTTTCAGATGCAAACAGACCCTTAATCGGCAACATTACCATATTTGTGTCATTAGTATAGTTATTGTTGCTATTTGGAGATGATACTGAGTAATAATTCTTAACAGTAGTCTTCTCTTTAGGTTTGAACACTGATGTCATATGCTACAGCCCCTGAAACTTCTTGTAGATGTCAGAAGAGGTGATGAATATACTGTTAAATAAGAGGAACTCCAACTTGACAACGTGGTTGGTGATTGTTTACAAACTATGGGACCCTAGAAAATGGTGAATAAAATTCTTAAAAATCGCTAAAAAAAGTGGTGGATGACAGTGAAAAAAGTGGATATAAAAGGCTCATACATGTGGAAAGCGGTAAATAAAATCGTTAAAAAATTTGAGGCAGATTTAATAATTATGGTGTTTAATGTCTTGAAAGATAAACACTAAATAAAGCTAAACTACAGTACAATATATACAGTGAAATGTTCTTTTAACATTTGTAATACAATGTGATTTTTTCTTACTTTTGAAAATATTTCTCCAGCATTATTTCCACATTTTGTGGCTTTAAATTAATACATAAATCTGATAGTATATTTCCATAGTGGGGAAAGGCACGCTCAGCATCAACATTGGATGGTGGAATCCATAGCGCCTGGATACTGTTCTCAACAAATGTTGGGTATTCATTCCTCATTGCCAGCAATTGTCGCAATATTTACTGCTGCTTTCTTAATGCTGGCCTTCAAAGCTGGTTCACGAAGCGATAAATCTTTCATTGCAGGCATGCCAACAATGATAGAATGCAGATTTGGACCAACTGACCAAATAATTTCCCCATAATGGTGATGAACCCTCACATTGTAGCAGTGATAGTTTTGGGTGACATTTGTGTCCTAAATTCTGAAATGTTTGTTTAAAGCTGTGAACTAAAGTAACAAGTCTTTGTGTTTCTGCATCCAGTACACTACTACCTACTGCCTCAAATGTGCCAAGAATATGCTTGATCTTTGATGTTAGTTTGTGCATATACGGGTAGGAATTAACTTCAAGAACTGGATTAGATTGATAGCTGATTTACAATGCTCTAAAAGAAAGGATGCTGAGGCCACTATCACATTCACATCATTTTGTGTGAGGTTTCTGAAATATGTGACTGTGTAGCTTTCCTCTTGCAGTGATGAAGAAAATTCCTTAATATCTTTAACATGATCCTTAAGGTATTGTGTAGATTTGCTCCATGAATTCCAGTGAGTTAATACAGGCTTTGGAAACAGAGTGCACTTGCTCTCATCACTTGCATGTGATGCCTTAGGAAGGAAAGGAAGCGATGTGTTCATAAATATTGCCTTTGACTAAGCAACACAGGTGTTGAGCTCAGGAAGAAGGTTCGACCACATGCTGGCTATAATATTCAATTTGTGTGCACCATACAGTCTAAAATGGTATTCGCAGTGATTCCACACAGGCACCCATAAATTGTGCTGAGTCTGAAACAACTGCTACAACTTTATAAAATTCAATACTGCAAAACATAACAACACTTAATATGGCACGAGAACATTCTACTGCTGTTGGATTTTCCAGGACTTTGACCCCGCCCGCATATGTTCTAGTGGTTTCAGAACAAATAAGTGGATGAAGCAAAACTACAAAAATGCATTGTCCTCTGCAGTCTGTAGTCTCAGGATCACCACTGGCTTGTCCTTCACTGCCTCCTTTAGAGCCTGTTTACGTTCTTCTGTAAGAACAGGAACATACTTGGTGCGCAATGTATATCAGCATCAGGAAGATCCCAGTACCTAAAAAATAAAGAGTTTCAGTAAATTCTTTGAAAGACAGAGGAATTTCAGGAAAAAAAAAAAAAAAAAAAAAAAGAGGAAAAAAAAGAGTGACCAAAAAGTGTTTTTTTAAAACCACTTATTTGCCAGAATTAATTCAGTATTCCCCTCTTTTACAAGGGAGAAGAGGAGCAGTGCTATAAACAGGGGGAAAGGGTAAACCACATTAAACCACTTTCCCCTTCAGAAAATATCCTAAAGTGCAGTAAGGTTGCAACATTTTCCATGCAATAAGAAGTAGCCTTATTTCTGTGCTGATAGCTGAGAGTAGGCACAATTCTTATAGAATTCTGCTTTCCAGGAATTTCCAATTAAGTACACTGCATCCAGGATTGGATTGAGACTTTAAAAGAAGCATTTTTTTTTTTTTTTTTTTTTTTTTGGAAGAACTTAAACATCATGGTGCAACAGCCCGAGGAGAGCCATAGCCTGACGTTGGGTGCCCACTACAGGCATGAGTGGGGTGGAGTATTGGAGGGTGGGACATTGCATCCCGCTTCCTCTCAACCAGTTAATGCAGCCTTCCCAGCCTTGAGCTGCTAATTTTTCATTCAAGTAGCTCCTCAGGGACCAAACGAGGTTGAGTGAGCCCCTTTAATAAACAATTAAAAATTGAGCTTTATTTATGGACGCTCTTTAACTGCTGTATTTCCTAGCGTTCCATTCTATGTTGGACGTTAAAGACCACTTAATTTTGCTCAGAGGCCTATTCTTTCAGGCTTGAGGTTCTTTTATGTGCCATAAATCTACAACATGGGACTCCAGCTTTGCTTCTCTTCTGAAGGAAGCCATGGTAAAGATTTAATGCCCAAAAAATATCCATCGCCCTCTGCCGTGTTTGAACCCGCAACCTAGGGTATATAAGGCTAGCATAGTAACCACTATACCACGGAGGGCGGCACTCAGCAGGAGAAAATCTCCACAATGGTCCCGGGAATCGAAGCAGAGTTTCCCGCTTGGTAAATGCAGCCGCGCTAAGGAGACGACCATCCTTGAAAGATATTGATCTTATGCCTATTACTTCAATAAATTTAATACTTATTATTTATTTAGTCAAATCATGTATTTCTGATGAAATCTCTATATTTAATTTTTGGATTGAATACAATATCTTCTCTACAGAAAGTAAAGATAGGCAATCCAAGTAGAAAATGTCCCTGGGTTCATATTCCAAAGCCAGCTCCTGTAATGTTCTACTGTTTCACCGCTAACAACAATAGATTCTCGACAAATAGTTTTGTTATATATCTTACTGATTTGATTAACCTAGCCAATGGATGCACTAACATTTTTAATCCCAAGACTCCCACTCCTGCCCCACAGATATTGTCCTTTGGCATGGACACCATTTGGCTGTCGGATAATGGATAACTCGCTAACACACATAACAACACGCCCAAAGTGGTATTCGAACCTGCGACCCTTTCACGTCGGAGCATCGATGCCAAACTCGTCAACAAGACCACGGCTAAAGGGGGCCAGCTGAATCCCAAGAATGTTAGACACCTTACGATCAACTTAATGTAATGGAAGTCTAACACATTGGATTAAATGATACTTGGATTGACAGTAAAGAGAGTTTACGAATGCCAAACTTCTTCCTATTGTTAATTTTGATGTTAAATGGCAATTAGAACCAGTTTCTAGTTTATTAGTATTGTGAATATTGTGTATTTTAGTTATTTAGATGTTGGGCCGCATCCTGAAACACTGGATGTAGTGCTTTATCTGTTTTTGACCACTAAACTCTATGTGGTCACAGAAATCAGAAACTCACATGTGTAATATGGATACTCTGCATTCTCAAGCATGGTGAACACACAACGCCAACACAGCATATTATTACACAGTAATAAAAAGGAATTAATGGATATACAAAAAAGCAACAGCGATTTTCGAAAAATGACTTTAGCTGTTGAACTCAGATAAAAAGAATAAAGTGTCAAACGAAAGGCGTAACAAATAAATAGATTGCAAATGTAAGTGAATTGTCAAGAATGACTCCAACTGTGACAAAAGCATGCCCAAAACAGTTCTCAGTCAAAAACGGAAAGCTTCTACAAGACAAACTTGATAGTTTTAATTACTTTCCACCAATGTGGTTTCAAAAAGGAGAAGTGTGATGTGCTGATGCATAATCACGTGCGAGATAAAAGGGGTCATGTCATGGTTACTTGATTTGATCATCACGCTATCTTCTTGGTTGGAAGCAACACCATTTTACTTCGATACCACCCCCTTCCCCTTCTAATTGGCTTGCATATTATATGGCATGAAGCAAAGCATAACATTTCATAAATCTAAACTTTTAAGATGCTGTAATCATACAGAGGGGCCATTAAATGGTGTTGCAAACGACAGAATCGTAAATGCGGGATAATACTGTAATTAATTTAAAAAAAAAAAAAAATTAAAAAATTGTATTTATTTACCTGAAATATACTTGCCAAGAAAACTCCTAAGATTTGCATTCTCCATTTTTTCAAGTGGAATATTTGCAGCAAGGAATGCTTCCGTCAGACCCTTTGCTAATTCTTCTTTTTCTTATTTATGATGCTTGTTTGGATTTCCAAGTAGTGTAGCATTTAACGTTGTCTGACACTTTGCTTGTCCTCTTTTTAGGGATTCTGCTTTCTTTGCCTTGTGCTTTTCTGTTGACACATGTTTCTTGCAGCTATTCAGTCTATTCCAATCTATGATAGAGTTGCAGTATTTGCACATGCATATTTTCTTTTTGTGTTTAAAAATATAAAACCCATCTTGTTGAAACGCATCTCGGGACTCTGTACTGCCATAAGATTTGGCATTTTGGAAAAAGAAATCGTGCTCGCAGACTTTTTTTTCTGTCAAAATCTCAAAGAAATTCTTGTCTTGCGCCTTATCCACTGTTTCAGGTAAACAATAATAACACCTTACAATTAAAGAAGAAATGCAACTTCTCACTAATTTGGTAATAGCACCAGCGGCAACACCAATCGCACTTTGAATTTTTTGTTGAACTAAAAGAAAAGAAAAAGCGATTGGATGTCGGAAAATAGGAGCTTTTTTTTTCCCCCCAGATGGAACCGTGGTTGTGTCTTGTGATCATTGTGCATTATTACGGCCTTTTTAACATTCGAAAACAAAGAAAAATAGAATGGTAGCAGATTACAAACCTGTTTTTATTAATTTTTTTTTTCAATTGCCAGGAATGGTGACCAATTGTATGGAAAAATCCTAAATTACAGGCTAATTTTCAAAATAAACCTGAAGCATAAAAGAATCGCGAAATGTCATGAGCGTAAAACTGCATCAAAGTATGCAACAAACATAATTATATCTTAATTTTCCCTTTATGTTTCATTTTATCAAAATTCGCGAGATGTGGTTGTGAATGGTAAAGTAATAAGTAATTCTAAGCTAATTGAAGTATATCAGTTAAGAAAGTAGAATTTATTTATGAGTTAAGAAAGAAGAATTTGGAAAGTTTAGCAGAAGCCCGAGCAAATACAATTGATATGAAAGGATCGAATGGGCCATTTGTGGAGTAACACAGCAAAATATTTTACTGGGATATTATTTGGTAAGCAAGTTCAGTTTCAGTGTTATGAGTACTTGAAGCGATGTGCCATATAGCTTGCCATTGACTAAGCTGATTAAAAGAGGTTTGAATGTCATCTATTGCTGAGTAAAGATCTAAATGAGGTTGAAAAAATTCTGTATCATCAGCTTATAATGCCAGAGAGATGGGTTCAAAGTTTGGAGAATAATGGGTGTAAGTATTAAATAATTAAAGAGTTAATGTCAGTCCTTGAGTGTTAATAGGCTGTTGATTTAGATTACTAATCCAAATGATAAAATGTTATTCTCTGTGAAAGCTACCTGTTTATTTAGGAGCTGCAAATCACGTGATTCTCCAGTGCACAGCAGCAACTTGCTTACATTAGCAGTTCAGGTCTTAGTCTGCCTCTGGTATTTGTTGTACAGTGATTTCTTTGCTGTGTGTTTTCATCCAATTTTTAATCTGAGTGCTGTTTTCGAAGGTGTGTGTTTCTGTATCTAATACACAAAATGGGACGCAAGAAGCTCACTTCTGAGGAGAAGACTCGTGCTTTAACTCTGTTAGAGGTAGGTACCTCTGTAATTTGTATAGTTGCTGATATAAAGGTTTTTACAATCTAAATAAGCAGCAACATATTCGCCATATGGCACCACACCAAATTGAAAAACAGGCTCAGGTGGTAAAAGAAAGGACTGATGACCTTCTAAAACGTGAAGTGATGGCTAATCCATGGATTACAGTGGCCAGGTTAAAGAAGAATCATATAGACCTGCTCAATCTGGACCATTCAGCATCAGCTACAAAAAGACCTAGGTTTACCAGTTCAGTGTGCTGCCAAGAAGCTTCTTCTATCTGAAGCTCTGACAAAGAAATTAGTAAATTTCTGCTAAACATATCAGCACTGGGCATCAGAGGACTGGCACAAAGTAATGTTTTCTGATGAAAGCACTTTCAAATTAGTCAGAGGAAAGTCCAAAAAGGTGAGAAGGCCAAAATATATGTCAAGGTATGATCCAAAGTTGACCGTCAAAACTGTTAAACATCCAGAAAGAGTGATGGTATGGGTTGCTTTTAGTGGTAATTATGGTACAGGTGGCTTGTACTTTCCCCCTAAGAACATAACAATGAAGGGAAGTGATTATTTAGAAGTGTTGCAACAGCATTTGGTCACATTGTGGTTAATTCATCAGTGTCAGTGCATGATGGTGCCCCTGCTCATAGAACAAAGATGGTTCAGAAGTTCCTAAAAGACATAATATACCTGTACTTGACTGGCCTGGTAACTCTCCTCACCTAAATCCAATAGAAAATGCTTGGGATCAAATGAAAGATAAAATAGAAGAGCTGCAACCATCAAATATTAAGTAGTTGCAGGAGGTATTGAAGATATGGGTGAAAATGGATAAAAACTATTTTGAAAATCTAGCAGATTCGATGCCTAGGAGACTTATGAAAGTGTTACAAGTTAAGGGAAATATGACCAAGTACTAATTGTAGAGAGAAGTTAAAAATAAAACTATGTAAAGTCAGTGTTTGTTGTTTTTATTACCATGTAAAGATTTCCATTATGGCAACTGTAATGCGAAGCAAATGCAATAAAGTGTTAATATTAATTTTTTATGCCACACTTTATCAAATGGCTGGGCAATGTCAAGCAGCACCTTTTTCAAACCATGAACTATGGGATTGAGAGAGCTTTAAGAACTGGCGAGTGGTAAAATGATTTGAGCAGAATTTAAGTTGAAATAGTGGGATAATTGGGATATGATAAATATATTTAGAAAGTGAATGAATAGCTATCAGAAAAAGTTTTGATAGTGTGAGCTTTAACCCAAGAGTGGGCATGTGGGGGTACTCCATTCTCCATATCCCTTTCTCAATATGTTCATTATATTTACACACTTGAAAATGTCATTGTGATTATATTTAAGATCTACATCCTTTATTAACTTACATAATTGCATTTTATAATCTTTATTATTACCCATTTACAGTTATACTGGCTTTACATGAAATGCAAACATAATTATCACAAAGTAGCCTATAGTGATATAAGGTAACGTCAGCACTGGTTCAAAATGGCCTAATTATGCTCAATGACCTGGCAGAACAGAATTACATTCAGCTCATGTAGTAGAAAGGTGAAAAAGCTGATGAACTTGCAAGACAAGGAGCAACTTCACAATTTATTGGACTAGACTCGGCTCTAGGAACATCTCGGTGTTTAATTAGAGAGGCTACTAAGAACTGGTCCAAAAGAAAATATTACAAGACCTGGTGTAAAACGCCAGGAAACAGACATGGGAAACTGTTTATCAAAGGACCAATTAAGGAAAGAGCTGAGAGCCTGCTAAAATGTAGCTGACAACAGCTGAGAACAATTACTGCTTTCCTCACTGTGTGAAAAAGTATCTTAACACAACTGGAGTGCTTCAGGGCAACTTAGACTGCAGATCATACAGATAGGAGACTGAAACAACCCACCACATTTTATGCTCCTGCAAAGCTTTTGCTTGCAAGAGATACAGAGCTTTTGGGAAAATGTTTATAGAACCAGAAGTAGTATTATCCATGTCCATTACGAGGCTGCACTTCTTTTTAAGGGATTCAGGTGTAATGGGTTTGGTTCTAAACGATACAGATAGCACAATAAGCCTTAGGCTGAAGTGTGCTCAAAGAAATGATAGTACACAACTGTCTGAAATAAAAGTTAACATGCTGATATAAAACACTCTGGTAACAGTCTTATGCAGAAAATGGTTACATATACAGCATTTTTGAAGCCCTTTGTTTGAAAAAGCTCACTATATTTTAAAATATATTTGTTATGAATGCTCATTGAGTGGAATATTGTAACACTTTAAGATGCAGATTCACAGTCTTTGTTATATGAGTCACACATGTATGTTTTGTTTGCATGTACATCTAGAACATTTTGTAGTAGTAGCAACATCTTTGGCACATCCACAGAAAATGCACATTCCACGATTTTTGTGCAAGTGATCTGCAAGTGCTGGTTTGTATTTAGACAAGAAGATGCTAATATCTCTAGGAAGCGACTGTATCATTCCTCTATCAGAAAGATGAGACATTATCATTGAGAATGCTAATTTTTTCAAGAAAATTCATCTTGGTTTTCTTGATTCCAAAAAAACATAACTTGAGCGCTTATACCAACAATGTCTAGTAAGGCATAGAACACTGCCATTGGCTATCTTCTTGTTTGCTGTGCAGCATTAATAATAATAATAATAATAATTTTTAATAATAATAATAATTTTTATTGTCATTGAGCTGTACAGCAATAGACAATGTCACAAAATTACA
Organism: Hymenopus coronatus; assembly: GCA_030762935.1. Taxonomy (NCBI): domain Eukaryota; kingdom Metazoa; phylum Arthropoda; class Insecta; order Mantodea; family Hymenopodidae; genus Hymenopus; species Hymenopus coronatus. The sequence goes on along the minus strand of CM060887.1, from coordinate 90,795,445 downwards.
AAAGCTTTATACAATCTTCTCAGTAGAACAATATGTTTACAAATAAATTTCTAAGATATAATGAGTATTTACAATATTTGATAACCAAGCTGCTATACATGAATAAAATTGCTTAACTATTTCCTATCCATACAAAAATTCTAAAGAACAGAGTGATTGATAAATTTAAGAAAAGTAAATACATAATATCTTATAAGGTAACAACATCAAAATCATTTGAGAAGCAAATTTACTTAGCATGTTTTTGAGTAACATTACCTTTTAAAGTATTCCTGTACTGAGTAATAAGGTTTAGCCACTAACCATTCATGGAGCTTATTCTTATAGCTTATTCCTGATAATTGTTTTATTTCTATGGGTAAATTATTGTGAAGTTTTATACCTAATATTTCAAAACTCTTCTGGGATGTGGTTAACCTGTGGTATGGCATATTAATATGTTGACCCCCTCTAGTATTGTATGTATGTATATCTTGTCTATTTTGGAATTCAGGTAAGTGACTCTTTATGTACAGTAATACAGTGTAAATGTATAAATTTATTACAGTCATTACTTTTAGTTTAATGAATAAAGGTTTGCAGTGTGCAAGTTTCGGTACATCAGAAATGATTCGAATGACTTTTTTTTTGTAATAGAAGTATCTCGTTAACATGTGAGCTGTTTCCCCAGAGTAAAATTCCATATGTTATTATGCTTTGGAAAAATGCAAAATAGTCTGATCTAATATACGCTTCAGGTATATGCACTTTTAAGTTTCTGATCTATGAATTACTCTGGAGAGTTTGGACGTTATGTAATTAATGTGCGGTGCCCACGATAATTTGTTATCTATTACTACACCTAAAAATTTTACGTTCTCAGAACTATTATTAAAAGGGACTTCTCTTAAATTAAATAACATATTTTGTGTTTTATTCTTATTAAGTAAAAAACCATTGGCTCGGAACCATATATCAGCTTGCATTAATGTACTATTTGCTTCAGTTTGAAGTAACTGCAAGTCTGTGCTAACATCGAGAAAAGTAGTGTCATCTGCATAGAGGACTGAGTGAGTGGGTAAACAGGATGGGAGATGATTTATCATTAATAAAAATAGTAATGGTCCGAGAATTGAGCCCTGTGGAATGCCGGATTTGACTTCTGCCATACTTGATTTCTTGTGTCCTATACATACTACTTGTTTACGATTTTCCAGGTAGGATCTAAACATTTTTATTGCGGGGCTTTTTATTCCATAGTAATTTAATTTTTTAATTAAAAATGTGTGATCTACGCAATCAAATGCTTTACTAAGGTCACAAAAGGTAGCCTGTGCACAATTTTTTGATTCAAAGCTTGTAAGTAACCTTTTTACCAGTGATACTATAACATCCACTGTTGACTTCCCTTTCCTGAAACCAAATTGAGATTTTGTAAATATGTTGACTTCGTCTAGATATTTATATAATTGAGCATAAGTAAGACTTTCCAATACTTTTGAAAATATGGGAACTAGTGATACTGGACGATAACTGGCTGCAGAATTTTTGTCTCCCTTTTTATAGATTGGGATAACTTTCGATGTTTTAAGCATATTTGGGAAGATTCCCTCCATAAGACATCTATTTAAACAAAAGGTAAGTGGAGATATAATGCAATCTATGACTTTTTTAATTAAATTGTTGGACATTCCATATATGTCGACGCTGTCTGATGACTTTAAGTTAGAAACAGTTTGTAACACAACATCTGGATTTATTTCAGAGAAAACAAAACCTATTTGATTAATTTCCACCTTGTGTTGTGTTATTAGATCTTGCATTTGTTCTTTAGGCTTTTTAATGTTGGTTTTAATTTCTTCTACCGAATTTATAAAGAAATTGTTAAAAGCATCTGGGGCAATATCTATAGATTCTTTTTTATGATCTCTAGCAATGGAGTTGATCAAACCCCAAGCTTTCTTACATTTATTATTAGCGGATTCTATACTCTTAATGTTATTAAGTCTTTTTGCCTCATTGACTGCATTTTTGTATTCATTTCTTGTTTTTAGGTAAGCTTTCCTAGTCCCCTCTGTCCTTTCTTTCCTAAGTATATCTAGATATATTAACATTTTACCTTTCATTTTAGCTAACTTTTCGGTATACCAATTACACTTTTTGTTTTTTGAAACGTTCCTTCGATTACAGTTGATGTTAACAACACATTTTCTTACTGGTATACAACTTTCAAAAGTATTTGTAAAGGCCGTAAAAAATCTTTCAAAAATTTCCTCCGTTGATAGAAGGTTAGAGAGATGAGACTTACACAGCAAGTTCACCCACTCAGTGTTACCTAAAGCACTTTTAAATTTCGATATTTTGTTATCTGTAATGGGTCTTGAGATCACCGTTCGTTTTGAGTATATGGGAATGTGTTTACTTAGTCTAAGTTTTATCTTGAGCCAAACAGCATCGTGATCTGAGAAAGGAAAGATTGCTGTGTCACCAGTCACATCAGTTTGATTAATGTTGGTAAATATATCATCTAAGCAGGCAGAAACTCTTGTGGGTTTGTTGTTTGTGCATTTGAAATTAAACTGCCTGAGTAGGTTTTCAAACTCCTTTACACTGGATTTTACTGTAGTTATATCAAAATCTAAGTTTAAATCTCCCCATATTACAATACTGGAATGATTCCATCTGGGACTTACTAGAAAATTTAATACTTCCTCAAGTTTTTCAAGAAAGATTCCTGGGTTACCCTTTGGAGATCTGTATAATGCTACTATTATTAATTTACCTTCTTGAACAATTATGCCTGTTGCTTCGAAGTCAAGTTCCTTACAAAAGGCACCTAGCTCAAGTGTATTACAATGAGGAGCTTGGTTAACATGTACATATATAGCCACACCTCCATGTTTATGTTTCTGTCTATTATAGCTACCTAATAATTTATATTCATCTAGCTTGCTGAATGCTATTTCATTACTTTGACACCAATGCTCGGATAGACAAAGAAAGTTAAAGCTATTTTCATTTGCAAAATCGTTAATAAGTGAGCATTTGTTGTAGATACCTTGAATGTTGATATAACCTATTTTAGTATCCGAACTGGATTTTGATTTGGGGGAACCTAACCTAACCATGTCAGTTCCATACTGCTTTCCAGTGTTTTCTTCGAGTTTATTTAACCTAAAAAAACTGGGTCTGGTACACATATGTATGCACTACACAGCTGATCGACAGTATATATGCTCCCCTTTTGTCATATTGTAATGCATGATGATCTGTGGCTTGTTGGTGACATCTAGGAGTTTCATGTGTTGTTGAGAGTAAGATCATGGCCTGATTTTTCTTTGGAATGTAAGATGTATTAGTTATGTCTTCCAAAATCCAAAGATTGATGATCCTATGCCTTGAGTTTTATTTGCCCGAAGTTCACTGAGTATTTCTTTTTTGTCTTTTCTCAATGTACCAATTGCATGTGAGTCCTTTCTCCAACAATTTCAATGCCAGAGGTAACTAGTGTATCAGTTGTTGAGTGTAACATTTCTGTTAGAGCCTTCAATGTCAATAACAGCCATTTCACAATGTCACTGGATTTGTTGGAAACAAAATAAAGCCCAACATCTTGTTTACCACAGTAAACTTAAAAATTGTTAATATAACAAGTTTTAGCATCACATAGTGCAAAAACTTTATGCTGAACTTAGCAGGATTATTTGACATGTACTGTATGCAGCTGCAATACACCTGAAAAGGTTCAAGCTTCTCATCAATTGTGACAAACATCCCAAGATTGAAGGAATTTCTGCAGTATAGAACAAATTTGTCAACAAATTGACGCACAGCATCCAGTTTATCAGTTTTTCTTCTCTCTGCTCTGGTGGCATCGTTATCAAATTGCAGGGCCTGAAGCAAAAATAAGAATCGCTTATAGCTTATGCAAGCTCTTAATATTTCCATTTCCTGTTCTGTCAGAATTCCATAGTGCCAGAAGATTCTTATGGCTCCCTTTCTTTAGGCCTATAAGATATAAGCACACAATCAATGCACTAATTTCAGCCCTAGGTATTTCTTTGGCACCCCTATCATATAAATATTGTACTGATTCATGGTGTAGCTAGCTGTATGTGTGACTTTGAATGATTCACGATATCATCAAGTATGTCAAAATCAGCAACGGCAGGAAAAGCTAAGAGTTTATTGCTTATATTTCTAATAGAGGTTTTCGAACTAAAGAAAATTTTTACAATGTTCTTTTTAGTTTTACCATGCTTCAAAAAATCCACTTTTCTCCATTTGCAGCAATTATCTTTCCCTAAATAATAGTTTTCCAAAAGAGTGTCTCCACTGAATCCTTAACATCGCTGTGCTCAGAATCAGTGTTGTGAACACTTTCTTCAATTAGTTCTTCCTCTTCATATTTACCACTATCTATTATGTTGTCTTCTGGCAGGTCGTTGAATATCTTCATTTCTTTGGGAATAATTTTCCTCCAGTAAACACATTTGTATTGTTACTGTGTAATAACTCTGGACAAGCTACTCACTAACACTCATACCTACATTATTATGAAAGCAAGTCAGGTAGGCAGACATGCAGGGAACTTTATACCCAAGCCCAACAATGCTGAACAAATACACTTACAAACAATCCTTCAGACTTGCACAACAGAATGTGATTATGGCAACAGGTACATTAAACGACAATGAATGAATGAATAGCCAGCGCAGCAGACATATCCAAACAGGTGCAGTTCTGCCACATGCAAAAAATAATACTGGGGTCCTTTATACTGCAGTGCACCTGCTCTTGGGTTAAGCATATGGTTTTTTGCCAGAATGACAATGTTTATAGGAAACTATAATTCCTGCAATTTTCCAAATAGAAGGAAAATATCCAATGCAGTGAACTGCATTTAGAATGCTGGATATATAGGCAATGACTTCTTTGTTTAAATTTCTAAAAATAATATTAGGTATGAGATTGTGTCCAGGAGTTTGCTTTTAGGACGAGTGATATAAATGATAATTCTGTAGAATTGATAGGAATAACAACTTCAAGTGGTATTCTAAAAGCTCTTTTCCCAGTATTGTTGTATCTTAAGGACTTTTGCTAGGTTTAGTTTGAAAGTATCTTCATAGTGGGATGCAAATACTTCGCACTTTGCGCTGAGATAGTAATACTGGTAGTTTACCTGTAGCACTGAAATTGTATTAAACTTATGAATAGCATCTCCAAGGGAAATATATACCAGATGTTGCTTGTAAATGTGAAAATTGTGTGTTCTAATTTATTTCACACAGCAAATTACACTGGTAAATGCTAATATTGCTAAGTTTGATATAAATATAAAAATCTACAAACATAAAATTCCTGCATTTAAAATAACTGATGCATCCTGTTATCAGCCCATACAGTGCAAGTACTTTTTTTTTTTTTTTTCTCTCTCTGAGTTTTTGTAATTCATATTTCAGACTAAAAACATTGCTTTCAATAACAATTCAAAGACTTCCTCTGCATTTAGTGTTTATAGCCTGTTCCTTCTGATTTCATTTCTCACTTGCCTGTTTTAAAAACAGATGATTCATAGAATAATGGTAACTTATTTATGTGGTTTTATATGTAGTTTGGATAATTGACTGCAACTCCATGGAATTATAAAACACTCTAGTTACAGCACTATTGTCATTTTCTTTTATTGTGACTCTTTCCGGAATCACTACTTGTATTGCAGGTAAGGAATGTATAGTTATATTTCTCTTGTCTGCTTCTGTTTGATTGTTGAACAGAAATGTTGGAAGCAATAGGAATTTGCAAGAACAAGAGAAACTTTTGGGAGATATATATATAGCTGAAAATATGCACACAGTTGTGAACTAAGCAGAACCCAAATTGGTACGTGCTCTTACATATGCACATAGATCTTGAAAGCTAGCAAGGTTAGCATAGAGTATGGAAATACGAGGGCCGTTCAGAAAGTAACCTCCGATCGGTCACAGTGCGGGTAGTGGGGGGAGTAGCGATGCCATCTGTGCATTCACGCACTCAGCAGGTCAGTCGGCATCAAGCCGTGGTCGAGTGAAAGTCGTACCTGCGCTAGTTTAGTGTTTGTGGCCGTTTGAAATGTGTACTGCAATAGAAAACCCCGCCAAATGTGAAGTGCGTGCTGTTATAAGGTTTTTTACAGCCAAAGGATATTCTGCAGCAGCTATTCATCGTGAGCTTTGTGCCGTGTACGGACCAAGAGTTATGAGTGAAGGAGTGGTCCGTGAATGGGTACGTTTATTTAAAAGTGGACGAGAAAACGTTCATGATGAAGAGAGGAGTGGTAGACCATCATTGGTCACAGACGAACTCGTTCAGACAGTTGATGCAAAAGTTCGTGAAAACCGACGTTTCACAATGTCGGAATTGTCTACTGATTTTCCACAGATTTCTAAGACTCTCTTGTACGAGATAGTGACAGCAAGATTGGGTTACCGTAAGTTCTGTGCACGATGGGTACCCAAAATTCTTACCGACCACCACAAAACTCAAAGAATGGCCTCTGCATTAGACTTTCTGTCACGTTATGAGGCCGAAGGTGAACCATTGTTAAACAGAATCGTGACCGGGGACGAAACCTGGATTAAGTACGTGAACCCTGAGGCAAAAGAACAATCAAAGATGTGGGCACATTCAAATTCACCTACCAAACCAATAAAAGCCCGGCAAGATTTTTCTGCCCGAAAATTGATGGCAACGGTGTTTTGGGATGCAAAAGGGGTGTTGTTGGTTGAATTCATGGAACATGGGACGACCATTAATCAAGACGTGTACTGTGAAACACTAAATCAATTACAACGGGCTATACAGAACAAACGCCGTGGTATGCTGACTTCCGGTATCGTTTTTTTGCACGATAACGCCCGTCCTCACTCTGCTCGCAGAACAACAGCCCTTCTTGAGTCCTTCAAGTGGGACGTTGTCAACCATCCACCTTACAGCCTAGATCTGGCACCAAGCGATTATCACCTCTTCATGCATATGAAGAAATGGCTCGGGTCCCAGCGGTTTGATGACGACGAAGAGCTCAAAGATGCGGTCACAGGCTGGCTCCAGGCACAAGCGGGTGATTTTTATGCATAAGGAATTTCAAAGCTTGTGAACAGATACGATAAGTGCCTCAATCGTTATGTAAACTATGTAGAAAAATAGTGCAAAGATGTAGTTGTAAGATGTATATATTAAAATATTTTTATTTAACTTGGTGAATTTCTTGCAATCAACCGGAGGCTACTTTCTGAACGGCCCTCGTATGAAAAGTGAAACATTAGCAGTATAGGAAGAAATATTCAAAATGTTAGTCTTAAAGGAAAACTCAGCTTTATAGATTTAAACTAGAATGAACTATTTTTAGATAATTCTGGGGCACTGATGCTGTCACCACAATACTGTAAAAATATTTCAGAGTAATTATAATTACAATTATTTAAATTTACAACTTACATGATGTGAAGTGCGACACAATATGTTTACTACAAGTTCAAAAAAATCTGTTGTATATGGCTAGAACATTAAATCATCCATTGCAAGTCTTGTCAGGCTAGATTGGAATTTTACACATGATGAAAATATGACCTAAGAAAGATATGTCAAAGCAAAACAAGAAAATATTTTCAAACTAACACTATGAATCATGTCCACCAGAGCCCAGAAAATGCCTGCACTTGCATAACATGATTTCAGATCGACTACTATCTTCTTAAAGATTTAAATTTCCATTTTTAATTTTTCAAGATTACAGTTCCTGAAGACTCGTACCATCAAATGGGTATATATGAAACAATTTTTTTTTAAATATTTGTAATAAGACTTCTTGCATGCTAATAATGGACTTGGTATTTATTTCATATGATCAAAAGTACCTTGTAAAGAATGTTTCTCATTCAAATTCATTGTATATCAGTTGTTGCTTTCATTATGTGGGGATATTGTTTCATATAGCCAGGTTGTTAAAGCTGAGATTTGCTACACTTTAAAGAGATTGTTTCATATTTACTCATCATAGGGTTATATGAAACAGACCACCTTTTCAAAAAAAAACAAGAAAACCTAAATTTGTAAAATTATAGATATAAATTTGGAATCATAAAAGAAACTTAAACATCATCTTTGATAGTCTCTTAGAAAGTGTTCTTTTAAACACATTTAAAGTCTCACATGATAATAAACAGAAACTGTTAATGATTTCATAAAAAGAAAAAAAAAACATTCTACAATACAGCTCCTGAGAATGTATGAATTCCCCTCTGACACAATACATTTAATTTGCTGCGGGGAAACTTCAGAGATGTCTTCCACATTTGGAAAAAAAAAATGTTATTTCTTCCCATATAGTTTCTTAAACAGCTCACTTGAAACTTTTTTGTCTTTTATTACAGCATAGAATCTTCCCAAGAAAATCTTTGTTGTTTCCTGTTTTAGTGCTTTCATTATACGAAAACGATACAATAACAAACATATTTTATTTCAAAGTATTGGTGTTTGCAGGTGTCATTTCCATCACTCCTTTATGTGGTGCATCTTCTGCTGCACCATTCTTCTCAATGGATTCCACTACCTTTACCGCATCATTAGAATAATAATAATAATAATAATAATAATAATAATAATAATAATAATAATAATAATAATAATAATAACAATAATAACAATAATAACAATAATAATAATAATAATAATAATAATAATAATAATAATACCTTTATTGTCAATAGACTGCAATACAGTTTCTGACATTGTCACAAATTCATATTTACAATTATGTATTTACAATTTTTACATTCGTCCAGAGTAGTCTACACTTAAAATATGTTAATTAACAAATATTACAAAGATGGACAACCTGCATAGTTACAAATTTTACTAAAACTACATATCAGTTGTATATACACAGAGGGACATTATTATAGTTCATTGATACTATACAATGTCTTTGTTATCAAATACTTCTTCAGAGCACTCTCAAATTGTTTCCCTTTAGAACATTTTAAATATGCAGGTAGTTTTGCATGAAGCAATAAACCCATGACATTTGGATCCTTTTTTGAGATATTTTTGTTAAACCCCTGCCGAAAATAATCATCATTGTGTCGGGTGTAATGACTATGGATATTACTATTTTTTAGGTTTTGTTTCTGAACTGCATAGGTTACAACTTTAAAGACATACAAAGAATACAACGTTAATATCTGCTTATCTTTAAATATTCCCCTACATGATTCACGAGAGCTCATATTGAAAATCAATCTGACTGCCCGTTTTTGTAATCTAAATAACCTTTCCATATGGGTAGCAGCAGCACAATCCCAAATTTCTATCGCATACAATAAATATGGGTATATAACTCCATAATAAATCATTTTGAGCCCCTTCTCATCTATGATATTTTTAAAATGACGTAGCAGATACACAGATTTACTAATTTTGTCACAAATATGATTTATATGTCCAGCCCATGTTAATTTTCTATCAAGAATTATTCCTAGAAATTTATGTTCGCTTACATCATGAATATTGCTATCATTTACCGGTAAAGAGAAATTTGTGGTGTTTCTGTTACTCTGTGAGAAATGAATTAAGGTTGTTTTTGTCATGTTGCATGCAAGTTGATTTTGTTTAAAGTAGTTAATAACTGAGTCAATGGATTGCAGTAAGCTCTCCTTTAATATATCTACATTTGCCCCTTGAAATACAGCAGTAGTATCATCTGCATAAGCTATTATATTTGTATTTTTTGAGATTGGTATGTCATCTACATATAAAATAAATAATAGTGGTCCCAACACTGATCCTTGTGGTACGCCATACATAACACGTTTAAATTTTGATTGCACTTTTCTTACTGATTTGCCCTGTTTATCGTACAATAGTGTTGATTGTCTTCTGTCAACCAAATATGATCTGATCAAATCTCTCGCCAAGCCTCTTACTCCATATGCCTCCAGTTTTTGTAATAGTATCGCATGATCAACGCAATCAAAGGCTTTTGAAAGATCAAAGAATAAGGACCCTACTTTATCATTTTTTTCAAGGTTTTCAATGACTAAATGTATAAATTCACTAATTGCAGTAGCTGTTGATCGACCTTTCCTAAATCCATGCTGAAAATTTACAATAATATTGTTTTTGTCTAAGAAATCTAATAACCGGCCTAATAAAAGCCTTTCAAAGAGCTTGGCTATTTCTGATGTTAGGCTAATTGGTCTGTAGTTATTTATGTCATTCTCATTTCCTTTTTTATGTAGTGGGCGTACTAGGCTCTGTTTCAGACACACTGGAAATTTACCACATAAAATAGAGAAGTTTATTAGATGTTCGAGGGGACTGGCCAGAATATATTTACAATGTTTTAAGAGAATCACACTGATTTCATCCCATCCACTTGTGGCTTTTTTTGGTAGTTTAGTTATTGTATTTAGAATCTCTGTTGTAGATACTGGATAAATAAAAAATGATGACTTTACAGTGTTTTTAAAGGACTGCTGTGTATTCCTGCCAGCAGAATTCTCTCCTACACTAAGGAAATAATTGTTTATTAAATTACATACAAGGTTTGGTTCTTTTACAGTTTCATCACCAATACTGAGTTCTAAATTTTTGTGTGCTTTTGTTTCCGATCTAGCGACATTTACAAAGCCCCATGCAGTTTTACTAATATTCCCTGATTTACTTAACTTTTCTTTATAGTCATTAACTTTTAAATCTTCCAAGCTTTTGAGATATTTCTTTTTTATGATATTGTACTTTGATTTATAAGTAACACTACCACTAGATTTATGCAATTCATACAAATGTTTCATTTCATTTTTTAGTTTTATTATTTCTGTGGTAAGTTTAACATGGCCATAACTATTCTTATATACCTTTTTTGTTTTCATAGGACAGCATGCATTAAAGTGAGTGCTAAATACATTATAAAACTGGTTCCATTTTTCATCTACAGTTTTGGCATTATATACTATGTCCCAATTTTCGTCTGTTAAGGATTCTATCAAATGACCAATACATTTTTCATTCAGATCACGAAAAGTTTTGATTTCATAATTGCTTTCTTTACTGTAATTTAAGCCCTTAAATTTCACATACTGAGCATAATGGTCAGAAATGTGAGTGTTTATATCGTATGCTTTTACTACCTCAAAATTCAGGTTTGGATGCACATTCCACATTTTCGTTTTCCTCATCATTGTAAATTTTTTAGAATTTCCTGCATTAAAATCATCAAATGACATATTTTCCAGTAGTATCACATTTTTTCGTTCACTTCTTTTGTAGTTTTATTTGCTGTTGTTCTCTAAATGTTTCAACTAATGCAGCTTGCTGTGGTCCCCTTACTTCAGTATCAGTTCCTATTAATTTACTCATGACTTTGTCTCTATTTATAGGAACTATGCCACTGCTCTTAAAACCTGAGTGTTGTCAGCAACTGAAGACCCCATTAATTCCAACATTTCTTTAATCAGGCCCGGAAACTACAGCGCCTTTGTTTTTCTTGTTCCAGTCAGTCTCCATGCTTTCTTGAGTGGCCGATACACAGCAACATCTAGAGGCTGGCAAATGTGTGTGCTGTTTGCTGCTAAGAAGACAAATGAAATGTTATTTTCTTGACACATTCTGATGACTTTAACAGAAAGATGACTACTCAAATTATCTCCAATCAAAACTTTCCTTCCTGGTTTTCTTTTGAGATAGGAAAGTGCTGTCTTAATAAACCAGTCTTCAAAAATATCACTGTCAAAACATCCAGTTATAGAGCAATTGTACCTAGTTCTAGGTGGTCCATTCAGGATAAATGTTTCTTGCCTTGTAGCAAAGTCCCATCATCTGTAGCAGAAAACATGACAGAATTGGAAGTTTTTGGAGGAATCCAAAACTTTAATGAATGGTTGCCTGTTTGCTTCCTTTCTTAATGAACATTTTTTGTCTTCCAGGATCGTCACTGATGTTCATTTTATCATAATAAACAGCATTTTCTAATGGAACATTTGCTATAGTATCTGCCAGATTAGAAAAATATTCAGTAATTACTGCAGGAGAAATTTATGTCCCTTTTTGTGTTCTCACTGTTCCTTTTCTTGATTCCTCTTTTCAAAATGAATGCACCACTCATCCCCTGGAAAGTTATCTTTAAACTCTTTCACTACAGTCCCTTTATGGTTGAGATAGCCCTGTACAAAATAGTAACCAAGGGTAACCAAATGTAGCAGCAACTGTAAGAGCTTCTACAATTTGTTTTTACTCTTGTGTGGTTTAAGCAGATAGCTTTTCTAATCTATCCGATCTCTTCCCATAATATTTCCAACATATGGTACATTTTGGCACTCCAAATCTTTCTGCTGCCTGGTTGAAGGACATCCCTCCTTCTACAACAGCCTCCAGACTATGTTCAACAGTTCCCAAGGATAATTGCATCTATATAATGTTCCAGGCTTAGGTATATGTTTACGTGTCATCATTTCATATAACCCTGAAAAAAGCAACAATCCATTCTTTTGAATTTTATTTGCAAAATAAAGAGTTTAGAAAAAATGCATTAACCAAACAAGTTTTTTTGAGGTTTTAAGTAACTATTGTTTTCATTGGAGTCATTTCGTAAAATTAATGATCCACAAATAACAAAGGAGACTACTTACTACGGTTATTAAATTTTGTTAGAACTGATTGTGTTTTGTTGTTCATCAACTATTTACCTAAGCAATTCAATCCCAAACTGAAAATGTGTGTGTTTAACTGCAATGGTTGGCAACATTTAACTGCCTTCACCTGTTTCAGTTCTACAAAACTTAAAACAAATATTGTGGGAAATTTGAAATGTTAACATGTTGCATATAATATGCATTTGATGGTTCATCCTGCCTCTAAGTTTAGTAATGTCAACTGCAGTGAATGAATAATTGATAAACATTATCACTGTTCAAGTGTTAAAAACTGGCTAAATCTATTTGTAAATTCTGTGATTAGGATTTCAAGATGCTGGGCAAATGATGAAAAAACACATTCACCATCTTTCACAGTTTCCATAGCTGGAAAGTGTGAAAGGAAATTATTTTTAAACATGAAATCCATAGAGTTAGTTCCCCCTGAAATACATCATCTGCAATCTTTCCCTTGCAATTCCAGGTTTAGCTTGTTTGATTTTGAGGTGGTATCTACCTAGAAACCTGAATCCAGTGGCACTGGTATCTCAGAAGTTCTTGAGAAGACTGTCCAGAAGATGGTTTCACAAAATCTGATCACATTCAGAAAGCTGCAGAATCACATTAGAGCAATGGTGTCCAAATGTCTTATATGCTTGGGGAGATTTAACTCATACGCAAATTAGATTTTATTCTAAAACCGCTCTTCAGATCAAAGATTCAATTTATTTTGTGTTGCGACTTGAACATGGATTTCTTGGTAGCAATCAAAAGCTGCAAATTGATTCAGTAATAAGATCATACAATCTTATGATACAGTCATTTGCAACGAGAATTCAAAATAATTCTTAAACAGATATCAACAATATTTTCATAGATATGTCTAAAAAGTAGTACCATGAAATACAATGGACACTCAGGCTATTATGGACAACAAATCAAAATTGATTGTTATATCTCCCAATTCCAATAAAGCAAATCACATAACCAGTTTTAGAATTATAAATAAAGAAAGCATAGAGTGTTTTAGAGTCAAACTGTCCAAGGAATTATGTGAAGAAATGTATAAATTAAATAATATAAATGAAAGGCTTAACTCCTTGAACACTTCATAAGAATCCACAGCTCCAGTTTTCCACTCCACGTAAAGAAATTAAAAACTTTGTTATGTAAAACAAATACAGTTCTCACACAATAAGCCTAGCATTAATGGAACATAATTAAAAAGGAGACTTTTAAATGTGTCACTTGAAAAATTATATAAAAGAAATTTAAGTATAACAAGTGACCACAAACGTTCCCCAGCAGATAGCAAATGCATTTAATGGAAACTGTTACATTCTTACAGATGCAACTGAAATAAAAAAAGTGGTACAATCCCTCAAAAGCAAGAATTCATCAGGATATGATGAAATATGCAGAAAAGCATTAAAGGTATATACTGACATTATTTCCAAACCTGTAAGTATATATGTAACATATCTTTCTTAACAGACAGATTAAAATATTCAGTCATTAAGCCATTATACAAGAAAGATCAAATGTCACAAATGCCAAACTATGGACCAGTATCTTTACTTACAGCTTTTTCAAAAATATTTTTAAAAAATGATGTTTAAAAGAATTTATCACAATATAGATGAATATATTTTAGCAAAAGTGCACATTGGATTTAGGAAGAGTATTTGACTATGTTAATCATGAAATACTTCTATCAAAATTATCACACTGTGGTGTTAGGAGCAAAGGGTATCAATGAATTACATCTTACTTATTGAACAGAAAGCAAAAGGCTATAATAAATACTAAGCATAATATCAATTTATATTCTGAATAGTCTGAAATAAAGCATGTTGCCCCACAAGGTTTTTTTCTATGTCTCTTTATTATTTTTGGTATATATAAATGATCTACCTGTAGTAATAAACAACAATGCCTATCGAGTTCTTTTTGCGGATGACACAAGTATTATAATTAAAGAACACAAGGGGAGAAGGCATTAAATATGTCTCACATTTACAAATTCCTCTTTAATTGTAAAGTCATGAAAGACCATTCTAATAAATAAACACAACTGTCCAATATCAGGAATATCAGTGCTTTCATCAAACTGAAGCGAAAAATATTCACATGATTGCAGGTCCTGTTATAATTGAGGTTCTAAATTCTTAGAAATCTGTTCAACGCGTCTGGCAACAGTTTGGTGAGACAACTGAAGTCCTTTTACATATAGGAGACATAAATGAAGATTTATCACCAAACAGAAACTTTGCAGCACTGATCATTGCTTCTTAACTATTTACCCATCACTGAAAGGTTTTTTTCCTTTATGCTAAAACATTAATACTTTGTAAGAAGCCATTGTCACTTTACTATTTTGCTGAACTGGCTTTGCAAATACACTTTGCTGTAATGTTAATTTACATTTTAAGTCTCTAACTTTGAGCTTTCATAGTTTGGAATTAACAGGAAAATAACTTGAATGGTTTGTCAAAAAATAAGGTTCTCTGTTGGAACAGACATACTACTCTTATACATAACATACAGGATATCCTCCAAATTAGACAAAACAATACAGCTCCTCCCAATCACTGTTAAAACTTTTAGTTCTTTTGTCTTTTAGCCATATTGTATTAAGCTATACACTTGAACCTACATTCACAAGTCCTGTCAAGTTAAACTGAATATTTAGTTAAAAATGACTCCTTCCATTGCTATCGGTACAAGCTATTTACAACAACATTATATCCGAAGTTGGGATTAAAGTGCCTATGTGTCCAATCCGTAACAAGTTGAAGTCTGAACAAAGCACAAATTGTGGTAGGAGGGGATAGATATTCGTGAATCAGCCTTGTCTACAGCAGAAAGTTGTATGACACCATAGTGGCACAGCTGCTTGAAAGTAAGTACCCTTATTTTAGAGGAAAGAAAACTTAGGAATAGTTATAACAAATATTCTTATGAAGCTTATTACTTTCTCTATTCAATTCAATTTATTTTATTGCTCATGAAAATTTTACAAGCATGGAGCATTGTCAAAATTTTAACACACACACCCTCCAAATTATTCAATTGTACACAATCATAGTTACAAATTCTATCAGGTACGCACATACATAGCAGATAGAGAAGGTATTGTATTCCACCCAAAAATACCAAGATTTCACCAGAAATATATCTTTTAAGGTCCCCTGGATCAAGAAAGAAAAGTATTAGAACAGGTGTATGTGTGCGTACAAAACGAAAAGTTGGTTAAATCCAAACTTGATATTTAAGTTCAGTATCTTTCAAGGATTTTTAAGAAAATCCTCCTATTCAAAACTATCCTTTGCATAGAACATTTTGCAAACATTTTTATTTTCTCAAAAATGGCTGTAACAATTTTGATTAAAATTTACATGACAAATAACATGTGTGCCTTGAATATCCTGGGATTAGCCTCGGAAGTCCTCTTTATTCTGGATGATTTTTATATAACTGGTAAACCATAAGAGATAGACAAAAACTTACTACACAAAAAATTTAGATCTCGTCAAAACATACAATTTATGCCTTATACATTTTTGCTATGGAGCTAACCTTTTCCGAGATATTCCTTGTAATGGTTTCAATTTTAAAATAGTTATGCTTTTCTCAAACAGAAAGTCATTAACCATTTTTGTTTTCTCCTGGCCATGCTAAAAGAACCAAATTGCAATGCCAGTCGCATATCGCTGCTTTTAAAAGATTTTACTATTTGACATTTCTCTTCTATTGACAATAAACTAAGTAATAATTTCATTTCTGCTAATGTTTATCTCGATTAGCATGAAATAGATAGAAGAACAGTCTTTTGAAAAAGAGTTGTTTGCAAAACAGTGGAGAAGGTCATATGAGTGCAACACATCAGTTTTTTTTGTTTTGTTTTTCTATCAATTTTTTTTTCTTAAGTGAGATAAACATAGCTACATTACACATTTCTAATAGATACAAAAGGATAAAGTGATAGATGTTTAAGAACTGGGTACTATTTATATTAGCCTTGAAATTCCATACCCTTTCCATATGATGGCAAGATCCAGCAAATATTGAAAGGACTTTGAAAGAATAACAAAGTATTCAAAAATATAAACAATGACCCGGGATAGCAGTTGGTAGGTCTCTGGATCACACCTCGCTTGGTCTGGTCGGTAGAGCAATTAATGAGCTGTCTGTATTCTCTGGGTGTGCTGATGGTTACGACGCTTTCTATGAATGGGTTTGCTTTCTATTTAATAAATTTCCAGCACAGAAATTGAAAGTAGTGTGAACACAATGAATCGCTTTCAAATGAGCGCTATTAGGAATCCGTGCCGAAATAATAAAATTATCTGAAATATTCTTCCTTCTCTAAAGTATTATTCTCTTTCATTACTTAGGCAAGATATTCCAAAAAATAATCTGGCTACTTTTCCAGAGAATGTAATTATCTTGCAGATTTTCGTAACTGTAGAAACATTTTTGATCCAATATTTTCTAAGTATCAACTCAAGTCGCAGTACTATTTTACAACTAACAATTAATCAGGTAAGGTCCCCTATCTTAACTGATGTAGCATTAAATCAGCTTGAAGATGAAATCTTTGTGGAGAAGCCAAATATGACTTGCCCTATTGTTGAAGTCTCATCAAATTACACTATTGGACCTCCTTCCCTTATGAGGTCTATTGAAGAAGCCATGAAAACTCAAAATTCTACCGCATTACACTAAACAAAAATTGTTGCTAAAACAAAAATTATTATATAAAATGAAATAGCTATCACTACACAGAAAAACTGAATGACAAGGAACAAAATTTTATCGCTAAAGAAGAAGAAGAAGAAAAAAAAAACAAACAAACAAAAAACATGAAGAAATCAAAAATATAGAGTAATGAAAAAAGAAAAAGGATATGCTGTCACCTGGATGGCTATCACTAATGCGTAAATGAAAACAAACATAGCACAGACAAATATTGCTTACAATGCCCCTTTTGTGCATATGTGAGATTCTTTGATAAGTTACTCACATAAGCACAAATTTTCCCCAATAAAATAATTGTGAATAAAGACAAGACGAATATAACCATTCTTGCAACTAACATCACTCATTCTTACAATTTCTTTATGCATGAGAAAACTGAGTTGCTTTAACAATAACTTTTTTCGCTTTCATCCCTACCAATTTGCATTCAGTCTTAGAAACATTATTTACAATTCAGTTGGTTCTTTGTAAGGTTGTAAAATTTATGATATTTCCCAATTATTTTTCCTGTTTGATCCTTTGATTTATAAGTGTGATCGTTGTACACATTATTGATATGGACCCTTATACAAAAGGCTTATATGGTGATATATTTTCATATCTGCTATCAAAATATTTCTTTTCTTTACCAAAACTGGATATCCAATGAATGGATTCCATTTCTTTTTATGCCATTTTACGTTGCTCTGATTGTTTACTTACCCTTTGTAAAGCCTAATAAGCTTACTCTTCTTTATTAAATTATTTATCCTTTTTAATTATGCCAGTAAGCCTTTAACCTTGTTTTCAGATTTCTTGAATAACATCAGCTCTAGTGGAGCAAGCCTTGTGATGGCATCTATGCTGTTGTTAATTACATCCTCAATGCTTTACCCAAGATTTGTTATTGGCATAACAAAGTACCCTGAAGTATGTTGCACTGAGGTTCCCTTCAAGAAAATACTCAAGAGTTATGGTACAATTTTATTCCATGCTTACATGAAACAATCTGAATTTTTTGCTAGTGTGGGCAGTAGCATTATCACACAAGACTGTCTCAATTATCACCTGATCTGCTTGTGCTTTTATAGCTCAGCTTTTGTGAGAATAAGGTGTGATAATATCCCTTACCTTAAACATGTATACATATTTGTAACTCTTGCCAGGCTTGTCACTAAATACATCTATGTTATCAATTAATATAGCTTTAAGTTTACTCAATTGGTGATGATTTAAATTATGACACTTACCTTTTCATCAATCATTCATAACTTTTTTTATACCCAAAATGGCTCTTATTTAAAAATGTTCTATCCATCACCAGAGATTCTTCATCTTTAATATACCTGCTTAGTTGCATATGCAACATACATTCATCACATATTATACTCAGGCATGACATTAAATGAAAATCATTATTTATTTACTTATCTATAATGTGAACATTTCAGGCTACTCCAATTACAATGTTCACTTAAAATTTAAAGTATGGTTTTGATTACAAAATAAGGGACAAACACATCACAAAATTGTTTACAAAATAAATCATAGCAGAACATAAAAAATAGAAAGTTAATAACATTGATTCACATTTACACCAAACTATCAATCTACTATTGGTAAAAAATAATCTTAAGATATAGCAAAACTGTTAATATCCATATGAAATATATCAACGTTTAAATGATGTAGTTTATTGTATACTGATTGCATTCTAGGTATGAGCGAATGCCTACATGAATCAGTATAGGACCTCTGAAGGAAAAAAAAATTGCAAAATTTGTTTTGTGCACTATTTGGAACATAAAATCTTAATGTCTTAGATTAGGACCGTCAATTATATATGTAGCAGTTGGTAAAGGAAAAGTAACAGATGACAATTTCTATATGATAGACGTTTAAACTCAAATAAGTGAAGCAATGACTAATAAGATATAAACTAAGGAAAATAGTGAAAATGTTTGAGAGGCACATACCTCAGAAATTTACTTTGAATAACTGTAATAAGTGTAATATTTTTAATATTCCTTACAACTGAAGCATATTTGAATATGGATCTCAAATGAGTTATATAGTATAAACAAAAGTCTTATGTTGTTGAAGTAAAATGAGTTGCAAGTGATAAATTCCAGATTTCTATGTGTTACACAACTACTGTGTTAATAAGTTTTGTGAATGATAAGTCTTTATTAAAAATAACTCCTAGATAATTTTTTGTTTCTACAGTTTGTAAATTAATTTTATCTATTTTGTAATTAAACATAATATTACGTTCGAGTTTAGAGAAGGCCATAACTTGGCATTTTGATGTATTAAAAGTAAGGTTATCGTCTTTGCTCCATTTAAGGCATTCAGATCATTTTGAAGTTTAACACAATCGGAAACAGACTTTACGGAACTAAAAATGTTAAAGTCATCCGCAAAAAGTATTATATTAAAGTATTTAACAATAGATAAAACATCATTAATAAACAAGAGAAATAATAGCGGACCGTAATCAGAACCCTGAGGGACTCCAGAGAGAACTTCAAAATTGTAGGTTGTATTGTTTTTATATTTAACAATTTGAAATCTTGAGTTTAAATAGGATATCATTAGAGACCATGGATTAAGAAAAGCCATATAGCTGCAATCTATGTATTAAATTATCATGATCAATTTTGTCAAAAGCTTTTTAAAAAAAAATATGAATCAGTCTCTTGACAACCTTTAAAAACATAGGGAGGAATACTATCAGATCTGGATGATTTTTTAGGTTTTAATATCTTTAAAGCTTTTGAAATATTGTCTTGCGTGATTTTTCTTCTATAAAAAAAGGTTTGAGAATTTCCGAAGGCAGTAAATTGCTTTATTCAACACGTACTTTGGACCAATTGGCGAATATGCTGACCTAAAATAATCTGCAAAACAGTTTGCAATATCCTGTGACTTACCAACAGTTACATTATTATAAACCATTTCAACTTCATTCAGATTTTCTTTCCTTTTTGGCTTGATGAACTTCCAAAAATTCTTGCTGTTACTAATCATATCAGCTTAAATTGATATTACATAATGAGTAAACATTTCTTTAATATACCTTTTCACTTTATCCGTATGTTCTTTAAATTTTTGTAACCAATATTCAGAAAGATGCTTTTTCTTTTTAAGCTTTTCTTTTAATTTAATATTTTTAATTATTTAACCATTAAATCAAATGGGGTACTTTTGTTTATATCATTTCACTTTTGGGACATAATTATCAATCACTGTAAATAGCGTATTGTAAAAGTGATCAACTGCAACATTTTCCATGTTGGAATTACTTAAATCTTCCCAATCATACTCTTTCAATGCAGTATACAGTTTTAAGAAATCTGTCTTATGAATGTGTTATAGGCAGAGCTAAAAAGTTTGTATCAATTTCCTTATGTAGAATAAGAGCGGCCAGGTTTGCCATTATCATGTAGCTAGTTGTGCAAGCAAGGGTCAACATGCAGTGCAAACCATTACTGCAAAATAACTATCACTGTATAACATAGAACCACGTGGGTAGCAGAAAAGGTGTTCAAATAACATCTATTTTTTTTTATTTCTTTAAGGTCACTTTATAGCAACAGAGGTCATCAGTGACCACAGTATTTTTACAAGATATACAAAATTTAATACAAATATATGGTCATGAACTTAACTAATTGAACATTGGTAACAGTAAAGTATAGTGCATGTAAATTGGCAAACAATTATAATAGTATCAAACTGTGGTTATAACAATTAAATCACATTATATAAAAGACAACATTTGTGACATCTCCATTAACTTGATAACTTTTCTGCATCCTTCGGTGGTGTTAAAGATGGAATACAGATCACTCTTGTGGTTTAAGTTTCTAATGTTCAGTAATGCAGGATAAGGTGAGATGTTGAGACATCTTTAACATCTTTGTTCTACTCAAGTGTGAGTAAAATCAATTTGTTTTACAACTATAGTAAGTTTTCTAGCACTTATTTAGAAATTGATGGCAGTTCTGGTATAGAAACTGTCAAACATCTAGTAACAGAAACATATTATTGATTGCAAATTAGTTCAAACAGTTACCCACAACTATCTAACTGTTGCAGTCCAGATGTATAGAGCTGAACTGAATCTGTGTGGCATGTAGAAAAACTGTTGAGACGGATCTACCAATCAACGAGCATTCCTCCCTGAAATAAAGATGAAACTGAAAAGTGTTATAGAAAAGAATGGAGGGTTCAGTGTGATGTATCGCATACAAGCGGCGCTTTTAAATCCTAACAAATGTTATTTGCTTTGTTGATACTTATGTGGAACTGATAATATATTTCAAATATGCCCTGATCACATCATGCAAAGTAGAAGGAACCTTTTCGCGTTACAAATCTTAATTTTAATATTCAATAGACAAATTACAATCTATGAACCCTTTATCTGCTGGAGTTCCTTCCTCCAAATTTTCCACCTTTTCCATTAATTGTGTTTCCTTTTCTTTTGCTGTCATCTATCTTCATGCCTGATTTAATACAAGGGTTTACTTTAGACATCCAGTTTTTAACTGGCCTTACATTTTTAATAGTTTTATGGACTTCTTTCTCAAAGAGATTACAACAGTATATGTTAAAAGAATTTTACCTAAACTTTATAATGTATCAGACAATGGTTTTGTTTATGTTTATACTGGGTTTATATATGTGTGTATACATATAACCTACTGATACCAGCCTTCTTCTATATCACTACTTCATATGTAAATCAGTTTCACATTGGTTTACTTGAAATTGTCACGTTCTCACTCAAGAACTGAATGCAGACTACTATTTAGCATGAAGTGAATTGTTGAGCAATGGCCTATTGTAGACATGGGGCAATTCATGAACGAGTCTTTCATATGAACGACTACAAGGAAAGAATCGCATGAATAATGTCAATCTTGACATGAATTGTCCTTGGAAAGGAATTGTAAGAATTGGGCTAGTCTCAACATGGAATCGTCATTCAGAAAGAATCACATGAATCGAAAAGAATAGCCTGAATCATGTCAACCATGGCAGGTGTCACTGTTCAAAAAGAATTATGAAAATCGTGAAGAATTGCAGATTTGAACAATCATGTTCAGCTATTAGGGTTTGTTTCCTGTTGTTTCCACCTTTCGAAGTACCAAACCAAGCTTGGATGAAAATACTGAGTGTACACAATGTATAAAGGGCTTTATAAACATTAATTATGTTGTGAGAAAATAAATAATGCTGTGGCCATGGGCTAAATATAAGAATATATAAAAATATATAAATTACACATAAAATATAGGTATATATATTTTATATATAATATACAATATACATAAGAAAATAAACACTGCTGATGCTACTACAAGTGTCTTTATATTGTTTATGAATGAGTTATTGTGAACGTGAAAGTAAGCATTAGAATTTACTACTGATTTATATTTATATATATTTATTGCAGTATCTCAAATATAATATATTCACAAATAAATCATCATTGCATTAGAAGATATATAACTTCAGAAACAAAATTTTGCGACAAATAAAGCAAATATGCTCCAACAATAAAGGTATAGGAACATGCTACTCTAATACTTTAAAATTACCTCAAATATTCCTGAAGAAAATAATAATTATTCTGGATACTAGCGTTGCCTTATAATAATGTATTTATAAAACTTACATGATTTAGTGGTGCACAACCGCGACAGTGATAAATAATAATTATTCTGCATATTAACATTACAAAAATACCGCCATGCAGCCAAAGCTTAGGTGTCAATTTTAGACTTAACTGCTCATTCTGTTTTTTTGTTGTTGTTTTTTTTTCGAATAATGGAGGAAATTTTATCAAATATGTTTGCAATAAATGGAAACGAGTGGGAAATTTTTTTATAAATACTGTTTTATGATAAAGGAGCTACCATATGACTATCATCACCATGTATAATATAAGTCAAACACAGAGAAACATGGTGACGATTAATGAATCGTGAACAAATTGTATGAATCGATTACTGAACCTAGCCTACTGCAGGTTCAAATATGTTCAGACAAGCAAATGAACAAAGCAGCTCTACCATATTAGAGCACTGAAAAACAAGTGAAGTAAACTGCCACTGCTAACATTAAAAATATAACAAACAGAATTATTTCTATTTTTTAAATATATTTAACTATAATGTATGAAAAATAAAAGAAAATCTTGTTTTATTTTTCATATATTATAATTAAATATATATTTTTTTTTTCATTAGGTTAGTTTTATTACCTATAAGAAAAGAAAAGAAAAAGATCCCATTAAGTTCCCAATTTCATAATTTGTAGGAATACATTGAGACATTAAAGAAGAAAATATATTTCTTGCATATCAAATTTTGAATTTTTGGACCAACAATATAAAATGTAAACTTCTGCAAATCTAATCATATTACATATCAAATGAAAGCCTATCAAAAAAACAGAAAAATTGTTTTTATTTCAGAGAAATATCTCCCATCCTGGCTGGAGAAAATGCATTTTTTGTATTGGTGTGCAAGACCAAAACTATATATTTTTTTTAAACTTTCAAACCCCTGTACAAATGGGACGACTGAAAATTGTGAAATTTCATGTCAGTCTGTTGACATGCCAAATTTCATCAAAATCTAAAAACCTAAGGTAAAATTTTAATTAAAAATTGGATCATTGAATTGAAATGCTAACAATCAATAATTGCCTAAGTCTGTCCATTGTTGTAGCATTGCTGAGCATGATTATACGAGGGCCATTCAGAAAGTAACCTCCGATCGGTCACAGTGCAGGTAGTGAGGGGAGTAGCAACGCCATCTGTGCATTCACGCACTCAGCAGGTCAGTCGGCATCAAGCCGTGGTCGAGTGAAAGTCGTACCTGCGCTAGTTTAGTGTTTGTGGCCGTTTGAAATGTGTACTGCAATAGAAAACCCCGCCAAATGTGAAGTGCGTGCTGTTATAAGGTGTTTTACAGCCAAAGGATATTCTGCAGCAGCTATTCATCGTGAGCTTTGTGCCGTGTACGGACCAAGAGTTATGAGTGAAGGAGTGGTCCGTGAATGGGTACGTTTATTTAAAAGTGGACGAGAAAACGTTCATGATGAAGAGAGGAGTGGTAGACCATCATTGGTCACGGACGAACTCGTTCAGACAGTTGATGCAAAAGTTCGTGAAAACCGACGTTTCACAATGTCGGAGTTGTCTACTGATTTTCCACAGATTTCTAAGACTCTCTTGTACGAGATAGTGACAGCAAGATTGGGTTACCGTAAGTTCTGTGCACGATGGGTGCCCAAAATTCTTACCGACCACCACAAAACTCAAAGAATGGCCTCTGCATTAGACTTTCTGTCACGTTATGAGGCCGAAGGTGAACCATTGTTAAACAGAATCGTGACCGGGGACGAAACCTGGATTAAGTACGTGAACCCTGAGGCCAAAGAACAATCAAAGATGTGGGCACATTCAAATTCGCCTACCAAACCAATAAAAGCCCGGCAAGATTTTTCTGCCCGAAAATTGATGGCAACGGTGTTTTGGGATGCAAAAGGGGTGTTGTTGGTTGAATTCATGGAACGTGGGACGACCATTAATCAAGACGTGTACTGTGAAACACTAAAACAATTACGACGGGCTATACAGAACAAACGCCGTGGTATGCTGACTTCCGGTATCGTTTTTTTGCACGATAACGCTCGTCCTCACTCTGCTCGCAGAACAACAGCCCTTCTTGAGTCCTTCAAGTGGGACGTTGTCAACCATCCACCATACAGCCCAGATCTGGCGCCAAGCGATTATCACCTCTTCATGCATATGAAGAAATGGCTCGGGTCCCAGCGGTTTGATGACGACGAAGAGCTCAAAGATGCGGTCACAGGCTGGCTCCAGGCACAAGCGGGTGATTTTTATGCAGAAGGAATTTCAAAGCTTGTGAACAGATACGATAAGTGCCTCAATCGTTATGGAAACTATGTAGAAAAATAGTGCAAAGATGTAGCTGTAAGATGTATATATTAAAATATTTTTATTTAACTTGGTGAATTTCTTGCAATCAACCGGAGGCTACTTTCTGAACGGCCCTCGTATATACAGTAGTCAAAATATTGCATTCGCATTCAAAGGGGAGGCAGCTACTTTTAACTGTGCCATCCTGTATAATGCTTTTAACATTCTGAGGGTTAGATTAATATTAAAAACAAAAAGAAGAGGCCCACCTGGGTAGTGCGGTAGTAACGTGTCTGCCTCACATTCAACAGGTCGTGTGTTCGAATCTTGCTTAGGGTGAGTTACCCGGATAAGGTTTTTTACGGCGTTTTCCCTTATCCTGAGAAGACGAATGTTGAGTAATGACCAAGCAGGTTAAAGGACGTTAATCTTAAAAAGAGAGAGCGAGAGAGAGCGCTAAAAGGAAATTATTGCCAATAATCATGCTAATGAAATCTGGTAGTATTTCTGATAGAGTTTACAGCATGGATAAACAAAACAAGAACTCCATTTTGTTATAATTAAGTAATTCTTTAACATACCTTTAGGCAGCTTTTTATTCTAAGCAAGAATTTCATCATTGACGTCACCACAGGAATCATATTTTGTGGCACCTTCTTGGTATTTATTATGATCATCAGTCGTCAGTGACTGTCTTCTAAGAACTTGAAACACAATGAGCCTTGCATGGCTACCAATCACTTGAAAATGATGCTTCCCATGGTTTTTGTTAGAAGTACTAGGTTCTTATTATGAAATGTTGGTACTATACTCTCTAAAAACTAGATTTAACAAATATATATACCTGCTCCAGTTCAATACCTGCCAATACTATTGGTATATCACTACACATTAAGAACCCCCATAGAATAACTGATTTTTGTTTGTTTGTTACTTTCTTTTTAACAATGCTGTCAATTGCCAGGATCATATCAGCACTGCCAGTGTTCCAGAATTCCATTCATCCTGCAGGAGTTATTTAACACTAAATGTACTGACATGGAGCTGTTCGCTTTTAAGCATAGTTAAAAACCATGAATCTGGACCGGGCTTGAACCTGCGACCTTAGGCCAGTGTGTAATTAACTGAGTGACGCAGACCGACAATAACTGCTGCCAGGGCTGATTGTCTTCTTCAGTCTGTTCCATTCCCATCTAATTGCTCTTGCCCTCATTTTACTGGCCTTGCAACTCACACCTTTCATATTGGACTACTGTTGTAATTAGTGTAATTGGCATTTCATTTATGTGTGCTGTTTCCTTTTACTTCTAGTTTTAATTCTTTCCTGGTCTCTTTATTTCTTGTTTTAACTAAAATATCCTGCAACATATCTAAGGAATTTTATTTCACTTACTCCTATTTTTTTCTGTAAGTGCTTTGTTAAAACCCAAGATTGACATCCATATTATAAAGTAGGAACTACCATCACTTTATGATATTTAAGCAATATTTCCTTTCTCAGTTTCCTTCCTGGTGTTCTACAAATTGTCCAAACAGAAATAATTAAATTTATTTATTTGTAGTTTCTCTAGCCCCATATGTTCAATGTACATAGGGATAGAGAAGGTATTGTAATGCACCCAAAAATATGATACCGAGATTTCACCGGAAATATATGTTTTGGGGTCCCCTGAGTCCGAAAAAAGCATTTTTAAAAAAAGGTCTGTGTGTGTGTGTCTCTGGACAACATAGCCCCAAAACGAAAAGACTGTTAAATACCAAACTTGCTATTTAGGTTTAGTATCTTCCAAGGATGCAACACAAAGATTTTCAAAAAAATCCCCCAAACACAAACTACCCTTTACGCCCCACGCCCCATTAGATACAAATGCAAATGCACTGAGTAAACATGTAGGCATGTGCTATACCTACAGCTAAGGTTATCTCCTATGAATCTCTCAGCCCATTAGATAGGCAGACTCAGTGGGTCATGAACTTGCGATGTACTCCTGTGATGAGTCTTTGACATGTTATTTATTTACAGAGAAGCCTAACGGAAGGCATTACAGGCTAAACACCTATATGGAAATCCATTTCTATAAAAACTACAACCTGCACACAACACTTTTCGGAATGCTAAACAACATTTACATGTAACAGGAGCATTTAAAAGGACAGGTTGTGTTAGAGAGGCACAATGGGCATAATGAAGATAATATAATTTTAGATGCTGTCTTAAACAATCCCCACATTAGCGCGCAGGCACTGGCACAAGACACAAACATCATTAGGTCATCAGTTATGCGAGTACTGCATAACAATACATTTCACCCTTACTGCTTGCACCTACACCAGGAACTCCATGATCGTGACTTCGAAGCTCAAGTAAATTTCTGTCAGTGCGTATTATGCAGTCTGAACCGTGATGCAGTCTTTGTATCCAAACTTCTGTTTTCAGATGAATCGCGGTTTCACAACAATGGCACAACATGCACTACTGGAGTGTTGATAACCCTCATTGAGTAAGACATGCAAGTTTCCAAGACCAATGGGGAATTAATGTATGGTGTGGCATTTTGGGTGATCATCTAATCGGACCACATTTTTTCGAAGGTCACCTGAGGGGAACATGCTACCTTCACTTCCTTCAAAATTATCTTCCTCCATTTCTGGAGCATGTACCATTAAATGAAAGATTATGGATGTGGTTTCAGTATGATGGTGCTCCACCATTCAGGATTGTCATAAGTTATCTTCACAGTGCACATCCTCAAAGATGGATAGGTAGGTGAAGACCTGTTTCATGGCCTGCCAGGTCTCCTGATCTTACTCCACTTGATTACTTTTTATGGGGTTATTTAAAACAAAGAGTGTACAGCCAACAACCACACAATGTTAATCATCTTCAGCAACTAATCAGGGAGGTCTGCAGGTCCGTCGCACCCCAGATGTTACTAGTGCCAGGTTGTCATTGCAACATCGCACATAGCTCTGTATAAACGAAGAAGGTCATCATTTCAAACAGCAACTGCACTAAATGAAGAAGTTCTATCACTAAGTTTCATGTTGGAAGCACTTAAGCTAGTAGATTTTGAGAAGTATGTTAAGTTATGGGGATTAAACCTAGTTTTCTTTTCAACTGAAAGTATTGCTGAATGCATATGTATTTGGCACCGTTTGTGATTGTCAACCTAAGTACTTTGTGTATTTTTCATTTTAGAAAGACCCCAAAAATGGGTCTGGTTCAGTAGTATTAACTGAAAAACCCATGTTAGTTTTAAAACATTGTAATAATACCTGCATATTTAGAAGAAAATGAATGATTATGTCTCAGAATGTTCCTTTTCATTTGTATTTCCAGCAACTGGAGTGATAAAGTTAGAAAAAACATAAATAAAACAACAATAAAAGAAACAAATAAACAACTTAAAAAATGTTCTGATATCCCATCTAGCTTTGTGCCAAATTAGAAAGAAAGAAAGCGGAAGAAAAAAATTGTCAATGTCCTGGTAAGATTCAAACATGAATCAAGTATCTTGGAACTCGTGCTAATCAAATACACTACTTTCCTCTATATCTTGCAGCACCAAAGTCTATAGTGTTATTATGCAGAAGAGGGTTGTTGGGAACAATGTTTTCAGGTTAGACTGCAATCTGCAGGTTGCATAAAACCAGAGAATAAGGGACAGGTGAACCACCTTATATATTGTATTCTATTTCATAATATTTATCCTAGTTCTTGTTATTTATTTTACACTTCTTTTTACCAAACCTGATTTTCATTTGTATTCATTTTAATTCTATACCATAGGGGGAATTTATTGTTTTTAAATATGTTTCTTTCTTATCCTTAATCCTTTTATTCCATTATTCTATATATGCTCCCCTATTGTTTTCTCACTCCAAGAGTCTCTGAGGCTGTTTGTTTGATTAGTTCTTTTATGATGCACCATTCTTTATTTATTATATTACTGCTTGGCATATTATTATATAACTACCTAATCATTTTTGGTAGAAAAGTCGTACGCTTTTCTCTTTCAAGAGATGGACACTAAATGTTCTATCTTTAATATCGCTTTCTATCTCTAATTTTCTTCCAGCATAGCAATTTTAGATATTAATAAGAAATGATCTGATAGTATGTCTAGTTATCTAAAAGCAAGTGTATCTTGGCCTTGCTTTCCTATTTACTAATATATAGACTACTAGACTTTTCTCATGGCTTTGCCTGATCAGGAATATTACTTTGTGAACTTCAGTAACTTCAGGTTGCACTTCCTTTGGTACTACTTATCATAACTTACCTTTACCAGCTGAAAAAGGTACCTAGAGAATCATTGTCAACTGGTAGCGAAAGTTAATGAAACAGTAACAAATTCCCTCTTTGGTAATAAAAGTACCCGAAAAGTAACTAATTTAGGGCTCTAGGCCATCATGGTAATGAAAATTTCCCCTTCTGTCATCTTGAATATCTCAGAGCATGGCACACTTTGATCATTTGAGTTTGCTGATTCCATATGCAGTTAGCACCATGCCTATTATAGCTGCATTAAGCGCTCATTCAAATGAAGAAGTACCACTAATATAACAAAGCATAAGCACTGGCATGAAAAACACTATTGAGTTTGCAACTGTAGGTGAAATGTAGAACTCATATGAGCATACCACAATTTTCAAATTTAATAGTGTAAACCAATAATATCCAACATGAAAGTTCTAAAAGTCCATTTTTACATTTGGTTCCTAGAACTAGTATGGATCCGTGTTTGTTGCACTATTGCTACAAACAAGGCAAGGTTTGTTGACAGCATGTAAAAGAACTTGAGGGAAATGCTTCTTGTCACAATCCTTTTTAGGCATCATCCCAAATTGAACTGCTAATACAAATTTTAAAATATTCATATTCATACTTGATAAAAGTCTAAATGACAAAAATCAGGTCACTCTCATAACACATGAAACTATAGCTCTGGATTTTACAAAGTGACAGTATTGATTTAACTGTGTCAGTCATAATGCGATAATGCAATGTAAAATAAACTGGTCCAAATACCCCTGTGTAGAGTGATGGCGTTAAACAACATCTGAGTCACAGGCTTGCACCATTCACCTGCTGACACTTCATTCCTGCACTCATTGTTCTTGTGCATTGAAACAAATGGGATGAAAAGTCAGTTATTTCACAGATTACAAAATTAAATGTCCCTTTACTGACCACTCTTGTCATCAAGTGTATCCAAAGAAATTCGAGCTGTAGTCCTGTCTTGTTGAAATGCGCCAAGTATTCAATCTTCACCTTTTAGTTTAGGGAAAGTTACTCCAAAATTAAGCGCCTTGTTTTGGATTTTGAGTTGGCTAGTAGTGATTATTTTATGAGTTTGTCACTGAGTCTCAAGAGGGATGCTGCATAATGGCACATAATAGGGAAACAGCTTGCAACCCTGGTACTGTTAAATGTTGCTGCTTACTTGAGATGCTGAGAAGCAAATAGTTCAGAGACATTGAACCTCTTCTGAAAACAGCTGGCAACACACCAGTCTGTCCACAGCCACCTCAACATTACAGTTGGGATATGTGCTGTCAACACTTCTGCTCAGGGACTGACCTTCCTCATGTTAGGGGGACTTTCAGTGTCAAGGCAACTCTTGCTGTTGGTGTAGTGCCTCAAGATGGCCAGGTGGAACTTCTGTGATCTTCCTTGTTGCTGGCACTTTTGTGCCACTTGCAAAGGAACATCCCACCTCACCATCCTGTGCACTGCCAAAACCACCAACATCAGGGCCACTGTTTTAGAGACTCCTCCACATCACCATCACAGCGATGCTGTATAGGATCGTCATACAGAGTTCTAGAAGTTGATGGCAGTGAGGACTGCCTATATAAAGCAGAGTATAACAAGATTAACTCTCAAAGAACAACAGCACAATGCAGCGAAACCAGGTTAAATGTCTGGGCTTGTATGTATGTATTTATTTCTCTGCAAGTGGGTATCACCCGGTGGCAGAGTTATATATTGTATACAAGATGTATAAACAATAAATCACAGCTGCCAGTTTGTGGCTTCCTTTGTAAAATGCAGGAACTATAAGACATCATACAGATTATCTTCCAGGAAGAAGCGCCAGCCCTCCAGCCTATTATCGATGGATGTCTAGCAGCAGTACCTGTAGGGTGGATGGATGCCACTAGAAACAGATTACAGTCCCCCCCCCCCAAAGAAGATTGTTGCATCAACTTTAAATAATGTGGCACAGTATGCAAGTACAGGTAGCGCTACTGGCAATAAACTGAATTTTCTAAATTACAGCAATGTAACAAAAGCAGAAACTCTTTGGTTAGCTTAGACAGTAATATCTGCTGCCACCTCAGATGATTTATGTCCTGACAGTCTAACAGCAGAAAAGCTGAAGCTGCTAAAGTACAAGGTTAGCATATAGTGTTGCAAAATACAGTGTAGATTCTAGTTTTGATACTTTTCTTCTATGAAATTTGAGGAAAGGTCCCCCCACCTTCTCATTTTCTTTATTGTTTCAAATCTTTGATCTCAATATCATTTAAATTCTTCCTGCTTTTGAGCAATGTAATTTCTGTGGTTTTAAAATAAAGAACAGTGGAATTATATGTATTAGAAACTAATAGAAATGTTAATAGAAATACTTCTTGGTCAATGATGCATTTAGAATGCTCCTTCTGTAATGCAGAAGATAACTAAAAAGCAACTAATTCCTATTTTTGATATTCAGTAGACACTCTGACTGTTTTATTTTAGAAAACAATTCAGCACAGAGATTAAATTACAGAAATAGTAATTAACATAATCCACTGTGTTGTAAACTCAACGTAGAGTATCATCATTGAAACAAATGTCTGTCTGCACTTTCTTAAATGTCAATCTGCTCAGAATCCAGGTTCTTCTGTCAATTTTGCAAGTTTTCATTTTAAGCTGAAAATGAAAGAAGTTTGCTGCAGGATCAATATTAAGTTTTTTTTTTGTTTTTTTTTTTTCCCCTCTTTAAATACTGAAGAAATATAAAAAGTTGATCTTGGCTCTGCTCCTATTACATAAGATTAGCTTGTTTAGTTTAATTAGCACTAGAGCTCAAGAAGTTTAAAGTATAGAACTGCTTACCAATATTTGATAACCTGTTGAAAGCAATGACTGAGACTAATGGAAGGCAATTTGTTACAGAGTGAAGATGGAGGACATGAAAGATGTAAGATTGCTTCATCACATTTAAAGCTTCTTCAGCAACATTTTAAAACAATGACCGAGTTCACAGATCACAAGTTCCTTGGAGGATCTAGGAAGAAATATAGTTCTGGTATATATAATTTAATACGTCTTTGTACTTTTTTATAAAAGATATGCCATAATGACACTGTAAATGCCTAGCTTAAGTGTCCCATAACACAGAATGTGACATACAAGAATGTTTCAAAAAGAAGAAACATACACATGTGTGCGTGAGACAGAAAACACTTAATGCAGTAATGAATCAAATAAAAAACAAAATAATGTGAATATAAAGATTTTGAAAGTGACCTTTCCTATTAAATTAAATACTGAAACATTTTATTTCATTATAGTGTTAGACTTTGCATAGACAGGTACATCTGCATTTATAGAATAGCACAAGTCGATTAGACATCTCATTGATTAATTTTGTTTGATCTGTATGTTTAAACTGCAAGAAGTATTTATAATGGAATTGAATGAAGCATAATCACAAAATATCCCATCAATATCTGAAAGATTAATGTAGTGCTGGGTTTGTGTACTAGTTATTTTGAGCGATTATAATTCTAAAACTCTTTTTGCAGAATACTGATAAAAATTAAGCCTGAAAATAACAATCCATTTCTTATATTGATTGACCCTTTTATAGTTTTCACTTATTTTAAGCTTTTTTGCCATTTTTGAAAAATAAAAGAATGGCACTCAAAATAATCCTAGCATTTTTTTTTCTCTATGTTTATAGCCCCCATTAATTTATCATATCAGGGGCTTTGACTTGAGAAACAACTGATGGTGTTTTCTCGCTGAACTGTAGGGTTTGTCAACATTGGTTTTTTTCCACACACACACGCACACACTGATTCTTTCATTCATACTTCAGACTCCGTGGGGAATGCTTTTGGTTAAAGAAAAATTCCCCACCCCATCGGGGATTTGAACCTGGTACCTCAGGTGAGAAACTAGAATTGTGATCACTTGACCACAGAGGCAGTCTAATAAGAGAGCAAAAGAAGTTGGTAAGGTGGTGATTACAGTACTGCTAAGTGTGAGAAATTGTGTATCCAAGAGCTTGGGAGTGGAGGTTGTTCACCTGACAGGCTTTCTGTGGTGTCATTGTGATAACAAATATGGAATGAATGTTACACATTGAAAATCATATATAATTTGTTTAATACAACAATAATACCTTTTTAAACTATACCTGCATAAAGAATAGTATGGCTCTTTGCTTTTTCTCATTGAAAAGAAGCATACAACAAGTAACTTTGGAAGCAATAGACAGGCATTGAGAGCTTGTATTTAAAATCCTACTTCTCCCACTTTGCTAAATAATTTATTCAAAAATGTTTTATAAAGCACTGATTTATACCAAATTGTTGTAGTTCACATAATTTGTATGGTATATACTGTTATTTGACTTTGTTAAAAATGTTTTATTACTTACCGATTTACATCTTCACTAAAGCTGTTATTTGATGTTGAAAAAAAATTATTGAAAAATTCTTGATGATGATGGTTAGTGTTTATTGCCGCTCAACTGCAAGGTCATCAGTGCCCTTATTAAACAAATCATGGCAAAAGCCAGAAATAAAGCTCAATAAGAAATATTATTAATAAGAACGAAAGATTAGTCTAAAAATTAAGGTAAAAAGTTTATCATAGCAAAAGCCACAGATTGGTGACTAGAAACAAAAAAAAAAAAAAAAAAAAAAAATAGAAAAACAAGGATAAAAACAACTAAATACGAAATTTGAAGGGTATCTTCGATAAAAATTCAAAAATCTTAGCTACCGCTTGACTATCGTCCGCCAGGACTTCTGCAAGACTGACCAGCAGTTGCAGTGATTCTCAAATATGTGCTAGATTAACACAATCTAGCAACACATGTCGGACAGACAAATCTTCTCCACAAAGCGGACACAATGGAGGAGATTCACTCTTAAAAAGAAAACTATGTGTAAAATTGCAGTGGCCAATACGCAAACGAGCCAAAATTACTTCCTCCCGTCGAGAATGACGAGAGGAAGTTACCCAGTTTCTTGGAAGGTCTTTCACTACTCTAAGCTTGTTTCCGCGGAGAGCTGACCACTCATCGTGCCAGCACGAAAGTATCGCCCTGCGCACAACAAGCTTAAAGTCTTCCGATGTTATACAAGAAATTTTTGTACTGGGCTCGGTGGTTGCCGTCTTTGCTGCAAAATCTGCCAGTTCATTCCCCAGCAAGCCAATGTGACTAGGAATCCATGCACACTCCAAATTAACCCCGGAAGTATATAAAACGTGGAGGGCATCCTGGATACGCTGCACGATAGGATGATAGTTGCAGAGATCACCAAGGCTCTGAAGTGCACTCAGGGAATCACTCAATATAAGGCAGTCACTTAAATTTCGACGGCCAACGTGCAGAATGGCTCGATATATTGCGTATAGCTCTGCACTATAAATAGATGTGCCACTATGAAAACCGAATGTATATTGTTCGATATCATAAACAAAGGCGCACCGAACACCAACCGTACACTTACTTCCGTCAGTATATATATACAAGTTCGGTCATTGTAGTTCGACAAAAATTCTAAAAAACCTCTACGGATACTAGAAAAAGGCATTGTAGACTTTCGGTATGCCGTCATCCCGAGGTTTACGTGGGATGTTGTAAGTAACCAAGGTGGGTGCACCCTTTCTCCCTTGAGAAACATTCTAGGCATTACGATATCGAGCTTATGAAGAAGCATTCGGAAGCGAACACCTGGGGGCCGTGGACTAATTGAGATATTTCTATAACGTTCGTCCAGCTCGGTGTTAAAAAAAGGAGTGAATGTTGGATGCGAAGGCATGCACTTTAGCCCACAGCCATAATTTGTTAATAGAATATCTCGTCTACACTGCAGAGGGGGTTCCGCCGATTCAGCATAAAGGCTGGCTACTGGACTGGTTGGACAGTGTCATTATGGACAGTGTCTAATCTTCTCAGCACAGATGGTCTTGCCGAAGAATAAACTATGCTTCCAAAATCTAACTTGGTTCGGATCAGTGAGCGATAAAGTCGCAGCAAGACTGTCCGATCCGCTCCCCAAGATTTGC
The DNA here is from genome assembly GCA_030762935.1 of Hymenopus coronatus. Taxonomy (NCBI): domain Eukaryota; kingdom Metazoa; phylum Arthropoda; class Insecta; order Mantodea; family Hymenopodidae; genus Hymenopus; species Hymenopus coronatus. The sequence goes on along the minus strand of CM060887.1, from coordinate 90,759,798 downwards.
CACTTAGTATCCGTAGAATATTCAGAGAACGGTTACAGTGCGCTTTCAGCTGTGCTATATGTGGTGACCAACACAGTTTTCTATCGAATATTAACCCAAGGAATCTCGTCTCATCCCCGAATGGTAGTAAAACTGTGTCAAACCGCAGCGAAAGTGGTAATCGCCTCCTGCGGCGCCAGAAGTTCACGTAGAGTGATTTCTCAGCAGAGAAGCGAAAGCCATTTTTAGAGCTCCAATCAGAGAGGTTGTCTAAACACCGCTGCAGACGGCGCTCCAAAAAAGTGTGCGCTGAGAAGTACAATAGATGGCAAAGTCGTCTACAAATAAGCAGGACGATACTCCTGGGAGAATACATTTTGAGATAGAGTTAATTGCTATAGCAAACAGCGTGACGCTTAGTACCGATCCCTGTGGCACTCCGTTCTCTTGAACAAAAATATTTGATAAAACCGAGCTGACCCTTACTCGGAAAACGCGGTCCCTCATAAACTCCTGAATGAATAACGGAAGGCGTCCACGTATGTTCCAGTTGTATAGGGAACGTATTATTCCTGCCCGCCAACATGTATCATAAGCCTTTTCGAGGTCAAAGAACACCCCAACGGTTTGACTTCTTCATGAATCCATTCATTATCTGCGTCGAAACAAGATGGTCAGCTGCTGAACGACGTCGTCGAAAACCGCACTGGGTGTTGGTCAGTAGGTTATGAGTTTCCAGCCACCATATCAACCGTCCATTGACCATGCGTTCCATCACCTTACAAACGCAACTGGTGAGGGAAATGGTCCTTTCCGCTTTCAAAATAGGTACGATGGTGGCCTCTCGCCACTTATCTGGAAAAGTGGCGTTAACCCAAACACGATTATAGACCTCGAGTAGGAAGGCCTTACCTTCAGGAGAGAGATGTTGCAACATTTGGACGTGTATTCCATCAGGACCTGGTGCAGAGTTTCGCGAGGATGATAGTGCATGGTCTAGCTCCCTCATGGTGAATAGTCGATTGTAATCTTCAAGGTTTGTTAGAACGAAAGTTGAAACCTTGCGATTCCATCTGAGCTTTAACGGGAAGAAAATCAGGCGAATAATTCTCTGAGCTAGACACTTGAGCGAAAGCACTGCCAAAAGTGTTTTAAGACCGGCGATTGGCGTATGAGTCGTTCTTCCGTCCACGCGCCTTAACTTATCCCATGCGATAGAGGAAGGTGTATGTCGAATGAATGACGCTACAAACTTGCTCCATGTCTTTTTGCTATCCTTAACAACCTGCCTAGATTTTGCACGCATCTTTTTATACTCAATCAGGTTATCCAGTGTTGGGCGACGTTGGAAAATCCTGAGAGCACGCCTGCGAGCACGAATGGCATTCCGGCATTCATCAGTCCACCAAGGTACCGGAAATCGACGACTGGTTTTGGTCGTCGAACGTGGAATAGACTGCTCGGCAGCATCAAGAATATTTTTTGTGAGGTGCTCCACTAAAACATTCACAGAGTCGTGCTCGGTGCAATAAAAGACAGCCAGCCGGGAGTAAAGGTTCCAGTTGGCTTGATCTATGTGCCATCTAGGTAAACGTGTGGAACATGTATCGTGTGGCAAGAGACTGATAAGACATGGAAAGTGGTCACTAGAATGTAGATCAGAGATATTCCACTGTAAGGAAGATGCTAATGGTGGTGAACAAACTGCTAAATCCAAGTGTGAAAAACTGTTGAAAGCATCAGAAAGAAATGTAGGTTCTGCGGTGTTCAGGAGAATTAGGTTAGAATTATTCAAGAAATCAACAATTAACTTCCCTCTCGCACAAGCCCGAGGTGAGCCCCAAAGTGGATGGTGGGCATTTACATCACCTACCAATAGAAACAGTGTTGATAATTGAGAAACTAGATCCCTTAAATCGGTGAGCGAGAGGTCGTCACTCGGAGGAAGGTATATATTACAAATGGTGAATCTGGTATGTGACAGTTTAATCCTTACAGCTACTGATTGGATGTCGGACTGTAATGATACAGATTGCGCGAATATATCATCTCTGATGAGCATCATAGTGCCTCCGTGCGCTGGTACACCCTCTTCCGAAGATAGATCACACCTTACAGGGGTGTACCGTTTGATTTTGAAGCTGTCTTGTGGACGGAGCTTAGTCTCTTGCAAACATACGACCAAAGGATCGTTCTGGTTGAGCAGCAGTTCAAGCTCAGGTGTTCTTATTCCACGTGTTCTTATTCGATGTGTTCTTATTCCACGAAAGTTCCATTGTAGAATAGCCATGTTCTTGATAATGGGATAAGTTGTACATTGTGGTTGTTTCTATTTTGAAGGCTGCGGAGGTCGGTTGAGTTTATTCTTTTTAGGTGTCGAGAAGACACCTTCTACTGGAGGATGGTCCTGCCTCTTTGTCACTGCCCTTCTGGCAGTGAGGGCAGTATCACCTTCCTCCATCTCCTCCACTTGGGAGGACCCCTTTGCAATTGAAAATTTCGGTTCGAGTACCTCGAACCGATTAGAAATGGAAACCGGCGAAGATGATAGTCGCCGACCTGAGTCCTTCCCAGTCGAATCCTCAGAAGAGGACCTCCGGGGACTCTTGTTTCCCTTTGTGGCTTTGGGAATAGGCTTTACACTTTGTTTGAGGAAGTCACTTCTCTCATAGGTGTTCTTAAACTTTCTTTCTGGTTCTTTATATATTATTAGCTTGCCAGACTTGTTGGTTGAGGTCGATTGCTTTGGCGGCGATTTAATTTTAGCGCTTTTTACAGTTTCAGATGTTACTACTGACTTAGATGTTGAAGTCGAAGGCCTAGGAAGTGAGCTGGCTGTGAGAATCTTTTCTGCAATCGTGACCCCATTTCAGATGTTACTGCTGACTTAGATGTTGAAGTCGAAGGCCTGGGAAGTGAGCTGGCTGTGAGAATCCTTTCTGCAATCATGACCCCGTTTATATCGCAGGTTTGAGTTGCGATTTCCCGACTTTGTACCAATTTAGCTACAACTGAGCTGTAGGCACCATACTTCGGGACAAAGGGTTGGCGGATTCCCAAGAGTTTCCAGGCTTCCAAGAAGGACACCTTCTCTTTGACCTGTATCTCCTGGACCGTCTTTTCCTCTGCAAAACGGGGACAACTACGGGAACTTGATGGATGTTCACCGTTACAGTTAACACACGTTGGAGCTGACGTGCATTCTCCGTCATGCGAGATTTTGCCACAATTCACACAGGTAGACTCGCCATTGCAGAATTTACTGGTGTGGCCAAAGCGCTGACATTATAACATCTGAGCGGGTTCGGTATATACGGTCTTACCTCAATGGATTCATACCCTGCCATTATCCTTTGTGGGAGATCTACCCGATCAAAGGTAATAAACAGGGTACGGTTAGGCACGAATTCTCCATTTACTTTTCTTTGAACCCGATACACAGATGTTACGCCTTGAGGAGCAAGATTTTCTTGAATTTCCTCACAGGTCAAGCCGTCCAGTGCGCGGGAGGAATTCAAGTTTTTGTGTAAATTGACCTTTACTGGATAGCTAGCTAACATTTTGGCCTTTAGTATTTTTGCAGCCTGGAATGCTGATTCTGCTTCTACCACGAGCATACCATTACGAGCTCTTATACAAGATTTTACAGGACCAGCAATGTTATCAAGACCCTTTTGAATAACAAAAGGGCTTACGCTAGAGAACTTTCTTCCTTCCTCTGTTCTATTGACAATCAAGTAGCGAGGACCACAACACTCGACTACTTCTTTTCCGAACTCAGTACCATATTTAATGGATTTTTTTGATTTTGCCATGAAAGTTAATTTTTATTTTCATCCCCCGGTGCTCCCCACCCACCACGGAGTCCAACAAGGGGTCATCCCACTGGGATGACAGGGCTACACAGGGGATATAGCAGGCTCGCCGTCCCACTTACCCTGGAGTTCGGTATAATACCTAGTCCCGGCTGATTGACTAAGGATGGGCTAGTCCCGAGCCTCCCGTTTAGGTGAAGCAGAAACCAAAGTGGTGTATTAAGTTGCGTACCCTCCCTAGTCACTGAAAAGACAGAAGGCACAGGCTCAGATATGCAACCCTCAACCAACCAGGAAATTCCTTTCCACCGACACGGGTCTCCACACACGGCCTACACGTGGGTGGGCATTTGACCTAGTGACTCTCTCACTACTCAGAGGTTGCCCACTGAGGGAGTCAAGGTTGGCTCGGGACCCCGGGTGCGCCAAACCCGTACCTACCGTAGTAGGCCCCTGGGGGGTGAAAAATTCTTGATTACTCACTTGTTTAAACCTTCACTTGACAGGAAACAGTCTGGACAGGACTTTAGTTTGTGATCCTTGCAGATTGGTCTCTTGTGGTCCTTGGCCCTTGGACAGAAGTAGTACCTTCCTTCTTTCTTGATGGTCACTACTTCAGCTTGGTCCATAGTTCCGTGTTGATAGTTGCCCAGGTAGATGTCAGTAGATTCCATCCAAGATCTTTTAGGAATTTGCTGCACGCAATTTTTTACCTGCACAATAATCAGCATTATGTTTTGTTTGATTATAAAGCTTTGCTTCAAAACTTGGAGATAATATGAGCACGTTTGTTTCTTTTAGCTATATAGGAAACAAGGGTAACTTTGTCCTTGCTGAATCCAAACTTGTTTGTCCTTCAATTGAGAATTCTTTAAGAGCCTTCCTTTGTGATTTTGCAGCAGGTCTTGTTCCTATGACACCCTGAGATGGGGGCTAGCAATCTCTTTACAACATCACTGACATTGGGGTCATCAGCTAATGCTCCGCAATTTATTTCCATATTTGTTTGTGACAGCCCATTAGCATGAAGATTTTCAGACCAAACTTTGCTGACTTCATAGTTACCTTGACCACGAAATGCTTCCAAACTTTCGTATATAGTTGCATATTCAGATATTGTATATATAGAATGACAGTATCTTATAAATGCTTCAAATATCTCTCATGTGCAATCTTTTCCATTTTTATGTCATTTATAGTAGTTTTGTCATTGAATTGGAGACAGCTTGTAAGAAAATAAAAGCATTTCCATGACAAAGTGCAAATTATGAGGTTTACTTCAGTGCCCCAAATACCCTTGGTGTTCATGTATGCAAATTTGATAACACCACAGATATACAGAATGTCAAAACAACTTTGACTTCTTCCACACAGGACAGGGTGGCATCATGCTCCCTGCAATACTGTGCTTTCTTCATATTTATTTGAATGTAGTGGTCTATCAAGTTCAACACAAAACACTGGTTTTAGCATTTTTTGCTGTTTGTTTCACAAGAGGTTGTTCTATTAAAATGTTTAGTGCGGCGATGTTTTTTCTCCAACAATTTGCAGTTCTTTGTACCATACTGTGCAATCTTTTCCTTTAAAAGTGATCAAATGTAACACCAAAGGAAAAATGTCCTCAAAAAGAATTGCTGAAAATGAATAACTATCATCTTCTTACATAACTTCATTTTTATCACTTTCAGCACTTTTTGTTGAGTTGTTATCAAGATCAGTGTTTTCCTGTGGGGTCATCCTTTGATGAAGATAAGCTGCCAATAATGTCCTCATCAGTTGCCTCAAAGATGGCCGTAATTTTTGCATCTGTCAAAGCTTTCTTCTCTATAAATGTTTCTATTCTCATGTAGTGCAAGAATGTATACAAAGTCTTGCTAATAGATGTTTTCATAGCTGTAACAATGAACAGTGCTGCAGATATTGGAGATGTAGAAAACATGTCCCGAACAAGCCCACTAGAGAAAAGGTGATTTTCTTGCTCGATAACGGTAGAAGCAACAATGTAACACAACCATATTTATTCACTTAAATATTGCAGATAATTGAAATATAAAAAAAACATGTGCCAGATAAGTATACTTGAGAATAGGCGAGTTGCCGCTCTTTCTTATTCCTGGGAAAAGATTACTTCACGCACATTCTCAAGGGTTAAACAATTACGCTCTACACACTTTTGCTAATGATTTGGAATATTGAATATTCCTTGAGGGCACATTGTCAGCCAATTTATAAGAAAATACAATAAATTTGAAGTATATTAATTACATAAGCATGAGTTGATGTTTCAGGTTCTTATATAATAGTATTTCACATTTGCACATAGGTTTTTTGTTTTGTTTAAAAAGTGTAAAGTTGATATTTCACATGATTGAGATGTGTACATACATAACATCTTCACTACAAATAAAACCTGCAATAAGCTCCACTAAATACTTTATTTATATACCCAAATTCTTCCAATCCCTAATTAACAAAACAGACAAAAGAAAATAAAACAAAAAAAAAAACAAATAGCTTGAAAAGCAACTTTATGTAGTGAGGCTGGCAACAATGTAAAAAATTGAGTTGTAATTGGCTAATAAACACTGTCAACATAAATTAAAAATCTATGCTCTTGCAGAATATGTATGGTAAGCAAAACATGAATAACTAAGCCTATATGCTTCCATTAATTTTAAGCATTTTTATATGCCATTCATATTCTCTTCTTTTTTAAATGTCTTAAAAGCTCTTTAGCTTGAAAGTTACTTAATTGGTAATGCATTCTTAACATAGAAGGCAAAAAAGTTGTCTAGCAGCTCAACTGATAGTGGCTTGGTGTGTTTCTAAGCTTTAATCTGAGAATTACTAATGTCATACTCTATGTTGCATAGCTCACAATTTTTATTTAGAAACTAATTTTTTGTTGGTGATTCATGAAATAACATTTATTTACCAAAACAAAATATATTGATATTTCTAAAGATTTTCTTTTTCTTTTTTCAAATTGGCTAATTTTATCAAGTATGTCAACCAACAGCACTTTTTTTTTTTCAAATAATTTCTATAGAATCATACAAGTAGTCTTGTTGTGTGTGATTTTTATAGCAAATGAGCTATATATGAGTCATATTTGAATACACTCTCAGTTAAATAATCAAATATTTATTTAAGAATCATCTGAAGAGACACACATAAAGGACCAAGAGGATGGAGAGTTAGAAATCTTAGAATGGGCTGTCCTTGAGTCCTCTGAAAATGATGGTAGTGGATCAGCACCCTTAACTTTTCTTGTGGGACCAACAGATGCAAGTAAACATGATATTGCTGCAGTTGAAGAAGAATCACACACTTCAAACCCCTCTCACATCATTGTTGGTTCTAGTGCTGTGGCTATTGCTGGTGGCACCACCTTAACAGCAGTCACTTTGGATGATGGAACACATGCATTTGTTGCTCAACAACAAGGTATGTCTATGCCATATTTATATCCATGATGATATACTATTTCCTTTTAAATATTGAATCAACAGTCGTAACAAAAATATTCCACTTCTAGAACACCTAAAAATTTGTTATGTGCCCCTGAGTGGTAGGTACTTTTTTTTTTAACTTCTTTTCTTTCATGCAAGTTATAGTGATGGTGTTTTTTTCTTCATTCTGTTGTGTTGTTTTATTTAATTATGAAGAATACAATAGAAAACTTTCTGCATGAAATAAGGGTGCTCATAACATACATTTTAACCCAATAGTCCAAATAATATTTTGAACAGTCTGCTTTCAGAAAGTAGGCTACAGATACTCTCATATTTCCTTAACATAAGTAGTTAAATAATACATCCACAAAGAACAAATAGTGGCAACATGTTTACTTCTCTACATGTACTCTTATATAGTGTATAGAGAACATATTGTAATGCACCCAAAAATTTGATACACATGTTTTGAGTCCTCCTGAAAAAAAAAAAGAAGCATTTTTGGAAAAAGGTCTGTATGTATGTGTGTGTGGGGGGGGGGGGTGCGGGGGGGGGTGCTCAAAAACGAAAAGTCCATTAAATACAAACTTTGTATTTAGGTTCAGTATCTTCCATGGATGCAACACAAAGATTTTCAAGAAAATCCCCCCTCTCTGGCCAACTACCCTTTATATAGAACATTTTTTGAAAATTTTCCTTCATTCAAAGGCTCTAACGATTTTGATTTATTTACCTGACAAATAAAATATATATCTTGAATTTTCTGGGAATAGCCTCTGAAGACTACTTTATTCTGGATGAAATTTTGCATAACTGGCAAACCATAACAGATAGACAAAACTTCTATAACAGAACATGTAGAGCTTGTCAAATCACACAATTTAAGTTATATACTTCTTTTGTGGATTTGATCATTTTTGAGATATTCCTTGTTATTGGTTTCAGCTTTAAAAAACTTAACTTTTCTCATATGGGAATTTGTCAACACTTGTCCATACAAACAAAGGAACTTCAGTTACATAGCAACCAGCTTTGACTAATATTTTAGCCCTTGGTACTCCCTTATTTCCCTTCTATTTGCATTGATAAGGCTATTTCTGCTAATTTCTTCTCAATTAGCATGAAATAAAAAGGAGCATAAGCTTTTTAAAAATAATTTGTTGCAGAGATGTAGAGAAAGTCATGTGAATGGAACCAATTTACTAATTTGGTCAGCACAACTATTAGTGTGACAACATTTTACCTCATGTAGTGATATATTATTTTAAATTTGCATTTTTGAAGCAAAGAAAGAATATACTTCAAAGCAATATTTGTTTATTTTGCAAATTCTTCACATTTCTGTCATGCAGTAAAAAGCTTTCCTAAGTGTTAGTACACTCTCTCAGTTGAGATAGAGGGCCAAATCAGAAGAAAATACAAACACACACATGCACGTGCACATGAGCACGTGCACAGACACACGCGCACACATACACACACACTCTCTCTCTCTCTTTCTTTTTTAATACTTTTGTATGTGAATGAAATTAGTGAAATGATGCTCAAATGATCTCTGGGTCCATGGAGCTTAAAGTTACTTGACATTTCTCAGGATAAGGGAAAACCCCGAAGAAAACCTTATCTGGGTAAATCTGCCTAAGCGGGATTGGAACTGAAGAATCTGAAGCAGACACTACCTCCATAGTACCCAGGAGGGCTTCACACACTTTTGTTAACCTGAGTAGCTCAGTTGGTTAGGCTTACTAACCCCAAGGTCATGGGTTCAAACCCAGCCCAGACCAAAGGTTTTAAGTGTGCTTAACCCCTGCTGGGACATAGAAGTGATACATTGTGCTTACATGATGGTTAAGTAACCCATTTTACCAATGGATTATCTCAAATAGTTCCATTAAACATTACAATCCTGAACATCTGAATTTATGCCAATGTAGTCTAAGGTATGATAGGAGTGGCTAACTTATTAAACCAGGGATTGCAGGAACAAATCCAGTCAATTGTATGTCCTGCATTTCAGAGGAACTGTGCTAAAGGATGGGGAGGGCGCAACTAAAGCAATTGGATGCTGATACACGCATCTTTACCATTTTATTATGTTTAAAAAACAGCATTATAGGATTGTATAATACTGCAGTTATCATGTGTCCAAATGCTGTATGGTATGTGAGAGTTGAGTGTACTGGTATGGTCATAGGTTCATGCCCCAAAGGACCAAAATAGATTTTAATTTTCATTTTAACAACTCACCTCCATTATTGGGTATTCTTGAATGGGTTGAAAGCAACAGCCCCACGTCAGTAGTTACTGGCATGTAAAAGAACTCTTACAGATGAAATTCCAGCACACCGGCACTGCTGATATAATTCTCGCAATCGCTAACAAACATTTTTTTTTTACTTTATACATACACATACCAAATCAAATATAAATATGGTGCATAACTATGTATATTAATGAATTGATATCTGCAACATATGTGGTAAATATATTATTAATTTAGTTATATAGTATATAATAATTATAATAATAATGATCATAATAATGGTAATAATAATAATAATCATCATCATCATAATGATGATAATAATAATAATAATAATAATAATAATAATTATAATAATAATAATAATAATAATAATAATAATAATAATAATTGTGATAATGATAATAAAATGATACTGATTATTAATATTATTATTATTGTTATCATTATTATTATTGTTATTAATTACTGTTATTAGTATTATTTTTTTTTATGTTATCACCCAAGGAATAAAGAGAAAGTTGATATCTTTCAGAATTATGGTGGTGGAAACCAACCAACAATGCTATTTGCATCCACTCAGTGGTATAGCCAGAATAATTAAAGGGAGGCTATGGAGGTTCTTTTTAACTGCTAATTCAAATTATATATAAAATGTTTCCTGAGTAGAAATATTAAAAAAAAAAAATTGATTCTTATATTCACAGATAAGTGTATCAACTGGAATTGAAATTAGATTTTGCTATTACTTCTTAAACTCCCCCCCAGGCTATGCCCCTGCTTCAACTTCATGTAAAAGTAATTCTTCTCAAAACATTTCATAAACTTGGAGAAGGTTTCAAGCACTCATGATAATCCTTTCCAAGCACCAGATGCTACATTGAAGCAAATAATTTTTATTGTGCTGCAAATAAGAGAACTGATGAAAGATCAAGTGTTTAATTGTAACTTGAGTTATTTGAAATGAAAAGCATCATCTTGTGAACAGAGGTAATGAGTCAAAAACCATGGATATCTGAGTGACAATATTGTGTAACTTGAGTTATTTGAAATGAAAAGCATCATCTTGTGAACAGAGGTAATGAGTCAAAAACCATGGATATCTGAGTGACAATATTGCAGATTTATGCCAGGTGTCACTGCAATATGTTTCTTGAAATTCACTTATACATTATATTTGGGTTTTTGCTGTTCAAAGTATGGATAAGTTGGTGAGGTGCAAATGCTAGTTATCAAAATATTTTGTAGTTGGAGAAAATGTGTCAAAGAAGTCGGAAACTTTGTACAATTGCAGATTACTACAGAAAACCTCATAGGGGCAGTATAGGAACTGAACATCAAAAGGCAAAAATTTATCTGAAAATGGCAATGAATATGCAGGAAAAAAAAAAGTACTGAAAATTTTTGTGGTTATTCTGAATATGTAATTTAGCTCTATCAAGGAATTTTGTTGTGACATGTAATACGAGGTGCGTTCAAGTTATAACACCTCCTCTTTTTTTTCTCAGGACTGGGACCAGATAGGAATTTCTGGTTTGTTTTAAAATACACGTGGACTCTTTGTGAATGCGTGACAGAGATGGCAGCACTGAACAGTACATAGAATTCTAGTGGTAGCGACGAGAGTTGGGACTGTTTTTGATATTTAAAAGGTGACGTTTTCATTACAAGAACAGTGTGTAATTATTTTGTTTTCTCCATTTTCGTGGTGTGACACCAATTGAAATTCATCGCCAGTTGAGTGAGGCATGTGGTGATGGTACCATGGATGTGTCTAATGAGCGCTCCTGGGTGCGACAGTTCAATGAATGTAGAACATCGTGTGACAACAAACCAAGACAGCCACGGCCTCACACCAGCCAGGCTGACGACATGATCCAGCGAGTGGAGATCGTTGTTTTGGAGGGTCGCTGATTGAGCGTTGCAGACATCACCTCCAAAATTGGCATTTCCATGGGATCTGTGCATACAATCCTGCATGAACATCTGAAAATGCAAAAAGGTCTTCCAGGTGGGTGCCACAAATGCTGACGGATGATCACAAGGCTGCGTGAGTTGCAAATTGCCAGGCGATGCTGACGTGTGATGACGGCATGATTGGAACTTTCTTTCAATTGATTGTGACAATGGACGAGACATGGATAGCCTTTTTCAACCCTGAAACAAAGTGCCAGTCAGCTCAATGGAAGCCCACAGACTCCCCGCCACCAAAATCATTTTGGGTGAATGCCAGCGCTGACAAAATGATGGTGGACATCTTCTGGGACAGCAGTGGTGTAATTCTTTCTCATTGCATTCCAAAGGGCATCCTACCAAAATGTTTTGAAGAATAAACTCCTCCCAGCATTGTGTGAAAAACGGGCAGAAAAGGTTGGATGTGTGCTCTCTCATCAAGATACAACGCACCAGCGCATCGGGCAAATGCAACGCAGGAGTTTCTTTGTGACAACAACTTTGAAGTGATTGCTCATGCTCCCTACTCACCTGACCTGGCTCCTAGTGACTTTTGGCTGTTTCCCACGATGAAAGACACTCTCCGTGGTCGCAGATTCACTAGTCATGCCGCTATTGCCTCAGCGATTTTCCAGTGGTCAAAACACACTCCTAAAGAAGCGTTTGCAGTGGCCATGGAATCATGGTGTTGACGTGAAAAATGTGTACGGCTAGAGGGAGATTACATTGAGAAGTGACACTAGTTTCACATTTTTCTTGTGAGAGAAAAAAAATAGGAGGTGTTATAACTTGAACGCACCTCATATTTTGATTCAACCATTATCTATTTCCTAGTTTTTTTTGCCCAGAGAAATGGATTTCATTGTTGTCAAAGCTAGCAATCAAGACAACTATTTTTGATCAGTTCAAGTAATAATGAAACTTGTGTTATATTGGTGTCAAGATCAGGATGATGAAAACTCATCAGGCTGAAATGAAGAAAATGGTCATGAAAATGCAATCTGCAATGAAAAAGTTGCAAATAGAAATGAAGATGAAAATGAGATTTGGAATTGAATTCAACATAAAGAAGATAGAAAAGAAACTGAAATTGGGAATTCAGAAGATACATGCAACTTAATGTGATAGCCAAAAATGGACACTGATTTACATTAAAATTACATATTTTCCTTTATATTGCATAGTCAATGTTGATCAGTTCTCTTCCCTATTTAAGTGTAAGTGAGTCAGTTGAGCTAGTTGACTCATTTTAGCTAGATTAGAATGTACCATGTGAGGAGGTTTATTTGAAACATTGTTGCTTCTCTTTGCAGTACTGGATTTCTTATATGACAATAGCAATCTAAAATGGATATTAGAACATTTTTTAGCGTGAAGGATATGTTTCTATATAATTTTCATTTGAGTCAATAAGTTGCAAAACAATGTAATTAAAGCAATTCAGTGGCTGCTGGTGAGCAAATAAGTTGGCACAGCCCTCACCAGGGATTTAACTCAGTAGTAAAATGTACTAAAATCTGGTCAAGTGCCACATGCTTTGTTTTATTGTAACAATGAAACATGACCTCAAAATAATGGCTATTGCATAATCAAGAGAAAGGGTTGTATCAATAGTATGAAATTTTCCTGGAACAAAGCTGCTTTTCTGAAAGATAAAACTGGTTGGGACTGATAGAGGAAAGAGTGTCTCTCAAAATATGAACAAGTTCCATTTCAAGCATAATTACATGTAATGTGTATGCAATAAAACACTATATTAAATGTACAACAGGTACAAAATCATGAAATTCAGAAAAGGTTTTAGCTGTAAACTGATTGATGGGCAATCTGGAAAGGAGAGTGAAACTTTTAACATCACAAGAGAAAAATAACTGAATTCAACATATAAATTGTAGGCAAGTTTAAGCATTTTTTGTAAAATGATTGGCATCATTGGCAATGGATTTAGATTAGCACTTGCCATGAGCTGAGATTTGGGAAATTAAGCACATGCAATTCTTCTAGAAGCACAGTCATTGGACCTTGGGCTGCACTTGGAACAACTCTGTTACTATAGTGAAACACTTCGTTGGGTGCACCTACCAGGCCTTTGCAGGGGAATGCAGTCTCACCGAACAATAGTATCATATGTTAATATTTATTTATTTATTAATGCTAGAGAACAAATTATATAAGGAAAGAAACAAAGGCTTAACAGCACTTATAAATAATATCAAAATACCCACAATTTTTAGTGTAAAACACAGGTGCATCTGGATTGCACCTGCTGCACTTAAAGAGCAACCTAAAATGTTGAGAAAATGTGATGATTATGTTTCATTTGTGTTATGATTTTGATGTTTTCTTTATTATTGACATTTTAAGAAAATGTATATTTTACTAAATAAAGAAATAATAACAGCATACCACATTTAATTTGAAATAACAAAAGAATTGTAATTAGCCACTTCTGCAGATTTTGCCTAATTAGATTATTTTGAAATGATTGATTTTCAACTAGCCTTAAAAGTTGACCCCTTCTCCAGGATGCTTAGGCATTTCCTTTCTAGAGCAGGTCTCTAGGATGCATGTGGCCTGCGGATGATTCTAATAGAACATAGATTCCTGTTTGAAATGTTGTGCAGTAATGCAGGTGAGACTCTGTTCAAGGTTATGATCACAAGCAATGTATCCATTTGGACATGTTTAGGGTGTCAAAGTCAGGAAAATTTTTTGTATTTTCTGTTTACAGCATGCACAAGGTTATCTGCTTGTACTTATTATTAGACTGATTAGATAGCACAAAGATGAGCAATGCTAACAAGAAGATGAAAATAGAAGTTATAAAGATACATGGGACTTGGATTTCTTTTGCAACCAATAATGGAAATTTACAATTTGTTATGCATGCAAATAATATCTGTTTGTAAAGAGTATCATGTTAAGAGACACTATAATGAAAACCTTGAAGTAGAGAGGCCTTCAAGAGTTCCAATTTCACCATTACAAGAAATGAAACATTAAGGCAGTATTATGGACAGTTAAAATTATCACAATTGTCCATAATAGTTGGCTAAAAATTATGAATCCTGGGACTTAAAGTACTTAAAGCATTGTGAGTCGCCAATGGGGTTTTCATTTCAAAATAATTTGAGATCACCTTGCATGGTAAACCGGGAAAAAAGCGAGTTAGTTGAGAAATTCAATGCTATGCTGGCATGTTGCCATGGTAGCTCAGTGGTAGAGCAACCAGCTAGAGACCAGGAGATCCGTGGTTCAAATTCCGGCTATGACATTGAATTTTTCAGTCGACTACCTATCCAATTATGTATGATTACAAAAATGTTGTCTACATAGACTGCTGCATTAACCGTTTCTTACAGTATATTATTGAAACTTGTAAAAGGGAATAAAGTATTTAGTAGGCAAAGGGTTTGCAATTGCTAAGACAAATGCATTTGGTGAAAGCAGTTTATCCACAAAATTTGCAACTGCACCCCCCTCTCTCTCTCCCCATCCCTCCCTCTCCCTCTCTCTCTCTCTCGTGAATACAGAATATGAGAGGAAATAATAATGCAGACATTAATAGAGATGGTTAGAAAATGCAGTTATTTTTCACTATGCTTGGACAGCAGTGCTAACCAGACTCTCACCATTCAATTTTTGATTTTCATATATATGATTCTTCAGCAATTTTTCAACATGGATTTTGATTCTTTAAGTGAAGCATGAAGGGAGAAGACATGTTTAAAACAGTATAACAATATAGCAGTTTTGAAACATGCTCTTCTATTGTGACTAATGTAGGAGATAAAGGACTGGTTGCCTAATTAGGAAAGCTGGGACAAGTTGCCTAATGTTTCATTGCATAACTTGCCAAGAGACATTGTGTGGAGAGTCCATAAAATAAAGTGATACAATGAAGTTTCCAACAAGATAAATGGTGGCAATAAGGCACAACTGGAGGTGCAAGGGATTTGCTGCATTTACCACTGCCTAATAGAACTATGTACTCATGTGTAGATTTAAACCCAGATTTATTTTTATATATGTATTTTTATTTTATTATTCGCTTAATGTCCTTTATATTTTATGTTTTTGAGTTTTTCAACTTAGATTGTGTCATAATTATGTTAATGCCTTTTAAGTACGCTGTTTTGGTGAAAGGGACTATGACTTTATTTCTTGAACTTATATATTTTAGGGATTGATTTGTGATCTCTAAAGTAATGCTGGGAAATTTTCCTCTAACAAGCAGTACTATATCATTTGCATAGCTCGTGTGGAATATATCAAGGGTTGTCAGATTGGTGAGAGGATCCTTCTTATGGGGTTCCTCTCCAAATGGTAACTAGCCCTTGTGGTTGTGTGAACAGCTTGCTTTGTAAGTCATAGCCATCCATTGTTACTCCTGCGTGAGTGGACACATGCACTGTTGGAAAATTCTGTGGCATTGAAGTTGTGCATTGTTACACCTGTAGTGGTTTGCATGTGTGACTGCTTCTGGAAGTTTCATGCTATGTCATTGACAGGAAAAAAAATGGAACAAAGCCTGCATAGAGTTCAGTTTAAACTGGAAATAAATCACGTGCAGCAATTGAGTCAAGTTTCAAAAGGAAATTGAGAGCAAGCAGTAGTACCTGCAGCCACCGAGCATCTAAAGAGATAAGGAGTTTTTGTTACACTGGTGTCACTAGTTGTATTTAACATCACAATGAAGGAAACACTGAAAACTTGCCAAAATCAAGGAAATGAAATGGAAAAAATGCAATTCAGAATGGATGAAATGAAAACAGGAATGGAAAAGAAGATGAAGATGAAATCTACAATGTCTAAAATAAAATTAGGAATGGAGAAGATGGACTCTGGAAAGGAGAAGATGAGGCCAAGATGGATTCAGGAATGGAGAAGATGAGAACTGAGATAGCAACTGCGATGGAGAAAGTGAACAATTGGCCGGCTGGCTAGGGTATGCAGCATCACTCCACATTGTCTCTCTGTCCCTGTTGTGGTGTGTATTTGTTGGTCACCAAGTGCATGCCATCCCTAAACAGGAAGCCAAGATCATCACCAACTGGTGTACCGTTGGAGCTTCACTGTGATGAGGGAAACACTCTCACTCACAGTCAGAGCGGTGTATCAAGAATCTAGAAGAAGATTTAAGGAAGTTTGTGGCTGATCACTGGTATGCAAGGATGCCACTTTTCTTGTTGGCCTATAGCTCTTCCACCCATGACACTACTGGGTTGACCCAGCCAGCAACCTGATGTTTGAAAGTCCTCATGGGGCAGAACCCAGCAGTCGAATATATGGAGAATCTCTTAGGCTGGCATGAGATGGCAAGCCCTACCCAGATTCCAGAGACGCTTCCCCAGGCTTCAGCAACCATGGCCAGTGGTCTATGTATCCAGAGGCTGGTAGCACACCTGGCTAGGGAGCAAATGCTGCATGCTTCATAAGTCGTATGAGTGAATGTGCATGCATGTTGTTGGAAAGTTTTATAACGCATCGTTACACCTGAATCAGCTTATGATACTTGCAGTGGTTTGTTTCCTGCCAGTTATCAACAGGTATAAAAGGGGAATCAAGCCTGCAGAGAGTTCAACTTCAACTGGGAATGCATCACATGCAAAAATTGAGTCAGTTTTGATGGGAAATTCTGAGGTTGCAGTAGTAGCCACAGCTGCGGAATGTGGAAAGAGAATTGTTGCAAAAGCATCAAAGAAAAACATTCATTTGTGAACAGATTTTTATTTTTTATCAGTTGGAGAAATAAAGAGAGTTTTTGCTACAATATTGATTGGTGAGAATAATTCTGCTACGGAGTGAGGATTTCAAGCATCTAGAAGTGGTCTGATCTCGACCGTGCTCTATTATGGAGTTATAAGATGCGTTATTGAAAGCCCCCTAGATGACCACAAATATACTAGGGCTTGTATCTCATTATGTTCTATTGAGTTTTTGCTCCTGCTTACCAGCTTGTGTAAAACATGTTCACATGATCTGCCTGATTGATAGGTATATTGATTTTCACTTGGTTTGTGCAAGTATAGGTGTTCATACAGCAATATTGGCTGGTTGATCTTCAAATTCTAATTATGCATTATTAGGAGGATTACATGCAGTAGCACAAACTATTTCTTATGAGGCACTAACTGGCACTAATTTTATTATCTTTATTTTATTATCTTTTATTATTTTAATTAGAAGATATTCTTTACTAGATTTTTTTTTTATTATCAAATGGGAATTTGGTTTTTATTTTTATGTTTGCCTTTATGTAATGTTTGATTTGTTTCTTGTCTTGCTGAAACGAATAATAGACCATTTGATTTTGCTGAGGAGGAATCTGAATTAGTTGCTGGATTAATTAGTAAAATCCTGTTATGCGTGTGGTCTTCTATTATTTTTTCTAATGCTTCAGGAATAAAAGAAGACAAACTCATTGGCTGAAATGAATTAGGATATTTGTAATTTCCTTTACTAGATTTCAGAATGAATACAACTTTGTTCTCCAAGCATACACTTGCTCTAAATAACTCGCAAAGCAATGGAATAAGATATTTGATCCTATCTGCAATAATGCAGGGAAGATACTGGCACCACCTGGGGATTTAAATGGTTTAAATTTATTAATCAACCATTTTTCTTTTGATACAAGGGTCACTAGATTGGTATTAGAACACAAAATATTGGTCACCCTTGAGGAAATCATTGTTGCTGTGTTGAAATGCCTGACTCATTGGTAATGCAGTGGTAGCATCAGCATTGTCATTCATTCATTTTCCCTCATTTTATGTTTTAAGTCTTCCAGGTGCAATGGAGATTTAGAGAGAGTATTCTTATTCAATGATTTTGTATGACTTCAAATTTAGCTTTAATGAAACCAATGATTTGAGGGCTATTTTCCATCACAGGCTATTGTGTTCTGCTTGTTAACAAGAGGGAATGGAATATCTTACAGATGAAGAGAGAATGGCACATAACATCACCATTGTAGAAACAATGATTAGGAAAGATCCAAGACTCACCTACAAGGACATTGAGCTGGCATTAGCACTTAGTTTGCCAAGTGTTTCAACCATCTACCGAGTGTTTTTACCTATATGTAAAGTACATTTCTTCAAGATGGGTGCCCTATAATTTATCTGAAGCCCAGAAGCTCCATCGGGTGGAATTGTGTCAAGAAATGCTGTAAAGATTTATAAGTGTTTGAATCTCTCATTCAAGATACCACACACTGATACATGCTCTACGTGCAAGCTAGGACTAGTTTCAGACAGATTTGTGGAAGAAGAATGAATATAGGACAAACTACTGATTTTGAAGGCAGCACTGTATATTGTTTCCTTAATAACACAAAAAATATTCCATATGCACATAGCTGCATTTTACAGTCAATATGAGGCAGTTTTCTGCTTTTTTTAAGCCATATAATTCATTTTATGAAAACTTTCCACTTGGCGGGTTTCGCAGGCGCAACAACAAAATGTTGCTTATATTCAAAACTTTAAATTATGGATTGGTGGTAAAACAGCAGTAGGTCACGTGAGAGAAAAGAAAATGAGGAGGGGGAAAAACAAAAGTGAAGATAAAGATAAAATTCCAGGATATTGCAATGACTTATGAGGTGAAAG
The DNA here is from genome assembly GCA_030762935.1 of Hymenopus coronatus. Lineage (NCBI taxonomy): Eukaryota > Metazoa > Arthropoda > Insecta > Mantodea > Hymenopodidae > Hymenopus > Hymenopus coronatus. The sequence continues at coordinate 90,740,717 of CM060887.1, read as the reverse complement.
ACCAAGCAAGGTGAAGTCAGTAACAAATGACAAGCGTAAAAGCACATGAGGAGCAGGGTAGCAGAGAGAAGAGGTAACGGGAAGTGACAAAGGTCAGTACATAGGGAAGAGATAGCATGGAGAAAGAGGACAAAATAGCTAATAGAGGTCTTTAAGGCAATGGACAAGACGTGCAAAGTGGCAATACCTATAACAAACAAATGCAAGGAGAGAAGAGCAGACAAGACAGAGTATGGACATGGGTGATCTGTACGTGTTTTGAGAAAGAATGGAAATAAGATACAAGTTTGGAAGGATAGAGATGTTTTAATGTGTGAGAAATCAAAAATCAGAGAAGAAATAGACACAGCACGCCGTGTGATTATGTGAGTATGGGGCAGAGAAAAGTCATTGATAGGAGAGAAGGGAGAGTGGGAGAAAGAACCAAGGCAAGCAAACCATGAGTTAAATCTTAAGCTGTAAAAGTGAAAGAAAAGGGAGGAAAAGTAAGTGCAAAGAGATAAGTAATAGAAGAAAAGTAAGAGGTCTCATCACTGGCAGCTGGCCTAAGGGGCACATGACCTTCCTACAATAATTTCTCTATTATGTTATCAGGTAAAATGCAATAATATATAATGAATTTTTGTATACATTTAAACCTACTGTGAATTCTTTGAGCACTGCACAGTTGTAGAGAAGATTGCTGCTGGAAATAGTAATTGGTCATAATTTTTGGACATAAACAATTTTGTGATATCCTGTGTGCATGTATAGCAGAAATCACTACTTTCCGATGTAGTTAGGTTTTGGATGTGGGGTATGTAAAGCTGCAATGGAAAGTTACTCTTCAGGCACACTTACCTGTGTGGTCATTTAACACGCATGTTTAAAGAGAAAATAAGATCTGACAACAAGCAAAAAAATGAAGTTCAAGTTCAAATCCCTGAGAAAAATATTTAGCCAAAGATCTCTTCACATATAAGATTAAACATTGAAATAAAGAATAAACACCTTTTAAGTATCTGTAATTAATAATATTACAGTATTTTCTGTTCCTTTGTGTATTGGGTGATATAACTTTATTCCCATATGAGTCCAAGCTTTTTATTTTAATAAATAATAATGATAATAATAATAGCTGGCATTATGATTCCATATTAAACTAAGCAGATAACTTACTGGAAAAAGTTAATTAAATAATGGAATAGCAGTTACACATTTTGTAGCTATTGTTTCAAAGAAAACAATGTGCATATTGAAGAATAGATAAATTAGGTTCTTTACTAAGAGTCAAGATTATATTTAGTTTTGCCCTTAAATATTTCAGAAATACTGAATAAAATGATTAGATCCAATAAGGTCATCAAAATGCACACACACCAATAGTGGCTATTTCATTTGCATACAAAAGTAACTAATTTTGGCAAGGTTAATGCTTATTTTTGTCATATCATCCATCATGCTTTCATACTTAATTTTTATGTACTTGAAGCTTCATATTTGCTTTCTTCTGCATAATTGAGTTTTTCTCATCCATTTCTAAAGAGAATTTGTTCACAAACAGTTGCTACATTATTTTCACCCTTTTGTGGTACCTATTTATGCCACGCATTTCTGCTGATTCTAGACTGGTGTGCTCTGGTAATCCAACAGTAAGAAGGAATAGATTGTCACCATTGCCATTGTCATCATAATCATCATCATTGTCAGGTACACTCATACACAAAGAAACCTTCATTTAAAGACAAATTTATTGATTTCAGTAAGACTGGTACCCTTGCCAAGTACTGGCTCACTTGACTGCTCTTTACCATTTAGATATATATGTTTACAAAGTTGTAGTTTAATGTACAAGAATGTCGGTATTTACTGTATGGGATGTTATGCAATCTAGCAAAGAATGTTGCAGAATGTTCATTCTTCACTGTTACTGACTTCTTTCAACTAAAATCTAGATGTTACTTCTGCCTTTGATTTCTTCAAGCCATTAAGTTATACCTTGTAGTTCTTATTAATCATTAGGTAAACAGATTTGCATATTTGGATTGCTGTATAACAATTGAATTTATTCAGTTCTTCCTGTGATGCTATATAGTGTAAGCCATAGCATTTTCTCAAAACTCATTCTTTCATTTAACTGTCTGATTTTAGGAAGCGTAGATGCAGAAGGTGAATCATTGCAATTGCAAGATGGGAATACACTTCTTGTACCAGAATTGCCTCATCTTATTCAACTAGGAGATGGTACAACAGCACTAATGCAAGCTCCAAAAGCTGAAGGTAGCACAGTATGAGCTTGCAATAATTGTTGATCTTTGTTCTTTCTTAAGGATGACATAGTTTTATGAATTAAGTATTGCAATATCATTAATCCTTTCAAAAGTCTAGAACTGGATAATATTTGTGTTATAAAACATATTAACTAAGAAATGTTCAGTATTTATTGAAATGTGTACATGTGTGTATCATATTTCTCAGCATAGAAAAGGTTTTAAAATTTAGCAGTATCAGATCATAATCTTTAATCTTAATTTGTCAACCAGAGACCAGCTTACATTGAAAGTGGTGTCATGTGTCCTTACATAATAGCTAAATCACAAATTGCATGTGTACATAAATATACCACATTTTTATTACAATATTATCATCATCTTCCATAAATTCTTCTATTAAATAAACAGCATGGTCTCTTAACCATAATATGCAGAGGTAATGAAAGTAAGCAGAAAGTGACAAATTTACCCCTTTGTTAATGAAGTAGCTAAAAAGTAACTAATTTAGACTCATTGGCCATTCCCTTATCATTATAGCATATCAAGATTGCAGATAGCTTTTGATCAATAGGCTTTCTAATTTACTTTGCTGTTGAATTACCACAATTCCTGTTATGGTTGCACTGCTATATCAGGTTTACAATGGAGCTACACTGATGAGTGACAGCATGAACTCAAAAATATCTGTGCAATGAAAATTGAATTGGGGTTAACTTTTACCATCCAACATAGTGGCTCCAGGGAAATGTATTCTTGTCCTGAAATATTGGAGTACAAGTATACAAAACACCTTCTTCCAAGCTTTACTCAGTAATGTCATGCTGTGAAAAAGAAAGTTTGAGGAGGAATATCATGCTGTGTATCACTCCATTGTGAATTGGTCATAAAGCACACCAGGGCGTAAGGTCACTATCAAGATTCCATCTGTTTTATAGGTACCCATTTGTTACAATAATATTCTTGAATCATTTAAGGAATCACATAGAATCTTTAGAAAACAGTACCATTTATATGTGATTCAGTCAGAAAGAATGCCTTCCTCACATTCAAAAGGTCCCAAGTTTGAATCATGTTTAAGGTGAGTTAGGTACCTGGATAAGTGCTGTTCTGAGGTTTTCCCTTATCCTGAAAAGCTCTATAGACCCTGGGCTTATTTGAGCATCATTTTATTTATTTCTTTTATTGTCAAATATGTCCTATCAACTTAAGTTAAACTAGCAAATAAAGTTACTAATATGAGTGTGCAGAATGTAAATGAAGGGCAAGGTTAACTTCATAACAACAAATGTTATGTATATATGCACTTAAATGCTCTTTTGAATGGAATCAGAACTTTATTGTTGGAAACTTGTATATTTGTAAAGAGAGTTGTCACAGTAACTGCATTTTCAAGGCATCTGGCGGCCATACTAGCCAATAAAAAGAAGGAGAAACAAACTAATATGAAGCTGAACTCTTTCTAGTATTCTATAGGTAGCAAGAGAGGTTATATGTTGAAGAAAAGTGAATATACCTAGCTACCACCAGTTTGAGTATTTTGGGGCATGATTACAGTTGGTAAATACATAATTGGTGCAATTTTTAGTTGATTGTTTTAGATTACAACCCATGTGCACCTATGCGCAAGTCCCAGGATTAAGAGCAACACATTCACGTGCCACTCATTCCCACATCAAAGCAAATAGGATGAGTAGATGAGGCCAACTAATATCATTATTGTAACTAAGAAATGTTTCCGGGCTGTTTTGCCGTGGTCTGCTGGTGTTAGGAGTACCAGACGTTTCGTCCACAACTACGGTGGACATCTTCAGTTGTGGACGAAACGTCTGGTACTCCTAACACCAGCAGACCACGGCAAAACAGCCCGGAAACATTTCTTAGTTACACTGACTCCGGCCGTGAAAGCCTACGTTCTCTCAATACCATTATTATTTTGCCAATTTCAATATTGAATGCCCCTTACACTGCTTACCCTTTCTCCTTGTGCTAGAAGACAGGCACTGCAGCATCTTAATATATTATCATTAACATATAGCAATTCTTTTTGGGAAATGAGCTTTAATTCTTTTAGTGAGAGATTTGATTCATACATTATATTTAAAAGTCAATATAAAAAACTAAAATTTGAGGGCATGAGGTCTGAGGATTGAGCAGCCCACACCCCTGCACTGAGCACTCTGTCATCAAAGACATCAAAAGAAGTCCTTGTTGAAATTCACTGTGCATTTGTTGTTCATCTGTCAATTCAGGGAAAAACTAAGCCTTAGTACCATGCAGCATTGTTTTTTGTGAAAGAAGATGGAGCCGACACACTCACTGACCGTAAGATCATGCAGTGGATGTTTAGTTCAGGTTTGCATTTTGAGGTGTTCAGTTGCAATTAGTTTGTCAATAAATTGAAACCAAGCCTCATCACTGAGTCTCACAAGTGAAATGACACAATAGTGGGGAGAGATTAAAACAATTTTGTTTTATCTGAGAACAGTGTATGTTGAAGTTATGTGTCACAAACTGAAAGATCATGTGACTTGGTTATTGATTAGCGCATGACTGTCGAGTCACATGGTATAGATACTTCCCTTAAACTAATTTAGCTTAATAATAATAATAATTGGAAGTGACACACTGAGAAGCTCGGTTAATAGTATGTGCTATGAGTCCTTTTACATAAGGCTTCTACAAAATTGTTACTTACACAGCACAACGAGTATTCTAGGATCTTCCTGCAGGTTGAGTCTGGTTTTAAATGTTTATATACACACACACATATATATTTATTTATTTTCTTTTAAGTTGCTGGAATTGAGGATATTTTTGACTGATATATCTTGGGATGCTAAAACTATATTGTAATTGTTAAAAATCTTCTGGAATCTTTGGGTAGACCATGGATGGAACATAAACTTTTTAAACACCTTTTTATCTTTCACCAGTTTTAGGTTGGTCATTTCTGCAATATGAGTTTTTCTTTTAATTCTCTGTAGTTTCTTGTTCCCCATTTCTTTACTAAATCCATTATTTTCTGTTATATTTGTAATCTGATTCAGTGCTTCATTGTATTTTGAATTTTTCCAGCTGTATTTTTACTAATCTATTGATCAAGCTGCTAAATGCGGTATGTTGATGTGCTTTTAGGTTGAAACTATTTGCTTTTATATAATTATTTGTCTGGGTTTCCTTCCTGTAAGTTCCAAATTAAAAACTACAAAAAACCAGGCATATACACAATCAATTGCAAAGACTGTACTAAAATATATAATGACAGGATAAAAAAGAATATAGGAATCAGACTGAAAGAACACGTTGGTCATATAACAAATAAGCGCACTTCTGGTATGAACAACATGAAAAAGAACATGAAATTCACCTTCTAAAGTACATAGAAAAAGGTGTTGATAGGATACCTGGAAAAAAATATATATGAAAAAATTAAAGGCCAGATTTATGAACTTTGATCACCCGTTAGAAGAAAATTTGCTGTTGAAGTTTGACAAACCCCACCAAAGGAGAAGAAGCCAACCACCACAAATAACTCGCCTTCATCCTGTAGTCGTATGCAACTGATAATGTAGGAAGATCCTACAATACCGGTTCTGCTGTATAAGTAACAATTTTGATGAAGCAACTCAAAAGTACTATCAATTTAGCCTGCATAAATGAAGCCTGATGTGTGCAAGAAAAAAGTTTGATGTGGAAATTGAGGAATATATAGTGTTTATTTATGTGCAACAGGCAAAAGCACATGCGTTATCTGAGTCACAGAATCATTCATTTTTTGAAACACAGAAAACTGCCAGGAAATACAGATTTATATAAAATTATATGCAGTTCATAATAAATTTTCAATGAATATATTGAGTTCAAGAGTACATGTGATATCTAAACTAATAATCTCTCATGCTTGAATAAGTTATTTATAACTCTTTAACAAAGTACAAACATAACAATAAACCACATATTTAAAAATACCTAGCCTATTATACCAAGGATCCCCCATATCTTACTAGGTTGTATGTAGTAACAAAGTGTCAAGTAAGAAAAAAGTAATGAATTTGCTCCTTTGGATATGGCATTATGAAATGTATGCCACCAGAGTTTGTGAGTGTGAATGTCTTTGCTATCTATGATGATTTGTATTGGAATGTGGGAAACATTAAGACGAAGCCATGATTAACCAAGAGAATTCCATGTCAGTTGGATGGAATAACTATTAGAGTTGGACCTTGCAAGGTACTGTCAATGAATGAAGGCATACAAGACATGAACTAATGACTATTAGATACTGCCAAAAGCTCCGACCATTGCTTATTTCAAACTCAGATTAGGTCTTAGACAGAACTTGTGTAATGTAGCAGGATTAACATGTATGTCTTCTCCATTTTGCATAGTATATGTACATTAAAGGTTCAGAAATTAATTTCTGTAAATGATACTGGTTTTCAAAGAGGCCTGTGTGTAAAATCCTGTTACTTGTATACACAGTTAGAGTTAAGTATGTAAATTCTAATAATATTGTAATCACCATGCTCTCTTTGCATAGTGAAAGTTCAAAAGAAAGTTTTTCAACTTTATTTAATATTTGAAGGGCTCTTATGGACAGTTGATATTTGCTTAAGGTGGAACGTATAAAACATATGAGTATATATTACCGTAAATGATTTCAATTCTATGTTCTGATATTCTATTTAGATTTGTTATAATTATTGCTCTTTATATTAAAGAGAAGTTAAGTTGAACATACTCTCATCTCTGGTAATTGCTTTAGATTCCTTTGAAATCCATTGTTTCTGACCTTTCCAATCATAAATTTAGTTCATAACCATTCTTCTGGTTCCTCATGGTAAATAGCCATTGAGTAAGAAGGAAGGAGTTGCAGGTAATAAAAGTACTTAAAAAGTAATTATTAAAAGCCTGCTGGCCATAATAGTTTTGAAAATTTCTGTCATGCTGTATATCACATAGCATAGCACAATAAGATCGCAGATAGCCTTAATTAATCAACTTTTCTAGTTTTATTTGCTATTGAGTTACTACCATTCCTGTTACACATGCACATGAGCGACAAGGTGATTGACAAATAGGAATTCAGCATGAATGTGATAAAATCTTACAGTTAAAGTTGAATTAGCTTTAATTTTTACTGTGTGACATGCTGGCATTCACAAAATAAGATTGAATGCTCTTTTAAGAAGACAACCTCCAGGGAAATAACCTTCTTTTTCCAAAAAAATAGAATATAAGGAGTTGTATGAACAAATTACAAAAAACTGTGCACTTTCATCCAAGCTTTGTGCAGTAATGTCATATTGTGTCACCTCATTGTAAACACAAGATTTTGAGGAGCAATTTTGTACCCCTCCATCATGAATTGCACATAATGTCATAAGGTCATTGTCAAGATTCCTTCAATCACCGTCCATTAATAGATTCAGATTTAATGCAATAAATCAGATACATTACAGATCCTTAAGAATTTTAATTCAAGCTGAATTAGGACAACTTGGATCTTTAATTAGAGATGATCAAATCTATAAATGTTATTGAAACTGCTCATGCTTTCATTATAATTTTCTTCATAGTTATACATTACAATATAATCAGATTATGAATATTAAAGGATTCATATAGAAAATTATACCAGGCACATGTGATTCAGTCAGAAAAAGTTCCTGCTTCAGTGATGTGGGTACAGCTTTCTGGCTCACATTCAAAAAATTCTAAGTCCATATTGGTTTAGTTTGAGTTTCCCTGAAAAGACAAAACCAGGTAACTCAAATGCTCTTTGGACCCAAAGAATTATTTGAGCATCAAATCAGATTTATTCATCATAAGATTTCATTACAGAAATATTGGCTTTGTCAAATATAAACAACTGAAAATAACAAAATACTGCTTGAAATTACATTATAAGAAAAGTTAAACACAATTAGAAAATAGATATTGTCAAATATAAACAACTGAAAATTACAAAATACTGCTTGAAATTACATTATATGGAAAGCTAAACACAATTAGAAAATAGATTAAGGAGAACAATTGAAAAACAAGATACATTATTGGAAAATATATATTATATACACCATTATATACTAAATGAGTTATAAGCAATAAATTAATATAAATAGCAATCTTGAAATGATTGTAGGATTAAGTCTTGTTTTACATAGCTGGCAGTGCATCTTTCTTTCTGCTCATTCATTCACCGTGGCAGTTCCTGGACATGAAATAGATCCCATAAAAGTAATGTATTAGTGTAAGTAGTTATTAAGTGATACAGATTACGCAATTCACATAATTTCAAATTTTACCTATTCTGTGGCCCTTAAATTCATCGATTGAATAGAAATGATTAAGTAGGAATTTATGGATTTCATTTTTGAATTGTGTTATGCAACTTTTGTTTTTCAAATATTTAGGAAGATGATTGCATGGTTTAATTCCAGTACATTTAAATAATTTCTCAAAGAGACTGGTTTTATGAAAGCTCACATCCAGATTATTTTTATTTCTAGTATTTTAATAATCTCAGCATTGGTTCACAAACATGTTATATTTTTCTTAAAATGAACTAGTAGTCCTTTTTGTATAAACATGGTGATGCTAGAATATTTAATTTTTTAAAGTGCCCACAATAACTTTCTATGTTAGATATTCCATGATTATTCTTAAGTCTTTTGAAAATTAAATTACTGTTAATTGAGTTATCCAACAGTACAATCCTATATGATATCTGTGAGTGGAAATGCGCAAAATAGCAGGTTCTTAGAATCTCTGTAGAAACTTTTCTTTATATGATACAGGAGAAAATTTATTTTACTGAGTTTAATGGCTAGTTTTTGAGTTATGGATATCCAAGCCTAGGCTACCAATTAATCTACAGGCCACTTTGTGTGGATTACATTTTCCAGAGATCTAGATCCCAATTTGATATTGAAGTTCACAGAGGTCTTGCACAATTTGTGATGGAAGTTCATTGTCACAAATTTATCTCCAATAAGCACTAGTTTGTTAGATTTAAACCAATTTAAAAGTTCCTTTATAGTGGCTGAGATGCTTTCATTTAGGTTTTCCTTGCATTTCCCTTTAATGAAAATGCTAGTATCTTCAGCAAAAACAGTCATTGATATTAGATTGCTTGTTTTGTATATATTGATGTAGCGTAGAAATAAGGGGAACCTAAAATTGAGCCTTGTGGAACTCCAGCTTGGAGTTTCCTTTTTTGAGAATGTTTTTTGTCATCTGTGCCTTCCCATCAGGATCTATATTGACTATATGGATCTCTTTTGCCAAGGTGTGATTTAAACCAATTTAATGCAACACCTCTGACTCAACTTTTGTACAGTTTGCTTAGTAGTATTTTGTGGTCAACCATGTTGAAAGCTTTGGTAAGATCCAAAAATAGTCAGTTCCATCCCTAACTCGCTATTGTTTAGTACATTGTTAATGCTATTAACAAAATTCATTACAGCCATATTAGTGGATTTGCTGTTTTGAAAGCTAAGTTGACAAACATTAATATCAACATACTTTTTTAGGAACTTTGAAAGCCTGTTGTACAGTAATTTCCCCAATATTTTTGATAAGGCTGATAGTATTGCTATTGATCTGTAATTGTTAGCATCTTGTTGGTTGCACTTTTTAAAGATGGGTTTAATTTTTGCCATTTTCAATTCTTAAGGAAATACTCCAATCTCTGTGGAATGGTTAGCTAAATAACTTAATGGTTTGATAAAATATTTGCTGCTGCTTTTTGATTATAAAGTTTGTACTTCCATCTAGTGCTTCAGATTTTTTGTTCTTTAGGTTTTAATTATATTATTATTTCATCTTCATTTGCTGGTTCCAGAAACAGAGAATGTGTGTTAATAAGCTCATGGAAGGAATTTTCAACTTCTTTTGCAGTGTTGTTGTTTTGTATATTTTCGGTAATTTTAATAAAATGTTTGTTCAAATCATTTGCTATTTTACAGTAGTATTGCCTTTCAGTAGTGCTATATTTTAAAAGAGAAGAATTTGGAATTTTTTTTTTTTTTTTTTTTTTTTTTTTTTTTTTTTTTTTTAATTAATGCTTACATTACCTTTTGTTTGTTGACAGATTTATTAATCTTTTTGGAAATATTCAGCTTTTACAACTTCAATTACTTGCTTGTATATTTGTTTATGCTTTTGGTAGTAAGCAAATGATGCTTGAGAAACATTTTTCTTTTTAATTTGTTTGCTTAGTAATCTAAGTCTATTCTGGGATTTTTTTGTGCCTTTAGTTATCCAGTTGGGTTTTTGACATTTTCCTTTTACTTTAACCAAAGGAAAAGCCATGTTATAGTAGTGTTTAAAGGTATTTATGAATTTAAAGCATATTCCTTCCGTTTTTTCTAGCATACACTCTCCCAAACTTCTTTCTCTAGTGGATATTTGAAGTGTTGTAAATTAGATCACATGTGAAAGAGAAACATATGTGGATAAATTAAATAAAGAACAAAGGGGGAGTATTGCTTGGGTACGAGCAGGTGTGTGGAGACTAAAGGGTATGAGAAAAGCCCAATATATGTGAAAAGGAAGATATGGGACATATAGTTTTTGACTGTAAAGGGACATTGTACTATTGCTACATCCACATATTGTGGATAAAATATATGAAAATTATGGAATATACAGCAAATAAACAAGGGCAAAATTTGTAGATAGTGCATATAGGAACTAATGGGAAATTTGTTCTTGTGATGATAGCGTGTAATTTTCTGAAGCGTTATCCCATATTGTACTCCTTTTAGAAATGTCTGCTATAAAATGTTTCATATCTATGCTTGGTAAAATTATGAATGATAAAAATCTTGATCATTCTTGCAACACATGAAAGCATAAGCTGCACTAAGATGTGAAAACTATTCCTTTAGGTTTCCCCAAGTGGCAGCACTCCATTAATTCCATCTCAATATAACAATGTGACATTTAATAAACATATGCACAGACAGGGTCGCCAGAATAATATTGTTAGCGGAATGTGGATTGTAGGCGCCAGTCGACACTTCATCCCTGCATGGATCATTTTATCTATCAAAACATAGTGGATGAGCCAACTATACCAATTATTATTATCATTGTTTTTGTTATTATTATTATTGTTATTGTTATTATTTTGCAAATTACAATATTGAATGTCCCTTACACTACTTATGCCTTCTAAGATGTTGGAAATGGTCTCCTTGTGCTTGAAGTTGGCATTACAGCTTAAACAGATTATCAACTCTATTACTTCTCATATATTATTTTGCAGTTGTAATTGAACCACAATTAAAATTTGCAGCATGTAAGATCTAGGAATCCAGCAGGTTCCACCACACTGATCTCACTGTCACCAAAGACATCAACAATTGCATCAAAAGAAGTCTGAGCTGTTGAAATTAGTCATACATTCACTCTTCATATATGGCTTTTGGATTTTGAATTGTCCAGTAGCGATTGTTTTGTGAGTTAAGTGAAAGCATGCCTCATCAGCTTCACTGAGTCTTGAGAGAGAGAGAGAGAGAGAGAGAGAGAGAGAGAGAGAGAGAGAGAGAGAGAGAGAGAAGCAGAGGACACTGCTTTACTTAGTGGTACCATATACTGAAGCTGTGCAAATCGAAAGGTCATGTGGTGTATTTTTGGGTTCACATTATTGTCATGTGATATAAATTCTTCCATAAAATTCAATGAGCTTTTAGATTGCATCACTCTTGTTAGAAGCTTGCAGCCTAACTTGTGCAAGAAAAATTTTTATATAAAATAAGGAAATATATGTATGTGTCTATATGCAATAGAAAAAGGCATTTTGCATAGGACTCATATGAGGTGATTCTTGTGGCCAGCCTAGTTTGCTGGGAGCTTTCATTACATCTTCCATCGCTAATCATCTGTTTTAGGGTTGAAGATCCAGGGCAGCTGTGTGGTATCTTGTGCACTGAAGAGGGTTATCATTTTATTGGGATCCACTTTTGAGTGCCTTTAGGGAACCCAGAGGTTCTAGACTTCAGAATTGGTCCCAAGTGGCATCAGAGGCATTCAATTCTTTGACGTTAGCAAGAGATCCCATCCAGATCCAGCCACTCTGCTTATACCTCCCTCCCTCCCTGGGATCACATAATTTGTATAAATTATACAAGTGGAGCCACCGGCAATATACTGAGTTAGCTAAATTCTAACAAATATCAAGTTTTACTGCCTCAATTGATTTATTTCCAGACCATCTAAATGCATAAAAGCTTAAGCTGCTAAGCTTCTCCTAAAGGAAAAGTTTAAGCACAAATGTTTAAACAAGAGTGGATTTTTAGTGAGTTACTAACAAAACAAATGTTTGTAGAAACACTTTCTTGCCCAGCAGCACATTTAAGATGTTCTGTACTGACAGAAGGAAATTAAAAAGTAACTAATTATTAATTTCTGATGTTCAGTAGAATAGATAGCCTCTATAATACCACTGCTAGTACTTCTTCTTCTTCTTCTTCTTCTTCTTCTTCTTCTTCATCACAACTATATAAGCTCTGGTGTTCCTTTTTTAAGCTTCTTGTCCACTAACCCTTAGTTTTCATAGAAAATCCTATTAACGTCATGTCTGTTGCCAACATTTTAAAGGTGCTGTATCTTGTAATTTATCCATTCTAGACACTATCTCTCCACATTTTAGAGTGTTAAACAGCAGAAAGTGTCTCTAATTTCTCACACAAAAGAGCTTTCTGCAAGCTTTTCCATTTAGGAATAATGCCAAGTGCACACTTCTGCCAAGACCTTTTCTTCCAAATTAATCACAGTGATCTATGTATTTCTCTCCGGTCCCCAATTTCTTTTTATTGTTTTATACAGATCTCAAGAACTGTGCTTTCAAAGCTTATCCAAACATCTGCTTCATGTCATATAATCTTTCTAGCCAGTGCATTGATAATATGAGAAATGGTACAATTACATCTTGTAAACCTAAAATAAATTCTACTTTTAGAACTTCATGGCAAGTATACTATATCATTAATTTCCAAAACCAATATTTTATTGAAACAACCCCGTGATATTTTATATTTGTTATTAAGAATCTGTTAAACCTTGAGAGTTATTTTCTAAGAACTTTACTGTGAATACTATGCAATAGAAGTATTATATTCTACTCGAAAATTCAATGTCAAGATTTTACAGGATATATTTTGACTATGCCAATATCTTTCCACCCTGAAGTGCTGCATGTTCATGAAAGGGATGCTTTCAATCATTCTTAGCTAATCATTGCCATGCTCCAGCTGCATCTTTGTTACACCTGTGTGTAATTTGCATGTGCAATAGTGACCTCTACTTCTGGAAATTTCTAAGCCACATTTGAGAGGTATAAAAGGAAGGCAGCATGGCTTTGACTGTGACTTCAGAAATTACGTTGCATGTAGAGAGAGAGCTGAAGCAGATGGCCCAGCACATAGCAAAGAGAGATAAAATTGTGCTACAGCATTGAAATAAAAACATTTATTTTAATCATAATTTGAAGCAATAAAGAGATTTTTTGTTGCACTGAGCTCAGGAAAGGGAATCAACGTCATGACAAAGCAGATGATGAAAACTCTAGTTGCAAAAATGAGGACCATGAAAAGTAGAATGGAGGAAATAAAATTTAGCATGGGAAAAAGACACAACAATGAAATCTGGAATGCAGGAATTTAAGACAGATATGAAATTGGGAATGGAGAAGATGCATGCAAAATGAAGACACACGTGAAATTCAGGATGAAGGAAATGTAGGAGAAAATGGATGTCGGGAGATAGCTTAACAATCTGTAGGATGCTGGACAACTTGTTAATGCCATGAATGGAAGAATCAATGACAGCACCAAGGAACTGAACAGCTTGATGGCGAGATGCGAAACCACATACCAAACCACCCAAGTATGACACAAAGATGCCAAACCCTTTGAAGTTCTACTGCCAACAGTTCACTGTTCCTACCACTCACAACTGATGACAGGAGAGGAATACTGACATCAGAGGCCCTCTGGAACTGGTTCAAGAACTGACGCTTGGCAGCGATTTCTTAGTGCACATGAGTTGTACAACCACCATCCTCTTGTGCAGCACATTCAGGATGCCCTCCACATTTTACACACTTTTGGCATTAATGTGGATGTGCATGGATACTTACTTGAACATTATTTCATTCATTGTCTGATATGACCAAACAGCTTCAAAAAAAGATGGGGTTTTTAATCCAACTGACTTTGGATAAAGTTTTAGTTAGTTTTATTTATCCTAACGGATGACATAGGGACACTCGGTCTGCTTTATAAGATTTTATCATTAGTGATTTTTTCATTTTTTTTACTTTTTTATTCTTTTTATGTTTCATTGTTTGACCCAGTTTTAGATCCCTTTATCTCATTGCCATAGATTGTTTTATTTATCATGGGGTTTTATTTGTGATGTCCATATTTTGTTTCATAATTTTTATTTTGTTTTTATATGTCTGGCCTATACTATCATTTATTTTTTAAGGGTGCTAATAACCATGCAGTTGAATATCCTTAACCCCCATTCATCATCATCACTTGGCAGCAGGCTACCATAGACAACTCAAGTGAAGGCAGCAACATACCAGGTAGACGACCCAGGAGTTCACCATAGTAATAAAATAGCTAGTGAATAAAGATTTGGTAACCTGCCTAGTTAAATGTCCCAGGAAGCTGCCTAAACCTTCATTGATGGGTGCAAGATGCTGAGATACGACAGCACTGACTCTTAACAATCATCTGACAACCCATGAGATGTTAACAGCAGCAGTAAGGATGGAGATAGCCAAGATAACAGCTAATGCCTACCTCCAAGACCAAGAGTATTTGCTGTGACAAAGAGAGAAACTTCCCAGAAATGATGATGGCAATATCAGATGGTGTATACTGGAGGTGTGATGGGCCAAGTCATCTTGTGAAGGACCATCCAGCACGTGGAAAACACTTGAGGGGGCCATCAGGACTCTCTTCACCACCCAAAAGAATGGATGACTGGATACAAGGGAAGCTGTACCGGATACTAACAGACATGTGCAGCCATTACTGTGATCAGACTGGCATAGCTAAGGGCTTGCCTACCAACTAGTGACAACATGCTTGTGGAGGAGGCAGCCCCGTTGGAGTTGGAACTGGAACAGAGCACTGTGAGCTTGGGGGTATTGGTCACAAGAATGGGTGAGGGTGTGATACTGAATACAACAGGAGCCTTAAGGCAACAGTGGATTTTGCCTGGAGAATCTTGAGACTCAGCCAAAATGAAGTGTTGCTTCGGAGGCTCCATGAATATCTAGAGATTTGCAAGGTAATCCTGATGGATGATGTACTTGTGTCCTCAAGAAGCGAGGTGGTGGTGAAGCCACATCTGATTAGCCAATGGGCAAGGAACTTTGTTTTGGACCGAAAGACAACATTGAACAGATTATAGATTGGTGTCTTGTAGGTGAAACTCCTGAATCTAACAGACACTGATCAGGTCATCCAATGTTGGGATGGCGTTACGGATGTGCAAGCCAGCAGTGTAACCAAAGAGTCAACACCATCACAGAATCTGGGACCCCAACTTAAGGACTTGCTGAAGAGGGTAGCTGATCATCTGGTCAATCACAATTGGAGAGGGTCCAACATCTACTTAGATGATACCCATCTGACCTCAGCCAAGGAAATGTCAGTTATGGCCAAACTCATTGAGTACTCCATTACATGAACACTGGGGATAGCAGCCAATCTAGCAACCACCAAGATGTGTTCCTCTGGTGAAACGAATGGAGGTATGGGACATGCTGGAGGACAAGAGATCAAGGTGAATAATTGAAGAGTTTGACAGTTCTTAGTGGTCCCCTGTAATCTTGGTGAAAAAGATGAAGAATGGCTACTTACACTTCTGCTTGGACTGCAGGAGACTGAATGCCGTCATTAGAAAGGGCTGTTTCCTCATACCCTGGATTGACATCACTCTGGACACACTTGCTGATGTCCAGTCGTTTGTGACTTTGGACTTGAAATCAGTATACTGGCTCCCTAAGCCAAGGAGAAGATTGCATTCTCTCAGGAAGGGCTTTGTCAATTTACAGTTACGCCCTTTTACCTCTGGATTGCACCAGCCACTTCCAACATCTCATGAAATCACTGATGAGGTTTGACTTATGATGCCTGCCTACTATATCTGGATAATATTATTGTTGTGAGCAACAACTTTGTAGACAATCTTGAGGATCTGGCCAAGATATTGCAAAGACTGCAGGCAACTAACCTGAATGGAGGAAGTGTCAACTTTTCTACAAGGAGGTGAACTATTTGGGCTACATGGTCTCACCATACGCGGTGGCCATGGAGAAGGTTCAGCCAATAAGAGATTGGCCTCACCTGGAAGGTAAAGGAGAACTACGAAGTTTCCTGGGCCTATGCAGCTGCAATTGCCAGTTTGTTAGAAGTTACTTCAACATTTTATGGAAGAGTGTCACCTTTCATGTGGTCTGAAGAGACCTAGAGCTTGTTCCAAGTGCTTAAGTCAGCACTGCAGACTCTGTATTAGAGGCATTCTAGTCTAAGCCTAAAAAGGCTAGGAGTGGGTGATTGCCTACCACAGCAAAATGCTCTCCAAGGCAGGAAAAAACTAAAGGCACTGGAGCACCTCCACTAGTACCTGCCATTTGATACTCCAACCTCACCTGGCTATTGAGTTTCAAGAACCAAGAGGGTGAGATAGTCTGTTGGGTCCAGAGGCTCCAAGAGTATAATTTTACATCAGAAAAGAAGGAGCTACCCCAATGAAAATGCCATCTCCCAACACTGCTAAGATTGAGGAAAAAGAGCATGCTGCAGTTGTCCATGTGATTTCAGCGGTGCGTGCAGTTGTATAGAATAGTGCAGGCCTGAGGAGAGAGCAGCTGAAGATGCTGGCCACTCCTGACTGAAGTGGGAGACAGGGACCAGACCGAGCGGGTAAAATTAAATTTAGTTTTATTTATGGACATTCTTTAATTGCTACATTTCTTAGCCTCTCATTTTATATTGGGCGTGGAAACCACTTAATTTGCTCAGAAGCTAGTTTATTAGGCTTGAGGGTCTTTTATGTGCTGTAAATCTACAGTACAGTACCAACAGCTTTACTTCCTTTCCAAAGGAAGCCATGCTAAGGATTTTGACGCCAAAAAAATCCATTGCCTTCGCTTGGTTTGAACCTTGGAACCCATGTTCCCCTAGACTGCAGAAGATGACTGAGAAGACATTGCAAGCAGGATTTATTAGTATAAGTCCTGCTGGATCCAGTGAGACTCATAGAAGACTAATGAAGGCTGTCCCAGAAGTACCCGACCTAACAAAGAAAGCACATAAATTTTGGAGAAAAACATCTTTATTTCTCTACATAGTCTCCTTTCAGCCGATACACTTTTCTCAGCGATGTTCAATAGCTTCGATACTCTGTTTATAATGAGAACTATGAGGTCTGCAAAATAGCCATCAACTGCAGACTTCACCTCTTCATTGTTGCCAAATCTTCTTCCATCAAGCCATTTCTTCAAGTTTGGTAACAGAAAGTAATCAGAGGGAGCTAAATCTGGTGAATAGGGTGCATGAGGAAGCAATTCAAACTTTAACTCATTGATTTTGGCCATGGCAATAATAGACATGTGAACTGGTGCATTGTCTTGATGAAATAAAGCTTTCTTTTTTGCTTGATTTCATCACTCAAATGCTGTAACAAGTTCGCATAAAATTTGCTCTTGATTACTCTTCCTTTTTTGAGATAATCAATGAAAATTATCCCACATGCATCCCAGAAAACTGACGCCATGACCTTGCATGCAGATGGAACAGTCTTTGACTTCTTTGGAGCCGATTCTCTCCTTTCAATCCACTGTTTTGATTGTTCCTTCATCTCAGATGTGAAGTGATGGACCCAGGTTTCATCCATTGTTATGAATTGATGCAAAAACTCATTATCTCAGCAAAACATTGCCAAACACTCAACTGAAACATCCTCACAACACTGATTTTTTCTATTGTGAGCAAACCTTGCATACAACTTTCTCATATCCAAATTTTCAGTCAATAGGCAATGTACAGAACTTTTTGAAATGCCTGCAATGTCTGCTAGCTCACGCACTTTCATCCAATACCATTTTTATGGATTTTCTTTACAATTTTTGGACTGGTAACCTCATTTGGTTGACCACCGCAATGTTCGTCTTGGCAGCCGGTACTGCCGCGCTTAAACTCGGCCACCCAATATTTCACTATTGTAAACAAAGGAGCAGAGTCCTCCAAAGTAGAATCTAGCTCAGCTTTAATACTAGTTGGACTAAGACCTTTCAAATAAAAGTATTGTATCACAAGTTTTATCCATGTTTACAAATTTGCTGAGAGCATTTACTAATGATGGCTACTAAACAAATGCTAAACAGTGTAAAATCTTCAAATTTAGTCTTCCTAAGGTTGGTACTTTTTACCATTGTTGTTTAAACAATAACCAGTATCTATACGTAAGGTCAGGTACTTCTAGGACAGCCACTGTATCAGGAATCACCTAATGGAAAGACCCAGAAAGAACAATTTATCCTTCCTCAGAGTAAGGTGACAAGAGTTCTGGAAGAAATGCATGCAGAGACTTGGGAGGTCAACTTGGATCCAACCAAACAATAACAAGCTCCAACAATAAAACCAGCGGCTGAGGCTACATGCAGAAACTGAAAATGTTGCAGCTCTAGACCAGGAACTGGGGTCACAAGCAGTTGTGTAACCTTCAAATGCTGAACCATTCCTTGAAGTAATAGGTATCTATTGGTAGTCAGCAAGGGCCTGGAGATGTGTGCCATCGCTTCCCAGGAGATGGGTACCAGGGCACTAACTTTGAGTCCAACCTGATGAAGGAAACACTGAAGTGATTTGGAGTACTCAAGACAAGTACAACACCTCTCCACCCACAGTCAGATGGCATAAGATCATGCAGCAAGAACCTGACAACTCAAGTCTCTTCAGAGATCTGTTGATAGCAAGTATCCTTGGTGTCTATCTTATATATCACAAGGTGGGGGCAACATTTACCAGCTCTGTCTACTAACTTTCCAGGTTAGTGCCGAAGTACATTGAGGCATCTCACAACTCTTCCTAGGCGTATCCAACCTCCCAAGGGTATTGGGCCACTGCCACACTCCCTTCCGGGAGGGGCTCAGATGTTCATTTGAGGAAGGTTGTGGCCAATCACCAGGAACACTGGGAAGTAAAGGTGCCACTTTTCTTGTTGGCCTATCACTCTTCAAGCCACAACACTAGCCAGTTTAGTCTTTGGCATGCTACCTGATGTTAGGGCAGAACAGCCAACAGCTAAACTGTGTTCCTGCCCCAAGCTTCAACAACCTGGTGAAGAACATTAATGATGTCATGTACCAATGCAGAGGCTGGTAGTACACTTGGATCATCTAGCACACAGTGACTCTGGAGAGTACACTACATAGCAGCAACAGATAAAATTGTACTACAGCAGCAAATAAAGGCATTTACGGTAATCACAATTAGAAGTAATACTATGTTTTTATTACAGTATGTTTTGAGGATCCCTGAATTAAAAAAAAAAACATTTTTAGACTAGGGTGTGGGTGAACACTATAAGTTAAAAATAAAAAGTAAGCTCAGCATCCTCCAGGAATACGACACATAAAGATTTTCAAAAATCTTTCTCTACCTCTACTACTTTTTATGTGCTAAAACGTGACTATGACGATTTTGATTAAAATACCATATATTAAAGATGAGGACCTAAGAGAATTTCACAGCCTATTCCCAGAAAATTGAAGATATACATTTTATTTGGCATTTAAACATCTTTATTATATGATATTTTAATCAAACAATTTCCAAATGAAATATACGTCCTCAATTTCTGGGAATAGCCTGTGAAGTCCTCTCTATTTGGAAGGAATTTTGTGTCTTAATATATGAAAGTCAATGTGTGCATTGATATAAGTTTCCACACCATTGCACTGATTTCAACCTAACTTGGAACAGATATATTTTGACACAAAGCAAAATCAATGTCTAATTTAAATTTTGAAATTCCATCCCATTTCACAGGATTGATTATTTAATTTTATGTAATGCTTATAAATTATCACAAGACCATTTATATCTTTGTCAACTTTTATCATAATAACTTGAACATTGCCAATATAAGAAAAATAATAACTATTAAATATTCAAAAATATCAATAAATACTAAGAAGAAGTTCACATTTTATTCATTGATCTTCTCTTTTACATTGATATAACATAGTCAAATAAATAATTACAACAGCTATTATGCGTACATAAATGCAAAAGTGCTATGATCGCATACTTGAAAAATTAATAAAGTTTTAAAAGTACATTATATTAAATGCATCTTATTTATCTCTATGAGCCCATGATTTATACAAATCATGTTAATCTTAAGTTCTGTAAAAATTTAATATCACGTTGTAAGTTTTTTGTTATTTTTACGTTTTGTTACATAGTTCACATGCTTAAACAATAAATATTGTGTTTACATATTAACATGTGAGGTGAACTAGATTCTGGCTACAATTCGCTGTGCCCACTTGTTTTGATGGCACGTCTACCTTACTGCTTCTTTACACGAAAGATGTGCAACTGCTCAGCAGATAATAACATAGCTATGAGTATCATATTTTCAATACAATGTGCTCCAAATCCTCTCCAATGACAAAGTGCCCCAACACATGATGGCAGCTGGTCAACTGAGTGACTCTGCAAACATCTGTTAGGTATATTTTGGTTTCACACCTGCTGACTATCTTTTAGCGTTGAGCCAGGACTGGCAAACCCAAAGGTCATCTCAATGTTTAAGACATTTTGCAATGCAGCAAGGCTTTGGCTTAATCATACTGCTAGCAGTAAGACAGTAGACTATCATCTAAAGAATATTATAACTGTTGCATAGTTGATTATGGTGATTTGATTAATAGGCAACTCTTAATAATATATTTGTAGTATCATTGACCCATATTGTATTATTTATGTACTAATTTTCTTTGTAATCAAATTATGTGTATATCAAACTCTGACGAAGCCATGAAATTGTAAGAAAACTTTGTAATAAATACATACATACACACTAAGATAAATTTATTTTGTGATAATAGTTACCTCACACTGGCAGTATTTAAGCTACATCAGAAAATTGAATAACATTTAAAATTTTCAAGAGCATTGTAAAGATTTAAAGCACAGCTTTTTGCTTTTTGTTCATGCTGTAATGTTTAGTTACTGCCCCAAGTCACTCAAGTGCACACTAAGCTTCTCTCATCCAATTCATGTGTCTGGGTAAACTCCAAGGTCATCTCAATCATTAAGCATATCATACTTAATGGGTACATGCAAGGTAGCGAGTAATTTTATTACTAACCACGGTTCTGATATTTTTTATTGCCTTAATCATACTGTGGCCCTAAAATCCCAGGCTTTCAACTGGTGTTTATATTGCCCCCTTATGGTATGGCTTCTCTTGGCCCATAAATATAAATCACGTGTACATGTATTGAAAATAGATGGACAACATAGTCATTTTCATTGAAAGAACTAAGAGTAAAGTTTGGAAATTAAATCACAATCATTAATATGGTTCAAGGTGACAGATATAGCACATTTTGGAAGGTTAGAGTTAAACACCAGCATTGCTGGCTGCACCAGTCTAGTAACCAATACATAAAACAATGCATGAGCATTGAGTAGTATAATTAAAACTCTGAACATACATTTTCAATGATGCACATTCAAATAATAATTCTGATTGTTGCTTTAGATGACTATCGACCTCTGGGACTGGAAGAAGGAACTGCCACATACATTGCACTACCAGGATCTGTTTTAGAACCACTGAAAATTGAAGGTTTAACCAGCTTGACCAATGGTTCCCAACAAGAGCTTCAAATGTCATGTGAATCTTCTGAGCATATAAAAATAAAGGGGGATGAAGAAAGTGAGCTGTGTGTTAGAGACAAAGCCAAAAACTTCAAATGTCCACATGAAGGCTGTGGTAAATTTTATACCACTCTCCACCATCTAAAGGTATGCTATATTTCCCTGCTCTGGGCTAGCAACTACTGTAATAAATATCAAATGAAGGTTGAAATGGCTTATTTGTGCATGATTGTTTTTAATGAAGAATGCCCATGTTAACCTTACCTCCAAGAATGCTCGCCAGAAGCCAAAAGACTTTTGCATTTGAGATGAACTTGCGCATAGATTAATAGTATGTGTACGGACTGGCCAGCAACTAAGGTAGTATATGGAACCTTGGTTCCCAGTCTGTCTCTCTCAGGTTTTTGTTCCAAGTATTTCCTCAGTTTTTGGGTAGTATTAGAGAGAGTACCTTCTTGCAGTCATTTTCACTTCTGTGTATAGTCACATTTTCATTGTTGGGTTGGGTTCACCAAAGGAATTACAAAAATTCAAAGGCTTTGTCAAGTAACAGATTAATAAACACTCACTATTTACATTTTGTCACAACTTACACTAATATATAAATTATTTACAAAAAATAAATTTTAAACTAGAGAGCTATATATTCTTATTCTTCTTCTTCTTTTCATAAAAATGGCATGAGCTTAAAATGAAGTGGACATGAAGTCGTCAACACTATAAAACATATGGTTTAATCGGTGTTGCTTGACTTGATGTTTGAGCTGTTTATGGTTTAATATTCTCCAATTATCTGGTAATTTTTTATAATGGAACAAGTGATGCTCTAAAGGCAGATTTTACTGTTTTGATGATAGAGATGTAAATTTTTTGATCCCCTGGTATTGTAGGAATGGTAATCAGAATTCTTATTGAAATATGGCAGATTTGTATGGATGAAAAGTACAGTTTCTAAAATGTAAATGCAAGGTAATGGTAGTATGCAAAACTCTTTGAACACTGGTTTCATAGAAGAACATGAGGATAGTTTCATAGTTTTGTAATATCTAGATGTAGATCCCCAGAAGATTATGCCATAAGATAGTATTGAATAAATGCACCCAAAATAAACAGCCTCAGACAATGATGAATGTTTATGAACTCACGTCACATAGCATAATTTACTAGTTTTCTTATTGTGAAATTTATATGAGTCTCCCAAGATAGGTCAGCATCAACCTATACTCCCAAAAATGTTGTCGTGACAGCTTTGCATGATTGTGGAATTGCCTATCCTGAAATTTACATTAGTTTGCTGGTTTGCTTGAGGGCTGAATTGCATGCATACAGTTTTTTTGAATATTTAGAACCAGTCTGTTTTTCATTAACTATGTTAATAGATCTACATTTGTTATGCTGCTATTTTCTTGGAGCTTATTAAGATCTTTACCACTGAAAACAATAGTGTCATCAGCAAACAAAACTGAATTTATATCTGGTAGTAAAGCTGGCAAGTCATTAATATAAAGAATGAATAAAGTTGACCCTAAATTGAGCTTTCTGGTACACCATGATAACCAATCCTAATTCAGATCTAAATGAGTCTATCTCCACAAACTGTTTCTATTGCTTAGGTAGGATTGAAACCACTGATTCGCTATTCCTCTGATGCCATAAGCATTTTAGTATCCGGGTTGGATAATATTTCTAATTGTTTGAATACATACTATAAAGGGCATTAAGGCACCTGGTTATGATTAGCAGTGTCGAAAGCCTTTGACAGATCTAAGAATAAACCAAGAGAATGATATTAGTAAGCAATTAAGGCACTATTAATGATTTTATTTCTCCAAAAGGCATACTGTTAGGTGGAAATGAGCAGATGTGATTCTAACCTGGTGTACATCATCTTCTCAATAGACTTTTAGAAAACTGATAAGACATTTATCATACCATGTAAGCTTTGAAAGTCGCTCTGTAATGAACCACCTGTGATTGTAGTTATTGTGTTGCTCCTCTTCTGTTTGATTTGATTTATTTTGTTTAACTGAACAAGCACATGTTATGAAACACATGCTTGGGAATGTGTGTTAGTCACTTGAAGCTAAGTCAGGGTTTTAAAGGGGAGTTGGAGAGATCCTGTGCCATTTACTGACAAACCCACCTGTGACAATGTCCATACAATGAAGGGGAAATATCAAAAGAAATTATGAACTAGCTGAATCGTTTAACAATATTAAAGTGTTACATGATCTGTGTTTCTGGCATGAGCTAGAGGACCCCCAGGGGCCTACTGTGGTACATAAGAAAACCCAGGGACCAGAGCCACTCATTACCATCTTTGTTGCCACATTCTTTTATTACTTGTTTTAGTATCTTGCAGATTTATTTTCCTCTTCTAGGTTTAGTCATTAGTATTTACTCCTACCATGATTAAAATTGTTGTCTTATTGTTTCTCTTAATGGAATCAGCTTTTTTATCTATGTCCTATTAGACTAGAGAAGAGAAAATAAAAAAAGAAAGAAAAAAATCTATTTAGCTTTATTTTATCCATGGATATATACATACCTTTTGATTATTTCCATACCCATAACAGAACCATCTATAGAGAAAATAAAAAAAGAAAGAAAAAATCCATTTAGCTTTATTTTATCCATGGATACATACATACCTTTTGATTATTTCCATACCCATAACAGAACCACCTATAGAGAAAATAAAAAAAGAAAGAAAAAATCTATTTAGCTTTATTTTATCCATGGATACATACATACCTTTTGATTATTTCCATACACATAACAGAGCCATCTATATTTACAAGCCAGAACAAACAGTTGAGAACTCTGTTCAGAAATGTCAACTGGAGGCCTTGGTATCTAATAGTGTAATGGGTAAAAGAATTTAACAGCCGTTTTATTGCAACTTAAAAAAGAAATACTGTGTGAAAATACAAGTTATAAAGGCTAGGGAGATTATGGGAATGACCTAAAGCAAAATTCAATGATTCATGAAGCTAAACCCCAATGATTCCATATTTCCTTATGCACTTTTTCTCAATCTGCTCAATTAATTTAGCAGTTTTCTGCAAAATAATTTTGCACTTTTCTGAACAGATTATACTTTTTAAAACATTATAAATCTTCATATATTTTTTCTGAAACATCTTGTTCCAAAAGGAGGTAACCTGCATTTTGTTTATTTTGAAGCAGTTGACTTTTATTGTTTTTCAAGTGGTATGAACATAAAGCAGCCCAACACTTGAGTATTTAACTAATTTTTTCACTCAATTTTGTTAATTTTACTGTAAAGTTATAAATATGAGCAACCACATGCACAAAAATAACAAATACCATAGTACTGGGCTACCTTCTGTAGGCGTAACACTGCAAATGATTAAGAGGATCCTCTTGGTATTTCAAAGAAAGTTAGGTCATGTTAACAAAATGTAATTTAAATACACAAACACATTCACCATTATCACTTATCTGCCATACAGAAGTATGCACATAATTACTGAAAATATATTTATTAAATCTGTATGCTAGAGAGCTTCCTCATGTGGAATCTCTCTTCTTATTTCCCTGTTTACAATTTTGCCATCCTTTACTCAGAGCCTTTTATTTTAATACTTTCAGGCTTTGCAAAATATGTCAGTAGCCCTAAAAATACAGTTAGATGGGCATCTGGCAGCAATTTATTTTGTTTTAGTGGTAGTATAATCAAATTACCGTGACTATCAATAAATGTTTCACCTGTTGCGAAGCTCTCTTTGGAGAAATACTTAATGCATACTTAATGGGTTTTTATTTGGCTCTGATCCTGGTGCTTTGTAATCACTTGTCTTTTATCTCAAAATCTGTTGGAAATCGAAAAGTAGTTACATAGTCCTCTTCTTTAAAGCTGTCGTAATTACTCCTACACATAGAAACTCAGTACTTACAGGTATCTGCACGCAGAAAAAGGATGGAATTAATTTTATTTCTGCTATAACTTTTACAAAGTGCCATATAAATGATAAAATTATATCAACAAGGTATGAATGTGAAGTGATTTATACAGTGAAATGTTTAAATTATTAAGTTAGTAGTGTATTTATCTGAATACAAAACAATGTTATTGTTTTTTTTTTCTTCAAAATATTAATGTTCAAAACTGAGGGTCGCCTTGCATTACAACCAAGAAACAATCCAGATGACTACTATAAGTATATAAACTATACTTACTCAAAACTGATGTTTATTTCTGCTCTACTTTCAGCGATAGCATTTTTCAAACAGTTGGCATGTTATTTTGTAACAAAGACAACAATGACCACTGTGTATCATAAGCATGGTTCCTTTACAGAGCAATAAGCAATGGTACCAAACCTCCAGCATAATTTTATAGGTACACCACCCGTGCGAAGCCAGGGCAGGCAGCTAGTAATTATATAAACTATACTTACTCAAAACTGATGTTTATTTCTGCTCTACTTTCAGCGATAGCATTTTTCAAACAGTTGGCATATTATTTTGTAACAAAGACAACAATGACCACTGTGTATCATAAGCATGGTTCTTTTACAGAGCAATAAGCAATGGTGCCAAACCTCCAGCATAATTACATTCTCTACACATACTATGTACATAGTGTATAGAGAAGGTATTGTATTGTACCCAAAAATTTGATTCTGAGATTTCACCGGAAATACATGTATTGAGGTCCCCAGAGTCTAAAAAATGTATTATTAGAAAAAAAAATGTCTGTCTGTGCGTAGCATAGCTCAAAAACAAAAAGTCGGTTAAATACCAAACTTGTTACTTAAATTGAGTATCTTTCAAGGATGCGACACAAAGATTTTCAAGAAAATCCCTCCACCAACTACCATTTACATGAAACATTTTTCAAAAATTTTGATTTTCTCAAAACTGGCACAATTTTGACTAAAATATCTTATGTTTAAGGTTTTTTTATGACAAACGAAATGTATATCTTGAATTTTCTGAAAATAGCCTCTGAATACCTCCTAATTCTGGATGACTGTTGTATAACTGCAGAGTATAAGATATATACAAAACTTAATACAAAAAAAATTTATATTTCATTAAAACACATAATTTTTGTCATATACATATTTTTATAGAGACATTCCAGATTATTAGTTTCAATTTTAAGCCACTTAAACTTTTCTAACATATTTCTTCTCGTTTCTCATTTGTTTACTCCTGGAAACCAAAGAGATAGGAATTTCAATTGTTTCACATAGCGACCGGCTTTTAAAGGACGAGCATTGCTTTAGCCTGTGTATTTTCTTATTTTCCTTCTATCTACAAGGTAGCTAGTAATAAGACTAATTCTGCTTATGTTTATCTTGATTAGCATGATATAGATAAAAGAATAGTCTTTTGAATAAAAAGTTTGTTTGCCGAACAGCTAGAGGACATCATTTGAATGTCACACATTAGATGTTTTCCCTTCTACTTGCAAGAAAGCAAGTAATAAGACCATTTCTGCTAATGTATATATCTAAATTCATTCATTCGTTTATAATCTGCTTAAAAGAATACAAGCAAATTCAAAGCATCATCAGGTTAAATATGTACAATAACATATACAATTTAATATATGCAAAATCAAAATAACATTTTACAATTCATAATTACTTACTGTATTATATAAATACCACTTGTATTATATAAATACTATTTATTTTGTCAGTATTAGTTAAGGTATTCGTCAATTGAATAATAACATCCTTCAGTATAAAATTTCTTTAATCTTTCTTGAATATCTTAAAACCATTAACATTTTTCAGATAAGCGGGGAGTTTTATTATACAGTTCATGAGCTACAGCAGTAGGTTTGGTTTTATACTTTTCTAGTCTATGTGATTGTATATGAAAATTTGTATATCCTCCTGTGCATTGTTTATGCATTTGTTTGTTTGTTTTACCTATATCTTGCCTGTTGAACAATTGTACTGTTAAAATGTTTAGGTCTGAAGTTTTGCCTACATGAGTCCATTTGTTTCATTCTCAAAATTAGTCTTACTGCTTTTTTCTGGAGAAAGAATATTCGGTTAGTGTATTTTTTAGCGCAACATCCCCACTCAGTTATCCCATATGAAAGATGCAGGTAGATTAATCCATAATATAACATTATATAACTATATTTGTCATTTTCTTGATTATGAATAATCCTGAACTCAATTTGTTACATATAGGATAATGTGTTTATCCCATGTCAGACTTTTATCAAGATTACTCCTAACTAGTGTTGTGTTTTCCAGAACCTGTAGCTACTATTGCAGTATCATCAGCGTACATAAATATTTTCCCTTCTGAGATATTTGGGAGGTCATTGACATAGATTATAAAAAGCTGGGGACTGAAAACAGAACCTTGTGGTATTCCATATGTCACTAGTTTACTATGTGAGTAGTATTCTGCACTATGTTGATAAAAATTATTTGTCATTTTTTAATTTTTTATTTTTGCTATGGAAATATGAAGTTTACTATTTAATTACACCAACACTGTTAACATTAGAAAAAAATCATCTCATTTTGAAAAGTATATTGTGTGGAACAATTTGAAGTTTTGAAAATGCTGATAAATAAAAACATGAGGAAATAGGTTTTAAAGTTTAACATACAGTTTAACACTATTTCTTTGTAAGTCTTAGAATCTCATATTCTCCTGCAGCAATTTTTAAACCATGAATATCTGTCAACTCTCTCAGACTGTTTACACAAATTTAGAGTGATGTATAAAGCAAAGAAAAACTGCAAATCATTTGGTCCGAGTCAAGCTGCATTTTGCCATCAAAACAGTCTCTATTTCATGGCCGGAAATATACTGTTGGTGGGGTGTGGGGAGGCCCACTGGGTGCTCTATTTTCAGCGTGGTCTCTGAGTGCTGATTGTTTCTTTGCAAGACAGTTATAGTTTTATATTTGCTTTTAATTTAGCTTTATTGGTGAGCGCTTATGATACATCCCAAAACTACTACTACTGTTTAAAGGCATAATTTGTCTAAAATCCCCTGAATTCCCCCTGGAACACCCACTTAAAAAATAAGATGTGTTCCATTTACATGACTTTCTCTACATCTCTGCAACAAATTATTGTTAAAAAACTTATGCTGTTATTTACTTCATCTAATCGAGAAAAAAATTAGCAGAAATAGTTTTATTACTTGCTTACTTCTAAGTAGAAGCAAAATAAGGGAGCACCATAGCTTAAAGTGATAGTCAAAAGCTGGTTGCAATGTGACTGAAGTTCCTTTGTTTGTATGGAAAGGAGCTGACAAATTCCTGTATGAGAAAAATATAAATTTTTAAAGGTGAAATCAAAAACAAGGAATATCTCAAAAACGATATACTCCACAAAGGAAATGTATATAGCATAAATTGTGTGTTTTAACGTGCTCTACATTTTTTGTGCGGTAAGTTTTTGTCCATTTGTTACAATTTTGCAGTTTTGCAAAATTCCGTAAAATTCATCCAGAATAAAGTAGTCTTCTGAGGCTATTCCTGGAAAATCTAAGATATACATTTTATTTGTCACTTAAATATCTTTAATATGACAATTTAATCAAAATCGTTAGAGCCATTTTTCAGAAAATAAAAATTTTTGAAAAAATTCCATGTGAAGAGTAATTAGGTGTGGGGGGAATTTTTCTCAAAATCTTTGTGTCGAATCCATGGAAGATACTAAACTTAAATACCAAGTTTGGTATTTTACCGACTTTTCGTTTTTGAGTTATCATGTTTATAGATACATACACCCACCCACCCACACACAGACACACATACACACACATACACATACACACACACACACACACACAGACCTTGTTTTGAAAATGTTTTTTTTTTGGATACAGGGGACCCAAAAACATATATTTCTGGTGAAATCTCAGTATCAAATTTTTGGATGGAGTGCAATACCTTCTCTATACACTATGTACATAGTATGTGTAGAGAAAGTAAAAACTTCTACTCCTAGATTATGCTGCACATAAAAATCCAGTGCAAATTTTCATTAACAACAACGGTTAATAAACTATTATTGCTAACAAAAGTATTTACAAAGGTTTATGAAAACATAAGCTTTTCAATTGTAAAATTTTTCCCACTGAAATTAGGAACCCATAAGCTCATCTGTTTTAGCAGAATATCTTGTAATTTCTAGAGAATATACATTTCTCTACACAAAGAAATAAACAAACAATAAACAATCCAGATGACTACTATGTATATATATAAAAATGAATCGCTGAAATGTTTGTACGCGTATCACTTCCCAACAATTGCATCAAATTGAAAAATTCTTTTTTTGTTGTGTTCGTTATTGTCACGACAAAATTTGTGGAGATGAAAATGTTTAAAAATAGTATGGGAAAGTATTTAAAATCTCATAATATGAATAAAAGCCATGCTAAGTGAACGTATTTCAGTTAATGGCCGCCAGATGGCAGTGGTATTAGTTATTTGTTGCTAAATGGTCGTAGTACTGCTATACATTTCCCTTCCCATTCAGTGTTAAGATAACGCACCAGTTTATTGACACAATGATGCAATGCAGCAGTGAAATTCAAATACATTTTTATGTAAATAATAAAAGAATTTCAGCGATTTTTGTAACACAAACATCACTTATTTTTACTTACTGGGGACCGGTTTTGGGTAACAGTTGTTCCCATTTTCAACCCTTAATTCTGACTAAATCTTTCTTTGTTGGCGACAACGATGGGGGTGGTGGTTTGTTACTTGTGGAGGCATCTGTTGCTGGATCTATGAACTTCCAGAGGTTGTTGTAAGGTGGCAAATCAAAATTCATGATATGGCTCTTTTTCTTCATGATGTAGATCTTCTCCCAGACATCTAATTCTGTGGGTTTATAAGCTGGTTTTAATAGGTTTATATTTGGTATGATTTCCTGTCCTGATGTTCAAAAATGATAGGCAACTGCTGATTTTTCTATTTGTTTGTATTTTAGGTTTCTCATGTGTTCCTTTAATCTGGTCTCCAAACTTCTCTTTGTCCTTCCGATATACACCAGATTACAGTCTGAGCATTTAATTTCATAAATTCCCGGTTTTTTGCCTGCAGGAATAGGATCTTTTAAATTTCTGCACAGCAGTTTTTGAATGCTGTATTGTTTTTTGGAGCTAAGATGATGTTAGAATTCCTGAATATTTTCTGAAGTTTATTGTGTGCCCAAGGATGATAGGTGAATTTTCTGAATTGCCACCAGAAGGCTGTAGTACCTTCTGCTCTATTTTTCTTCTTCAATGCTAAGGACATACACCTCTTTACCTGGAGACAATGATGCAAGCTAACTGTGAAAATCAAATGTATTTCTTATGTGTTAACTATCGTTCCCTTGATCACATTGTTTGAATAAAGAAATAAGTATATTTACATTGTAATTCTTTAAAATGAACAAGTTATAAACTATTTATATAACCATTCACCCTTCTTAGAATCGGAAAATAATGGGATCCGTTTTAGGATTAACATCCTATTGCAGATGTTGGTTATTTCTCGTTTTGTGATACATGAGCTAGCTAAAGAACATGAAAATACCTGCGTCACCATCGCACTACAATTGTGGTGTTCTTAATATGTTTGATCAAGTAATATTTTGGGTTAAATGGAGAAATTTAATACACAAAGCATTCTGAAATAAAAGCTTATCAATTGACTAACTGGATCTACTTGCTCTTTAGTTACGTCATTGTTAGCCTTAGAAATTGTTGTTTTGACATAGAAAAAAATAAAGAAAGAGGTGGAAAATATTAGGAGTAAAGGAAAAGAGATTCGAAAGTAGCATGAATGTTACTTTGTGACTTTCTCCTTAATGTAATTCATTACCTATGCCAGTATATACCCACCACACTATGGATGCACTACCATTACTGTTATGCCAATGACATCTTGGTTGCCAACGCTGTTAACTCCATATGTCATCTTTTCCACATTACCTTATGGGATTTGCGAGGATTCCCAGCACACAATTTACAGCCTAAGGTTAACTTGCTGATAATTATACGACGCAATATCAATCAGCCGAAATATGCAGCAGAATAAACTCACTGTTAAAAAAAAGTATGAAAAATTTGATTTAAGTTACTATAACATGGGAAAGTTAAAGGTGAGGATATACTTTTTCCAAGAACACCACTGTCAACCAAGTTTCGTTTTGAATTTAAGCGAGCCTTACATTCGCAATGACAATAAATCCCAAGATCAATTGTTACAAGTGTGTGTAATATACCTTGAATTGTGTTTTTTTGCATGTTGTACATTGCGTGCTCGAGAGTCGGCAAAGTATCAGCGCTATTTTTTTTCTCTCCGGAAGGAAAATTGTACATTACAAGGTATTACAATAAATTGCTGTCAAATTATTTAATTGTAATTTTATTTCATTGCGTGGTCGTACTGTAAATGAAAGATTTTTTCTGAGTTTTTTTTTTATAGGTACACCACCCGTGCGAAGCCAGGGCAGGCAGCTAGTAATTATATAAACTATACTTACTCAAAACTGATGTTTATTTCTGCTCTACTTTCAGCGATAGCATTTTTCAAACAGTTGGCATGTTATTTTGTAACAAAGACAACAATGACCACTGTGTATCATAGCATGGTTCTTTTACAGAGCATTAAGCAATGGTACCAAACCTCCAGCATCATTTTTTAAAGCACAGTACATATTTAAGAATTGCATTACTATATGGCAATGCTAGGAGATAATGAGGCTATGATTAGGGTATTGCTTTGCTTTGGCAGAATCAAAACCAAATTCTATGTGCTTAAGTCAGTTAGTGAATTTATAATGATAATGGTATTTATTCTAGAAGATTGTTCATTAAAATAAGCAAAGCAGATAGGCTGAAACAGGCATGCTTTGCTTTTATGTATTGCAAATAGTTTCTGAATAATAAATAAGCTCCAGAACAATGTGAGATAAAACTTAAGAGTGAAATTGAGAAATGAAGTACATAAATATTACATTTGAAGGGAATATATATTTAATAAGCCTTTTAATTTTCTCAACAGATTAAGTAATGTTTGCATGCAAAAGATGATCAATTGATCACTTATATGATGACCAGTTAGGGAATTTAAAGATATGAAGCCGAGTTGGTTGAAATCTGGAAGACCCTTGGATCAAATCCTGGATGGGACATTGAATTTTTTAGTCTGATTCTACATTTCCTATATGCAGTTGTGTGAAAAAACAATTTTTGTGGATTGGTCCTAATAACGTAAAACCCCGTAATTACGCTCTTTAACACACTGTGGCCTAAATGCGCAATAATCGGGATAGTGCGCACACAGGATATAATTCATTGGATATGACAAAGAAATTCTAACACAATTTAATAGGCAATACAATATAATAAATGTTTCTGAATATTCAGGTGAAGTACAGAGCAAAATGAAGAGGAGAGATCATTTCTTATGAAAAAATTCTTGAATGTTGACTGCTATGTACTCTTCTACTAATTACTGCATTTACGATTTGCCATTTTGTAGGTGCTACAGTATGACAACTCTCTGTATACTGCAAGAACTCAAAGAAAGATTACAGTATGTGAGGTTTATGTTGAAACATGACATTTTTCTGCTACCTGAGGATGGAGTGCATTAATGATAGTCCAAGTGGTGGAAAACCTGTCACAGTCATTCTTCACTGCCTATTGTAATTGTGTTACTAGTTGTACTTGTTTTCTGGTATTGAAATGTGGAAAATGTGTTGATATTTTTTGCTGTCTTTGCTCTGCTGGCTTTCATACTGATCAAAGCGGGTGTTGGGAAATGAGGGAAACATTTGCAATCAGAAATTGAGATTAGGCAGATAACGACTGCCAACTGTCATGTGGAATGCATTGTCACCTCTTTCTACTTATTATGTTTCAAATTAAAGCAAACACAATAAAAGTCTTTTGAAAGTGCAAATTCCTTTCAAGAAAAGTTACTGTTATAGCCAGATACTGCCATCCATAGGGTTCTCTAGGTAGAGCACTTGAGTCCTCGACCAATGAGTATATTTAAACTACGAGGGCCGTTCAGAAAGTAACCTCCGATCGGTCACAGTGCGGGTAGTGGGGGGAGTAGCGATGCCATCTGTGCATTCACGCACTCAGCAGGTCAGTCGGCATCAAGCCGTGGTCGAGTGAAAGTCGTACCTGCGCTAGTTTAGTGTTTGTGGCCGTTTGAAATGTGTACTGCAATAGAAAACCCCGCCAAATGTGAAGTGCGTGCTGTTATAAGGTTTTTTACAGCCAAAGGATATTCTGCAGCAGCTATTCATCGTGAGCTTTGTGCCGTGTACGGACCAAGAGTTATGAGTGAAGGAGTGGTCCGTGAATGGGTACGTTTATTTAAAAGTGGACGAGAAAACGTTCATGATGAAGAGAGGAGTGGTAGACCATCATTGGTCACGGACGAACTCGTTCAGACAGTTGATGCAAAAGTTCGTGAAAACCGACGTTTCACAATGTCGGAGTTGTCTACTGATTTTCCACAGATTTCTAAGACTCTCTTGTACGAGATAGTGACAGCAAGATTGGGTTACCGTAAGTTCTGTGCACGATGGGTGCCCAAAATTCTTATCGACCACCACAAAACTCAAAGAATGGTCTCTGCATTATACTTTCTGTCACGTTATGAGGCCGAAGGTGAATCATTGTTAAACAGAATCGTGACCGGGGACGAAACCTGGATTAAGTACGTGAACCCTGAGGCAAAAGAACAATCAAAGATGTGGGCACATTCAAATTCGCCTACCAAACCAATAAAAGCCCGGCAAGATTTTTCTGCCCGAAAATTGATGGCAACGGTGTTTTGGGATGCAAAAGGGGTGTTGTTGGTTGAATTCATGGAACGTGGGACGACCATTAATCAAGACGTGTACTGTGAAACACTAAAACAATTACGACGGGCTATACAGAACAAACGCCGTGGTATGCTGACTTCCGATATCGTTTTTTTTGCACGATAACGCCCGTCCTCACTCTGCTCGCAGAACAACAGCCCTTCTTGAGTCCTTCAAGTGGGACGTTGTCAACCATCCACCTTACAGCCCAGATCTGGCGCCAAGCGATTATCACCTCTTCATGCATATGAAGAAATGGCTCGGGTCTCAGCGGTTTGATGACGATGAAGAGCTCAAAGATGCGGTCACAGGCTGGCTCCAGGCACAAGCGGGTGATTTTTATGCAGAAGGAATTTCAAAGCTTGTGAACAGATACGATAAGTGCCTCAATCGTTATGGAAACTATGTAGAAAAATAGTGCAAAGATGTAGTTGTAAGATGTATATATTAAAATATTTTTATTTAACTTGGTGAATTTCTTGCAATCAACCGGAGGCTACTTTCTGAACGGCCCTCGTATATATTTTCTCATCATACTTTGAAAACATTCAAAATTTTGTAATTTATTTATATTTTGTATTTTTTTTTTTGGCCCTAAAAAGTGCTAATAATGTGTTTTGGAACTGTTACAGGAGGTGAAATCTTGCAGTATTAATATGAAACATCCTGGGAATTTACATATAGAGCATAATGAACAATTGATAGTGTAATCACAGGGTTTTACTGTAGTTGGTTAAACTATGAAGCTTGGATTTAAAAGTACTTACAACATTGATCCATCATCTCAAAGTAATTTTCAGATCTCCTCTTTTACCTGGAAGAAAGCAAATCAGTTGTGGAATTCAATCTTGTGTCGCCATGTTGCTTAGTTGCTTAAAGAAATTTGACCATAATCAGAAGACCCATGGTTCAACTTCTAGCTATGGCAGTTAATTTTTCAGTCCATTTCTAACTTTCCATTTGTATGATGATATTTGAAAATCTAGAAAGGTAATATGCCCTTATATTGACTGCAGTTTCCTCATTGGTTACCATGTAGTATGAGGTTGTATTATGAGGTAATACACAAGGGGGGGGGGCAGATAGAATGAGAAGAACATTAGATTACAGAGAAATACCATTTGAATAATGTGTAAACTAAAAACAGATGGATATTGTTGAAATGCCTATAAAACACTAAATATATTAACATTTCCTGTACTATACACACAGAATGGATTAATGCACAATAGAAATCACAGCAATGAAATTAAAAACATGAACATACATAAACATGCGGCAAGAACAAAATAAAATGAAATCATTAACAAACTAAGAGGAGCATTAAGTAAAAAAGATGTAGAAAATAAAACTAAAAATGTATACAATCATTTGCCTAAAAATAAATAACATAAAAAAAATTTAAATTTAAAGTAGCTAAAGTATATCTTAGAAAGTACATTTCACTTTATAGAAGAGCATTAAAAAAAAAAGTTAATACTGTATATACTTACATTGTTATAGTGTATGTTTATCAATCTGACTTCCTTGTAAAATGTTTCTTATAAGTGGAAATAATAAAGATATGAGAAGGCTTTCAAAATATTTCCTTTTCTAAATGAATTATGAATCTGCCTCTGAATACCTTATGTTTCTTGCTTAAAGAAAACACTCTACTTAGAGCGTATGTTGATATAAGCTTGAGACAGTTCTACCATTTCCAAAGAAAACACTCTTCTCAGAGCTTATGTTGATATAAGCTTGAGACAGTTCTACCATTTCCAATGAAAACACTCTTCTCAGAGCTTATGTTGGTATAAGCTTAAGACAGTTCTACCATATCCAAAGAAAACACTCTACTCAGAGCTTATGTTGATATAAGCTTGAGACAGTTCTACTATTTCCAATGAAAACACTCTTCTCAGAGCTTATGTTGATATAAGCTTGAGACAGTTCTACCATTTCCAAAGAAAACACTCTGCTTAGAGCTTATGTTGAATTAAGCTTGAGACAGTTTTACCACTTCCAAAGAAAACACTCTTCTCAGCGCTTATGTTGAATTAAACTTGAGACAGTTCTACCATTTCCAAAGAAAACACTCTTCTCAGCGCTTATGTTGAATTAAACTTGAGACAGTTCTACCACTTCCAAAGAAAACACTCTTCTCAGTGCTTATGTTGAATTAAACTTGAGACAGTTCTACCATTTCCAAAGAAAACACTCTTCTCAGAGCTTATGTTGATATTAGTTTGAGACTGTTCTACCATTTCTAAAGAAAACACTCTACTTAGAGCTTTTGTTGACATAAGCTTGAGATAGTTCTACCATTTCTTGTTACAGTGACAGAATTTAGCAGTTGTAAGTATTCAAATTTGTTTACCCATCATTTTCTCCAGTCATTAAATATTAAAAATTCAAAGAATCACAGGAATGTGGTAAATTTAGGTGAAAAAAAGATACTGTGAACCTCAAAAACTCCTAATAAATATAAAAACTGAATAACTTTTGTAAAATATTTTATATAATTCAAGATTTTAATTTCTAACTTAACTTCTGTCACTTCTGTCCCACTTCTAAGAAAAATATTTGAAGAAGTGTATGAATATTGAATTTTGAGGAGTTGCTTATATGAGGTTGGACATGTGAGCTGAGTGTTGGTTAAAGCAGAAACATGGTATAGTGCTGCAGCTGTATAGAGCACACATTCAACTGTTTAACAAGATGTAAACAAGCAATGCAAATAGTAACAAAGAAAATGCATTGCGAACACCAAGCTTTTGGATTGCTTTAGTGCTCGTGGTCCTACTAGTAATAGGAAGCATACAACTCAGTCCAGGACCGGGAATGGATGAAGTGATAGCAATGTTGATAAACAAGGCAGATGACAATAAAAGATATTAAACAGATAAGAGTATGGAAGAACAAATGGGAAAGAACATGGAAGAAATAAAAGGAAGCATAAATCAGATGGAACAAGAAAAGAATTAGTGGAATGTAAGAATAGAATAACCCAATTGGAGAAATCAGCACACAACAACAGGAAGCTGAATGTAGTGATTTTTGGAGTAAAAAACCAAAGAGGAAGAAAATCGTGGGAAGAAGTGGACAAAATTTTAAAGGAAACTAGGCATTGAACTCACAGGCTGGAAATTATAAACTCCTCTAGATTAGGATGACAGGATGGAAACCAGGGCCAATTCTAGCTAAATTAACAAATAATGTCAAATGCAGAAATTTAAGCAATACAAAGAAACCTGAAAGCATGAGAATATTTATTGAAAATGACTATGGTAAAGAGAGTGAGAAATAAGACACAAATTACTAAAAGAGATGAAAATAGCCAGAAATGAAGTTAGAAGAACATATTTGCGAGGCTTGGAATTCCTAGACCTGAGCAAACAGTCAGTGGAGAAGATTGGAGGGGGGAAGGGAAGCAGCAAGAACATGACATCACCAGCCCACACAAATAGCTGATTGATGATGCGAGAAGTGACATATTGTAAAAAGGGTGAAGGGATCAGTGTTGTTTCAACACCAGGTGGTAGACCTAAGACACCTCATGAAGGCAGGTTAACCAGGACAAGAGCAAAACTGCAACAATTTAGATAAAATAGGATGGGCCAATCCTGGCGGTGTTATGTTGCAATGTAGAAGGACTAGTAGGGGAATTAACACAAGTATTCAAGTGGGGCAATGTAATTGCAGTGGTGGAAACTTGGCTATCTAAAAGGGAAGTAATAAGTATGGAGGCTTATGAAGATTTCAGAAAAAATGGACTAAAAAAGAAAATGAAAGGTAGGGTCTCGGGGGGAATAGGAGTGTTTATCAGAAAGGAAAGAAATTTTGGAGCAAAGGAAATAAAGGGTTCAGGTGCTGAGGGAGTGATGTGGGCCATGTTACAAAATGTGACAAGAAAATGCCAAAACTTAGGTTTGGGGGTTGAATATAATCCATCAAGGATGTCAGACGTTTAAGATGTAAGCTTTTGTAGTAAGTTACAGAATGACATGGAAGTTTTGTGTCAGAAGTATGATAACTTAGATTTCTTGATATTATGGGGACTTCAATGAAAGGATAGAAGAAGAGAATTGATATAGAAGATTACCAAATAAAAGAAAATAATTGTATAAAGAGGCATAGTAAAGACAAAATAGGTAACAAAGGAGAGGAAAAAGTTAATAGAATTTTGTGAACTTAATAATTTATTAATGTGGAATGGGGCAAAAGGTTCAGACAAATCAGGGGAATTCACTTTTGTCAATGAAAGGGGAGAAAGTGTAATTGATTATATGTTGTATTCACAGAATTTAAATAATGGTTCTACAAAGGGTATTGAACAGCTACCACTTCCCATAAGAACAACATTCAAAACAGTGCAATCAATAGAACACGAACAAGATATAGAGAAGGTAAAATAACAGATGGTGTACAGAGGAGAGAGAATTATTTATCGGGAATTTAAACTCAAGTAGATGAAAGAAATCTCAAGATGAAATTCCACAACTTATTGAGGAGGGAAAAACTGAAGAAGTAATGCTCTACCTACGAGGGTATATCGTTAATAACTGGACTAATTTTATAATTAATACATAATTGCTTTATTTTGCCGTAGTTTTATTGGTGCACCAATATGTCGTGCTTTTATTGTTGCCACGTTTGGATGCCAATATGTCGCAGTTTTATTTCTGGTATCACATTGTTGCGACAATATGACACTATCATGTGAGTCTCTTGGAGTTGGTCGAGGGTTAATGCTCGTGAAATTCTCTACATTAAGAGTTTTCATACCTTGTAGATTCCTTTGTTGCTCTGGCTAAGCTCGTTCTTGCAGACCATGAGTTGTCTCTTGCTCAGGGGGGAAAGAATGACAAAGGTGTGTAAACTTGATGACATAATTTTGTTTAAGTGCTAGTGTCCACTTTTACTGAGTTATTATATTTTTACACTCATCACCATAATCTTGAGTTTCACAGTCCTTATAACATTTACGGTAATAATTGCCCATCAGATTAACTTATAACACACCGATTTCCTACACTGGGTGCTGCACAATTTCTTAGACAATGTCTCGTCACATTTCTTATACTCTGGATTTGCATGTGTCTAATTTCTTATATGTGGTTTCCTGCATTGTGAGCCTGATTTCTTGTACGCACATCATTTATTTATTAAAAGGTCCAAGTCTTGCCCTCCTTTTTGATTGGCTAAAAAAAGGTGCATAAAGTAGCATTGTCACATGACTGTTGGGGATTTTTCTTTATTTTCCACCCAAGTGACCTTTCTCTACAATGAGAAATTCCGTCTTTCCAAAATATAAGGGGTGAACCTTTCTTCCTCCCAAGGATTGGTACTTGTGTCCCTAATGCTCTAAAATTCTTGTTATTCTTAACAAAGCACAAAGCCTTGAAGAATACAAAGCAAGCTTATACACGCTAAGATTCTGCATTCTACTGAGCAGATATTTCTTATATTAAATATGTACAAACTAATGATTAAACTAGTATGTCATGCCAAAATGCTGTCACAATTTCATTCAAATTTACTTACAAACTTTCGAAGTGTTCTCCCTTTGATCAAATACAACTATTCCAATGATTTACCCAGTGTTCAAAACACTCCCTGAACCCCTTTTTAACAGTCTGTTCACTATACCCATGACAATGTTCAACTCCTTATCACTTTGAAAATGATGACCACAAAGCTCCTTTTTCACTTTAGGGAAGAGATGAAAATTGCAATGTGCTAGAGCCTGAGAATGCGGTAGATTAGGCATGTACAAACAGAAATATCTAATGTACAGGAACAAATTAAAAATGAAGAAAACAAGATAGAAATTGAGGTTAGGGATGTACAAACCCAAATATAACAGAAATAGGCATTGTACAGGGACAAATTAAGAATGTGGAAAGTCAACTAGGGCTTAAAAGTAATAATACACTGGTAGAAATTAGAAAAGAGATAGAATCTAAAACCTTAGAAATACAGAAACAGGTAGCATCAGAATTAGATATAGTTAAAAGTGCTATAAACACTGTAACTGAGGAACAAAACAAGTCCATCACAGAAAATAACACAAGGTTAGAAAGCTTAAGGGAGGATTCTAATAAAACTTTAGCAGAAATGGCAGAAAAGCTAACAAGTATAAAAATAGAAAGGGTGAGGCAATGCCAGCCATCTCTAGAAGCTTCCCAAACCACAAATACCTACATTAAAATTAAGAGAACTAATACATTCTGAAATTAGTTGTTTAAGCACCAACATTTCTGAAGCATTAGAGAAAGAAATCAATAACATAAGAGATGAGAACAAGATACTGTAAAAATGTGGTGACAGAAGTCCAGGCATACAGCCAGCAGTTAACTAATGTAAATACTCAACAAACAGAACTAAGAAATGAAATGCAAGTTTGCATACTAATATGTTAAAGGAGAAGGAAAATATACAAGATCTAAACAGGGCTGTGCTTGCACTTCAATCACAAACCTGTGGACATATCAATGAGTGTAATGATAATGTATCTTGTGAAAACCTAGAAAGCCACCAAACTAGGGAAAACACAAATGTCTACAACAATCTCACACATAGCGCTGTCAACATCATGCATGGTGCAGGTGTCTACCATAACACTGTACCATCACATAACACAAGGTATTATCATAACCATATTTTAAGTGAAATAGACCTGCCCACATTTAATAAAGTGACAGGGGATGTCGCTAGGACTTTCCTTAAAGATTTAGAGATGTATTTCTGCATAAACAAAATATCAAGCAAACTTCGCATGTTGATAGTTAAGAAAACAATTAAAGGAAAAAGTTTCAAATGGTTGAAATCTACGGATGCTGGTAACCAAAGTTACACAGCATTCTGGGACTTATTTCTCACGAGGTATTGGAGCCCCTCAAAACAAAACTCAATCAGGTTAAAGTTAGCTACAGGGAAATAAAACCGGCATATGTCCACAGTTTGACAGAATACTTTATGAGCCTAGTCAACAGAGTCTGGTTAATAGATCCTCCACTTTTGGAACCTGAGATCATGACAGCCATCATCAGACATTTCCCGGATCATATCCATCAGAGCCTGATTGTTGCAAAACCTATTGACGTCAACAACATTATCCAACTATTATCAGAATTTGAATCGCAATCCGTGCCAGAGGAGACCCAGCAGACTAACCGCCTGGGTATGGAATCCCGAAGAGATGTTCCCCAAGTTACTCTACCACCGGGAACCAGGAAAGGGGAAGGGAACACCCGGATAACTGGAACCCCAACAACCTCAATACCCAGTTCCACAACATTGGAACATGCCAGGACTCAAGCAGACCAGAAAAGCCTACCTTTCACAGGGGAGAGGCACGAGGAAGCTACCATCTTCCCAATCCAAGATGGAGCGATCATTGTAGAGACCAGCAACCGAGGTTCGAGGGAAACTCGATGTTGTCCTATCAAAGTCCCAGACGACCTAGTTAACCACCTAGCCAATACCGACCATGGTACCATGGAGCCCACCTGTACATCCGAGGATCAGCTAGATGTTGGGATCCTGAAGAGGATCACTCACCGAGATGGCAAGAACCTAGCCCTAACCAGCAGCCGCCCAACCTTAGTGAGGACGAACCTAGGCCATCGGACCACCAGAATCTGGAAAATGCCTAAAGGATCATGATGCGACTCCAATCATTGGTCCTGAGACACAGCCATGTGATATAAAAACTGGGGGTCAAATGTACAGCATTATAAAGAAAGGCATATCCACTAGCCTACACGAACAGCTAAAAGAAGGCGGGAAAGAATTAATAAATCCCCTACATATAAAAATCAAGTTATGGAATAAGGAATATAATACTATGTTAAACACAGGATCAACAACAACAGTCATATGTAAAACTTTGTTCCAAGAGCTATGAAGGTTGAATATAATTAATTTTCTTCCAGTATGTGGAGTCTACTGCAGCGTAGCCATATGAAAAAAATGCGAAAGGGTTAGATATTAAAGTTTGTTAAATATTAGACTTGCAAATTTGGAAAGTGAGGTAATTGCTCTCGTAATTCCGAAGCTCATTACTGACGTCATTCCTAGGGAGTGATATTTTGTATTATGGGAAATGTGTTATCGACTTCAAGCAGCGCCAAATCATTATGAATATAAAAAATTAAGAAACTTTTCTTCCTTTGTTGGAAGAAGAATGTGGAGAAAATATTATAAGAAACTATTATGAGATGAATATGGATGAAGAGAGATTCTTTGTGGAGCAGATAAGCATCCACAATAAGTGGATAAAAATATAAAAACAAATATGGAAAATGCCAAAGGCATATACGATGAAAATAACTTAATAAACAGCGCCTGCGATAACATAGCTTGTTTCGACTGTGAAGAGAATGCCTATGAAGGCTCCTCCCTAGAGAAAGAAATAAATGGAAAGGAAGAAAAAGAGAAACAACTTGAAATAGATATTAAAATCGCAGAAACCCTAAGCTAGAAAGTAGAAGGGCACTATGGCCTAAACTATAATAAGAGAAGAATAAATGAATGAAAATCCTACAACAGCATAAGGAAATATTTACAGACAAGCCAGGACTCTGTAACAAATATGTCCACACCTTCTCAGTAGAGGGAGTGAAACCCTACGCCCATAAGTGTCGACCAATTCCTAACTTGATTAGAAAACAAGCTGATGAAGTAATAGAAAAATGCTTAAAGATAAAATAATTGAAATTTCTGACTCTTGCTTCGTTAACACTCTATGACAATAGATGAGAGAAAGATCAAT
Organism: Hymenopus coronatus; assembly: GCA_030762935.1. NCBI lineage: Eukaryota > Metazoa > Arthropoda > Insecta > Mantodea > Hymenopodidae > Hymenopus > Hymenopus coronatus. The sequence continues at coordinate 90,696,934 of CM060887.1, read as the reverse complement.
GCACATACCCTGCCTGATCAATTCCGAACACCAGGAATGAATAATATAATAGCTAGATTGAGTAATGGTAAATATTTCACTGTTATTGATTTAAATAAATCATACTGGCAAATCTTATTAGATCCAAATATCAAAAAGTATACGTGCTTCATCCACGAAGATAAAGTATACCAGATGGTCAGATGTGGCTTTGGATTTAATACTAGCAATGGGGTGCTACTCAGAGGCCTCCGTGCTATATTTGGGGAGGGGGATAAAGGATTTTGCAGCAAATTACTTAGTATATCTGAGTCATATAGAATTTATTTTAAGCAAATTACATGAGACTGGTATGACAGTCAATTTGGAAAGATCAAAATTTTTTGTAAAAGAAGCTAATTTTTTAGGTTATGTTGTCTCAGTTGAAGGCTTAAGGCCTAATCGAGAATGAGTAAATGCCATAGATAGTATACCACCACTTAAAAATCTGGCCGTGCCATGGCCAAATGGTTAGACCACTCACCTCTCACCTAGACGGCCTGAGTTCGATCCCAAGTGACCACATGTGAGATTTGTGGTGGGGTGGGTTTTCCGGTTTCCCCCGCCATTGCATTCCACCGGTGCTCCATCTTCATTCATGTATCATCAGTGTCACCGCCTGCGGTGCTATAAGTAGTTAAAGCGGGCGTTAAACACTACCAAAAAAAAAACTTACAAATCTAAAGCAACTATGCCATTATTTGGGTATTTTGAATTTTCAATCTAAATTTATCTATACAACTAAGAGAATTTCTAAAGAAAGATACCAAATGGAAGTGGGAGCAACACCACTAAGAGGCTTTGAAAAATCAAAGGAAATATTTAAGGAATCTATCTATACTGTTAGAGAGGCCTAACACAGACTCAGCTTACCACATTTTTATAGATGCCTCTATTCTTGGATATGGATGTATTTTAGCTCAAATCTGAGATAATGGAATACCTATAATTTCAACAGCATCCAGAAACCTTCTAAAACAGAAGCCAATGGTTGTATAACCAAACTAGAAATAGGAGCAACCTACTTTGCAGTAACCAAATTTAGGGAGTACATATACAACTACAAATATCATTTTACATACCGATCACATTAGCTTATCATTCATTAAGAAATGCAAGCTAACAAGTACTAAAATCTCCATATCATAAAAGAACTGACTTCTTTTGATATCGATATGCAACACATTTTAGGAAAAGATAATATTTTCAGCGACACTTTGTCATGACTAAAAGCTAACAGACAGCTACCTGAAACACTAGCCAATCCACACCACGAGATTAAGATTTTCAATCTTAACCTAAAAGCCAACAGCATTTTTATTACAAATGTGAAAAATATAGCACAACTATAAAAAGAAGATCCTGAATTATCCAAACTATTATTAACCACTCCAGAAATAACAGCCAAAATTAAAGAAAGCCTAGGAATACTAGAAAATAAATTTATAAGCTTCGTGGGAGGGACATAAAGCAGTGGAAAGTAATTATACCTAAACCCATGGAAAAGGAAACCATCCTAACCTTCTATAAAGTGCCCTTGCATGCAGGTACAGGCAAAACAATCCTGACAATTGAGGAAAACCTATACATTAAGCATATCAGAAGAAAAGTTTGACAATATCTAGCTGCATGTGAACTATGTCAGAAGGATAAACCTATGAATATGAAATACGATATTGAACCTGGAACCGTAATTAGAGAAAAGAAAACTGCATTAATAATGACAGATGCCATGGACAATTTAACAATAGGTATATTTTTGTAATCTGCAAAATGTTAACAAAATTTCTCGAGATTTACCATGTTAAAAATATAAAGAGTAAAACCTGTTTATGTAAAATCACGGAGGATTACATACCGAAATATGGCAAAGCGGATACCATCCTCTCCGACAATGTCACCATGCCCACGAGCAGGCTGTTCACTAAAACTTTGGCACTATATCATTCTTCAGCATATTACCCCAGTGCAAATCCTACTGAACGTGCCTTAAAAGATATAACTCCATTCTTCAGGCTTATATGTCGCAGGAATCATCAAGGTTGGGTCCAATATTGTAAAAAGGATTAAGGATCTCATCAATTTTACAAGAAATAGCACAACTGGATTCACACCTGCAGAATTAATGCTCGGAACACCACCGACACCCATTTTTAAGGAACTCTACCCACCATCCTAAGAGACTGCAAACTATTGGAGGAAGAAAAATGTGAGAGAGAGTACCAACACATCTTCCTTAGCACAGAGAAAAGGGAAAGCAAAGTGAAAAGGAGAAAAGCCAAATGGGAATCTCAATTCCAGGATAAAGTCTTAGTGAGGCGAAGGAATATGTCGGACGCAGTGAAGAAAGTCACTTCCAAAATGAAACTGCTCTATGCTGGTCCATACTCTATACATAAAAGATTTGGGAACCATACTTTTGAAATTATAGATGGAATCGACAAAGTTTATGGTAGATACCATAAGTACAATCTTCGGCCATTTAAAGAGTTAAAATAATGTGGAATGTAAAATTTATACTACTGTGTGGCCAAAGCACCTACAAACAAACACCATACACTATATTCATAATAGTTGATATGTAATTTATGTGATTAGTACTGTAATGATTTGTGATATTGTAAACCATTGCATTCAAAAGTGTATCACAATGAAATGATTGTTTAAATAACTCATTTTAATTAATGTATAAAATTGAAAATCTGAGGTTAGAAATCACTAAACAATGCGGAAACATGCAATAACTTTATGTACCGAATATATATAAATGTTCTAAATCTTTAAATTGTGGAAGAGGAATATGCGGAGGAATTTATCTTCACATCCTTTTTATGCTAAAAGTTACCAAGTTGATATTGTACTCAAAATGTTATTATATTAAAAATATTGTATGTAAATAATCTCTGCATAAAAAGATATGCAAAGTTAAAGGGCATTTGTGGCAGCAGATTATATAATACATCCATGCATTCTGGCTTAATTGAATTTGTATTAATACACATGAAATATCTATGGAAATAACAAAAGAAAGATGACCTTATGTATGTAGATGAGATTTTGTTCTATTTATGGTTAACAAACAAACATTGTTTGAATAAGTTTTAAAGGACCAAAAGTTAGCATTGTGTATTTTGGATAGAAGAGTGTTGTGAACCTTGATATTCCTGAGTATATTGTATACTTCAAGTAATATGTGGTAACAGATGATGCAAGTATAGTTAAATGTAAGAAAAACAAAAAGTGCCAATCAACGAATTTTGTACCACACACGACGTTGTAACACACGTAAAGGAGATATCATTTTATTCAAGTTTGTAATATTTTGTAAATTATGTTTGGTAAGAAATGTATTTTAACATCTGTAATGTGTCAGAAGACTTCTACGTAGATTGGCTTAATTAAGTAAGCCAATAAAAGTATTTATTGTAAAATTTGTTTTGGTTTGTTATGTTCACAGTTATGTATTTTAAGGGAAATAAATTAAAAGATCTTGGCAGAAACTTACCCATCTCATTGAGTAGTTAAATCTCCTCATATCCCAGTTGGCATCTGTGGTGTAATGGTTACCATGCTGACTTCATATACCCAAGGTCGCGGGTTCAAACCCGGCGGAGGACGATGGATTTTTTCGGGCGTAAAAATCCTTAGCATGGCTTCCTTCGGAAGGGAAGTAAAGCCGTGGGTCCCGTGTCGTAGATTTACGGCACATAAAAGAACCTCAAGCCTGATTGAGAGGCCTCTGAGCAAAATTAAGCGATCTTTCGCGCGCAATTTAGAGTGGGACGCTGAGAACCACAGCTGTTAAAGAGCGTCCATAAAAAACACGACATTTTTTTTTTTTCTCATATCCCACAATGCTCAGTTAAGGTGCTAAAAAACTCACACAATTATTTAAATACTAGCCAGACAAAAGACAGCTAATACGGCCTTCAGCTACAGAACGAGCAAGCATTTGTGTAGTGATTGTTGTGGTGAACTAAGAGCTTACCGCCAACCTAACCTGGCTTAATAGCAGATCACAATGAATGCCAACCCTGAAACTGCCCCAGCCTTCCAATTTCTTTATTATTTCCAATTGCAGAAACATCTTAAAAGAATTGTCAGATTGATAAATATATACTATACATAATAACAACATAAGTATATACCATTTTAACCCCAACTGGTAACACAATTACAATAGGCAGTGAAGAATGACTGTGACAGGTTTTCCACCACTTGGACTTTCATTAATGCACTCCATCCTCAGGTAGCAGAACAATGTCATGTTTCAACATAAACCTCACATACTGTAATCTTTCTTTGAGTTCTTGCAGTATACAGAGAGTTGTCATACTGTAGCACCTACAAAATGGCAAATCGTAAATGCAGTAATTAGTAGAAGAGTACATAGCAGTCAACATTCAAGAATTTTTTCATAAGAAATGATCTCTCCTCTTCATTTTGCTCTGTACTTCACCTGAATATTCAGAAACATTTATTATATTGTATTGCCTATTAAATTGTGTTAGAATTTCTTTGTCATATCCAATGAATTATATCCTGTGTGCGCACTATCCTGATTATTGCGCATTTAGGCCACAGTGTGTTAAAGAGCGTAATTACGGGGTTTTACGTTATTAGGACCAATCCACAAAAATTGTTTTTTCACACAACTGCGTATAGGAAATGTAGAATCAGACTAAAAAATCCAATGTCCCATGCAGGATTTGATCCAAGGGTCTTCCAGATTTCAACCAACTCGGCTTCATATCTTTAAATTCCCTAACTGGTCATCATATAAGTGATCAATTGATCATCTTTTGCATGCAAACATTACTTAATCTGCTGAGAAAATTAAAAGGCTTATTAAATATATATTCCCTTCAAATGTAATATTTATGTACTTCATTTCTCAATTTCACTCTTAAGTTTTATCTCACATTGTTCTGGAGCTTATTTATTATTCAGAAACTATTTGCAATACATAAAAGCAAAGCATGCCTGTTTCAGCCTATCTGCTTTGCTTATTTTAATGAACAATCTTCTAGAATAAATACCATTATCATTATAAATTCACTAACTGACTTAAGCACATAGAATTTGGTTTTGATTCTGCCAAAGCAAAGCAATACCCTAATCATAGCCTCATTATCTCCTAGCATTGCCATATAGTAATGCAATTCTTAAATATGTACTGTGCTTTAAAAAATGATACTGGAGGTTTGGTACCATTGCTTAATGCTCTGTAAAAGAACCATGCTTATGATACACAGTGGTCATTGTTGTCTTTGTTACAAAATAACATGCCAACTGTTTGAAAAATGCTATCGCTGAAAGTAGAGCAGAAATAAACATCAGTTTTGAGTAAGTATGTATGTATGTATGTATGTGTGTATTTATTTCTCTGCAAGTGGGTATCACCCGGTGGCAGAGTTATATATGTATACAAGATATATAAACAATGAATCACAGCTGCCAGTTTATGGCTTTGTAAGCTAGATATAATAGTTATTTACACAAATATGAAAACATTAATTTTTCTCTCAATTCAGATTAATTAATTTCATAATTAGAATCACCAACCAATTTAACATTTGTATTTACAACAATATGAAATCACAAGCATTTCATTTGAGGAATATTTACAAAAATTATCCAACATTAAAATCAAGATGTTTCCTAAATTTCTTCAGAGACAGGGGACAACCCCGAAAGGCTGCTCCAGGCAATTCATTCCAGTCTTTTATGGTTCTATTTACAAAGGAGAACTTTCCCACGTCAGTTCTGTATCTTCTACCCTTAATTTTGAACGGATGATCGTTTCGTGCATAGTAAGTTGGGTTTTCCAGTTTTTCAGTAACGTCCTCCTATGCGTTTAAGCCAGCGTAAGCTTTAAATAAAGCGCACAACCTCTGTTTCTCACGCCTAACTTTCAACGGCTCCCATTTTATCTCAGCGTTTGGAGGCCCAAAATATTTACCCCTTTTTATGAATTTTATAGCCCTTTTCTGGATCTTTTCTAACGAATCAATTTGATTTACTCTATACGGGTCCCAACAAGTTACTCCATATTCCATGACCGGCCGCACTAAGGACTAGTATGCGATTTCCCTGGACTTTGCACTCCCCTTTTTTAAAATCCTCATTAACAAGTGCAGTGTTTTCCACGCTTTCTTAGATACCGAATTTACCTGCTCATCCCATCCATCGTTACTCGCCAAGTAAACTCCCAAGTATTTGCAGCTGTCCACCTGTGGAATTTTTTCCCCACCCATGTGATAGTTTTGCAGAATTTTTTCCCTAGATCTATTAAATGCAATTGACTTACTTTTGCCAGCGTTAATTTTCATTTTATTTGCAGCAGCCCAATCACTAATTTCATTTATATCACCCTGAAGAGCAGTCTCATCTTCAACATTTCTAATTTTATTGTAAATAATACAATCGTCTACGAACAACCTTATCTGGCATTTTATATTAACAGTTATGTCATTTACAAAAATAAGAAAAAGTAACGGCCCCAGTACTGAGCCTTGGGGTACGCCCGAGCTTACCATACCCCTTTCAGATAGCTCCTTGCTTACTTTTACCCTTTGCGATCTTCCTTCCAAAAATGTTTTAACCCATAGAACTACGTGTTTATCAATTCCTGTAGCAGTTAGCTTCTGGATAAGTAAATTATATGATACAACATCAAAAGCTTTGGAAAAATCTATCACCACTGCATCTGTTCTTCCCCCTGCATCCACCTCCTCTGCTAAATCTTGAAATAATGACGTTATCTGGCTTTCACACGAGTATCCAGGTCTAAACCCATGTTGCGCTTTATTGAACCACTTTTTGTTTTCTAATTCCTCCCGTATATATTCCACAATTAAATGTTCCATCAATTTGCACACTACTGAAGTTAGGCTGACTGGTCGATAATTATTTAATTCTGTTTTATTTGCCCCTTTATGAATTGGAACTACAATCGCGGTTTTCCAGTCTTCTGGTAAGGCACAATTATTTATTGTCATATTAAATAAAAGCATTAGGTACGGAATCATGGATTCCCCTCCAATTTTTAGTATTTCGGTCGGTATATTATCAGGCCCCCTTGACTTTCGATTTTGCAACATTCTGATCCTTCTGTGCAATTTGGATGCCATTATTTGAAAAACGGAATTTACACTATCCTCAATTTCCAATTTATAATTATAATCCGTTTTGTTAAAAACAGACACAAAATGTGAATTTAACGCGTTCGCTTTTTCCTTATCGTTCAATATGGCAATTGCATTTTCCTTGAATTCTGGTATGCCAAGTTTATTTCCCCTGCGTCTACTTACATAATTGTAAAAAGATTTCCAACTATTATTGGTCCCGCTAAGAATTTGTTCTAAGAACCGCTCCTGGGCTTGCGATGTTTCGTCTTTCAATTGTTGAGCTAATTCTTTATATCTGTTAAAATGCCAATCTGACTTCTTCCGTTTATGAAACGCGCGCCTAGACTTTCGTTTAAGTATTCTGATGGATCTTGTATAATATTCTGGATCATTATTTTGTTTGATAACTTTGTATGGAACGTATTTCTTTATTGATTCCGAAATAAGTATTTTGAAACTATCTCATGCTGCATCTACATTAGTTGCAGATTTTACAAACAGGCAAAATTGCTTTTTGAGAAAAGTCTGAATTCCATCTACGTCTGCTCTGCAGAAGTTAAAACTAATAATTTCCTCTCCTTCAAAACGGTTTCGCATCTTCCAGTTTATATCTAATTGCACACAGCTGTGGTCACTTATACCTGGCAAAACCTCACATGCGCTAAACAATGACTCAGGTCTGCATAGAAACACGTCCAATACAGCCGATTTCCGGGTATCTGTTTTGACTACCTGCGAAAACCCATGATCCCAAACCAGAAGGTTAACAACACATTGAGCTTCGCCTCCTAATAACTGCCCATTCCAGTTTACATTTGGCAAATTTAGATCTCCTGCTAAAATAACATTTTTTCCCGTTTCCGAAGAAATTTTTTCCACTAATTTATGAAGAGTTTTAAAGTTAGTTTCGCCAGGTGGTCTGTAACACGCTATTAATGTAATGTTACCTTATATAATTATAGTAGTCATCTGGATTGTTTCTTGGTTGTTTATTTCTTTGTGTAGAGAAATGTATATTCTCTATAAATTACAAGATATTCTGCTAAAACAGATGAACTTATGGGTTCCTAATTTCAGAGGTAAAAAGTTTACAATTGAAAAGCTTATGTTTTCATAAACCTTTGTAAATACTTTTGTTAGCAATAATAGTTTATTAACCGTTGTTGTTAACGAAAATTTGCACTGGATTTTTAAGCGCAACATTATCTTAGGAGTAGAAAAAGGTTTTTACTTTCTCTACACATACTATGTACATAGTGTATAGAGAAGGTATTGCACTCCATCCAAAAATTTGATACCGAGATTTCACTAGAAATATATATTTTAGGGTCCCCTGTATCCAAAAAAAGCATTTTCAAAAAAAAGGTCTGTGAGTGTGTATGTGTGTGTGCCCTTGTGTCTGTGAATACGATAACTCAAAAATGAAAAATCGGTAAAATACTAAACTTGGTATTTTAGTTTAGCATCTTCCAGGGATTTGACACAAAGATTTTGAGAAAAATCCCCCCCGCACCGAATACCCTTTACCTGGAACTTTTTTAAAAATCTTTATTTTCTCAAAAATAATGATTTTGATTAAAATGTCATATTAAAGATATTTAAGTGACAAATAAAATGTATATCTTGAATTTTCCGGGAATAGCCTCTGAAGATCTTTATTCTGGATGAATTTTATGCAATTTTGCATAACTGCTAAACTGTAAGAGATGGACAAAAACTTATTGCACAAAAAATGTAGAGCACGTTAAAACACACAATTTATGTTACATACATTTCCTTTGTGGAGTATATCGTTTTTGAGATATTCCTTGTTTTTGATTTCACCTTTAAAAATGTATACTTTTCTCATACAGGAGTTTGTCAGCTCCTGTCCATACAAATAAAGGAACTTCAGTCACATAGCAACCAGCTTTTGACTATCACTTTAACCTATGGTGCTCCCTTATTTTGCTTCTACTTAGAAGTAAGCAAGTAATAAAACTATTTCTGCTAATTTTTTTCTCGATTAGATGAAGTAAATAACAGCATAAGTTTTTTAACAATAATTTGTTGCAGAGATGTAGAGAAAGTCATGTAAATGGAACACATCATATTTTTTAAGCAGGTGTTCCAGGGGGAATTCAGGGGATTTTAGACAAATTATGCCTTTAAACAGTAGTAGTAGTTTTAGGATGTATCATAAGTGCTCACCAATAAAGCTAAATTAAAAGCAAATATAAAACTATATCTGTCTCGTAAAGAAACAATCAGCACTCAGAGACCGCACTGAAAAAACAAAAAAAATCTGTTGCGTTACATTCACATAACTTTCTCTAGCTGTTCCATACTCAAACTATTCTTACAAAAGATTGTTCTTCTATCTACAGTATGGTAATTGAGATAAACATTAGCAGAAAATGTTTTATTACTTGCTTCCTTGTAAGTAGAACAGAAATAATAATGCAGCACCGTGGCCAAGTGTTTAGACCACTCGCCTCTCACCTAGACGGCCGGGGTTCGATCCCAAGCGACCACATGTGAGATTTGTGGTGGACAAGTGGGTGGGGCAGGTTTTCTCTGGGTACTCCAATTTCCCCTGCCATCGCATTCCACCTGTGCTCCATCATCATTCAGGTATCACCAGTATCACTGCCTACGGTGCCATAAGTAGTTAAAGCGGGCATTAAACACTAACAAAGAAAAAGAATAGAAATAAGGGAATACATTAGGATAAGGTCATAGTAAAATCTTTTAAAAGCTCATTGCAATGAGAAACAATTAGGGTTTGGTTTGTTTTGCAGAAAAGTGTGTTTTTTTTAAAATTGAAAGCATTAACAAAAAATATCTCAAAAACGGTCAACTCTACAAGAAAAATTTATTTGACATAAATTGTGTTTTTAATAATATCTATGTTGGAGATAGCAGAGGCTCTAAACATAACAAAAGAATGCGCAGGTAATATTTTAAATAATGTTTTGGGCTTTCACAAGGTCTGTGCAAGATGGGTGCCATATTTGTTGACACCTGATCAAAAGTTGCAAAGAAAAACTGTTTCTGTTAAGAATGTGGACTGCCGTTAAAGTCCCAGTGAATTTTTGAGACAGCTTATTACCATAGAAAATACTTGGATATATCACTACACTGCAGAAAGTAACTCACAGTCAAAACAATGGATTGCACCAGGTGAACCAACTCCAAAAAAGGCAAAGTCAATTTTGTCAGCTAATAAGGTTATGGTGAGTGTTTTCTAGGTTGCACAGGAAATTATGTTTATTGATTATTTGGAAAAGGGTAAAAGTACCACTGCTGACTAATACGCAAGCTTACTGCAACGTTTGAATGATGAGGTGTAAAGAAAAGGACCTCATTTAGCAAAAAAAAAAAAAAATCTTGTTTCATCCCTACACTGCTGTGGCCCATCGTTCAGTCATTGCAATGAGAACAATGTGCGAATTAAACTTTGAATTGCTTGAACATCCACCCTATTTGCCAGATCTAGCACCCAGTGACTACCACCTGTTCCCAAATCTCAAAAAATTTCTTGGTGGACGAAGATTTCACAGTAACAAAGAGGTCATTGATATGGTAAACAGCTATTTTGAGGACCTTGATAAATCAGACTACAGAGATAAAGATCGATATGACAAATGTATTAGCGTTTCTGGAAATTTTGTTGAGAAATAGAGCAAAAAAAAAAAAAAAAATGTTTTAAATGCTGTTTTCATTGAGAGAGGCCTGGAACTTGTCAGCTAACCCTCGTACATCCATAATCCATGCTTTCATTGAGAGGCCCGGAACTTATCAGCCGACCCTCGTATACACACACACACAAGCACACATGCACACACACCACACCACACACATATATTGGAATCTGTGGATCATATTATGAGATTATACTCTATGACTGAGCTCTAGAATGTAGGTCATGTCAAGAATTACATTTATTCATACGCATTAATACATTTATTTACAAATAGTAACTCTGACAATGAATTTTAGAGGTGTCAGTTTTGCACAATTTTCAATGTCTGCTACCAAAAGCCTATTCGTACACTTGCATTCTTAAAATATTCATGTTTATTATATTTGAGGCTATTAATATCAAAATGACCAATATAAATTTTTCAGTGGGACCCAATTTATGATACAGCTGTTTCTTCCAACTCAGTCTGCTTGATTCTTGCTTGCATATTCATCAAGTGATTTTAATGTAACTAACTAGAGGAGATCAACATTGGATTAATAGTTTATTAGATATTATAGCCTAAATTTTGGAGATTGTCCATTTTGATTGACATGTTAGAGTTCTTGTGGAGTTTCCTCCATTTGATACCAACAGGTTTGGAGATTGCTGTACCTGGGCATTTGTTTTAGTAAAACTACAATCATTTAATCATATTACTATTTTGCACTGAAATACATGGTCAGTAACAGTATATAAGGTAGACTACTTAGTTCTCTTAGAAGAGTGAAACAGATTATCTAAATTGCAAGGGGAAAAAAGAGGAAAAGAAAACATCCATTAAACTGCTCTCCATTGAGATTTAGGTAGCTTGGAGTGACAAAAATATTTTAAACAATTGCATTTTGGTTGTCTACCTTCAAAATGTTAGCTTTAGACCATTAACTGGTACAATGAAGTATGGAAATTAAATTGCTTACACCTATTGAGCAACTTTTAACACAAGGTTTTTTTCATGACAGACTTTATCATAAAAGTGTGGATAAATTTGTGTTCAAAAATTAATAAACAACAAAATACATTAATCAGAAAAGCATTTTCACTTAATATAACATTAATTACATACAGAATACAACATTTACCTCAGCCTTTTAGCAAGAGCTGATTTCCATTTCCTTGCCTCCCAGACCCTTTCCTAGCTTATGTGGAGGTGACAGATGTTGCATTTTGAGACACCATATCCATCACAGAACACTTAGAAGAAAAGTAGCGATTGTCTTTATAATGTAATATGGTGATACTGCACACAGTTAAAAAACCTGAAAATATCTCTAATATAATTCACAATTTTATGATATAGCTCACTTGAGCAGAACACGCACTATTATTTCCAGCACTGTAGCCTTCTGCTGCCAGTCACGTGACAGAATGGAGCTGTGGAGATTGCCCTTCTGGGTTCCAACAGATAATGGAGATTGTCCCCTTTGAAACAAACATTTGATTTTAATGCACCGAAAAGATGGGATTTTGTTCATTTGGAAACAAACATGCATTACACTTCACTAGAGAGCTAATAGCACAATACAGTAGTATCAATATCAATTTTGCAAAAAAGTGGAGATTGCTGTTTTTGATACTAATAGCCTCATTTACAATGTAACACTATTACCAGTATTTTTTGATTGAATGAAATCCTCCTCTGTATAGAAGGTGTGAGTAATAAGGTATCTTTTTAATTCTGATCTAAACTTGTTTTTGTTCTTTGCAATTCTTTTATAGAAGAGGGAAGTGAATTAAACCAAACTATTCCTTTTTGGAATAACCGCAAATTATTTGTTAGTCTCTGTAAGCCCTGCCTATGTCTGGTCTCTTTGTTATGAATATCTGTATTGTTTGTAAACTTTTCTGGATTATTTATTACAAATGCGAATATGGCTAAAACATATTCACAGGTTAATGCTAAAATCCAAACATTTTGAGGATTGGTTTGCATTGAGTTGATCATCTTTCCCCTGCCATTATTCTTATTCCTTTTTTTTTTTTTTTTTGCATAATGAACACTTTTTTTAGCATTTACTGAATTTCCCCAAATTATTATTCCATAGGTCATCAATGAATGAAAATATGCATAATAACCTGTTTTTGGTATGTTCTTATATATAAGCTGAATTAAAGATCGAATTGCAAAGCATGCAGAGCTCAGTTTGGGTAAGATCTAATCCATATGGTGTTACCATCTATCATAAGACCTAGGAATATTGTTACAGGCTTCTGCAATCTGATTATTTTCATATTCAATCCTTAGGTCTGCCATGTTTTATGCTTTGTGCAAAAATTAATGTAGTTAGTTTTTTCAAAGTTTATGTGAATTTTGTTACTTTCAAACCAATTATTTAGTGTGTTGAAGATTTTATTATATTAATCTGGGAGCTAACTGACACTGTGTTCTTTAATTATAATACTTGTGTCATCCGCAAAAAGAACAGGATAAGCATTGTTGTTTATTACTGCAGATAGACCATTTATATATACTAAAAATAATAAGGGACCCAGAATGCAACCTTCTGGGACACCATGCTTTATTTCAGACCATTTAGAATATACATTGCTGTTATTTGAAGTATTTATTATAACCTTTTGCTTTCTTTTCAATAAGTAAGATGTAATCCATTGATACCCTTTGCCCCTAATACCATAGGCTAAATATTTTGATAGAAGTATTTCATGATTAACACAGTCAAATGCCTTTGATAGATCACGAATATTCCTAGTGTATTAAGTTTGCCATCCAATGACTTGAGAACTTCATTAGTTAACTTGAAAATGGCATCACTAGTTAATATGCCCTTCCTGAATCTAAACTTCTGTTTTGCTAAAATATTATACTTATCTAGATGGTGATAAATTCTTTTAAACATGATTTTTTTAAAGATTTTTGAAAAAGCTGTAAGTAAAGATACTGGTCTATAGTTTGACATTTCTGAGATTTGCCATTTCTTGTATAATGGCTTAATGACTGAATATTTTAATCTGTCTGAGAATTCCCTGTTAAGATGAATATGTTGTTACATATATGACTTAAAGGTTTGCAAATAATGTCAGGACATATCTTGAATGTTTTTTGTGCTTATTTTACCATATCATAATGAATTCTTGCTTTTGAGGGATTTTATTTTTTTTCACTAACTGTAGAAAGAGAGAAAGTACCCTTAATTTTGATTCCTTCCACCAAACTTAAGAAGAAGGCATGTTGAGGAAGATGGAGGAAATTTAAGCATTCCAGGAGGCTGTTTTATTTTTCCTTATGGTTCTCTTTGCACAAGATTGTGTGTGTGTCCGTGTGTGTGTGTGCGCGTGCGTGTGTTGCGTGCGTGCATGCGTGTCAAAGATTTTCAAGAAAATATGCCCAACCCCAACTACTATTTATACGGAAAAAATTTTGAATATTTTGATTTTTGCAAAACTGGTTCAAATGATTTTGATGAAAATCTCTTATATTTAAGATATTTACATGAGGAATGAACTGTATATCTTTAATTTTCTGGGAATAGCCTCTGAAGATCTTGATATAATAGATGAATTTTGCATAATTGGTAATCCACAAGAGATAAACAAAAACTTACTACACAAAAGATGTAGATCTACTTAAAACACATAATTTATGTCATGTACATTTTTTCATGGAGTTGGCCATATTCCTTGTTATTGGTTTCAGTTTTAAAATACTTAAATTTTTCTCATACAGGAACTTATCAATGCTTGACCATGCAAAGAAACCACAAATGCAATCAGTACATACCCTTAATTGTATAAATAGCTATGAAATTTGCTTTTGCTGTCTAATATTGAACTTGTCTCCTACTGTGTAGTAATATTCTGAAAGTTATGATGTTAAAATCCAAACAAAAGGTGATGCAGTTTTAAACAAAAGACTCAAATTTATAACCTTAATCTGGATTAATGGAGATGCATGGTCAACTATATGCTCTTATGATTTTCCAATACAAATTCAAGATTGGTAGGGTTTCTTTGTGAGTATTTTGTTTGTAGATTTTATGGTTTTTATATACTGATAAATTGTACAAAATATTATGTTTCAACAATTTTGCATTAGCAACATTGCTTATATATTCTGATTTCACTGGTTCATTCCTAAAATGTTCCTTATATGACCTCAGATGCGGCAATACCTGCTTTATTGAATCATAAATGTAATTGGTAAACAGAGCTGGTATCATTTGTACTTAATAGTTCATGTGCATTTTTTTTTTTTTCGTTTCTACTCTTTTGGTGAAATCTGTGGTGTATTAATGTCAACTGAATGACAGCATGTAATTTACTTTGGCCCTTTTTGGGCTTTTATTTTCATTGTAGATACAAGTTTTATTTTATTTTACACAAAATAAGGTAATTAGATTTATTTACATGTCATACAGCTGTTGCTTGTCATGTTTAAAAATGTCTGATAAACTTGCTAACTGTGCTGAATGTCAGATTGGCTCTTTTAGGTTTTTACTAAGTATAGGATGACACACATATAATGTAGATTGCCCAATGTCAAAGGTAAATAAGAAAACTAATATTAGCATGCAATCTCAGATTGTACAGAAAGCATTTAGCTTAGGTTGAATGAAGTTGGCATGGCCATGTCAATTCCACCCCAAAATTTCTGACTCAAAAAGTATATAGCAAGTAAAAGGTTAAGGAATTGGTTGGAAATACAATACATTTAGATTTATTCACTACAAAAATATAAGGCAACTACTAAAATAAAATGATGTGATAAAACTTGACCCTGTAGGTACATGAGCGATCTCACACAGGAGACCGGCCATTTCGTTGCACAGAAAGTGGTTGTGATAAAGCATTTGCAACAGGTTATGGAAGAAAGGCCCACGTCCGAACTCATACAGGAGAGAAGCCTTATAAGTGCCCAGAGGAGACTTGCAATAAATGCTTTAAAACTTCAGGAGACCTTCAGAAGCATGTACGAACTCACACAGGTTAGTTTTTTATTAACTCAGTTCATTATTTAGTTTTCCAGCACACAAACTGTATTAAGTGTTTAAATTGAATGAGCACAATAATTTATACAAAGTTTTAGTCATTTTAATGATCTATGAGTAAAATACCTGAACATGCCATCATAGTGCAAAACAGAAATAATATGCTCTTGAATTCAAATGTAGTTTTCCATACCTTACTGGAAAGAAAGTGAAGTCAACTAGAACACTGCATGAGCCCACATTGTCAGCTGTGATTGCCAGATCAACTCTTGAAAAGTTTTGTTCATGTCCTAAGGTGTCATCTGGTGGCCTATTGATGAACCTGAAAAAGCAAATCAAAGTACTGATGCTGTTTTCAAATTTCTTTATATAAATCCTCTGCCATACCTCAAGTTCTCTGGTCTTCTGGGCTAATGTGATATTAGATCATGGTTTTGGAACCAACTGCTTCAATTTGACACAATGCCAGTGTTGTTTGAAGTGAATGCCTGTTCCTATCTGTTTCCCAATATATACCTTCTCTCTTAAAAAATCACATCAACTTGATATCTTACAACAAATTGAACGTAAAAAATCTCAACAAATCAAGAAAATCTGATCCCATACCTCAAGAGGAAAAAGTCATGAAACTACTAGATCCAATGTAAAAATTGTGAGAAGGTATACATTGGGAAAATAAAAAGAAACATAGGCATCCACTTCAAGGAACACTGGCATTGTGTCATATTCAAGTAGACAGAAATAAGCTTCCTACTTTTGGTTCCAAAACTGTAATATCCAGTTAATGAAGCCCTGAGAACTTGAGATCTGGCAGAAGATTTATGTAAAGAAATTTGAAAAGTGCATCATGAACTTTGGTTTATTAGTAGTATACGACTCCCTATTCAGGTCACCAGATGACATTTCAGGTCATCAAAAACTTCTCAAGAGTTGATCTGACAGTCAAGATGATGTGAGCTCATCTCGCGATACTTAATGAGGCATGAGCTGATCACTGTGTTTGATTCGTACAACAATTTTTGTAAGTTGTAGCAGTATTTATTCCTTAGTTTGGCAGGCAGAATCCACTTACTTCATATATGAATTTAGAATAAAAATAAGAATTTAGATATGCTTTGTTCATAACTTGCATGACACCTGCTGTAGTGCACAAAGACAGATAAGCAATTACAGCAGTTTGAATATGAAACAGAGAGAAGCAAACTGATAATTTTATAGAACACACTTTGAGTCAAGTGTAGCATAGCTTCAGTAATTCTCGTTGTTAACAAAGCATGTAAATTTGACTCAAAAATGTTATGTAAAGTTACAGCAGTGTTTATATGTGAGAAATATTCCTTAATTTGGCAGGCAAAATCTGAGATGTGTACTAATGTCTATATCATAAATAGTATAACATCAAATGTGATAAAATATGGTTATCTAATTTTAAACTTGAATATAACAAATAAAATTAAAAAAAATGGATTAGAATCTATGTTAGGGAGAAAACCTGAAGGAAGTTGACCAAAAAAGAAACTTCTGAGACATATTAACAAAGTGAAATATAATAGCAGCAATAGGAACTCATTTATGGAAGGCTCATACAATACAAAGATTGTGCACGCAGAATAACCTAAAAAACTTGATGCTTGAGGGAAGATGTATTTAAAAGATTTAATCTGAAACTGTTCTAAAGAATGTTTAAATTTTTACTTTTCATTCCTCAAGAATTTGCCTAAGAAACTGACACTAATTGTGACAGTCAAGTAGTAGCTGGGACTGCAAGACTTGTTGTGAGGAATGGTTCTAATGAAGTCATCCACAGTAACATATAGAGTCATTCAAAACGGCATAATATCAATGTTTGATGTGATAAATTCCATGACGGTGATCCTGAAAGTCGTAACTAGTTGCTCATTTTAGAAACAAATGATAAAAATACAAATGACTCACCTTTTGTAGCTCTACCTTGCTATTCTAATTGCAAAAGTAAACAAAAAAGGGAGTGGTGACATATTTGCAATCAAACATTTGACCAATTTTATCTTTATTTATGCAACCATGCCCTATAAAGGAAAATGATATCTACTTATGCTTCTGTTTAATATCAGGAAGTTGCCTTTGAGATCTGAGACTCACATCCGTAACACCTTGTCCCACTGTTCTAATGCACCTCTAAAAGGTTATGGACCCAGAATAGTAAGTATCAATCATACAGCATTAATATCTGTGTGGGAAACTCAGAACAGTGACAACACACAACCACGCCCAAGATGGATACAGGCAATAAAACAAATTCCATGAGAACCAGAACAATGAATACAACTTCAAATGTCAGAGGTCATTTCCAGTTCAGTATCTAGTATCAAAAAGCTAGATGGACAAGTAAATTGCTTGTCATCAAAATGTCTACTGGTAATTAAAGGCACCTAAAAATTAATGAATTAGCCTCTTTGATAACAAAAGTACCTAAAATGTATTGAATTTAGTGCTGAAAATGCTTAAAAAGTGACTAATATTTGGTATGTTCATCTTGTCATCCTATATGTCATATAGCATAACACAATTGCTTTGATCAGTCAACTTTTCTAGTTTCATTTGCTGTGGAATTACTACCGTTTGAATATGCTGATCTGTAGCTTGGGTGCAGACCAGCATTTCAGAACTTTCTTATACAAAATTTTATTATCTTAGCATCAGTCACAATATTATATATTAAAGTGCATACAAATACTTAATCAAATTCTTTGTTAACTGTAAGGTCATTTGAAAGAACACAGTTTTTCACAGAATTAATACAGTTGCTTATGCAAGCAAGAAGAGGACGGACGTGTGAGATGAACACTCATTAAAGTAGAAACATGGGTATAGAGCTTCAGCTGCTTAGAGCTCGCATCAATATGTTTAACAGGAGCAAAAAGTAATTCAAATAACAGAGAAAATACATTAAGAATGCTAAGTTGATGGATTGCGTTTGTACTGGCAGTCCTACTAATAATAGAAGGCATAGAACTAAACTCAGGTCTGGGAATGGATGAAATGTGGCAATGCTAATAAATATAGCAGACGACATAAAGGATATCAATTGAAGAGAGAAGAGTATGGAAGAAAAAATGGAATGGAACATGGAAGAAATAAAAAGAAGAATAATCCAGATGGAACAAGAAACAATAAAAGAATTGTGGAATGTAAAAATAGAATAGTCAAACTGAAGAAATCAGTGCATGCCAATAGGAAATTGAATGTAGTGATATTTGGAGTAGAAGAACAAGGAGGAAGAAAAACATGGGAAGAAGTGGACAAAATCATGGAAGGCATTAAACTCACAGGCTTGGAAATTGTTGACTCCTTCAGATTAGGATGAAAACTAAGACCAATTCTTGTTAAATTAGCAACCATGGATGTCAAATTGAGAGTATTAAAAATCAAGAAACCTGAAAGGCCTAAGAATATTTATCGAATATGACTATGGTAAAAAAAAGTGAGAAATAAGACACGAATTACTAAAAGAGTTGAAAATAGTGAGAAATGCAGAAAGAAGAGCCTATTTATGAGGTTTGCATGAGGTGGATGAAATCCCCAGGCATCAGCAAAATCCCATAAGATTCCAGGTGGGTAGAGAAGAGTGGAGGGGAGAAAAGTCACATGCGCTATGGTGAGGGGAAGTGGCAAGGAACTGCTCAAGGAAGGTCAGTCAATCCGAACAGCTGATTGACAAAGCTGCTTTAATGGCCACAGCTGGTTTAGACATAAGGAGCAGTGGGAGGGAGCATCCTGACAATAGGACAAGAGCAAAACTGCAACAATTGAGATTTGTTTAGGATGGGCCAATCCTGGCACTCTTAAGTTGCAATATCGAAGGACTAATAGACAAAATATACAAAGGTGAATTAACACAAGTGTTGAAGTGGGGTGATGTGACTGCAAGTAAGTATGGAGGGTTATGACTATTTCAGAAAAGAAAACGAAAGGTAGGGTCTCAGGGGGAATAGGAGTGTTCATCAGAAAGGAAAGAAATTTTGGAGCAAAGGAAATAGAGGTTATAGGTGCTGAGGGTCGTGCTACAAAATGTGACAAGAAAATGCCAAAACTTAGGTTTAGGTGTGGTATATAATCTGCCAGGGATGTCAGACTTTTATGATCAAGCTTTTATAGTAAGTTAGAGAACAACATGGAAGTATGGTAATTTAGATTTTCTGATATTAGGAAACTTCAGCGCAAGGATTGGAGAAGAACAAATACATTTAGGTGATTTGGAAGATTACCAAGTAAAAGAAAATATTTATATAAAGAGGCATAGCAAAGACAAAATAGGTAACAAAGGAGGGGAAAAAGTTAATAGAATTTTGTAAAGTTAATAAACTATTAACATGTAATGGGACAAATGGATCGGACAATTCAAGGGTGTTCACATTTGTCAATGAAAGGGGAAAAAGTGTTATTGATTATATGCTATATTTTAGGGATCTAGATGGTAATTTTGTACATTTTAAGGTTCTACAAAGGGTGTGCTCATTTCCCATTAAGAGCAACTTTTAAAGCAGATCAGGAAGAAGATTATAGATGGTATACAGAGGAGAGAGAATTATTTATTGGGAATTTAAATTGAAATAGAGAAAAAAAATCTCAAGATGAGATTATACAACTCTTTGAGGAGAGAAAAACTGAAGAAGTAATGCTATAGCTAGAAGGGGAAGTGAAGTTAGCAGGAATGACAATGAAAATTAGGAATCAAGCAGAAAATATAAAAAGGAATTGGTATGATGGGGATTGCATTGCAGCAAGAAATAGGGTAGAAAGAGAGTTTACGAGACAGAAACAATCACAAGAATGGGTCAAAAAGATAATTTTCTATTAGTGAGTTGGGGCTATAAATGTTTAATTGAAGAGAAAAAGAAAGAGTGGTCTGATAAAATTGGGCAAAAGATCTATGAGACAGCAAAACAATATGGGGGTTGGTAAAAAAGTATAGAGGACTTGAGTTTTGCAGAATTTCTCTTAAAAATGGAAGGAGTATTTCGAGAAACTATTAGGTCAAAGTAATGTGCTAATACAAATAAAAAGTACTAGGAGAGTTATATATTTGTGACAAAACATTAGACCAGGAAATATTGGAGAATGAATAAATTAAAAAGTAAGCAAGCTAATAGAATAGATGGAATACCAGGAGAATTTTGGAGGTTGTGTTATGCAACTATCAAAAGAAGGGAATGTTAGGAAAACTGTTCAATGTGCTTCTTGAGGAAGGAAGGTTTCCACAAAATCAGAAACAGGGAGTTAAAGTGCCAATTTTGAAATGGAAAGGGGAAGTGAATAATCCAAGTCATTTGTCTATTATCATGATAGGTAAAGTGTTCTCAAGGGTACTAGCAAAGCGCTTACAGGAATGGCAAAGAGAGAAGGCAAACTATCTGATTTACAAGGGGTGTTTAGAAAAGGAAAATTACAATAGATAAGTATCTAAGTAAGAAAATAGGTAAGATATATTTATTTTTTGCAGATCTAGAAAAGGCCTTCAATACCATCCAAATGGATGCACTTTGGTATAAATCGAGAACAAAGGAAGTGAGTGAGAAATTGATATGACCATTAGAGAGGTTGTATTCAGACAATTAATCCTGCGTTAGGCTTGCCAATAAAAAAGTAACAGGTTCTGTACCAAATACAATTGGTTTAAAGCAGGGTTGTAAATTAAGTCCAATTTTATTTAATTTGTTTATTGATGACATACTTTAGAAATAGCAAAAGAAAATGCACATTACCTAGCAATTTAAAATAAAGATATTCTGGGTTTGCTTTTTGCGGATAATCTAGTTGTAGCAATAACAATCACAAGTGGAGGTTTAAAGAAAGTGATAGAAGCAACAGAGAAATTCTACAATAAATTGGGTTTAAAAATAAATAAAAGTAAATAAAAATTATGGTTTGTAAAAATGGGAATAAGCTGAGCAGAGAAGAGAGAGGGTGACTAGAGGGGAGTGAATTCAAAGTTGTAAACAAGTTTGATTACTTAGGAGTAAGGCTAAATGGACAGAGCAAGTTAAAATGTGCTAGGTAAGGGGAAATAAGCTATAAATAATATAAGGGCATGTGTGAAGAACATGCCAAATATGAGAGTAAACTGGCTAGAGAGAAAAGTGGAATGAAGAATGATGCATGGGATAGAGGTTTGGGTGGGAATGCATATATCAAATTCATAGATGCTTTTGGGATTATCAAGAATAGCTCTAAATGGAGTAGCATTGGTTGAATTGGAAAGAGCTGGGAGAAAGACAGAAATATTGTGAAATATTGCAACAGAATCCAAGCATTAGAGGAAGAAAATATTCTCAAAGTATGTTATAGGACACAAGAATCTGCAAAATGGGAAAGAAATTGCGTATGTCAATTAAAGGAAATTGTAAAAGAAATTGGATTGGGGGAATTAGACAATTAACAGACAATAGGGGGACAAAAATTATGGAATAAATTGAAAGCAAGGATAGACGATATAGGGAGACAAGAAATAATAGTCAGGGATGAAGGTACTTTAATATTATATAGGAATACTAAGAAAGTATGAGAAGAGAAAAATATATTGATGTCTGTGGAAAAATGTAAAGAGAGGGTCTAACATGGGCAAGAACAGGAACGATGTTACTAAAAGGTCAAGAAGCAGTTAAGATCTATGCCCACTATGTGGCAATGTCAATAACAATTTACACTGTATAATTGAATGCGAAGAAACAAAAATATGGAATAAAAATCGGGGAAAAGTTCCCAACAGAGATAGTGTACTTAAAACTTTTTGGAAATTATAAAAAGACTTTCTGAAATAACTAGGTAACTATACAAGAAAAGTAAGAGAGAAATGGGGGAGGAAAATTGCATTACATTCCTTCAATGTAGTCACCTGCAAAGTCCCTGACCTTTTGCCAAATGTAGGGCAGCCGTTGGGGACCGTTGGCAAGGCGATCTCTGTTGATGACTGCAACGGAGCTCCCTACTGCACGGACTACAGATGTCACATCAGGAAATCAGCAGCCTCGGAGGGGTTCCTTCAACTTCGGAAATAGGTCAAAGTCACAAGAACTCATTTCTGGTGAGTACAGAAGATGTTCCAAACCTCCCAATGCCACCGTTGCAATAAGAGCTGGACATTGTTTGCGACATGACAGCGTGCATTGTCATGCAACACTATAGGGTGATCGTCTCACAATAAACGTGGACATTTGCACTACATAGCTGGACGAAGATGTCGCTCCACAAATCGGCAATAGTAGTCACTGTTGACGGTTTGTCTGTCAGGCACAGCATGCGTAAGAATAACCCCCTTGTAGTCATAAGCCCCAATCAGCATCAGCTTCACCCGACTGGGTTCCTGTCAAACTTTCTGTGCATGGTGAATCTGGATGATGCCATTCATTCGACTGATGCTTCAATTCCAGCTCATAGGCTTATGCCCACATCTCATCAATAGCGACAATACGCTGCAGAAATGCATCTCCTTTGTTGTGCAATATCTGTCCAGGTGGATGCTAGCCAGTGCATACTGGTGCCATTTCTGTACCTCAGTGAGTCGATGTGGAACCCAACAGGATGCAATTTTCCTCAGGTGAAGACATTTAATCAGCATATGCCACACAGTTTGATGACTGAGATAACTCCCGGATAGTCCACTGATGGTCCATGGCAATGAGACCATTCACGATGTCAATCTGATCTTGCGGAATGGATGGCTGACTTGTGCGGTGCAAATCAACAGTCTCAGTCCGACCTGCACAAAACGCCTTGACCCATCGTGCAACCATCCTTTATGGCAATGCATTCCTGCCACAGGCGTCACGTAATCCTCGATAACATGCTGATGCATTTTTTCCACGGGCAACCTCAATTTTAATCCATGAACGCTGATTGCCTTTGGTAAACATGCTTTAGAGTGATGCACTTGACACTGTTCACTTTAACGCTACACAGTAACAACACACTCTCAACTGATAGCGCGACCACACATCGACATTAGTCACCTGATTGCTCCCATATCCTGTTGGCTCATACCCGCTCTCCTATGAATGTGGGGACCATGTTGCCACTACTTTCTTTACAGCCCTCGTACATAAATAACCAGGTGTTAACTGCATATGATACCAAATTCAGCAGCTCCAGGAGAATAAGTATGTATTTATGAAGTTTGTAATTGAAAAGATGAAATAGATTATCTTTACTATCTTACTACACAAAATTAATAAAGCTGACTTTAAAAGTAACAAGTGTTTTTCTTAAAATAGTTTATTTATATTATATATTTGTTTTGAAAATAAAAATAACATATTCCTACTAAAACAACATTACTAAGCCCACCTGGGTAGTGTGGTAGTAGCGTGTCTGCTTCACATTCATAAGGATAAGGTCGTGAGTTTGAATCTCGCTTAGGGTGAGTTTCCCAGATAAGGTTTTTTTTTTTTTGGGTTTTCCCTCATTTCAGCAATTTCATTCAATCATCGTCCGATATGACCAACCAGGTTAAAGGAAGTGTAGCTAAACAAAAAGAAAAACAAATAAAAAATAACAAACAAACAAAAAAAAAAACATTACTAAGTGAATAAAATCTGATATGTTCCAATCACATGACTTTCCTCTACAGCTCTGCAACAAATTATTATTAAAAGGCTTATTCGTTTATTTACTTCGTGCTAATCAAGAAAAAATTAGCAGAAATGGTATTATTAATTGCTTACATGCAAGCAGAAGTAATTTAGGCTAAAGTGATAGTCAAAAGCTGGTTGCTATGAGATTGAAATTCCTTTGTTTGCATGGACAGGGGTTACAAATTTCCTTAAGAGAAAAGTAGAAGTATTTTAAAGCTGAAACCAATATCAAGGAATATCTAAAAAATGATCAACTCCACGAAAACATAATGTGTATAACATAAATTGTGTGTTTTAACAAGCTCTACAATTTCTATCAAGTAAGTTTTTGTCTCTCTCTTTCAGTTTACCAGTTATGCAAAAATCCTCAAAATTCATCCTGAATAAAGATCTCTTCAAAGGCTATTCCCAGAATATTGAAGATATACATTTTATTTGCCATGTAAATATCTTTTAATATATGATATTTTAATCAAAATCATTAGAATTATTTTTGAGAAAACCAAAATTTTTGAAAATTTTTCTATGTAAAGGGTAGTTGGGGGTGCGGGAAGTTCATAACATTCTTCGCATTCTTGGAAGGTACTAAACTTAAATGCCAAGGTGGGTATGAACAGACTTTTCATTTTTGAGCTTGGTACCCCCGTCAAAAAAAAACAAAAAAAAACACACACACAAATGCTTTTTTATTTTATTATTATTATTCAGGAGGCCTCAAAACACACATTTCTGGTGAAATCTTGGTATCAAATTTTTGGGTGCAATACAGTACATTCTTTATATACTATGTGCATAGTAAGTGTAGAGAAAGTAAAAAATAAGTGTCACCAGTTCAAACATTAATTACACTAAATGATAAAAATCTGTACAAGTTACATTATATTCTATGCTGCTGTTTATAGAATTCATTAATGGCATCGTTATAAAAGGATTTGTTTTTAATAAGACGTAGCTGCTCTTTCTCTTTGGAAATGAGAGCCAAGCCTTTAGTCTTTCTTCTATTTTTATGTGCTTGAAGGTCAATTAACTGTATAAGTTTAAACATTTCTGCAAATGCCAAGTTTAGTCCATTAGTTTTCAAGTGTGGTAACAGCTCATTTTTCAAGCGCAGAATATCAAACAAATATCACCTGTTTTCTTTCAGTATCTCAAGTGGAGCAGTAGGAAAATCTGAGCAGTAAGCTTTGAATTTTAAAGGATCAATTAGAGAAATGAATTCCATTTTGGTAAGGCTTCCAAATCATTCTGTCAGACGTGCTGTGACATTGTCAATTGTGTGTGTGTGTATATATATATATATATATATATATATATATATACGAGGGCGATCCAGAAAGTAACCTCCGTTTGGAAATAAAAATTTTACAAGTCGAGATATAACAATTTTATTATTATGTATGAAAATACAACATTATAACAATACTATTTTTCTACATATTCTCCGAAGAAATTCAAGCACTTGTCATTCCTTTTAACAGTCTTTGAAATACCCTCTGCATAAAACTCTGCCGCCTGTGAACGTAGCCAACCTGTCACGGCATGATGAAGCTCTTCGTCATTGCCGAAACGCTGAGATGCAAGCCACTGTTTCATGTATGGGAACAGATGAAAATCACTGGGAGCTAAGTCCAGGCTGTAGGGGGGATGGTCAAAAACGTCCCATTTGAAACTGGCCAAGAGTTCATTTGTTCTTCAAGCTGTGTGCGGGCGAGCGTTGTCATGTAGAAACACAACACCAGATGACAGAAGACCACGACGCTTGTTTTGGATTGCCCTTCTTAGTCTTTTCAACGTTTCACAGTAGGCTTCAGAATTGACAGTCGTGCCACGTACCATAAATTGAACAAGTAAGATGCCCTTAGCATCCCAAAAAACCGTAGCCATGACTTTCCTCGCAGACAAAGTTTGACAGGTTTTCTTTGGCTTGCTTGGAGAAGTGGTATGTCCCCATTGCATTGACTGCCGTTTTGTCTCAGCATTCACGTAGGCCACCCAAGTTTCATAGCCAGTAACAATTTTGTTCAAAAATGCTTCTCCTTCAGTGGCATACTGAGAAAGAAAGTCAATGGCAGAACTCATTCTTTTGGTTTTGTGGTCATCAGTCAGCAGTTTTGGTACCCAATGAGCACAAATCTTGCGATAGCCTAGGTGTTTGGTCACTATCTCATGCAAAAGACTCCGAGAAATTTCGGGAAAATGATCGGAAAGTTCCGTTATCGTGAACCGACGATACTCACGAACTTTTCCATCCACTTTGACCACCAGGTCATCATTGACAAGAGTAGGCCTACCACTCCTGTATTCTTCATGAATGTTAGTTCTTCCATTTTTAAAAAATCGTACCCATTGACAGACAACACCTTCACTCATAATGTTAGGACCATATACTGCACACGAATTTCGGCTGCTGAGTGATGTTTTGCCAAAAGAAATCTTATAACACCGCGCACCTCACACTTGGCAGGATTTTCTATTGCGGTGCTCATGTTTTGAGGTTATATCTCTCAAACGCACAACAGTGTAATGCTCTTCCTTAGACAGCTAGAAGCATACTGACCACTGTGCACATTGATATGTAGAAAATGGCGCTACCCCCACCACTTCCTGCGCTATGCACAAACGGCGGTTTCTTTCTGGATTGCCCTCATGTATGTATATATATATATATATATATATATATAGCATTCTGTAGCCATATTCTCTATCACTGTAGCATTTTCATGTTTGTGCCATTTCCTCATATCCTTCATTTGATATTTTGACTTGTGTCCATATTTCTTCGAAATTATTTCTGCAGCTGAGAATAATATTTTTAGGTTCTTTAGCCTTCAGATATCCAGCTGTTTGTTTGAAGAATGTCAAAAAGAATGTCGGTATATGCGTATATCTTATAAAAAGTGTGAAGTAGAAAAATAGTTTAGCATCAGTCAAAAATGAAAGTAAATTTATTGCAAAACTTGATGGAGCTAAGATAGGTGTAAAAACTTCTTTAAAACTGGAAGAAAAAAGGAAAAATGACCTGTTTTCTTGAACTTAGCTTACAACATGAGGTCACCCCAAATTTTGTCAGAAGCTGCATAAAATAATAAAAATAGAAAGGACTACAAAATCTTTGTGCAATACAAAATAAAAATAATTCAATCCGTAAAAAGACAGCTCCAAAGAAACCTTCAGCAATTCTCAGTTCACCATACTCAACAAAGGTGTAACAATTGTTTGTAAATTATTGCAACAAAAAAGAAAATTTAGTAGCAGATATAGAAATAGCCACAAGTCACCTAAATGAAATAGACCAAAATGTAGTTAAAAAGCCGTGTGAACCAATTTTGCATCAAGTACAGTGAGAAATACAATGAAAAAATTCACACCATAAAATTATAAAATCCTTAAGTTTGAAACAGTGTTGTACACAAAATCGGACAAAGGAAACCAATTAGTATTACTATATCAAGAAGACCACAATGAAAGAGTAGAATGCTTACTAAATAATCCGGAATATGAAGAAATGGCCAATCCACTAAATAAAAGTATAAAGACATTACAAGAACCTTAATCAAATTGTAAGACTATAACAGAAAAACAAAAATCCAAAATAAAGCCAGATCTACCAACGTTGCCCAATTGTATGCCCTACCTAAAATACACAAACCTGGTAACAAAATGAGACCCATAGTAGATAATATTAATGCACCCACATATAAACTCTCCAAATGGCTCACACAGAAATTTAACTCCTTCCCAAAGTTCAACAGCAAAAGTATAATAAATTCATTGGACCTGATAAACTACTTGGAAGACAACAGATCTCACTTTTAGATAAAATAGTATCCTTTGATGTCACTTCCTTATTTGCTAGTATACCCATGGAAGATCTCCAAAAACCTCTTAAAACCTGACTGTAAAGCATAAACTTACCAATAGAGGAAGTAGAAGATCTTGTTCAGATGACCAATTTATGTATGACAGAACTACTTTACCTTTAAGAATAACAATTTCTAGCTGACTTATTCATGACTAGTTTTGATATATACATCACTAAGGCATTCCAAATGGTATAGGTATGTAGATGATGGTGTCACCATAGTTCCAGAAAAACTCGTAAACATTGCACTCAAAGTCCTCAATATGCAAAGCAAGTCATTTCAGTTCACCATACGAGGGTGGTCTAAAAAGATACAATAAACATACAAGACATTTTTCTCAGAATTTTTTTTTTTATTTTTCAACAGAGTCTCCTTGTAACTCTACACACTTCTCCCAGCAATGCTCCCATCTCTGTAACCAGTCTAAATAGTACTCAGCGTTTTCCTCTGCAAAATAATTGTTCACAAAGGTGATTGCCTCTTCATTTGATGAAAATCTCTGTCCTTCGAGAACAATTTTCAGATGAGGGAACAAAAAGAAGTCGCTTGGAGTTAGATCTGGTGAGTAAGGCGGGTGGTCATGCAGTTCAAACCATAATTCGTGGATTTTTGCCATTGCAACCGCTGAGGTGTGAGAGTTGTCTTGGAGAAACAGGATTTTCTGTAAATGTGGCCGTTTTTCCACAAGTTCTGCCTTCAGCTTGTCAAGTAGTATGCTCCTGTAATGGTTTTTCTTTTTTGAAGATAATCAATTAAAATAACTCCATGACTATTCCAAAAAATAGTCACCATCAGTTTCCCAGCCGAAAAAACAGTTTCTGCTTTTTGTGGAGCCAGTTCCCCTTTGCAGTCCACTGTTTGGACTGTATTTTTGTTTTGGACGTATAATGGTGTATACAAGTTTCATCTACAGTAATTAATCAGCGCCAAAACTCGGATTTATTGTGCCTAAAGTGTGCCAACAGAGCATTGTAAATGTTCATTGGAACACGCTTTTGGCCAAACGTGAGCAAACACGGCACCCAACACGCGGACAGCTTTCTCATGTCTAAATGTTGATTTAATATGTGAAAAACATGTTCTTTTGACATGTTCATAGCCTCTGCTATCTCTCTCACTTTAATTTGGTGGTCGTCTAGCACCATTTGGTGACCTTTGACCATGTTTCGTCTGTAGTTGCAGTTTTTGGACGTCCCGAACGTTCATCTTCTCCCAAGCTCTTATGGCCACATTTAAATTCAGCTGCCCAAAATTTCACTTTGGTAAATGATGGTGCAGAGTCCCCATACACAGAATCCAACTCAACTTTGATTTGTGTAGGCATATTGCCTTTCAAAAACAAATATTTAATGACAGCTTGATACTCGATTTTGTTCATTTTCATTTGAACACTCACATCACCTCACTCAAACACTGTTACATGACAACTGAGCATCCAAAATGGTTGAAACTTTGGTGAGTAACTGTCAACAGATGAAATACAAATTCACTAGCTTTTAGTTACAAGTGCTGCCATCTTCATGTTGAGGTTGCAAACTTTTCAGACCATCTTCATAGAGATTGAACGGCATCGGTTTAATTTACTCTCATAGCCAGTATGGTATAGAAGTTTGGAGGGTTTTAGTGCTCCAAAAGAAATATATTAGAAAAATATTGAAAATGGGAAGATGTGAATTTTGTAAGAAAGTTTTTAAAAGAGAAGGTATGTTTCATGTAATATTATTAATATTAATAATAATAATAATAATAATAATAATAGCAATAGCAATGCCGATGCCGATAACGATAACAATAATAATATTTAGTATTTAGTAAAAAAAATTATTGTCATTGAGCTCAGCAATAGACAATGTCACAAAATTACAAATATAATTTTCTCAATACAAAGTAGCAATAATGTGTTGACAAATAAGAGTATTACTAAGATATAATAAGTATTTACAATTACTTAACCAAGCACCTCTACATGAATAAAATTACATTACATTTCAAAATATTCCTGCTCTGAGTAATAAGGTTTAGCTAATAGTCATCCATACAGCTTATTCTTGTAAGTTGATCCTGATAATTGCTTTATTTCTAAGGGTAAATTATTGTAAAGTTTTATACCTAATATTTGAAAGCTCTTCTGAGATGTGGTTAACCTGTGGTATGGCATATTAATATGTTGACCCCCACTAAGTTGTATGTATTTATATCTTGTCTATTTTGGAATTCAGGTAAATGAGTTTCTATGTACAGTAATACAGTGTAAATGTATAAATTTATTACAGTCATTGCTTTTAGTTTATTGAACAAAGGTTTACAGTATGCGAGTTTGGTGCATCAGAGATGATAACTTTTTTTTTTTTTTTTTTGTAATAGAAGTATATTGGTAACATGTGAACTGTTTCCCCAGAGTAAAATTCTGTATGTTGTTATGCTTTGGAAGAATGCAAAATAAGCTGATCTAATGTACACTTCAGGTATATGAACTTTCAAGTTTCTGATCAAATGAATTACTACAGAAAGATTGGATGTTATGTAATTATTGTGCAGTGTCCACAATAATTAATTATCTATTACTTCACCTAAAATATTTAACTTTTTTGGAACTATTATTTAAAGGGGCTTCTCTTAAATTAAATAATATATTTTGTGTTTTTTTCTCATTAAGTAAAAAACCATTGGCTTGGAACCATATATCACCATACATTAATGTATCTTCTGCTGCAGATTTAAATGCCTGCAAATCTGTGTTAACAACAAGAAATGTAGTAGTTTTTTCGTGCATATATAGAATAATCCAACAGAAATGCACAAACCAAAGCAAATAGGGAAATACATAGTCATGACACTAGGTGTAAATTGGGTCTGCATCAAAAGTCATAATATAAAATCTATAAACAAAGATATTTTTATAATTGTGTTGTATATGCACAATAGACGGCCAATTGAAGAAAAAAGTGAAAACAACAGCTTTAGATTTAAACAAACTACAAAAAAATATCTTCTAAACAATCCTGTATATAATATTAATGACCTATTGTCATTTTCAATCTTTTTGTGACTCCTTGGCAAGACAGTCCACAAGGGACCTAGGCCTACTGCCTGGGTGCTGCAAATCTTTTTGTACTCCTGTATATAATATTAATGATCCAAACTATTGTAATTTTTAACTTTCTATCTTTGTACTTGACAATGCTTGAAACTTGTATTTGAGTCTGTGGGCAATAAATTATTATTATTATTATTATTATTATTATTATTATTATTATTATTATTATTATTATTATTACTATTATTGTTGTTGTTGTTCCTGGACATCAAAACAATCACAACAGAAAAACATATGCTAACATTTGAAATACACAGAAAACACACAAATATGCAGTTCTGATCAGTCTAAAGTATAAATTAGTACACATTCCCATGTAGTATAGTAGGTTCCTAAAAAGTGCAGTAGACAAGGTAATACACAAATACAAAACCTGAACCATTTAACACACACAATCACACTACCAGTCTCAATTCAGAAGATTCACATATCATCCTTGGGCACACAACAAATTTCAGAAAATCTTCAGGAATTATAACATCACCTTAGCTCCAATAAACTATAGCATTCAGAAGCTGCTATGCAAAAAATTAAAAGTTCCTATCCCAGCAAACAAAAACCTGTAATTTATGAAATTAAATGCTCAGACTGTCATCTAAAACAAAAAGAAACCAGATTAAAGGAACATATGAGAAACCCAAAGTACAAACAAAAATCAGCAGTTGCCCATCATTTCTGACCATCAGGACATGAAATCACACCTAATATAAAACTGTTAAAAGCAGTTTATAAACACACAGAATTAGAGTCTGGGAGAGAATCTATATCAAGAAGAAAAAGAACCCTATCGTGAATTTTGATATACTGCCATAGGGCAACCTTTGGATGTTCATAGATTCACCAGATGCCTTCACAAGTGAGCACCTCCACCCTCATTGTTGACGCCAATGAAGTAATATTTTGTCGGAATTAAATGTTGAAGATGGGAATGTTTCCGAAATTGGTCCCAGTAAGTAAATACTAAGATGTTTGTATTACAAAAACCAACTCAAATTCTTTTAAATTAATACGTAAAGCTTGTTCACTAATCTGTCATTCATCGACACAGCCACATCTATTGTACAACTGTCTGTGGCACACCAGCTGATGATACTTCCCCTCTGTCAGACAGCATTGAAGAAGACGATAGTTCACATGGTCACTATTCCACTTGTGTTCCTTAACTTTATTGTCTTACATCTGCTCTCTTTCTGATAATATAGTCTTCTTCAACCTCTTTGCAAGCAATGCTCATAGTGATATGCCTGGACAAGATGTTATATTATTCTTTGAAGCCACTGACAAAATGTAAAGAAGATTCAAAATTATCCAGAGCAGCTCCCAGAGCCCATGCTTGAATGTGCCAATAGTCTTTGGCTTTGTCAAACAGATTCTTTTACAGCCTTCAAATTTGATGTTTTGTTTCCCTTGAGGTGGTTTGGGTCTTGCCTTTTGTGCATCATATAATGTAAAATGATATTGCAGTTGGATTTTGAATGAATGTGGCTATAATAGTTCACAAGTTTTCGGTAAGAATTTTAACCATAATTAAAATAATCTTCATAAATATTGTTCAATGTTAGACCATCAATACACTGAGTTGTGATATTTTTTGGGGTGAAGGTGTATATTAATTTTGATTTGCAGTTCCTTCATTTGCTGGAGAGAACATTCCAGAATGTTGGAACTCTCAAGTGCAGTTTGTTCATCGCCGTCAGACTCACAATCAATATTCTTATCCAATATGTTAGTATCAAATCCCCATAGTATTTTTTCATTGTGATGTCAGATAACATGCATGCAAATGGCTCATCCTCTACAACAATTACATCCTCATTATTCAATGTTTAGGTGTGATAAATTTTTTTGTGCAGGGTTAACAATGTTCACAGGGTTAATTTGCCTTCCGCCTACTCATATTTGACATGAGTGTATGCATTGCACTACGAACGCTACAATGGGTCAACTAGTACAACTAGATGCACTGAACCTTGAGATGGCTACTAGTACAAATACACGGTCGTTATTTTGTATGGTAAGACACTCACAATGTACAAGAGAGCAGGGAATTGCTGGGCAGAGACATTTTAAAACTCTTACCTTATAATAGATGCTGGAAATGTTTCCTTCTGCTCTCAAACAAGCATCGTATCTCTTAAAAATGTTGTCACTCATTCCCTGAGCTCAGTAGCATGAATGGTTGTGATTTCTACACAATATTATCTCTTAAGTTTCTCTAGTGTGTAAGAATTGGAATATACACTTTGTCTTTTAAAGAACCCATAAATAAAAACACAACTCGTTAGGTCAGGAGAATGAAGGAGCCACAAATCAACACTAATGTATTTGTCATGAAAACACTTCCTAACTGTATTTAATGATTCGGCAATCATGTGTGCTGTTGCAGAATCGTGCTGGAACCAACCATATGATTTTTCTTCTTCTGTCAAGCGATCAAAAAATGGTTTGAGAATTAGCCTCTGATATTGCTCTGTATGTATTGTTTCGAGGCAAGTGTTCCAAAATGGCACCAATTTCATCCAGTTTATTTTCTGTTAACACTAACTTCCTCCTAGAATGTTTCCTGTCCAACACTGAACCTGAAGCTTCAAATTTATTGACAACCGCATGTATAGTTTTTATTGCAAGTAGTACAAAGTTTTTTAAACTTTACAGCCAACTATCTGTGCTCATGGAGAGTACATTCATGCTTTAAGTAAATTTTACAAATAAAAACACATTTTTCCATAGTTAAGTGACACCCATGTTTACACAGCGACAGAAGCACCTAACTGACTCAGCAACACAGAAATGGCGACAATGTATTTTCAAGTGGTATTAGCAAAGGAGAGAAAGGCCACAGATGGGTTACCATATAATAAATGCAGACAAATGGCATTGATAGCAATTCAAGAGGGTACAACATTATATTTTAAATGTGTTTCCAGATGGATCTAGCCGCAGGTACTGGGACGCTTCCCTTTTAAAAAAAATGGGTATTTGGTACTAAAACAGTACCAGGAACACCTCAACAAAACAGTGTAGCAGAAAGGACAAACACAACTCTAATGTATGTTGTTTGGTGCAGGACTTGAGCACAATTGTAGTGCCAGAGAAGGTTGGACAGGAAAGAAAATTGATTTGAGAATCTCAGAACATTTGGATCCAGGGCACAAATGCATATTTAAAAGCAAATGAGATGAAAGCTAGATAAAAGGTCTTAAGGGCGTTTAATTGCATATGAAGAAAATAGAAAGATATATTTTCTTACTAGAAAAAAGAATTGAGCTAGGAACAAGTTTCTAGAATCAGAAACAGTGATTCAAGAAAAAGAAGTGTTGGAGAACAAAAAACAGGAGTATCAAACCTGAGATTATTGACACTATTATCACAAACAATTCTAGCAGTAATGCTATTGAAGTTTAAGATGTCTTCAAGGTTTTTGAGCCACCTCAGCAAGATTAGGTGTGAATAATAGATATCCTAAGGGAAATAGAAAAAGTACCAGAACAGCTGATTTTGTGTTTGAAAAATGTTCTTTTACTGTAGAGAAGGGAGAGTCAATGTTGTAAATCTTCAGGACCCAAAAACCTATGGAGAAGGTTTGTAAAGAGCTGACAAGGTTCTCTGGAAATGATGTCTGAGAGCTGTTGACAGACCAAACAACAAAAATGTAGTAAAATCAAAATGGGTTTTTAAACAAGTGGTTGGAGCTGATGGTTTAGCACATCTCAAAGCAAGGTTAATAGCTAGAGATTTTTCTCAGAAATTTGAAAAAGACTTTATGGAAACTTTTGATCCAGTGGTCAAGTTCCAGAATTTTGTTTCCTCTTGCTACTGAGCTATATTTAGAAATTGATCATATAGACTTATATGTGCCTCCTGAACTAAAGGAGAAAATGTACATGGAGTAACCGTATATGTATGTGAAACATGGAAATGAAAATTAGGTATGTAAACACAGCAAGGTCATATATGAGTTGAAACAGGCAGCTAGATAATGGAATACAAAGACCTATAATTTGTTATGAAGTATTAATCAAAATATGATCCATGTGTTTATACAAAAACTAGAAAGGGCAATTTTGTGGCAATAGGTCAACAACAACAACAACAACAATAATAATAATAATAATAATAATAATAATAATAATAATAATAATAATAATAACTGGCACTCTCATGTTGATGAATGTTGCAGCAAACTGAATAGTTATCCATTTGTTAAGATATATGACAACTTTTTGCTGCACAGAAGTGCTATTAAATATTTATCATGATTTATTTATGAGTCATGTAAACTTCTGTGTAAAAATATGGGGAGCTACTTCCATAGAGATTATAAACAGAATTTTTATCCTTCAAAAGAAAGCAATTCGTACTATGCCAAAGTTGAATATTAGACAAAGTTATAAAAATAAAATTACTTACATTTTCCAGCTTAATAATTCTCCAAACTGCACTGCAAACAAAGACAAATTATAATAAAATAAACTATGAAAATCATGAATATAACACTAGACATTGGATTGACTATGGTGTAGTATACCATAGACTAGCAATATTTAAACCAAATCCGAAGTATAAAGGAGTTGGATTGTATAATAAACTTCCTAATGAAATAAAGTCAATAAAAATGTAAATAAATTCAAAAAAGAACTGCGCACACACACTTTGAAATATGCCCAAGTAAAAATTATCTGTGAGGTTATAATGTTACAATGATCCAACTCAAACTACATCACAGTTACTAACTTCTGTACCCAAATTATGTAGTTCTTATATTTCTATCATGTTTAATTGCTTTGGCAGTATTTTTGTTTGTTATATTATATCTGTTGTGTATAGAACCAATTTATTGACAATGTCTAATAGATTTATATAATCTCTATGGACAATAAATTGAAATTGAAATGTATAGTTTCATAACAAGAAGTTATAGTTACATACAGAGTGGTCAAATTTATTTGGCTTTAACCACAACAGAATTTTAAATAATGACATTAGTGTTAATGAGCAGCCTCTTCTAGGACTCAATCTTAGGGGTCGAGACGTAACTACTGTCTTCTAGAGATGGATATTATTGAAATAATGACATTAGTGTTAATGAGCAGCCTCTTCTAGGACTCAATCTTAGGGACCAAGACATAACTACTGTCTTCTAGAGATGGACATTATTGAGAGCATTCCTGGAGAACTTTAAAGAACATATGACAGGACCATGTGCATGCAAACTGTCAATCTCATTGCAGTGGAGTGGATAGCATGACTGAGCATTGTTGAAAGCTATTTTGAATCTGGTAGAATAATTCAAGGAATGCTTCATTATGCTGCTGCTCACTGCATTCATGAATTTCTTCATGCTTTCTGTGAATTTTAATAGTTTATGTAACAATGTCTTATTAGAAGTGGAGGGATGGCAGTGCTTTAGGTTAAAGTATGTTTTATAATGGAAGTGTTTCTGTTTATTTTATTGTGATTTATTTTATCTTTTTAATTGATAAGTGGAGGCTACTTATGTTTATAAGTATTCTTTTTTATTTATGTATTTTTATTTATGTATTTATTTATGCTAAGCTTTATACAGGTGAATATGACCGGTGTTCAGCCCTGGCTCTTTACCGGTCATACTCATATTTTACAATAGTTTATTAATTCTAGTTTATTACACCATTTTGTCTATTTACTGTCCATATCCATTTATTTTTCACTTTGCATAAGAATTGTCCAATCTTCTTACTATCTTTTTGAAACATTTCAACTACTACTACATTTCTATTTTAAACCATTTCTTATTTATATACTCTTTTCTCCAAATTTCAGTCCCTTTACATTTAAATAAAATGTGTTCCATATCTTCATTTCCGCCACATATAGGACATTGATTTTGTGGAATACCTTTCCTTAAACCCTTTAATCTCCATACTCCTGCTTTCAGCCATGCAATACCTTCTCGCTCCTCTTTATTTGTCACATCAATGTACTTTTCCCTTCCCCATGAGACTTTCATTGGTATATAGAAAACTAAAGATCTCTTTTCAGTTATTTCACTAAATATTTTTTGTATTTCTATATCCTCAAATCTTTTCCTTGCCAACTTCCAGAAGTTATTCACATTATTTTCTCTTCTTCTCCACATTTCCCCTAACCCACTACTTTCCAGGTTATTTCTGAGACAGTCTACCCATCCCTTGTTCTTTAAACTTTTCTCTTGATATACTAAACACTGTTTTAACAAATTCCTTTCTTCCAATTTCAATATTCTATGCCAAAATTTCAATGCCCTTTCCATAATCTTTCCCTTACTTGCCACTCTACCCAGCTCTATTTGTGCTACCTGCCTAACAGTTGCATTTGGTAACCCCAGTATTTCTTTGCAAAATTTCCTATGCACCTCATCTATGCCTTCCCATCCTCCTTCTAATCCCCATACTTCTATCCCATATAGCATTTTTGCCTCAACCACCATATTGTACACTTTTTCTAACCATCTAATATTTATATTAGGTGCTTTGTATTTGCAACTTCTAATAGCTGATAAAGCTCCTTTTCCTTTTGCCAATGCAAATTTCTTTTGCTTTTCCCAATTGCCACCACTATCAATTTTAACTCCTAGATAAATACATTCTCTCACTACCCTGTACTCCTTTTCATTCTCATTCTTCCATTTTTCATACTTGCTCAATTTTCCCCCTTTTTTGAACACTACAATCTGCGTCTTGTCCTGGTTCACTTTTAAACTCCACTCTTTACAGTAATTATTTAATGCTTGCAAGGATTGTTTCAAGCCATTCACTGTAATTGCACCTATAACTAGATCATCTGCAAACAGTAATCCTGGAATCTGAATATTATTAATTACTGGCATCAAGTTATTATTTCTCCCAATTTCTGTTAATACATCATCTATATATAAATTGAATAGGACTGGACTTAACTTACATCCCTGTCTAAGGCCTTTCTCTTGTTGGATTTCTCTTGTTACAACCCCTTCCTCCACTCTTATACAAAAAGTATTTTCCTTATATAATGCTCTAAGGGTGTCCACCATTTGTTTACTCACTCCTTTAGTCAACAACTTATGCCACACCAATTGAAGCTCTATCCTATCGTATGCTTTCTCTAAATCCACAAAAGCCATATATAACTTTCCTCTTTTGTCTTTCAAGTATTTATCTACCAGTGTTTTTATAATAAATAAGTTATCAACTGTCCTCCTCCCTTTTCTAAAGCCCATCTGAAGTTCCGAGAGGATATTATATTCTTCAACCCATGTTTGTATCCTGCTTGCCATAATACCAGTAAAAATTTTTCCTACATTTGATAATAATGCAATGCCTCTATAGTTGTTTGGTTTGTCAACACTACCCTTGCCTTTGTATATTGGACGTATGATTGCTTTCCTCCACTTATCTGGTATATAACCCTTCACCTTAATTGTGTTAAATAAGTCTACTAAAACCTTAACTCTGTTTATTTCAGAGCACCATTCCTTAAGGAACTCTGCTGGGATTCCATCTATTCCCGTTGCTTTATTTCTCTTCATTATTTTCACCTGTTGAATTATTTCTTCACTTCTTATTATATCATCGAGTATATCTACATAGCTATTACCTATTTCCCAATTTCCTATCTCATTTTTACTCTTTTTCTCCCCATACAAATTTTTAAAATATTCCATCCATTCTCCTGGTTTTATACTTGGTTTTGTTACATATTTTTTATACATTGATTTCATAACCTTCCATATCTCATTTGCATTATTTTCATTTAGGATTCGTATCAAATTACTTTCATATTTTTTCATCCAGCTTGTTTTCTTTTGTTCCATTAATGAATTATATAAATCCCTTCCTTGCATATACTCTTTCTTTAATTCTATGTATCCTAATTCCCACCACTTTATGAGCAGCTGTTTGACTTGTCTTTTAGTTACTCTACATTCTTCATCAAACCAGCCCTCATCTCTTTTGTAAACCTTCTTTCTCATTTTCATTTCCTCCCCAGCCCTTAGCATAATGATATTTAAGATATCCATAGCACTTTCAATTTCTTGTTCCTTTATCATAAAATTATTCCACACTGACATATCTGGCCATAATTAGAGTTTAGTGTCTGCCTAAATTTATTGCAATACTCTTCCTTCCATTTGTATCTACTGTATTCTTTTATGTTACACTTTTCCTCCCTTAAATTATAGACTATTTGCTCTGTGCATGTTTTTATGTCTACTATCAATGGAAAATGCCCACTGTTGGAACTTAAATTTAGTACCTTAAAATTACTTAAAATATACCCCATATTAGTTGGCCATAATACATAATCAATCACACTTTGACCATTATTACTAACATACGTATATTCTCCATTCACATCTTCTCCATATTTCCCATTCAATATCAAAGCCATTCAATTCACAGAATTCTATAAATTTCATATACCCTTTATCAGCTATCTTATCTTTGCTGTATCTAATTTTCTCAGGTTTCTCTAATGTATCATTACTCATCCACCTATTCCCTCCAATAACATCATTTTCGCCAATCCTAATGTTAAAGTCTCCCATTAATATAATCTCAGAATTACCATATCTCTCCTTTAAATGTTCTATTTCTATCTCTAGGTGTTTAAGGAGGTCCGGATTATGAAAGCGCGAAGGAAGAGGAGGGTTGTATACTATGCCTATACATATAACATTTCCAACTATTTGTTTCTCCTCTAATACAATCCATAGTATTTCTTTTCTCCTTGACCAAGTTTCTTTAACTCCTTTACTTAACGTCTTCTTTACAAAAAAGCCTATGTCTCCAGATGCCCTCCCCTTTCTTGCTACCTTATCTCCTTTTATCCCTACAAAATCAAAATCCTTTGCGTAAACCTGGTCCTCTTTTAACCATGTTTCAGCTACCGCGAGATAATCAAGTTTCGTCAATAATTGATTTAAACTCCCCGCATATATTTTGTTTTTAACTCCCTCACAATTCCAGAATCCAAGCCTCCTTATATTCTCCCTTCCCTATTGTGAGCCTGATGTAAATCTAAATGTTTCTAGTGTTCTTTTACTCCTTAATTGTATCCCTTCTCCAGAAGGAATCGCTTTATTTCTGTCTAAAACTAGAATGCTGCCATGTTCGGATGATATAATGCTGTCTTCTTCCCCTTCTGTATTCTCCCCGCTACTCTGTTGCTACGCCTTCTTTCCCTTCGAAGCCAAATTACGTGCTGCTATTACTTCCCCTCTTCTCGGTGACACTATTTTCTTGGGTGACATCACTCTGGTGGCTCCTCCTCCTGTTGCTTCCTCTGTTGACGTCATTACTTCGTCAGCTGTTACTTCTCTCGTAAGGATGTTGGATGACGTCCTATCTGCATATGCCGTTCTCATATCCATGCTGACAGGCGGATTTCGGTTCAAACACACACTTTCCCCATCTTCACCCACATCCATTCCTTTTTGCTTGGACTTTGATCTTCCTGTTGTGCTTCCTAAAGTTGGCGTTGACATCTGCTGAGTAATTTCCTCTGTGCCTGATTGGGGT
The DNA here is from genome assembly GCA_030762935.1 of Hymenopus coronatus. Taxonomy (NCBI): domain Eukaryota; kingdom Metazoa; phylum Arthropoda; class Insecta; order Mantodea; family Hymenopodidae; genus Hymenopus; species Hymenopus coronatus. Next base: position 90,656,029 of record CM060887.1, on the reverse strand, counting down.
TCTCTTAGCTCCTTCTTGTCCAGATGCGATGTCTTTTCTGCGTCAATCCACAGTTGGAAATTTCTAATATAAGCTCTTCCTCCCTGGGCTCTTGCTTCTTTCATTTTTTGTACCAAATTTCTTTGCAGAGCTCTCTTCTTAGGTGATAAATCTTTATTAATAAAAATGTCTGTTCCTTTTAATTTCTTGGCTCTTTTAAGTACTTCATGTACTAATTGGGCTGTTGCAAATTTCACTATAATTGCTCTCTTGCCAAGTTGTCTTCCAACTCGATAAGCTTCAATAATTTTCCATCTATACAATTCCAAATTCAGCTTTTCCTTCGTTATTTCTAATATTTCTTCTGCTGGCCATTTATACCTTCTTTCCATAACTCCTATGAACACTAAATTAAATCTTCTCTCCCTTTCTTCCAATCTTTCCATTCTTTCCTTAACCATTTCAACTTCCCTTCTTGCTTCCTGCACCTCAACTCTAACATCTTCTTTGATATCTTTTGCCATCTTTTCCAATTGTTTACCTATTCGTTGTTCCATGCCTTCTATTTTGTTCATTTTCTCAGTCAGGTTTTCCAGCATTGTTATTATATCTGCAGGGCCGGGGTTTACCTCAATTCCTCCAATCACTAACAACAAAGTTATAACACTTGCTAAAACCAATATGTTTTTCATCTTCTCTCCAAAACTGTGTTTACTATTCACCAATTTTACTTTTCTAAACTGTCCAATTCTTGCTCTATACACTGTAATGTCCACTCCCATCGTGACTTAGATCCTTCTTCCTTCACCGCAGCAGCACCTCTCAAAACACAACCTTCCTCTATCACTGCTGGCTTAGCACTCTCTCTTTTTTATTTGCATTAGTGAAGTCGCAGGTTCAAATTCCAGTAGATGCTAGTTACCCAGATAATTAGTTTTTATACAATTTTTCTCCAACTCTGAGGTGAAAATTGGTTGCCTGTATTGTAAACAAAATTTTAAATCCTCCAATATTTGAATAAACTAATAACAATGATGTGAAACTACAACCGCAAAACTTGCCGAGCAATTATTGCATCTGCGCACCTCATAATGAGATATGATGAAAGCCATTGCATGCTTGTTATACTTCAGGTTGACTTAATTCATTCTTTTCCTATTTGTGTTTTCTTAAAATGTAAATATTGTCATTATGTGTTTGTACTTGTTTTGAATGATGGATTAATCTTGGAGTACAATAAATAAACAATATCTTAATTTGCAGAAACAAAGACTTGTCCTGCTTTTCCCATGTAGTTTTCAATTGACCTCTCAATCTATTTTTAACTATGTATATCTATTTTTATCTAAGAGGCAATATTAATATAAAATTGTTTGTAAAACTATGTCTGTATCTTTAATGCACTTCTTGTTTTTCTCAGGCACTATAAGCCTGTAGGACAGATAAATGGGCAATAACTAAGCAAACTTAATGAAAATGCATTTTCTCAGGTGAGCGGCCATTTGTGTGTCCTGTTCCTGGATGTGGGCGTTCATTCACAACATCTAATATACGTAAAGTACATGTACGAACGCATACAGGAGAGCGTCCATATGTATGTCCAGAAGAGGGCTGTGATAGAGCATTTGCATCTGCAACAAATTACAAAAACCACTTACGCATTCATAGTGGGGAAAAGCCATATGTATGCACTGTACAGGTATAAAATGCACTTACAACTTCAAGCTTTATCTAGAAAAAACTGTTAGGTTCTAAAGACTCATATAGAATATGAGCTAGTGCTCAGTCATGTTGCAAGAATGTATCAGATTAATATTAGGAAATTCTGACAGAAATACTTCAGTGAAATGCAATGGCTTATGAGGCATTTTAATTTGCCCTGAAATTTCATCTTGAGGCAAATTAGACCTTATGCATGAATATGTATAAGTAATTGTGAGTCTTGTGATAGTTAAAGATCCTAGTGGCTCTAGCATGCTGTTCTTGGTTAGGTTATTATAATATTCAGCTGTTGTAATGAGAACAGGGAATAAGTTAGTAATGACAGTAAGGCTTATGATCACCAGAAACAAAATATTAAATATTTTCCCAACATACAAGACAAACTTGGCAAGTATTAAAAAGCTTAAAAATTGCTTTAAAATGTTATGTTATTTACACAATAATACAGCCCTGAAGATGGTCTCAACAAGAGGCTAGCACTGGTAGAAGCAAACAATGATACAGCCCTGAAGATGGTCTCAACAAGAGGCTAGCACTGGTAGAAGCAAACAATGATACAGCCCTGAAGATGGTCTCAACATAAGGCTAGTGCTGGTCGAAGCAAACATTGATACAGCCCTGAAGATGGTCTCAACAAGGAGCTAGTGCTGGTAGAAGCAAACATTGATACAGCCCTGAAGATGGTCTCAACAAGAGGCTAGTGCTGGTAGAAGCAAACATTGATACAGCCCCGAAGATGGTCTCGACAAGAGACTAGTGCTGGTAGAAGCAAACAATGATGCAGCCCTGAAGATGGTCTCAACGAGAGGCTAGTGTTGGTAGAAGCAAACTATGATACAGCCCTGAAGATGGTCTCAACAAGATTCTAATGGTGTTAGAAGCAAACAATGATGCAGTTGAAACCAAAAACCAGCCCTATTATGCACAAACTGGCTGCAAGCTTGTATGAGCTTATCTGAGTAAGTCACCCTAACCAAGAGACCTCTTGGAAGTGAGGCAGATGTGCTACCCCAACCCACAGATCCAGGCTTATCTACTTCTTGTTTATGTAAATAAACTTCCATTACGCATTTCCAGGTATAAGGTGAATCATATAGTAAGATAAAGCGACTGCCAAATCTTTTAAAACAAGCCGCAAATGGATGGCTTTTAAATGCTTCTCTTTGCATGAACAGAAAAGAAAAATAAAGAAAGAAAATTAGATAGCTAGATATACCAGAAGATTAGCAATTTGCAGTTGATAGAAGTATTTGAAAATTCAAGCCAATAACAAAGAGTATGTTGGAAATGGTTAAGGTCACAAAAAATGTTATTTGGCACAAATTGCTTACTTTAACAAGATCAACATTTTATGTGTAGTAAGATTCATTTACAGTTTGACAGAAGTCATTCAGATTAAAGAGGATGTTACAGGCTATTGTCAGAAATTTAAGATAACGTTTTATTTCCCATGAAAATATCTTAAACATGGTACTTTAATCGAAACTGTTTAAGCCACTTTTGAAAAATAAAAGATAAGGAAAGTTGTTGAGTTAAAGCTGCCTATCACAATTCTTTGATGCACTCAACTTTCAGAGTTGTGTTACACTATCACCCACTGACAAGTCAGCCTTATAAAATTGCACAATATATTCCAAAACTGTTTTGATTGACTCTGTATCGTTCAATCCTTCAATATTAGCACTATAATGGTTTTCAAATGGGAAGAATTCTAATCTGCAGCAAATGAGATGCATTATCGTGCTCTGCATCATCAGGTTGCTATCCCCACTCTTTTCATATTTCCCTCTCACTATCACACTGAGCATGCAAATCTGCCTGGCGACATAATGGTTGACGCAAGGAAATCCTAACTGATGTTTCTAAACTTCTATAATTTTGCAGTTTTTAAATTTAAAATTTGAACATGCATATTTACATATTATGTACTCATTTTTTAAATACCATATGATTATAGTTTATGAATTACCTGCTCTTTTAATCGAATGAAACTGCTAGTGGCTCCTCCGTATTTGTCATCAGTTACGTCATTGCTGCAATTGTATATGTAGACACTAAAAATAATACTTCAAGCCTGGCTAAGCAATACCTGCCTCTTAGATTTGCTACTAAATTCACCACTAAAAGCCAATACACTTGCTCTATTCCTGACTAAACAGGACTGAAAACTGACTTGAATTCTGTAGGGACTATAGTTAAATAAACACGAGCTTTGATTTCAAGGCATAAACATAAACTTGCGATAGCTGACAGTTAATAAGAGTGTGTTCTCTGTCTCTCGACTTTAACAGCTTGCTAAGCATAATAAATGTAATAATTCCTTTAGTACAGTCATGTCAATAGTTAACATTCTATTTCTGTGTAATTATGCCTGTTTGTAAATATATAGTAGTGCATGTATATACAAATAATGATGGTGCTTATGTGATTATGATGTAATACATGAGTATGTTTATTATGAAAACTGTTTGAGCTAAAAATATGTAGTTTTTACAGCTGCTACAAACATTACTCCCTATCTTCCTTGTGAATTATTTTTTTCAATGTTTTAATATTTTTTCTTAGTACGAGAAGTATTTATGATAGACGGAATCAATTAGCATGTTACACCCCAGTTATGCAGGAATGCAATATGTCATCATGGCAGCACTCCTGTTGGCTGCCGGCCTGGTGATGCTCAAGGACAAATCTCATCCCATTTGAAAGTCACTGTAGACAATTACTAATAATGCACAGTAACAAATATTGTGCAATAATATTGTCTAAGGACAGCTAAAATCCTTACAGATTTTTTTGCCCTTCTTCTATTATCCTTGCACCATAATTAGAGGTACCTTTGGAGCTTTTTAAGCATTATATTTCCATTTCATAGTATCAACAAGCTGCAGATATTTACATTCTTCCCCTATGATGGCTATGATTAACTAATATAAGCTAATAGGTAAACATTATGCTAATCTAATGAAAAACAGCTGTATTAAACCAGAGGTTTGACCTCATACTTCATTGCAGATTGGCATGCTTCCTGTTAACTTATAAACTGTGATGAATAATACATCTAAGTTTTTGAATATTAGCATTAGATTTGTTGCAGCTTAGCAAACTTACATAATTGGGTTAATAATGGCTAATATGCTACTTAAGATACCCTTGCAATCCAGGATTTTGGTAGCCATAAAACAATCATTATTCTGAAAATTTGCTGCCATTAGTGCTTCCACACACGACAGATTATCTGATTGTCCTGTTTAAACCCTTCAACTCCACATTTTGAGAAAAAACAAACAATGAAAATAAAGCTCTAAACAGCACAAGCATGATAGCATGATGACAACTTGCACTAAATGATAACTTTACAACTCTGTCATTTAAGCAACAACATTTTCAAGAGCCTTGCAAAGTGGGATCCTAAAGTATGTTTTTCTTGCTTGCTAAACAAGTTAACATTATTATGCAATGTCATTTCCTCATAATTTGAAGATCGAGTATTCCATTAAAAATATTTTTAGAATATGATCATATTCCTAATTATACTTGTTGGAAGTTGCCAAACTGTTACGGCATGACTAGGTGTATTTTTTATACCTTTAAATAATAAAAAAATTGTACATTGATTATTATTACTATTATTATTATTATTATTACTATTAATATTATTAATGTTATTATTATTAATATTATTATTATCATTAATATTATCATTATTATTATTACTATTATTATTATCATTATCATTATCAGTATCATCATCATCATTATTATTATTATAAGAGCTCAGAAGATCAGGTATTTATTTTTGTGAAAATAGGCAGGAAAAAAACCCACTGAAAATAGGCATTTATTAAACATGAAAACAGAGAGTATATTCTTTATTACAAGCACAAACGAATTTTTTTTTTGACTGCCTCCGTGGTCGAGTGGTCAGTGAGCTAACTTCTCACCCCGGAGGTCCCGGGTTCGATTCCCGGCTGAGGCAGGGAATTTTTCTTTAAGCGGAATTATTCCCTATTCCCCATAGAGTCTGGAAGTATGAATGTGAGAGTAATAGTGCGCGTGTTTAGTAATATAAAGTTTAATCTAATGTTCTGAACCTACAGTTTCACAAGTGAAAGCCCCCAATATGACCATTGATGTTAAAGGGGCCTATACAAATGAAGCAATAAAAAAAAAAAGTTTTTTTCAAGGTGTCAACTGTCAGAAAGAATGTTTTTCATCATGGGAAAAGAACATTCTATTTCCACTGAAGTGACTGGAGTACATTTCAAACAAACTATTTCAAAAGGACTCATATCAGTTACAATAGAACATGCACCTTGCAGAGCATCACGAATGTTGTTAAGTTTTTACTAGGCCCACATTAGCACTAACAACATGCCTACACTTTTTCCTGGTACTTGCAGCAATTAATTATTCCATCTTCAAAGATCCCCATGAATGACATGAATGAGCTCCAACTTCAAGATGGCTCCTGTAAATGTCAGAGCTTTGGTGAGTTCTTCATTGTGCAAAAACTGTTTACCTCGCGAAGTGAATCAGCTTCATCTTCTGAAAAAGCATGAATATTTGCCAAAATTGTTATTGTAATATATGAATGCAGAATGCACTTTCCCCATCTGATGAGAACTGGCTAAGGAGGTAAAGCAAGTTCAGTTGCTACATCCTTAAAAACCTGCATACTGGAGAGTGATTTTAGGAAGACCTTGACGCTTTAAACTAACTTATCTGCAAGAGGATACAAACTGTTTACTTCTTCAGCAACTCATGTGCTAGACATGTGAAAAAAATGGAAATGAAGTTTTATTTATGGACGCTCTTTAACCACTGTGGTTCTCAGCATCCCATTCTTTACTGAGTGTGAAAGATCGCTTAATTCTGCTCAGAGATCTCTATACCAGGCTTGAGGTTCTTTTACATGCCGTAAATCTTATGACACGGTGCCAATGGCTTTACTTCCCTTCGAAGGAAGCCATACTGAGGATTTTTATGCCCAAAAAAATCATGCTCAACTGGGTTTGAATCCATGACCTTGGATATATAAAGTTAGTATGATAACCGTTACACCACGGAGGGCGACACTAAACATATGAGATAGAGCATTTTTGGGAGGAGAATTTTCAAGACTTTAGCTGCCTTTTTCATGTAAAGTGTCCCATCTGTGACAAAAAGCAGGACAACATTCCATCTGGCTAGAGTAGCATTCAGAAATATGAAACATTTGTACCAGTGTGGAGCTATTTCCTCTTTCCAACTCTTGTATTATCAAAAGAAATACTGCAGGGTTACTTTGCATTGCTTGCATAGTTCCGATGATGACGTTGGCCATTGCATCAATTGTCTCATCAATGGTGATCCAGATTTTTTTTTCTGCTACTCCTCCTTGAATCTTCTGCAGGGCCTCTTCAAAACATTCAGGAAAGATTTTTCTTTAACACAACTTATAACTAGTATGTACAATTTAAAGAAACTTAAGCAAGATATTAATAATTTACACAATGGTTAATACAAGTTTAGGAAAATGTAGTAGTCATGAAATCATTTATATTGTAGAACATGTGGGTTAAGAGATAGTTTTTAACTTTATGTTTGAGTTGTTTCTGATTTAAGAGTTTCCAGTTACCCGGTAGCTTGTTATAAAGAGACAGCCTTTGATGTAGTGTACTCTGCAGATAGGTTTTTCTGCTTTGATGATTGAAATGCAAGTTTTGTGATCCCCTGGAATTGTAGGAATGGTAGTCAGAATTCCTGCTAAAATATGATATATTATTATGAATGAAAATAACAGTCTCCAAAATGGAAACACAAGTTAGTGGTAGAATACAGAATTCTCTGAACACTGGTTTTGTTGATGAATTTATGGGGACACATTTCATGATTTTTACAATGCGCTTTTGTAGTATGAATAGGTCTTTTGTTTTGGTTGAGGATCCCCAGAAGATTATACCATAAGAAAGAACAGAATGTACACATCCAAAATAAACTGCTTTTAGGACTTCAGGAGAGGATACACGACTAAGGATTCTCATTGCATAGCTTAGTTTACTGGGCTTTGTAATTACACAATTTATGTGAGTCTTCCAGGACAGGTCAGCATCAATCCATACCCCTAGAAACTTAGTGGTGTCTGTTTGCTTAATTTTTGCTTATCCGGTGGTAATATTTACATTTGCTTGTTGGTTTACTTGAGAACTGAAGTGCATGCATACAGTTTTGTCAGCATTTAAAACCAATTTTTTTTTTTCAGCCATGTATTTAAGTTTTCATTTGCCCTGTTATTGCTGTCTTGAAGAACATTAAGATCTTTGCCGCTGGATGTGAAATTTGTGTCATCAGCAAACAGAACAGTATTTATATGTGGCAATTCACTTGGGAGATCATTGATATATAGAATAAATAATATTGGCCCTAAAATAGAACCTTGTGGCATGCCATGATCAACAGATCTTTGGTTTGATCTGTATGTGTTTATTTCTACAAACTGCTTCCTATTCTTTAGATAGGATTGAAACCATAGATTGGCTAATACTCTGATACCATAAGAATTACATTTTTCAATTAATAACCTATGATTTACTGTATCAAAAGCTTTCGAGAGATCTAAAAATAAGCCAAGTGAATGATTTTTAAGATTTTTTGCTGTTAACATATGAGTAAGAAATGAAAATAAAGCATTATTAATGTTTTTATTTTTCCGAAAACCATACTGAGAATTAGAAATAAGGGAATGCGATTCCAGGAAAGTTACTAATCTGGTGTACATCAACTTCTCAATAATCTTAGAGTAAACCGATAACATGGATATTGGTCTATAATTTTCAATGTGCTCTTTTTCCCCCTTTTTAAATAGTGGCATAACTTTCACTACTTTTAGAGTTTCAGGAAAATGGCCATTTGAAAAAGATGCATTGCAAATATCAGCAAAGGGTTTAGCAATTAAACTTGCTTTTACTAATCTGGTATGCCATCAGGTCCACAGGAGAATTTGTTTTTAAATTTTTTTAAGACCATTATAATTTTGTTTTCAGAAACAGGACCAAGAAATAAAGTGTCTCCTGTAAGAGATGTCAACAAGGTTGCATTGGTTGTTGTTGAAATTGTTAGTTGGTCCACTATATTTGTAAAATAATTATTAAAAATGTTAGGTAATTTAGATTCATTGCTTACATCTTTTCCTTGGTAATTGACCTTAATTTCATTATTTTAGCATTGGAATTGGAATTAGTTTCTTTTTGAATAACTTCCCCGATTGCTTTATTTTTATTTTGAGCATTTAATATATTTCTATTATTATTTAGTTTCTTAGCTTCAAAAATTACTTTCCTAAGGATTTTACAGTATTGCTTGTAATATTTATGAAAAAGAGGATCACTGGAGGTTTTATATATCGAGTGTAGTAACTTCTTCCTTTTACATCAGATTCGTATGCCGTTTGTGGTCCAGTCTAATTGCTTTCTTTTTTTAGTATTTGGATTCACCGTTTTTACTGGAAAGGCTATATTAAAGTAGTAAGAAAAAGTGTTGATAAAATTTTGGAACTTTTTGTCTGTATTTGGTTCATCCAAAGTTTCACACCAGTCTTCCTTTGCTAATAAGTGAAGTAATACATGTTCCCAAAATTCTAGAATCTTTTCTTATAGAACTGTTTCACTGGATCAGGCTCTGTAAGTGTTTTTCTGGGTAAATTAAGATCTAAAAATACTGCATTATGATCAGAGAGGCCTAAATCAGTATTATTTGTGGAGAAATTTTGAAGGGAGTTGCTTATTTGATCTAAACATGTCATTGTTGTTTTTGTTACTCGTGTTGGGGTATTTATTACTGGAAGTAGGTTGAAAGAATGCAATAGTGAAACAAAATGCCTTTTCTTGCTGCTATCTACCAAAAAATCAATATTAAAATCACCACATACAACAAAATGTTGTTTTTGCTGCAATATTTGCAAGAGATGATCAAAGTTTTCAAAAAAAGTTTCTAAACATCCATCAAGAGATCTATAAATACAAACTACTATTAGCCTTATGTCACAGAGTTCTACTTCGACTGCAGCATGTTCAAAATCTTTTTCTCTGTTTAAGTGGCTAGAAGAAATACAATTTTTGGTTAGTATATCATTTCCTACAAAAATGGCAACACCTCCATTTTTTAAAGAGGAATGACAAAACATACCTGCCATATTAAAATTTCTGATACCAGTTAGGGATAATTCATGCTCACAAAACCAGTGTTCAGTAACACAAACTACCTTAATTTTTTTTAAATTCAGAGTTTAAAAGAATTTCTAATTCATTTACCTTGTTTCTTAAGCACTGTATATTTTGTAACATGATAGACAAATTAACCAACTTACCATTCCTATGGATACCAGGAGAACTATTCATGCTTGAGAGTGAGGAAACAGGAATGGGCAGAAACATCCTTAGGGATTAGTTTTGCAGTTTCCAGAATGGAATTCCCAAATCCAGGAAAGACATGCATAGATCCAGAGAAAATTGAGCTAGTCTGTGAATATTGCAACTGCTGTTGATAATAAAGTGGCCTTAGGTCCAGCCATTTTAGAAACTTTACACTTATGTTTTGCTGTCATGATGTTGATCTATAACATACTTTTTTTCATGGTTATTAGATTTTTCATAGATTTTACAAAAGAGTAAAGCTATGTAATTTCTACTCAACAATGAATTTAATTTCGGCATGATAAATAAGTGAATCAGCATGAATTTATCTCTAACAAGTTCAATAGCAGACTTACAGGTTAATTGTATAATTATTTTACCTGTTGAGAGCACTGAATATCTTCCATTCTCAAATTAGAGGCTGTAACTATTGCTTATCGTCATCATAACAAGAAGAGGCATGTGAGGAACAAGAGGTCATAGGACCTGACTTACTTCTCTCTTCCTGATATTCATTATATCCGGCATACTCTGCATTCCTTTCATAGGTCCTGTTATTTAAAAAGCTTTATTGTATTATTTGATGAGATAATTTTTCAACTGATTGAAAATAAATAAAAGCATTTATAGGGAACAGGATACCCAATAAACATTTTTGTGATGTGAATGTGTCATTTCATTATTTGTGTAACCTTTTTTTCCCTTTCACTTTCACTGATATTCTTTATGCATATTTTAAAATGTGTAAATAATTACAGCAAAAAGCCATAAGATCCAAAACAGGCCCAAACACATTGAACCTTAAAATAGGCAACTGGAGCCAAAATAGGCAATAAAAGCAAAATAAAAATGGACCTACCATCCCCAAATGTACAGAAATATATTTACTCTACTTAATTCTTTAATATATCCATCCAAATAGAAAATAGAAAAGGCATTTTGCCTAAGTTCTGGGCTGTGATGATGATGATGATGATTATGATATGTTAGAAATGAGCTAAATTAGTACTCAGCAATGCAATTAATTAAATAACACAAATGCCAGAATGAACTGCAAGTGAATTACAGAGTAAATTACAACTGTTGATATAATGTCTGAGGAAAATATAACTTATATTCAGTTGAACATGTTTTATATGTAACCCAGTTGTAAGTACTTCGTATTTATATGTACATTTTCGGAGGTCTCAAAAAAATGTAATTTAGAAACCTGTTAAAAGAACCTTATTTATACGTAATTTGCTGTTATACATATTAAATTTCAGTGAAATACAACTGAGTTTTACGTAATTATAATGAGCATATGGCATACACTTATCTTAAAAGAAAGTCAAGGGTATTTTCCTTATCTCTGTTGACAAAGATGCAAGCTGAGTGGGCGGCTTTCAGCCTCGGAAACAAAAGACAATGTGTTTTTTGGTAGAGTGCAACAATGCAGAGACGTAAAAATAGAAATGTTCAGTACCTGGTGTTTATTGTTAAACAATGGTTTGTCTTTCAGTTCTCAGTTGCATTTAATCAGCCATGGAGAACAGAAAAAGGAAATGTTATACGCTAGATCAAAAAGTGAAATTCATATGAGAGGTGGAGCTTAATCCATACAAAAGCAAAACCGAAATTGATTCAGACTTAGGAATTGCCTACTCCACGCTATGTATAGTCATCAGTAACAAAAACGTTATTTTGGATGAGTTTTTAAAATTGAGTGACAATCAACAAAATGCAGCTGACAGCAGGAAGGGAGATATGCTGATTTGGAAATGGCACTTTTCACATGGTTCCAGCAGAAACAGGCTGCAGCTCTACCAATCAGTGGCGACAAGCTGAAAGCAAAAGTGATAGATTTAGCTAAAATAATGAACATCATAGCTGATTTCAAGGCTTCATCAGGATGGTTGCAAGGATTTAAAGATCATCATGGAATCACAGGGAAAACAATTTGCAGCGAGTTGGATGCTGTGGATGACAACACTGGAAGAAAGAGGTTCTACCAGGAATCATAAGGGATTATCAGCCTCAAAACATCTACAACTGTGATGAGACTGACTGGTCTATTCTACAATCTCCTTCCCAGCAAGACATTAGCTGAAAAGAATGACATGCCTTGGAGGGAAGAAAAGTAAAATTTGCTTAACAGTTCTTCTTGTCACCAATAGCGATGGATCACACAAACTTCCCACATTTGTGATAGGAAAATCCAAGAATCTGAGGTGTTTTAAGGGAGTGAAAACAAAACCTGTGGAATATGAATCCAATAGGAAGTCTTGAATGAGCATGTTTTCACGGAACAGTGGTTAAAGAAACTGGACATTAAAATGAAAAAGAAGATCCTTCTTTTTATGGATTGATGTACAGCACATCCACCTCAAATAATTTTGTAAATGTTCAAGTGGAATTTTTCCCTCCTAACTGTACCACTTGTCTAGAGCCAGTTGATTTGGGCATATTACAAATTTCAAAGTTCATTATAGAAAAATGCTGGTTAAACATTTAATAACACTAACTGATGCTGAAATGAAAATCTTGCCATTAACTTACTACAAGCCAAGGAATTTATTTTGGCTGCTGGAAGCAGTTGTCATCCTTCACAATCAAACACTGCTTCGTTAAATGTGTTGTCTTACAGGAAGAGACTGGTGATGATATTCGTAGTGATGAGCCTATAAATGAGCTAGCTCTACCAGAGGGTGCAAATTTCGATACCTTTGTGCATTTTGATGACAATCTAGCTGTGTGTGGTTAACTACTGGTGAGGAGATTATTGCTGATTTGTTCCAAAAACATGGTGGTAATCAAGAAAGTGGACCAGCTTCAAGCAACACTGACAGTAATGTGGATGACAACTCAAATCTTGAAATACCTAAGGTGAGTGAAGTGTTAAGTGCAATAAATGTGTGTAGGCATTACATCAGTGCTAAAAGTGGTAGTGAAAAAACTCTAAATTCATTAATAAATTTGCAAAATGAAGTTTATGCATTTAGTGCAAGAAAAGTGAAACAAGCTAAATTAACTGATTTCTTTAAAGCAGGACCAAGTTCAAAATAATGTTTTTTTCGTACATATCTTTGTTGTTTATAAAATGTTGCAAATTGGGGTTCACTGTATTGCCTTTTTGTTTTTTTAATATGTATGATGCATTATCAAATTCTCAGTTGTAAGTAAATTTTAGTTACAAGTAATCTTCCCTCGTTCCCTTAATATATGCATTAATCAGGTTCAACTGTATAGTCAAAGGCTACTGAATATAATGGGTTAATTCGTGGGCTCTTCCGTATATTATCCATGCCTCTCACTCACAATTCATCCTCTGTCTTAATGTGGTGGAATTCAATTCAGTTGATTCTTTAATCATTTACATGATATCAGGAACATCCATTTTAGATTTACAAAAATATATCAGATAATATATGTACAATTATGTTACAGTAGAAATAATGTATTAATAATAACAAATTGTTAATTTACACTGCCTACAAATAATTAAGATTATATTCACATTACAAAAAGTTGTGTAATTGGAGAAAAATTTCACAAATGCTTTATTTTATTATTTAAGGGATTAATTAATTCAACATAAGTATTCTGTTTAAAATAAAAATGAATATTTTACTGTATATTAACAATTCATCATTATTGTTACATATATTCTTCAACATAATTTATAAAATAATTGTTAGAACCTTTTTAAATGCTAATCCATCTAGAACCTTTAACTATTGTGGCAATGACATTGTATAGGATTATATTTTTCGTAAGTGGATTATTTTTGCTCATTTTTTTATTTACTCTATTGCTGAAATATTATTTATTTCTTGTGTTCCAGTGGTCTAGCTTTCCTATTTGACAATTCTTTTTTTTATTTTCTCTATATGTACTATGTACATAGTGTTTAGAAAAGGTGTTGCACTCCACCCAAAAATTTGATAACGAGATTTCATTGGAAATATCCAAAAAAAGCATTTTCAGAAAAAGGTCCATGTGTGTGTGTGGGTGTGGGTGTGTGTGGGTGAACACAATAATTCAAAAGCAAAAAGTCAGTAAAATACCAAAGAGATGCAACAAGAAGAAAGACAAATAAAATGTATATCTTGAATTTTGTGGGAATAGGTTCTGAAGACTACTTTATTCTGGATGAATTTTATGGAATATTGCATTACTGCTAAACTGTAACAGATGGATAAAAGCTTACCACATCAAAAATGTAGAGCATGTTAAAATACACAATTTATGTTATAAGCATTTTTTTCATGGAATTGATCGTTTTTGTGTTATTCCTTGTTTTTGATTTTAGCTTTAAAAAACTTATACTTTTCTCATACAGGAATTTGTCAAATCCTGTCCATTCAAACAAAGGAACTTCAGTCACATAGCAACCAGCTTTTGACTATCACTTTAATCTATGGTACTCCCTTATTTCGCTTCTACTTACAAGGAAGCAAGCAATAAGACTATTTCTGCTAATTTTTTCTCGATTAGCATGATGTAAATAGAACCATAAACGTTTTAACAATAATTTGATGTAGTGATATAGAGAAAGTCATGTTTTTTTCTTAACTAGAAGAATTGTTCTACAAATATAGAGATAATAAACTGTGACTATCCCACTCTGAGTAAAGTATTCCCTACAAGATTCTATTCTCTTTAATTTATAAATATTTTGTAGAGCTCGCTTTTGAAATTTTAGAATTTGATTCATATTACTCTTTGTTGAATCCCCCCCACAATTCAATGCCATAATTGATATTTGAGTGAAACATACTATGATAAATATTAATAAATATTTATCCTTTAAGTTTAAATAATTTGCCAATCGTCTTAAAATAAAACAGCTTATAGTTAAAAATCTGATGTGTTCCATTCACATGACTTTCTCTACATCTCGGCAACAAAATATTGTTAGAAAGCTTATGCTTCTATTTACTTCAAGCTACTTGAGAAAAAATTAGCAGAAATTGTCTTACTTGCTTCCTTGTAAGTAGAAGCAAAATAAGGGAGTACTTTAGGTTAAAGTGATAACCAAAAGCTGGTTACTAGGTGACTGAAGTTCCTTTGTTTGTATGGACAGGAGTTGACAAATTCCTGTATGAGAAAAGTGTAAGTTTATTAAAGCTTAAACTTAAATACCAAGTTTAATATTCAACAGACTTTTCGTTTTTGGGCTATGCTGTCCACAGACAGACAGACAGACAGACAGACACACACACACACACACACACACACACACACACACACTCACACACACACACACACACACACACTCACACACACACACACACACACCCACACACATTTTTCCAAAAATGATTTTTTTTGGATTCAGGGAAACCCAGAACGTGTGAAATCTTGGTATAAAATTTTTGGGTGCATTACAATATCTTCTCTGTACTCTATGTACATAGTACATGTAGAGAAAGTAAAAATTTAACAGAAAGTGAAGAGTCAGGGTTGAAACACAAGAGCTCTTGAAACTGGCCAAGAACAATAATATAAGTAAAATATGTGTTTGAAGCCCGACTCTTAAGTTTCTGTTAAATTTAAATTGCATATCACTGCTATTAGCTTATTCAAATACTATACAAGCTTATCGTTAGCATGTTACAGCGTGTATCCCATGTTAACATATTTTCTAATAGTATGCCTAAAAACTGAACCTTGTCTATTTCTTGTATTATTTAACTGTTTACTTCTATTTTTAAATCTCATGACATTAGTTTTAGAGGCATTAAGAAACAAAAAAATATAAAAAATATTTAGAAAGTGAATCCACAATGGTTTGGACTCTTATATAGGTCTAAAATGTGACTGTCCCATGGTAAAAGTCAGGTTCATCAGCATAAGAAATTATCTGACCATTTTCAAAATTTGGGATATTATCTGTATATAGAGTAAAAAGGAGTGGACCCAATATTGAGCTTACAGTAATCCCAATTGAAGTTGATTTAGGTTTTACATAAGTATTTTTATTCAGTGTTACCATTTCTGTAGATATTTTTCTAGTTGTAATAAGGTTTAATGCTACACCTCTTATTCTTTTTTTTAATTAATAATTGATCATGATTTACCTTAGTGAAAGCATAACAGGTAAATCCTTATCCAAAATGTCTGTACCCTCATCCATACTGTTGTATAATTCTTCAAGAGATTTTATTATAGTGTTTGCAGTTGAGAGGCCTTTTCTAAAACCAATTGATGATCTGTTCTTACATTATGTTTATCTAACAACTTCACCATCCTATCATTACCTTTTCTAGCATTCTGCTAAAAGCTGTTAGGAGTAAGATAGGCCTATAGTTATTTACATCATTCTTATATCTCTTTTTATATATGTCTCACTATTATTTTTTTCAAGCAATTGGGAAAAGCACTGTTAAAAAGGTTATTCACCAAGTTAGTAGGAATATGTAATATTGGTTGACAACATAACTTGAATAGCCATGTTGATATACCATCCCAACCACCACTTTTTTAGTATTCATGGAATTAATTATGTTTGCCATTTCTGTTTCTTATACTGGTTTTAAAAGCACAGATTTAGTTATTTTCTCACTATTATGACAGTTACATTTGTTCTGACTTGCTATCCTATTTCTCCTATATTTAATAAAGTGTTTATTCAAGAAATCACTGATTAATTTGCCATCACTAACTTCTCTGTTATTTATTACTATTTTCATCTTCTCAATACTTTTAGTAGTACTGTCACAACCAGTTCCTTAGTTGTTGTCCAAACCTGCTTCATAAAATTAGGTACTTTTGATATTTTGCCATTATAATATTTTGATAAACAATTTTTAAGTATGTGATTCTTCTGCATTTTAACTTCATTATATTTCATTTTAATTATTTCCCATCCTATTGATTTGCAAAATAGAGCCCAGTCCATCATACTTTACATCCTTATACTTTGAGCATTTATATTTGTGAAAAAATCCAATGTTTGTTGTACTTTTAACAATTTTTTCTGGACAACATTCATTAAAGCATACCAACTATATAGCATAAAAATTCCCAGTTTTCTTCTACATTATCTGATAAATATACATTTTCCCAAAGGATTGAATTTAATGAGTTTCTGAAATTGGTAATATTATTTTGAGTAAGCAGACTTTGAGAAAATAATGTTCATTAGGTTGTATAATTACTTGGAAAAGAACAATTTACTTGCTAAAGAACAGTTTGGCTTTAGAAAAGGAATAACAACAGATAATGCAACCTACAAGCTCACGCATAAAGTGTTAACATTGTTAAACAAAAAGGAACATGTTGGTGGAATCTTTTATGACCTAATGAAGGATTTGACTGTGTGAATCATGAGATTCTGATAGCAAAACTACATTTCTATGGAATAAAGAATAACATATTAGATTGGTTCATTTCATACCTAGAGAAGAGAAAACAAAGGTCAAAATTAATAACTCCAATGGGTATCAAAATAGTGCCTCAGAATGGAAATCAGTAAAGCATGATGTTCCCCAGGGATCAATCTTAGGGCCTCTTTTGTTCTTGGTTTACATAAATAACCTCACATTATAAATTAACAGCATTGCAAGTGTTTATTTATTTGCAGATGATACTAGTGTTCTAGTAACAAGTAAATACTTCAATGACTGTGTAGTAAAATTAAACTATGTTCTAAATTATATGTCAAATTGGTTCAAAGCAAACAAACTCTTAGTAAACCTTGAAAAAGCAAAAACAACGCTCACCACACACACATAGAAATAGGAATTAATGATACATTGTTAGAACAGCTAAATAAAGTCAAATTTCTTGGTCTTCAGCTAGATAAGCATTTGGACTGGAAGTCACACCTAAACTTAGCTCAGCATGTTATGCTCTCCGTGCACTGGTTAAATTTCACTGAATGGATGCACTTAAATTGGTGTATTTTGCCTACTTTAACTCCATCATCGAGTATGGAATAATATGGCGGTAATTCAGTGGAATGTAAAGACATATTCCAGATACAGAAGAAAACTATACGAGTAATCTGTAATGCTTGCAGCAGACAGCCATGCAAAGAACTATTTAAAAAATTGGGTATACACGCCCCACCTTGTGTTTATATACTGTCCATTTTAAAATTCTATGTAGTTAATCGACATAGTTTTATAACCTACATGGAAATTCATAACATTAATACTAGACAAAAGGGATTGATTCATCGTCCCAATGCCAATCTTCATTACTTTCAGAAAGGTGTATATTATGAAACAATCAAGATATTTAATGCTCTCCCCAGTAATCTCAAAGAAAATGTTGGGATTTTCAGGGTTTTTAGGGCTTCTCTTAAGGAGTACCTTTGCAATAAATCATTTTACTCTGTAAATGAATATTTAAGTGACAAATCTGTCAGACAATACCATAATAATCATTATATTTATAAGTATTATAATGTATTGCATTTTGGGTATATTAGTGTGTGTGTGTTTTTTATGCTCAAATTAAACTGATATATACTTTGACTTGCATGGATGTGTCAAATGAATTTTTTAGTATTTAGCAATGACACAAGGTCTGTTAAGCCTGATCTTTGATATTTTACACTCTAGTACATTATTGTAAATTTTTGCATTGTAAATTCTATAACATATTTGTAAATATGTATTGTAATATGTTGACATTTATGAACAGTACATAATACAATAATCATATTTTAGTTTTATATAATTACTAGTAGTAACTGTTATGTGGATAATTAGAAAACTATAATCTGACATTACATATAATGAAATTATATTTATTTATACATTTTAACATTAATGTTTGATACCCTTTGTTTTTATGTACATGAGAAAAAAAAAAAAAAGGAAGTACATATGCTTTTATAGAGCATATTAGATATAGTGCAGTGGCTTACAGGCCTCAAAAGCAAATGGTGTGATTATATGTCTATTGTGCTGTTTTTGTAACCCGTGCTTTTAGCACTAGAGCTTTATACATTTTTTTTTCCGTAGTATATAAACATATGTATACATGTATATCCCTTGACAAGTTCTATGTTCAGTGGCTTCCTGGCCTAAACGAACCTACAGAATGCTTTCTTATCTAATTTAATCTTATGTGCAACTTCTGCCCTGATTTCTGTAATTTTTATGTAACACATTAATTTTTGACCATAATGATCAAAATATTGTTAATAACTTTCAATTTACAAATCTCTTGGGAAAAGTTAGTCACTACATGACCAATAAGGGTCGCAGTTCCATTCTGAGCTCAAGTATTTACAATATTTTTAATCCCGAAACAAGGAATAATATCTTTATATCTGCTAATAGAGTGTCATTGGTAAACCAGTCAATATTAATATCTCCCATTATTATGATATGTTTAAAGTTTTCAGATATTTTCTCTAGCAAAGTTTCCAGCTTTTTTTAAAAAAAAAAACATATTTGTTTCCATTTAGCAAACAATATATCCCAACTATTGATATCTTAGCTTCATTTGTTATCAGACAGGAACTGGTTATTTCACAATTCAATTCTAAACCCAGTTTCTCCACCCATTCAAAATTTTTAGTTACCACTGTTTTGTCCTATGCATTGTAGGTAATTGCTTCCCCTCGAGGTATAAATACCACTGCCAGAGCAACTACTCCCTGTCTTTGTGGAACATTCATGATTGTTACATTAGTGTGTCTCATTTTTAACACATACACTATTAAATTTCTTATTACATTGTTCTTTGATATGTCATTGAATTGCCAATGATTACTACATGATCCCTTGGGGTTAAGTTTGTACAGCTGCTTTCATAAGATTTTAGGGTTTTTTCTAGATAAGCTTCACTATAGCTAAATCTCTTCTCTCAAGAGCTTTCATGTAAGTTAAATAATGCATTGAAGTGTGACAGGAAGTTAATAACATAACATTAACAATATGTTTGTCATCAGGGTTGTAATAAACGATTCACGGAATATTCATCACTTTACAAACATCATATGGTGCATACACAACAAAAGCCTTATTACTGTACAGTCTGTGCACGCCACTATCGTCAGGCTTCTACACTTGCGATGCACAAACGTACAGCACATGGAATTGTTGAAGCAGATGATGGTACAGAAATAATACTTGGCGAAACAATGTTTGCATTGGCAAATGCTGCTGCATCAGGAGGAGCAAGGAGATTAAAAAACCTTGGTTCAAATGTAAGTAATCTCTCTCTCTCTCACTCTCTCCCTTTCCCCCTCCCTGCTAACTTATACAGAGATTAACAGGTAAAAATGTTGTGCTGAATATTTAATAGTATAAAGGGATTACAAATAAACTCATTTCTAAGATAGAAAAAAAGGGCAATTTAAAATGCAGCATGGAATTTTTTTTTTTTTTTTTTTGTAAATAAAGTAAAAAGTGAATCAAATAGCATTGCATCATGATTTCACATCAAATGACAGACTAGATGGTAGCGTTTCCATTACAAAGAGTTATCCTTTTTAATCATGATTATAAGTCATCTACCACCCTGGTAAAAAGAAACATGAACACCAGATTTAAAGAATACATGAGTAACATGAAATTTAAACACAATGGGAACCAAAAGTTAAAGAGCATTTTTGGCCCGAGATTGTCAGTTGAAAGAGAAACTAAATTTTTAAAATCCCTTTTAAAAAACCAGTGAGAAAATTATTCCTACACAAAAATAAATAAACTTTATTAAATTTTTATTTCTCATGAGACTGATTTCATTATCTAAAGGTTTCCCAGAATTCAACCACACAAATTGGTAGGATTGTAGAGGTGTCCAGGATAAATAGTTTGATGGGCAGTGGGTTCTAAATTCTTTGCTATAGCATAAAATGAATTAGGGTTAGGCTGCTACTGATCAAAGTGCAGTGGACCGTGATGTGAACAACCATAGATAAGTGGTATTATTTAGTACTGTGGTTAGGAGGTCCAGATGTTGATTGAGTAGAAGGTTCAAGCTTCTGTAGCTACCTTTATTTTTTTGTTATCTTCTTGTTTGCATTTTATAATGAAATGTTTATCTTTTGCTGCATTATGCAATGTGATTTATTTGTACTGACAAATAAAATAAATTTTAAAATAAGAACTAAAGCTTTCCTGGCGACGTGTTAATTCGAAATCTTCTCGGGCTTCTAGCCAGGTAAAAACTGTATTTACCTGGCTAGAAGCCCGAGAAGATTTCGAATTAAAATAAATTTTATTTATTTTTTTTTAATTTATTTATTTATATAGAATGTCCCAATGAGCATATTGCTCTAGGTAGGGACTGCCCTTTAGTGAGGTAGTAAGCAAAATACAAAGAATAAAATAAACATATTAACACACATAAAAAGGAGTATATAAGTATAAATTTTATTCATCCATCCATCCATCCATCCATCCATCCATCCATCCATCCATCCATCCATCCATCCATCCATCCATCCATCCATCCATCCATCCATCCATCCATCCATCCATCCATCCATCCATCCATCCATCCATCCATCCATCCATCCATCCATCCATCCATCCATCCATCCATCCATCCATCCATCCATCCATCCATCCATCCATCCATCCATCCATCCATCCATCCATCCATCCATCCATCCATCCATCCATCCATCCATCCATCCATCCATCCATCCATCCATCCATCCATCCATCCATCCATCCATCCATCCATCCATCCATCCATCCATCCATCCATCCATCCATCCATCCATCCATCCATCCATCCATCCATCCATCCATCCATCCATCCATCCATCCATCCATCCATCCATCCATCCATCCATCCATCCATCCATCCATCCATCCATCCATCCATCCATCCATCCATCCATCCATCCATCCATCCATCCATCCATCCATCCATCCATCCATCCATCCATCCATCCATCCATCCATCCATCCATCCATCCATCCATCCATCCATCCATCCATCCATCCATCCATCCATCCATCCATCCATCCATCCATCCATCCATCCATCCATCCATCCATCCATCCATCCATCCATCCATCCATCCATCCATCCATCCATCCATCCATCCATCCATCCATCCATCCATCCATCCATCCATCCATCCATCCATCCATCCATCCATCCATCCATCCATCCATCCATCCATCCATCCATCCATCCATCCATCCATCCATCCATCCATCCATCCATCCATCCATCCATCCATCCATCCATCCATCCATCCATCCATCCATCCATCCATCCATCCATCCATCCATCCATCCATCCATCCATCCATCCATCCATCCATCCATCCATCCATCCATCCATCCATCCATCCATCCATCCATCCATCCATCCATCCATCCATCCATCCATCCATCCATCCATCCATCCATCCATCCATCCATCCATCCATCCATCCATCCATCCATCCATCCATCCATCCATCCATCCATCCATCCATCCATCCATCCATCCATCCATCCATCCATCCATCCATCCATCCATCCATCCATCCATCCATCCATCCATCCATCCATCCATCCATCCATCCATCCATCCATCCATCCATCCATCCATCCATCCATCCATCCATCCATCCATCCATCCATCCATCCATCCATCCATCCATCCATCCATCCATCCATCCATCCATCCATCCATCCATCCATCCATCCATCCATCCATCCATCCATCCATCCATCCATCCATCCATCCATCCATCCATCCATCCATCCATCCACCCACCCACCCACCCACCCACCCACCCACCCACCCACCCATCCATCCATCCATCCATCCGGGCGGGCGGGCGGCACTCGTACCCCCGCCCCCACCCCCACACACAATTTTTTTAACTTAATTTTGTGTGGGTGTGTGATTAAACTTAATGCAAGATTTCAAAAAGCACCATAGGGATTTTCTGTTGTCAATTTTTTAGGGATTACAGTATTGCTCAAGTAGGTATTTGAAGAGTTTGTTTTTAAATTGGGATAAGTTAAGTGATTTTTTAATGCTAAGTGGGAGACTGTTGTATGTTTTGGTGGCACTATATAATATACTTTTTATTCCATATTAGGTAGAGTTAACTGATTCTATACGTAATGTATGATCAGCATGTAGGTGCAACAGAGAATGTTTAATAACAATTGCGTTCTCCATACCCCTCAAAAGTATTTTTATAAAATACTGTGTGTCTTACATTGATGTGTTATTTATGAAACAATATTATCACTAGCCCACCTGGGTAGCGTGGTGGTAGCATGTCTGCCTCACGTTCAAAAGGTCATGAGTTCGAATCTTGCTTAGGGTGAGTTACCCGGGTAAGGTTTTTTTTTGGGGGTTTTCCCTTATCCTGAGAAGACGAATGTCAAGTAACTTTAAGCTCCATGGACCCCGAGATCATTTGAGCATCATATCATCAATTTCATTCATCGTCTGATATGACCAAACCAGGTTAAAGGACGTTAAACTACAAAAAAAAGAAAAAAAAGAAATATTATCACTAGGGCCCGGATTTTAATGACATGTCATCCTTTTTTCCTTATACAGTATGGATTGCTCTAAGTATTAAAATCCAACGTGAAACTCTGGTTATGAAAATACTAATTTTATTCAACATTTTTTGGTCATATTTTCTGGTTTTTAACTTTTAGGTCATTATTTCAGTTTTTACGTCATTTTTTTCATCATTTTTTGCATTTTATGCTCTTTTCTGGTCCTTCTCTTTCTTTTTGGCAAGAAATTAGATGAACTAAAAGTATTAAATTATTTAATGTTTACTTTTAATCTAATAAAATAAATGGATATTGGAACATTGGATCAACAATGTATAAGTTGGGAGTAAATTTTTTACCTATGCTGTACATATTGTTCTTGCTGACAAATTCTGCCTGTCATAGTAAAAATAAAAGCCACTCGAGAATGCAAGTTTAAAGGCAAGTGTTTAATCTGTTATTTTCATATTGTCACAGGTTTAATTAGTTACAGAGGTAAAAATTTTATGTTTACTTTTCGTAGTCCATTCAGCCATGCCCATAAAAATCTTGTCATTTAAAACGCATTGTATCTGAATTTGGAGATGATATTTTCTCTGCAGATGGTGAAGTGTTATTTTGTAAGTTGTGCAAAACAAAGGCATGAAAGAAAAGTCTCTGTTCAGCAATATGTGGGTTGCGATAAGCACATATGGGCATTGCATCTCAAAAGTCAGAAGAAATCCACGTAACTTTTACTGCAACAAAGTGTATCCATGAAGGAAAATAAATCCTCAGATTTTTACAGACTTTTGTGAAGCTTTAGTTTCTGCAAACATCCCATTTTGGATTTGAACAAAGCTAAATTGAAGAGTTTTCTAGAGCTGCATTTTGAATGTTCTATCCCAGACGGATCAACTCTTCAAAACGACTACTGTCACAATGTTATGACAACACCATTAGCAAAATATGGAGGAAAGTAAATGTATCCATTGACGAGACGAGTGATGCAGAGAAATGTTACGTAGCTAACATATTGGAGAGGTAATCACCTGACAATTTGTAGACTCTTTGAAAAATCTACGAGGGGCATACTGAAAGTCACGAGCAACCCATTGTAAAAATTTAAATTTCAACAATGTAACGAAACGAATTGCAGGATCGTAATCTACAGACTTTAAGCCACATGTTGACATATTGTGACGTCATTAGCTTCTATCATGTGACCACAGACAGTGTTTGAAAAATGGCTGACATTGATGTTTCGTTTCGACAGCGTGCTGTCATTGAATTCCTTGTGAAAGAAGGAAAATCTGCTCCTGAAATTCATCTCAGACTTCAACGTGCGTATGAAGGTGTCTACATGGGTGCCAGCAGTGTTAGAAGATGGGTGAAGCATTTCAAAGATGGAAACACGAGTCTGCAAAATGCGCCTCATAGCGGGCGTCCTCGAACTGCCTCTACAGAACGCAACAAGGAAAGAGTTGATGAGCTCATTACAGGAGATAGGCGTTTCACTGTGAATGAAATTGCTGTGCAACTTGGAATAGGACATAGTGTAGTGCAAGAAATAATCCACAGCTTGAGTTATCGAAAGGTCTGTGCCCGTTGGGTCCCCCGTTTATTGACTGAAGACCACAAACTTCAGAGAAGAACCATTGCACAAAACCTTCTTCAGAGATTTCATAATGAAGGTGATGAATTTTTGACGTGTATTGTGACTGGAGATGAGAGCTGGTTCCATCACTATGAGCCAGAAACAAAACGTCAGAGTATAGAATGGCACCACTTGAACTCACCATCGAAGAAGAAAGCGAAGACAGTGCAGTCTGTAGGAAAAGCTATGGGAAGTGCTTTTGGGATGCACAAGGTTGCATTCTGGTTGACTTTCTCGAACCTGGACAAACCATAAATTCTGCCCGCTACATCAAGACACTTCTGAAGCTCTGTCGGGCTTTGCGTGATAAACGCCCTGGAAAGAGAATTATCCTTTAACAGGATAATGCGCGTCTGCATACTGCCCATGCCACTATGGAGAAGATCAGGGCATTAGGGTGGGAAACTCTTCCACATCCTCCCTCAGTCCCAACTTGGCACCCTCCAACTACCATCTTTTCGGTTCTGTGAAGGAGCAGATGCATAGCCAACGCTACGAGACGCTGGAGGATATTCGGAAAGCAGTGCATCAGGGTCTGCAGGCAGCTGGAACGGAGTTCTATCACAAGGGCATTTTCAAACTTGTAGAACGATGGGAAAAATGTGTGCAAAACAATGGGGACTATGTCGAAAAGTGAAAGAAAGTCTGTAGATTATGATGATGTATTTGGTTTGGCTTAAAAATAAATATTAAGATTGTAAAACAGTGTTGCTCATGACTTTCAGTATGCCCCTCGTATGTTTTTGTAATGGTTTGAATGATGACATCTACCTTTTTGTGATTGATGCAGCATCATACATGGTAAAAGCTGGAAAGTCAATACAATCTTTTTATCCAAAAATGCACATCACTTGCTTGGCACACGCTATGCATAGGGTAGCAGAGGACGTTAGAAACCTTTTGTCAGGGCTTCCTCTCGTAAACTGCTCTTTGTGTCCATCACTCCCATCTGAATCTGTCATCACCCAATAGGGCACCTGGATTGATTAAGCAATTTCCAGATAGTGAACCAGGTTATCAGAACACTGAATCCTGTCAATACTACTGAAATTGATATGACCAAAACTTTCCAAAACTTTCTCCTGTACACATGTTATTCCTAGCAACTGAAATTTGCCTTTATGAAGGCTATTTGTCATTCAATTTCATTGCTTGAAAATAGCGTTTTGGCCATATCAATTGCAGTAGCTACAAGATGGCACTTCTAGCACGGTTATATGTTGCCAAATGGCATAGTACTGTTCTGTTTTTCTTCCCCATTAAATGATACATTAGCACCAGTTTATCGAGACAGTGATGCAACACAACTGTGAAATTCAAATATATTTGAATGTATTAACTGTCCTTTCTTTGCTCCTATCATTTTAAATAAAGAAACAAAAATGTAATTATTTATTTGCCACTATCTGGCCATAGTATTGCTCTAATTTTCCTCTCCATTCAATGCTAAGCGAATGCATAAGGAATCAATGATGCAAAATAACAGTGAAAATCAAATATATTTTTATGTATTGTTCCCTCCGTCACATCGTTTAAATAAAGAAATAAAAATGTACTTTTTTCACCTTTAAAGTATAGTTTTGTTGTAATACTTTAAAATGAACAAGTTATAAACTATGCACATTAACCAATAATCCTTCTCGGAATCTGAAAATGGCAGAGAAATGACAGACAGTAAGTTCTAGGTTAACCTGCCTATTGCAGATGCTGGTTATTTCAAGTTATGTGCTACATGAGCTAGCTGAATATGAAGATACCCCTGTCAACATCACACTGCAATTGTGGTGCTCTTAATACATTTGATCAAGTAATATTTTGGGTTAAATTTAATACACAAAACTACTATCAAATAAAAAAAAGAAATTGTTTTGTTTCTTTTTAACAAAAATATAGCACCATTGGTAGTAAATCAAAATAATAGTAGTAGTAATAATAATAATAATAATAATAAACAGTGTATATATATATATATATATATATATATGCTGAAGGTAATTCATCCTATTTCAGCCTTTACCTGTAACACTAAGGAAGCGCTGCCATAATGTTGTTATGCCAATACTGTCATTGCTTTTCCATACTGTTAATTGCATATTTCATCGTTTCCACACTTCCCTATGGGTGCACTGCCTCCCCTACTTTGTGCAATACTAACTATATATGCTCATTTATGCAGAACATTGCACGTTTCGGATGCATAGGTTGGCTGCTTGACGTTACGCGGCCAACAGACCCTTAATCAGCAGCATAACAAATAAAATAGGTCACCAGAGGATCTGTTTGATGTGATGACCTGCAACATCCCTGCAGAGTTTGCATCTATGAAAATATGAACCTTGCACCCTGTCAAGGAGTGTGGGAACCTCACCACAAGCAGCTAAACTTTGTATCAGTAATTATTTATCTGATTTAACAGGCATGTGATAAATGAGGCTCTTAAGCATGCAATGGTACCAAGTGGCAGCAAAGCTCAGAAGTTAGCAGCTTAAATTATCTTAGGATGTTTGTGTGATCTCTGTTTCGCACCTCATTGAGACAATTTATTTCCTTGCACACATAGCATGTATACTTTTATAATATTAGCACATCATTTAGCAATTCATGGTTCATGTATAGGCAAAAGCACAGTCTTGTAGGACCACAGTAGCTCTAGTGGTTAAAATGGCATAATATGTACATACAGATACAATCAAAGTACTACTGTTCAAATCCTGAGGTTTTTTTTTATTCCACCGCTAAATTAATAGTTCAGTTACATCATTTCAAAGCAAACAAGATAAATGTTTTCAGCAAACCTAATAGTTTTATTACATTTAGCTAGACAGGTTCACAGTCTTTTGAAAGTAATTTGTACTGTAGGGTTTATTGTCTTAGCTTCACAAATGTAAATTAAGCATATTAGTGCTGCTCAAATTGTATATCTCTAAGATGTTTTAAAGGTTAATTAGGGTTTTTAAGTGAAAATGTTGCATTCCTGTGCTGCCTAACTGTACCAACTGCCAGAAAAATGATTCCGAGATCACTTTCCATCGGTAAGAATAAATTGTAACATTTGTGATTTGTGTTCCAAATTCCTTCCTATTTATTCACGTGGGTTTCCTCAGTCACTAATGATAATTTACTTTAGGTTTCCAATACATAAACCAGAATTGTTGAGTAAGAGGTTTGCTGCTCTGATATGTGACAAATTTTTCCCCTCAAAATACCACAGACTATACTCAATGCATTTTGTGAAAAATTGTTTCTATTAGAATAAAGGTAAGATGATGCTAATTTCATTTTTACAACTATTTTGTATATGTTCATTAGCCTAAAAGTCAATGCTAAAATATTAAATTCAGTATTATAATTTGTCCTAGATTTAAAAAAAGAACATTACCTGAAATCTCGATGAACTTAGTTTTTTAAGTCTTAATTTCAGACTGAAATATAACCCCACAGGTGCTAAAAAGCAATTTTGCAAAAGAGTAAGAACATTAAGTAATAAGCGACTCAAATTTTAGATCTGTTTATGAATTATTTCAGGAAGCACAGATCATACTCTCCTGTGGTGCACATCATATTAATATACCTATCTTATCCAACACAAATATACCACAGATACTGATAGAAAATGTTTACCTAAGGTCTTGAATATAGTTAATGAAGAGGAATGCAAATACCTAATTTCACATTTATTTTTTTTTATACTGTACATACTGTCTGAAAATCCAGTATCTGTTTTTTCTGCTAAATAATTTACTTGTTTGTTTTTATTTACATACTTTATTTTATTTACATACTTTATTTTATTTACATACTACCTTAGATAATATTGTTGCATTATCACTTTGACCTTCCATAACTGCTTAAATTGTTGAGCACATTAAAACTACTTCTGAATTAACTTGACACACATTTAGTATTGCATTCATATTATTTCCAGGCTTTTGTTAATGGGGAATAATGATAATCAAATAACAATTGCTTCATCAGCCTAGAATCGAACCCAGCATATTTTGCTGTTTTAATTCAGCATTTTGACTACTGCAGAGACACTCTTAACAAGCTATTTTTATAATTCTTGTTGACGACTTTGTGTATTAAAGTAAAAACCAGGATTTAAGTTGAATTGCGCTCTCTGTGATGCTTACATCCTGTTTATAAAGCACTTTAAATGCAGGTATATGATATTCAAGTTTAATGATAATATTTACTTTTGTTTTATTCAATTGTGTGATGAAATTCCATCTAATGAATGGAGTAATTTTATTCAACTCCCAACAGGACACTCAAGGTCTAATCCCTATGCATAGATGCTGACGATCATAAAGAACATGTTGTCGCAATTATTTCCAACTCAGGTATCCTTATGGCGTAATTATAGCTGTTTTAAATGTCACTGTTATGCAAAATTCAGTCAAAATGAAGAGGTCTTCAGCAGCTTTCCCCAGAAAATTCAAGATATCCATTTTATTTATAATGTAAATATATTTAATATATAATATTTTAATCAAAATCATTACTGCCACTTTATGAGAAAAACAAAATTTTTAAAAATGTTCCCATGTTTGGATAGTTGGGGATGGGGAGATTTTCTTAAAAAGCTTTGTTCGTATACTTGGAAGATACTAAACATAAATACCAGCTTAGTATTTAACAGTCTTTTCGTATATCAGGTATGCTGTCCACACATGCACACTATTTTTTTATTCAGGATACCTCAAGCATATAGTTCCAGTGAAAGCTTGATATTGAATTTTTGGGTAAAATACAATACCTTCTCTACCTACTATGGGTATAGTTACATGTAGAAAAAGGTCCTTTACTGAAAAATGAAAAATGTTGGCAGAAAACTAAATTGAAATTAGCCCTTTCACAACATTATTACCAACTTTCAGCATCAGCAAAACAACGCATGCCAATGGAATACTTGAGTAAAAAAATCTGATGTGTTCCATTCACATGATTTTCTTTATCTGTTCTGCAAACAACAATTCTTATGAAAAATTATTATTTTACATACAGGGTTACTACAAAAGAAATAGACAACTTCAACTACCTGTAAAACAAAAACTATTAGAGATAGCAACCTAATTATTTTGGAGGTATGTTGAGAAACTCTCAAAGTTTCGTTTGTTACTATTGGTAACGCTGTAGTGTTTTGTTTGTTGTTGCAGAAGCTGAAATGGCGGAAAATCCTGTGGAAAAGGCATATTGCGTGTTGGAATTTGCTAGAACGCAATCAGCAACTGTTGTCCAACGACATTTTAGAACCTATTACCACAAAAATGAAATGATGCGCTCACAAAAACCAGCATTGTCTTCATGTCGCAACATGTCGATGCAAAAGTCACGCCGTATGACCTTATCTTCTTCACTCAGAAACTGCAACATCTGTAATCTGTAAGGCATCATGTGCAGTCGCTTCCGCAAGATTTTCCATACAGTTTGCTGTGGAATTTATAATTGCATGCTTGCCCTAGATGTCAATTTCTGTGGGCTTCTTATGTAGGCAGAACGAACACGTTCAACGTTTTCTTCCGAAACTCTTGGTCTCCCCGAGCTATTCCCTTTGCACGAACATCCCGTTGTCTCAAATTTTCTATACCAGTCATAGATTGACTGTCTAGTCGGTGGCGTTTTGTGGTAACGTGTTCTAAAATGTCGTTGGACAACAGTTGCTGATTGCGTTCTAGCAAATTCCAACACGCAATATGCCTTTTCCACAGGATTTTCCGCCATTTCAGCTTCTGCAACAACAAACAAAACACTACAGCGTTACCAATAGTAACAAACGAAACTTTGAGAGTTTCTCAACATACCTCCAAAACAATTAGGTTGCTATCTCTAATAGTTTTTGTTTTACAGGCAGTTGAAGTTGTCTATTTCTTTTGTAGTAACCCTATACATCATATAGGTCAAGATGAACATTAACAGAAGTTGTATTACTACTTGCTTTCTTGAAAGTAAAAGGGAAGTAAAGGAATACACAAGGCTAAAGTGATAGACAGTCTTTTAAAAGCTATTACTATGTGAAACATTTGAAATTTGGTTTTCTTTGGATGGCTATGAGTAAAACAAAACAGGTATGAAATGAAAGATGACTTCCCATTTGAGAAAAGTTTAAGTAGTTTAAAACTGAAACCAATAACAAGATATATCTTAGAAACAGCTAGTTACACAAAAGCAACCAAAATGAAGAGGTCTTAGGGGCTATTTCCAGAGAATTCAAGATATACATTTTATTTGTCATGTAAATATATTTTAACAGTATTTTAATCAACGAGAGTCTGGTGTATCGAGAACTAGTGCTCACAAGCAAGACGACTCAAGTATTTTCGTAACTATAGATGAAGTAGGTTCACGAATGATCCATAGTTTAAACTGGTTATGTAATAACTAGGGCCTGAATTTTTAGATTTTAACCTATTTTTTGCCTTTATAATTAAGTTATCAAAGTTCTCTCTCTCTCTCTATCTCTCTCTCTCTCTTGCCCTCCCCCTCCCTCTGTCTCTGTCTCTCTCTCTCTCTCCAAAAATGCTTTTTTTGGATTCAGGGGGACCCAAAGCATGTATTTCTGGTGAAATCTCCTTACCAAATTTTTGGGTGCATGCAATACCTTCTCTATACACTATCTACATATTACATGAAGAGAAGGTTAAAAGAGGCTAGGAACATTATTAGAAGGCTAGGAAAGTTGTTTAAAAACCTAAAGAATAATAAAAGACGAGACATTTATAAAAACTTGAAAATCCAGGTCCTAGATTACTCAGCATTTAAGCAGTACAGATACCCCCCCCCCCCCAATGCGTTCATCGTAAATGTTTGAATCAGCAATATTAATTGTTAATATATGTTACTAAATATAGAAAATGTTCAGAAAACAACCAAAAATGGAATTACTTCTTGCAACATAAAAGTGTTAGGAGTAATAAAATATATACACACTTATTTTAATAAAAGTGGAGACCATGTACACATATCTGCAGATTCTGTAATCCCACATTTCGTTTTAAACCCTTTCCCTAGTGTGAGTTATTTAAATATCATCTTTATCCCGGTAGGCTATTTAAATCTTAAATCATTTAAACAGATGAAATAATAAACTTGCAATACTAATTATGCGAGTTTCCGCGCATTACACCACAGTCTTGCGAGAGTCGAGACTCTCGAGCAAGCTTCTACATGCTTAGCTGCACAGACCAGATAAAGTGTCGCAATAGGAGACCCCCCCTAGGTCGTGCACAATACATTGGTTGTAATGGAAAAACAGTGACATTTAAAACAGCTATAATTATGTCATAAAGATACCTCAGTAGGAAATAATTGCGACAACCCATTCTCTATAATCGTCAGCATCTATGCACATTAGACCTTGAATGTCCTGTTGGGAGTTGAATAAAATCGCTTCATTAACTACATAGAGTTTCATCCCACAACTGAACAAAACAGAAGTAAATATCATTGACTTGAATATAGCATACCTGTATTTAAAGTGTTTTACGAACAGGATGTAAGCTTCACAGAGAGCATAATTCAGCTTTGATTCCATTTTCTTAGTTTCTTCACAGTGATTTCATGTATACTTTCTCCTTTTTGCTTTAATGCACAAAGTCGTCAACAAGAATTATAAATAGAGTTTGTTAAAGAGTGTCTCTGCAGTAAAGTGGTCAGAATACTGAATTAAAAATGAAAAATATATTGGGTTCAATTCTAGGCTGATGAAGCTATTCTTATTCCCCTCCCTCAAGAGCCTGGAAATATGAATGCGATACTGAATGTGTGTTAAGTTAATGGAGAAGTACAGTTTTAATGTATGCCCCAAATTTAAACAGTCATTATAGAAGGTCAAAATGGTAATACGACGATATTACCTAAGGCGGTATGTAAATAAATAAAAACAAACAAATAAATAAAATCAAACAAATAAATAAAATGATTTAGCAGAAAAAAAACATATGCGATATCTGATTTTCAGAGATGTACAGTATAAAAATCTGATGTATTCCATTCACATGACTTTCTCTACATCTCTGCAACAAATTATTCTATTCATTTAATCGAGAAAAAATTAGCAGAAATAGTCTTATTACTTGCTTCCTTGTAAGTAGAAGTGAAATAAGGGAGTACCATAGGTTAAAGTGATAGTCAAAACCTGGTTGCTATGTGACTGAAGTTCCTTTGTTTGTATGGACAGGAGTTGACAAATTCCTGTATGAGAAAGGTATGGACAGGAGTTGAAAAATTCTCAATAACTATCAGCTCCACAAAAAAAATGTATATAACATAAATTGTGTGTTTTAACATGCTCTATATTTTTTGTGTTGTAAGTTTTTGTCCATCTCTTACAGTTTAGCAGTTATGCAAAATTCCATAAAATTGATCCAGAATAAAGTAGTCTTCAGAGGCTGTTCCCAGAAAATTCAAGATATACATTTTATTTGTCAGGTAAATACCTTTGATATACAATATTATAATCAAAATCGTTAGAGCCGTTTTTGAGAAAATCAAAATTTTCGAAAAAAGTTCCATGTAAAGGGTAGTTGGGGATGGTGGAATTTTCTTGAAAATCTTTGTGTCGCATCCTTGGAAGATACCAAACTTAAATACAAGTTTGGTATTCAATGGTCTTTTCGTTTTTGAGCTATGCTGTCCACAGACACACACACACACACACACACACACAGACCTTTTTCCAAAAATACTTTCTTTAGATTCAGGGGGATCCAAAACATGTATTTCCGGTGAAATCTCAGTATCAAATTTTTTGATTCAATACAATACCTTCTCTATACACTGTGTAGAGAAAGTAATATCAATTAGGCCTAACTTTGTATCACTACAAATAATTTAAAATAAAATATTTAATATTAAGTAGATTGATAGAAATCCTTATTCAGATATAAATGAAATTAATAAATGCAGTTGGACAGAACTTCTCTATGCTGGGGGTTTGTTAACTTTGAAAATTGGTAAAATATTCCAGTAAGTTGAGTTTCTAGGTTTTCAAGTATATTTTATAATTCTTACATACGAGTAGTAAATTATTGAAATGTTCTGCCCTTATTTTCATTCCCTGGCTTATCAAGTACGAATAGTTCCTTGAGCCATATGCTTATTCAAGTAATTTTTACTTTCTCTACACGTAATATGTACATAGGGTGTAGAGAAAATGTTGTATTGCACCCAAAAATTTGATACTGAGATTTCACCAGAAATATACATTTTGGGTCCCCCTGAATCCAAAAAAAGCATTGTGTGTGTGTCTGTGGACAGCATAGCTGAAAAACGAAAAGATCGTTAAATACCAAACTTGGTATTTAAGTTTGGCATCTTCCAAGGATGCGACACAAAGATTTTTAAGAAAATCCCCTCACCTCCAACTACCCTTTACATGGAACATTTTTCGGAAATTTTGATTTTCTTAAAAATGGCTCTAACGATTTTGATTAAAATGTCAAATATTGAAGATATTTACTTGATAAATAAAATGTATATCTTGAATTTTCTGGAAATAGCCTCTAAATTAGCAAGAAGTAAATAGAAGAATAAGTTTTTTAACTATAATTTGTTGCAGAGATGTAGAGAAAGTCATGTGAATGGAACACATAAGATTTTTTTGTTTTTAAATAGTGCCTGTTGAAACTGCACACATGATAAATTCCTAGCAAGAAAGCTCAATGGTAACATGTGAGCCTCAAATTTGGGAGGTTCATGGTATGATTCATGCCAAGTATGACTCCAGCTTGAATAAGGTTTTCTCCAGGTTTTCCAAGTAGCAAAAACTGGAAACATTTCCTTCACAGAAATCCTCTCCAAAATATTTTTTTTCCTGTACCATCATTGTCCACTGCCTGTGGTACCATATTTAGTAAGAATGGGCATTAAAAACTACTAAAAGAATGAAACATAATTAGATAAATGAGTTTTGATCATTATCACACATGCTCCAACACTGCCAATGTAAAACTTGTTTTTTATTGGTAGATAATGTGCTGATAATTGAAAACACATACTCAATGGAGACACTAGTTCTAGAAAGAGCAAGGGGAAATTCCATTACAGATGATTCCATCTTCAGGACAGTTAAAAAAGCTGTACTGTACCACCTGCTGTTATCAATCATGATTGATCACAAATTAATGACTACTGGCTGTAGCTTCCAGGGATGCTCAGACTTTCACGCCAGTAGAACCATAACAGTCGTTCATAAATAACACTCCATTTTTTTCAATGTAAAGCATTTTGCTTGTTTTTAATAATAAAATATGTATGTTTCTAAAGTTAATTGAAGCTGATTTTCCATTTCCTTTAAGTGGTCATGGGCCTAGGATCACAAGAATAATATTTTAAATACTGAACTTGTGAATATTGGTGTATTAATTTGAACACTGAATTGGTGGTAGTAAGCTCCCAGAATTGTTGCTGATTGGCAGAGTTCTCTCTTTACTCTTGTCTGAGTATTTTGAGTTTAAAAATGTTTGGGGAAGTGTCAGAACCTTGAATAATTTGACAGAAAGCTGCAATTTATTGAAATATATCTTCCTAATAACAATACCAATGCTAGACAAGAGATAGCACTTGTTGTGGACAAGATAAGGGAGAAGAAGTAATAATGAAGGTCCTAAGTCTACAAAGTTTTAAATATGGCCATGTTGTTAAAAATTGTAAAACTGAGGGTAGAAACTCCAGGCAGTAGGGAGATGTATGCCTTGGGGATGCTTATTTTGCTTTCTATTGTGCATCTCTGAAGAGTTGGTCTGAATGGATAGCAGACAATGGAGCCTCGGCTCATGTGACAAACAAAAGAACTTACTTTCATACTTATGGACCATTTGCTGTCCCAAGGACTATAAAAGTCAGAAACAGTGAAATTATAAAAGCTAATGGCCAAGGTCTTAATGTGGCCAAAATGAAAGACAATAATTTATGGCAGATTAATCACTTAAAAGATGTTTGGTCTGTGCCTAAAATTAGTCGAGACTTGTTTTCTGTTCAGGCAGTAAATAAAGGCTTTGAATTTAAAAGCAAAAGGTAAATACTGCCCATTTCAGAAAACTGGAATTGTCAAGTTAGTTGATAGTTGAACTCTAAGTGGACTGTTAACCTTGAATATGGAGATTGTGGCACCACAAAAACCAGCTGGTGTTCACATTGCTGAGGAGTCTGCAACCCTTCACTTGATCTGACATCAGAGTAAACATCATGTCAAGAATGTTTTACAGTGTCTGGGTGTTGACGTCACAGTTCATGAAGAATTTTGTGAAGGATGTGTTTATGGAAAACATCAACGTCAACCATTCAGAAGTAGGTGTAACAGCCCAAACAGTAATGGTGAATGGAGTCATGCTGAAGTTTGTGGACCCATGCACAAGGAATCCTTAACAGGATGAAAATATTTTCTATGCTTGAAGGATGATTATTCCAAGTTCAGAAGAGTTTTCTTTTTGAAAAGAAAAGATGACACTTATGAAGCTCTAAGCGCCTTTATTAATGAATTTGAAGCAGCTGGACATCGCACTCAACAGTTATTTTGTGATAAGGAGGTGAATTTTATTATCATCAGGTCAAATCACTCCTCAGGCAGCATGGGATAGCCTGTCACTTGACAGCACCATACACCCAGAGCAGACGGGTGCATCAGAAAATGAAAATAGAGCATTAGTGGAGGCTGCTCGTTCAATGCTTCATTCAAAAGCTCTACCTGTTGGAATATGGGCAGAAGCTATTAACATTGCAGTGTTTGTACTAAACCAAACTGCACCTACAGATGTTAAAAATAAATGCCCATTAGAATTATGGACAAGATCTGCCTCCAAAGATTGACTACTCCAGAAAGTTTGGAACTTAGTGTTATTTCCACATTCCTGAACAAATTAAAAGAAAAAGAGAGAAGAAGAGTTCACCAAGAATTTGTATGGGGTATACTTATGAGAATAATGGCTTCAGAATATGGAACAGTTCTTCAAACAAAATCAAAATATCAAGAGATGTAATTTTTACTGATGAGAGACCAATACAGAAGTCGCTTGAGATTTCTTACAAGTCAGATGATAATACACTGAAGCCACCAATAGCATCTTCTCGGGATTCACATCAAGTTCAAGTTCCTGATACAACAAAAGGATTCTCAGTGGAAGAAAATAAAAACAAGATCTTACTTCTAGGAATGTTTGAGTTAAGATACCATCATTTTTGCGGGACTATGTTTTTCTTGCTGAAAATCGCATAAGTCTTGATGAAGGATTAGAATCAAGAGAAAAGAATCTTTGGTTGGAAGCTATAAATAGAGAGCTAAAAACATTAGCAGAAAATAATACCTGGAACTTGATTGATCCACTTCCTGGGAAGATCATTTCAAATCGATGGATATTAGTCATTAAGAGAAATCCTGATGGCTCAGTGCACAAATATAAAGCCAGATTAGTGGCCCGAGATTTTAATGATGAAGCTGGTATATATTTTAGTGATACCTTCAGCCCTGATTAGAGCTATTCTAAGAGTAGCTGTAGAAGAACTTGAGGTGGTGCAATTATGTGACAACTGCCTTCCTTTATGGTGAATTAGAGGAGAAAGTATACTTGAGCCGGCCTGATGGGTTCAATGAAGGTATGCAAGTTGAACAAAAGTCTATATGGACTTGAGCAGTCCCCACACATGTGGAATGAGAAATTTGTATCCTTTATGAAGACTAATAATTTTGGATCCAGTTACACTGATCCTTGTTAATTAATTAGTGCTGAGCCTCTGAAGAGAATTATTATTGTATTTATGTTGATGATGGTTTGGCCATTGGAGAAAAGGATGCTGTCACAAGTATCTTGCATAAACTGTAAAAGAATATAAAATAACTGTTGGTAATTTGGATATATTTCTTGGAATGCAAATAGTACCTTTAATA
Organism: Hymenopus coronatus; assembly: GCA_030762935.1. Taxonomy (NCBI): domain Eukaryota; kingdom Metazoa; phylum Arthropoda; class Insecta; order Mantodea; family Hymenopodidae; genus Hymenopus; species Hymenopus coronatus. Next base: position 90,618,004 of record CM060887.1, on the reverse strand, counting down.
TTAGGAGCACCAGATATAGCATTTCCTCGAATAAACAATATAAGTTTTTGACAAAATGATGGATCTTTATTAATCAGGAATCCTAAAGGAAACATGCATAATGGTAAATCAGTGTCGATAGTGTAAAGGAAAATCTCATAAAAAGGAGGAAGATAAATTTCTGGGTAAAAGAATTTCATATTGTGCTGCAGTGGGCAGCGTTATGTTCCTATTTTTTGTGCAGAAGACTGATAATGCTTATGCGGTAAGCATTGCATCAGAATCCTAACATCTCAGACTGAAAATTTGTAAAAAGGATTTTCAAATATCTTTGAGAAACTTCAAGATATGGACTACTTTTTAAGAAGAGCAGTCCCCTACTCTCAATGTGGACAACAATGGTACCATAAAATTAATCAAGAATTCACAGTTTCACCGCAGCACAAAACACATTAACCCAAAGTTTCACTACATCTGAGAGAAATATCAAGAGGGATCCTTAAACATCTGCTGAGTGTCAACACAGGATCAAGTAGCAGACATCTTGGCAAACGTTTTCAACCATCAGTCTGTTGTCCTCCATGGTGTAATGGTTACCATTTACCAATTTAACTACTGTGGCTCTCAGTATCGCATTCTATGCCGGGCATGAAAGACAACTTAATTTTGCTCCAAGACTTGAGGTTCTTTTATGTGCCATAAATCTATTACACAGGACCAATGCTTTTACTTCCCTTCTGAAGGAAGCCAGGCTAAGGATTTTTATGCCCAAAAAAATCAATTGCCCTCTGCCAGGTTTGAACCCACGACCTTGGGTACAAGAGCCTAGCATAGTAACCACTACACCATGGAGGGTGATGAGAATCTGGAGGCACCATGTGTTATTAGTCATATTTCAGTTAATGATCAAAAGAATCAAAATACTGGAAGTGGCACACAGTGAAGCATAATTACACATTGGATAAAATTATTCGAATTTACACTTGAATTGCTTCACTAAGTAATAAATTACCTTGACATGTTTCGCAGGCTTATGTTGCCTACATCGTCAAAATCTGTTGATGATGTAGGCAACATTTTTTTTTTTTTTTTTTTTTTTTGTAGTGTTTAACGCCCGCTTTAACTACTAATGGCACCGCAGGCGGTTGTAGGCAACATAAGCCTGCAAAACATGTCCAGGTAATTTATTACTTAGTAAAGCAAGAACAGAATTAAACTTTACACATTACACATTAAAGGATAAAGAATTAGTTAAATTTAAATTATTTTCATTCCTCAAGGTTAGATTTTACATCTTGTTCCAAGGGAAAAATGTATAGCTATGGATCATATAGTTTAATCATCATCTCTTTGTTGATATTGATTTTTGATAATTGCAAAATATATATATATATATATATGAAATATTATAAATGTGCTACATATTCAAAACAAAATAGAGATTCTCAGTACAAATAGGGATCAGGGAATTGTGGTTTTTCTTGTCTAATATGAAAGCACAGAAAGAAAAAAAATTCTTCTTTTCTAGGCACATTAGACTATTACACTGCTCATCACTCATATTAATATGCTCTGCTTCTAACAACTATAAATTTACATGAGTTTGGTTAAAAAGGATCTTTTTTTTTCTTTCCAAATTAAATGTAAATATATTACTGTTCAGTATTTTATCCAAATGTGATAAAGTTACCTTATAAATGAATCTTTCTCTCTGTTTATGGATAATGTTTGCTTGTTATAGATACTGGGTCTGAAAGATGGCAACACTCTTGTTGCACTGCAAAGTACTGGAGAAGGTGGCCCACATGTACCTCCAGGTCAATTCCTTGTGGTAACAGATCCCACTCAGCTCGCTGCTCTGGAGGTAACTTGCTTCTCCTGTTTATCATCATCTCCTCCACCTCCTTCTCCTCCTCCTCTCCCTCCTCCTCCTTCTCCTCCTCTCTCTCCTCCTCCTCTCCCTCATTCTCCTCTCCCTCCTCCTCTCCCTCCTCCTCTCCCTCCTCCTCATCTCCCTCCTCCTTCTCCTCCTCCTCTTCCTCCTCTTCTTCCTCCTCTCCCTCCTCCTCCTCCTCCTTTTTCTGCTGCTCCTCCTCCTCTCCTCCTCCACCTGCTTCTCCTCCTCTCCCTCCTCCTCCTTCTCCTCCTTCTCCTCCTTCTCCTCCTTCTTCTCCTCCTTGTCCTCCATTTTCATCTTAAGGTAGATGATATGATTAGCCTATTTAAATAATGTAATATCTTTGCTCCCAACTTGTGTAGAATAGCTCATGGTTATAGTCTGTTTAATTTATCAACTACAAATTTTCTGAAACCACCTCTGAAATTGGCTGTTTTTCTAGTCTTTTTTTTTTTCATTCTCACTTTATAATCACCAGATTGGTTTCTTGGAAGATTTGGTTGAAGCCCTAAGTATGACTAGTAAGAATGAAAATTGTAAAATCGAGATTAAAGCAGACCACCTAACATATGTGCTTTACCGAAGATGCATGGGCTCAAGATGTGACTGGCACATGCACTAAATAAGGCACACCTAACATTTTAAGATTTTTAGTATTTATACAACAAGACAAAGCTTTTTGAAATGTTTTGAGATGTATGTCACCCTCTTTGGTATAATGGTTACCATGCTACAGGTTCAAATCCAGCATAGGGTGATGAATTTTTCAAGCATAAAAATCCTTACCATGGCTTCCTTTGGAAGGGAAATAAAGCCGTTGGTTCCATGTTGTAATAGCACATAAAAGAACCTCACGCCTGATAAAAGAGGCCTCTGAGCAAAATTAAGTGATCTTTCACACCCAGTATAGAATGGAATGCTGAGAACCACAGCAGTTAAAAAGCATCCATAAATTAAACTACATTTTTATATTTTACAAAAGTTGATGTGGTCGTTGATCCCTTATCAGCCATCTCTACCTCTGTGCCATACAGGACTTAACCACTGCCTTTTAAAAACAATCATTGGTGGTATAACCTGAATCAGTGCATTCCCATGTGCGGCAATGGAGGCATTTTCACCATATTCAGGTGCTACCAAATGAACTCGTACCTTTATCTGGTATAGACAGTCCACAGCTCTTCTCAGATCAGATGGAGTTTGTCTATTAGATCTAGATGGAGCAACACTTCCTTGCTTCTCAAAATAGCTATTTATTGAGCTTTGCTGCCCTGCCTCTGGGTCTTTCTTTGTGCCCCAACTGGATGATATAGCAGAAATAATTTAAGCCATTTTTTACCAGTCAAACCACTTAAGTTGCTAAAAGGTGTTTCCACATTATTTTGTTCACAAAAAGTGAACCCTAAATGCCAGTTGTTGAGTTTTCTTGCCACCTGGTGATTTCTCAATGTCCTTCAAGGAATTTGAAAATGCACAGCTGCTGACCTTGCAGGCATTCCTTGCTCAATGTCCTTCAATTGCTCTTCAGTTCATAACATTTTGTTTTTTTCTAAGACTTGTCCATCTGAAAATATGTAAGCTATTACAAGCACTGAAATGATATACAATAAAAATATTTATACTATCAATCAAATTTCTGTAGACATCGAAAATTGAGGAGATATGTTTAAGAAAGCAGATAAATAGGATACATTAAGCTTATTCTTTAATTTTTATTTATAATACAGCTTAATACATAGGCTAATGTACATCCCCTTGAATAAACAAGAACATCATCTCAAATATGAACATATTGTAAATGCAGATTAATAGCCTACCTTACCCACTAAAAGAATTAAATTCCATTATAGGTCAAATAAAATACTACCTTACTGCAAAAATGATATTATCTTTAAAGCTCAATTTAAAAATGAATTATTTAATAATTAATTAATTTATGTAATATTAACAAAATACTGTTATTCATATAAAAATGATACTGTATATTATCGGAAAAAATAGACAGAATATGAACACAAAACTCTTTTGATTTATCAAGTTTGTTGAATTTTAATCTTTTCTTAATTTAATTAATTTATCAAGTGGTAACAGTAATTTTAATGTTTATAATTAGTATGGATTATAAATTATTTACCACACATAAATTACTGAACGTTAAGCAAATCAAGTAAGAAAACTGCATTCCAAATAATTAGATAGATATGTAACTTTGGCTTTAACATGAAATAAAACATGTTCATGCATATTAACTTGCAAACAAAAGCAGACGTTTGTCATATTGCTTTGAATTAGTAAGAACAGTTGACCAATCTTCCAATGAAGCCTAGAATGGCTTTACCTTCACCAATATTTTTTTTGTGTGTGTGTGTAGGTGTGTGGTTTTTTTTATTTATTTATTTATTTATTTATTTAGCTGTATGCTCCATTTCAAGAAGTAGTAATACTACATGCATTGGTTACTTATAAAAGGGTTGGCTGATAAGTCCCAAGCCTCACACAGATATGGTGTCACTAGGCCAGTTAGATGGTAGCATTGTACAATTTAACTCTAGACTAGCTGATATCCATAGTTATAGGTCAATAGCTTGTTTAGTTTTCCAATGACAGCATTTTAAACAAAACAACTTTAGAGTTTTCATGAGAATGGAGGATTTGGAAAAACGAACAGTGATTAAATACTTCCATTTGAAAGGCTTAATGCCTACAGAAATCAAGGAGACTGCCCCTTCATATTTAATGATTAAAAGATGGGTTGCAGAGTTTAAAATGGGATGTACAAGCACCAGTGATGAGTCTGGACGCCCTGTAGAAGTGATAACTCCAGAGATCATTGAAAAAATTCATTGTTTAGTACTGGAAGACTGCAGATTAAAGTTGTTTGAGACAGCAGAGGCTGTAAACATATTAAAAGTATGTGCAGGTAATATTTTAAGTAATGTTTTGGGCTTTCACAAGTTCTTTACAACATGGACACTTGATCAAAAGTTGCAAAGAAAAACTGTTTCTGTTAAGAATTTGGAGCTCTACCGTAAAAATCCCAGTGAATTTTTGAGGCAGCCTATTACCATGGATGAAACTTATACATCATTACACTCCAGAAAATAAATCTCAGTCAAAACAATGGATTGTGCCAGGTGAACCAACTTCAAAAGAAGCACAGTCAATTTTATCAGCTAACAAGGTTATGGCAAATGTTTTTTGGGATGCACAGGGAATTATTTTTATTGATTACTTGGAAAAGTGTAAAAGTATCGCTGGTGACTACTACACAAGCTTACTGCAACATTTGAGTGATGAGATGAAAAGAAATATATGCTCCACCATATCGTTCAGTCATTGCAATGGGAAAAATGTGCAAATTAAAGTTTGAATGCTTGAACATCCACCCTACTCGCCAGATCTAGCACCCACTGACTACCACCTGTTCCCAAATCTCAAAAAATTTCTTGGAGGATGAAGATTTCACAGCAACGAGGTCATTGATGTGGTAAACAACGATTTTGAGGACCTTGATAAATCACGCATTACAGAGATGGTTTAATTAAATTAGAACATGTTGCATGTTGAGATCCTATTTCTATCCAAGTAGAAATAGGATCTCAATCTACCATGACCTGTTAGAAAAGTTATTAAAGTGCCTGTTAATGGTATGTTGATTTTAAGGCTATCTTTTTCACTCGGAAAATAGGTTTTGGAGTTGTTTACCATTCACTATCCCACTTCACTACACTTTTTTCTTGAAGTTCTCTTAGAGGTTCAGTTACAGATATTCTGTTGTAGCATATCTGCATGTCACTGTTCCTCGCTGCTGCTTTTGCCAGGTTGTCTGCAATTCATTGCTGAAGTTTCCAGAATGAGCTTTGACGCAAGAGAAATGGGTCCAGCTTTGGTTCTGCAGTTTCCTAATCTGTTGTCTGATTTCCTCTATGAGATATTTGTGATTGCTGGTGTTCCTTATTGAATCTAGAGTCATTCTGCTGTCGGCATAGTGTACAGCTGTTTTTTGCCTGATGTGCTGATTTTCGATTGATTCTATTTTCTCCAGTGCTTTCAAAATGGCTACCTGCTCAGCTTGGTTGTTTGAACACCTATTATGGAGTTTGAATTGCATTTGGTGACAGAAGTCATTTTCTGTGAACATGGCTATTCTAAATCCAACTCCGGAGTCTCTGTATAGATTCCATTGTGTATTCTTGTTTATCTGTGATATTGTCGATGTCTGCAGGATGTGTCCATTTTGTTTAATGAAGTGCTCTGTCTATTGTGGATTCTTGTTGTTTCTTTCTGACTTCAAACCACTTTGCTGTATTCTCAATCTCTATTAAAATGGGAGTAGTCCATGTGAGGACACACAGTGCTTCATGAGATACAGAATGGAATGCCTTTGCCATTTTTATACTAATTAATCTTTATACTCTCTTATGGCTTCTTTATTGTAAGGCCGTTTTAATGCTTCTATCCATATAGGTGCTCCAAATGATATAAGAGGTAGTATAGCTCCTTTATATGTGACTTTCAGTACATCAAGGTTCAGACCTCAGTTGATCTTAGCCAATCAAGCTAAGTGTGAATTAATTTGGAGCATTTTTAAGTAACATGTATATGTTCATTGAAGTTGAATGTTATATCTATTGTAATGTCAAGATATTTCCTGCTATCAGTTTGTATCAGGGTCTTGTTGTTAACATAGATGTTAATTCCTCACTCTGATTTCCCCTCTTTTTTGGATATTAGTAGTAATTTTGATTTCTGGTTGTTGAATGTAATTTTGTGTTGTTTAGCCCAGGTTGTAACCTTTTGCATTTCCAGGTTAGCATAGTTTTCTTCAGCTATGTTCTTTCCTTTAATTATCATCATGAAGTCATCAGCAAAGGCTATTAGTTCCATGTTCAGTAGTTTGTTGTACCAAATGTTCCAAAACCCTGGTCTAATGCAGGATCCTAGTGAGCACCCTTTACTTGGTTTCTCTTTATTGTGATCTTTCAGTGACTGTTGTACTTGATTTTTTAACATCATGAATGCTTCCATAGTACTGGTCTGTGGAGTAAATCTGTACTGTCTTTTGTTAAGCAGGTTGTTAGAATACATATGGTTCATTGTTCTGTTTATTAGGAGCTTTTCGAGGATTTTAGGTAAATGGTTTGTCGTTGGTTGTGTTTGGTGATCGCACTATCTCCCTTCTAGTCTCATTGTCCTGTCCATCAAGGCCATTAGTGTGTGATCCATCCGGCTTCCTCCGAGTGGAGAGTATGTAGTTGTATGCTGCTGTCCATGGATTGACACATGTAGTACATTGCAATAACTTTTCCATGACTAGAAGTTAGCTTTACAATCACAGACTCATATGTTCTTCCTTCCAGGTACTGTTGCCTTCTATTTTTCGTCATCAGGTTCTCTAGTATCTGTATCTGAGAGCATTAATTTTGTTGCTTAGTATCTGCAATTCTTGTGTCCACCAGGCACTGATTTATATTTTAGATGTTTAGAAGATGTCTTACATGTTTTGAACGATAGCTTACATGCTGCTGTTATGGCTTTATCAAAATTTTCCATTGCACATTTTCCACTCCTCTCTCACTGTGGCTTCTAGTTGTGTATCCATTACAAGAGTGTCGGCTATTTGACTGTTTTCTTCAAAAGTGTGTGCAATCTCTTTGATAAGCTTATTCTGGAACTGCTTGTAGTCTTTATCACTGTAAATTTATCTAGTCCCTTTGAAGGTATACTCATTAGTGCTGTTGTGGTTATATCCTATACTAAATTCAATTGTTCTGTGATCTGAGCAGTTTTCTACATTTGAACACTACCAACCATGTATTAATGGCAGCATTCTGGTGTTGGGTAAGTGTTAAGTCTACATTACTGGATCCAGTATTTGATTCAAAAGTTTTAATTAATTTATTGCCGTTCATAATATGTAGATTATTGCTGAGAATAAATTCCTCCAGTATTTTCCCTCTTGTATTAGTCAAGAGATCACACCATGTCTTAGACCTGGCATTACTGTCCATTGCCACTAGTATTGGTTTGTTATTTGCATATTTTAGAATAGATTCTATTTTGAGTAAGTCTAATTGTATTTTGTTTATTATATCTAGGTATATACCTGTAGCTACAGACTTCTGATTGCTGATAGTATAACTACAATGTCATCTTCTACTTTATTAGCACAGCATTCACTTGTTTGTTGCTTATTACAATGGCTGCTCTCTTTTTGACATTTTCAGAGTCAAAAAGTCTATGTCTTGCTGATATACCTGTTATTTTATTATTATTCAAATATGGTTCTTGTATAAATAATATATCTAAACTTTGCTCTACTATTAGTTGATCCAGATTATTAGTTGCTGCTTTCGAATGCTTTAAATTGACTTGTCTGCAAGCTATAGACATATTTCTTAAGGCATTCCCATTATGACTATTTGATGTGCAATTCTAGTAGTCTATATTTTGTTTATACTCATTGACTGCTGCTATACAGCTAGGACAATTCTTATTTAGTGCAGAATTGTTTACACAGATTTGTTCATGCTAGCTGAATCGGTTGCAGTTAATGCATTTGTTTTCATTCCCATTTCTACTTGGACATTCTTTGAAGTTATGGTTACCTGTACATACAGGACAAGTTTCTTCCCCTCTGCATACACTGTCCAATGTGGCTACATTTAAAACAACAAGTTAGTTTTATATAGTCTGCTGCATAACAAATGAGCCATCCTGTTTTCAATTTTGCCTCTAACAAGCATTTCCTATTTGGGAGCCTTCTTCTATTACTAAATGCCTGGCACTTCTATTTCCCTTGAATATGTATATTATATCTCCAGAATGCAAGTTTATTTCTGGATTCTAAGCAACAATAACGTCTTCAGCATTGTCTAAAGTCAGTTCCTCCTGGATTTTATAAATAGGTTTGGATTCCAGAGTTTAGGTATATTTGTTCACAACTGTTGGCAGCACTTGTCATTATGGCAGCATTAATCATCTCGATTTCATCCTTACTTTTAATCTCAATCAAAACTCTGCCATCTCGAAGCGATTTTAGTGAGAAAATTCCTAATACCATGTCAATGGGTCTTATTTTAGATTTAATTGCATTGTTTATCCTATCAGCTGGAAGATTTATTTACAACTTGACCATCATTTTATATCGTTTTTCCTTCTCATCAATCCTCGCAACTTCCGAGTAGAGCCTCTAATCGTTCCCACCTGATGTCATGTTCCTCCCAGCACAGCTAAGGCTGGTTCCTCCTACTTCATGGCCTTTTCTACTAGATGACTGAAGTTTATCTTCCTGCACTCTGATAACTCTGCCTTTGCCTCGCTCTGCCAGTTTTCTCTAACACTTTATTTTGCTCTGTTCTCTCATCTACGTTAACTTTTAAGTTGACAAATAGATTTCTAAGAGTGCTTATTGTTTCTAGAATTTGTTTCTTCAGTTCTTTCTTTATGTTTCCACTTAATTGAGTAGTACTCACAATGTTACTCAGTCCTGACTTGTTCCATCTGCCATCTTGTCTCTCCCTATCTCTATCTCTCTCTCCCCCATTGGAAATTTTACAGTTTCATGGTTTCACCAGGAGAAAACAGAGTTAATAGTTGCTATATACATTATCAAGTAAATGTGAATAGGTGTTACAATGTAAGATACTTTGAACTTAAATTATAATGGTTACAAAACTGAAAACCATTAAGTAAATTAGCATAAGAAATACATACAATAAATGTGATGATTAGAGTACATAATCTTTGTACAATAGCAAAGAAAATACAATCAGTTGTAAACATTATTGGGAACATTAGTAATGCTTACAGTTTATATATACAGATTACAAATTAATTAGATTAGTTTCTAAAATAATCAATAACCTCTTGCACGCTATAGAAGCTCTGCTCAATTATTTTTTTTTTTACTTCCTATCCTAAACTTTGTGTAGTTACTGTTATTAATGTTACTTCTGAAATGGTTGTACATACACATACATACCCTTGTGCTGAATAGAATTTACCTTTTTGGTTGTTCTGGCAGCCTTTTATTACTGTTTCTGGTACTATGTTTATAAACAATGCTGTTTGTACTAAATAAGTATGTATTGTTTCTTATAAAACAGACAGTTTCTAAAATATAAAGACTTGATAGTGTAAGAGTAGTATTTTGTTGAAAGTGTGGTTTAGATGACACTGTTCTCTGCAGTTTTAACATTAACCTAAATATTTTCTTTTGCATTATAAATAGTGTGCTTATTTCATTACTGGAACCCCAAATGGATGTACTATATATATGCAAGTGCAGTTTGCACATAGGAGAAATAAATTGTTTTTAGTGTTTGCAGATAAGTAATGTATAAGTCATATATAATAGGCTCTATTTATACTGGATGTGACATTCTTAATATGTCTTTTCCAGTCTAAGTGTTGATCAATTAATATTCCTAGAAATTTCGCTTCAGCAACATAGTGTATAGTTTCTTTATTACATATAATTTTTGGTCCTATTATTTTATTACTTCTATTCGAGTGCGTGATATGCATGCATTGCAACTTTTTCCCACTTAGGGCCAGTTGTACGAACTCGGAATAAACCTCTGTTAGTCATTATTCCATGGTTATGTGCAAAATTGTGTTGTACGACAGTGGAATAGAGACTATCAAGGGAATAAACATGGAATAACTTATTCCGTGATTCCTTGCGGGGATAAGCCGATATTCCGAGAATAGAGAATAAAAAGGAAAATGGCCGCTTGGGTATTCGGTACAATTTTGACGCATATTTGACCGATATAAATGATTCATTTCTTTATAATATGTTTTAAGGACATATTATACCTAAATACAATATTTTGTAGAGATAGTCTGATAAATGAACACGGCTATAATGAAATTAAAGCTGAGAAATGACATCACACAGACAAATTGATGGTTATAAGATAAATATGACAAGAAGATAGTTAAAATAAAGTTTCATTTATAAAACAGTAAAATCTACCTACAATATTATCATCAAAATACCTCTATTTTATGGAAACAATTAAATTTAATCCAACCCAAGATAAATATAAAATAGTGTAGTGCAGCAATTCACCAGCACAATATATAGCGTTGTAAAGAGTGAGGTTACGTTTTATTGACGAAATACAAAGGATAGGTTACTTCTAGGGTAATATGCTTCAAAACGTAAGATAACCACAAGTATTAATTTTAAAATGTTGAAAAAGCCATTACATACAGTGAAGCTGTCAATTTTATTAAAATCTGGACATCTATTTCCAACACTTGCTTCACTATACCATGACCAAGTGAAGCAAGTGTTGGTAATAGATGTCCAAATTTTAATAAAAACAAGTATTAATGTTAGCGACATTCTGTACTATATTCAGCTTTTGGAAGGTATGTGCAAGTTTAAAAACGATAACACTAAAAGCTTTATGATGTAGGGAGGAGATGCCCAGATTAAAAGACGCCATCAGAGCTCGTAAATCTAAATATATTATTTTACAATAAATTCATAATTTTTCGTATTATATGCTGTAGGTTTAACACATTAGAGACAATTTTGATTGAATAGAGAATACTTTCCCTAAAATATTATGTCCTCGGTTTTATTGGTTTGGTTGACAATTTCTAGCTGTTGTATTAAATATTGCCATCAGCAAAGTGCGAACTGTAATGGGAACGGTTTAATGTACTATTCGACATAACTACTAATATTTCTGTTGGTTAATAATACCTATATAGCAAATTTTTTCTACTTATCTTGGTGCAACGATTCAATTATACATATCTTAAGTTGATAGTGGCATTGGCAACACTAAAATGTAATTTTCAAAATTCACTTACTAAGTATTTTAATGAATAAAATACAGAAATGAGGCTAAGTATGTTTTGATCACCGAAACGGAAAGATGTCATATATCAGCACAAGATACAACTTTGCACATACGGTAAGGTTATATTCCATACTCCTAACCTATCACAAGAAGTCACAGTATACATATATGTTTATGTTTTGTAAAATGTATAGCAATTCTACATCCAAACACGCTTATGAACATTCATAGTTATTTCATAGTACTGTAAGTAGTTAAAATAAGAAATAATACATAGTTTAGGAACAGCTGATTGTAAAAGCAATGAAGTTTTCAGCAAAATAAAGCAGTAATTACGTATTAAGTTGGCCATGAATGACTGGCAATATAGCCAACATTAGTTTTAAATCTACAAACAGTCGAATAGATATCTAAGGAATAAAATTGCATCGTACAACTCGTCACCACATTTATACCATGAATAGTGTATTCCAAGAATAACTATTCCAGGATTTATTCCGAGTTCGTACAACCAACCCTTAGTAGGAATTTATTTGCTATTAACTATTTCTCCATACTTAACATTATATTATTTGCTTGAATTTGAAACTCAGTGGAATTACTGCCCTTGAAAATAAAATTACTATCATCTGCATATAGTACAGTCTTGACATATGGTATGTCAGCAGTCAGATCATGATGTACATAAACTAAAAAAAGTAAGGGGCCAAGATTTAAGCCTTGAGGAACCCCAATCTTATTGTCTTTATATTTGATTTTGAAGTCATTGTATCAGTAGTTACTACCGTAAATTGCCTGTCAGCTAGATAAGACTTAGAGCACTCATAATCTAGCCCTCGCACTCCATAGGCTTCCAGTTTTATGAGCAATATGTTACAGTCAACTAAATCAAAGGCTTTACTCAGGTCCATAAATATATCAACTGTCATATCAATTCCCTCCAATGTTCCCTTAGTGAATTCATAAAAGCAATTTAATATAGATTTGTTTTTTCGAAAGCCATTTTGTGTATCACTAAATACACACTTTTCCAAGAAGGCTGCAATTCTATTGTACATAATTGATTCCATAGTTTTAGAAAAACTTGATTGAATGGCAATGGGCCTATAATTGTTGACTATATTTATACTGTCTTTTTTTATATATAGGAACAATTTTTGCCAGTTTCATTTTATCTGGAAATATCCTGATAACCTGGAAGTATTACATATTTTCTATATGGGATTTAATATACTGTCCTTACCTGACTTAATTACATCTCATTAAATCTTGCTGAAAAGTTATTCTCTTTTTAATTAATTATTTTACTTATTTCATCTGTAGTGACTGGCTTTAAAAAAAATAGATTTTTCATTTCTTTTTAATTTAGAATATGAATTACTATTGTTTGAGTGTAGAATTGTTACTTTATCAGCAATATTGATGAAATGGTCATTGAAAATATTGGCAACTGTGACTGGGTTTTCAGCATTATGAGATTTTTTTACTATCATGGGGTATTTTATTAATGGCAGTTTCTTATTTTACTATGCTCTGCAGTGTCTTATTTTTGTTTGTTGACTTACTAATAAATGCGTCAACATAAAGTTTTTATTGCAGCCTTTGTAAGTGTATGAAAGATTTGCTTGTATTTTTAACACATTTAGTAAACTGTTCCAATTTTGTTAGTTTTGCAATGTTTCCTTTGACTCGAGGCTATAATTCCTTTTGTAATCCATGTTTTCTTAACATTCCACTTGTTATTTTTTATTGCCCTATATGGAAAAACTATGTTAAAATAGTGAGTAAAAGATGTAAGAAATTGTGGTATTTCATATTCACCGTGGACGCTTTTTACACATGTGGCCAATCTTCATTGGTTATCAGCGCATTAAAGTATGATATGTTTTGATTGGTAAAAATACATTTATATTGTACTTGTGGCTTGGGGTCATCACTGCTGTTAGGTGGTCAGAGTAGCCTGTATTGATGTTTCTGTGATTAAAGATCATACCTGCTTTATCAAGTACCATGGCATCAATTAATGTACTTGTGCTTTATGTTTCTCTGCTGGAATTTTCAACAATGTTTTCAACGTTATATGCACTAAGTAGGCTTTTTATTTTTTGTAATAGTGCACTATTTTGTATAAAGTCTATGTTAAATTGCCACATATTAAAACCGTTTTTTGCATGCTTTTTAAAGTTATTACTCATATATTCTAACTTGTCTAAAACTGTCATAAAATCTCCATTGGGTTATCAATACATAAATGCAATAAGGAATTTTAAATCACTAGTTTCTTCTATGGTGTGTTCAAACACCTTCTCCACATTCAAATCAGCTGTAATGCTAAGCCTTTTATATTTGATGCCCTTTTTGATTGCCCCCATGAGTATGCTTCTCCCTACAATATATGTGCTACTACAAAATTTGAGAGAATGATTGATACAGTTATTCTTGAGCCAATGCTTGGTGAAGCAGCAAACCTATATGTTTGCATTATTATTCACAAATATTTTGCTTCTGAAATCTTATTACTAAGACACTGAGTGTTATGATATATTATATTAAAGTTAGTATCACCTTTTCTTGCTATGAAGGAGTATGTTTATTATCACAGTGCTCAGGTGTAGCAATGTGTTTAGTTTCCTGCATCCACCACATGAGTTATTAGTTTCCCTGCTTTTGACTGATGCCCTCACACAGGAATGTCTGCTCCCTGGTGAGTCTGAATCCTGTATGCACCAGTTACCATCTAGTAGAACACACTTCCAGTATAGCACAGCCAGTCTAGTTCTGCATTAATTCTTCTCACTTTTTTCTTGGTCACTTCATGTCTGCACAGTATTCTACTGATTACAATTTTGGTCTCTGGGCTTTGCGTTCCACTTTTACTAATTATGTCCAAAGTATCACCCATAATTTCTTCTGCCATTATTTCTCTTTGGATATCATTAGTTCCCACATGGATGGCTACTATATCTGATTTTATTTCTCTTAATTTCACATTTTCAATTTCACTGCCTAATTCTTGTGCACGTATCCCCGGATAACAGCATGCATCACTGCATACATTCCCAGAAAATTTTAATAGTGAGTCCCCATTTCTTATACTATTTTCCATCACTTCATGTTCCCGATGACTCTTCTGTTCTTGTATAGTATCATACTCTTCATATAACTCGCTAAATCATTTGTGGTTGTTATTGTATTATCATATAGTCTACCTGTTACATTCACCATTTTCTTGGATTTCCTTCTTATGGTTGTGGCATATGTTTCCATTTCTGCCTGATGCTGAATTTCTTGTCTGAGCTTTCATTTCACTTAATACTTGGTCATTAGTTTTATCTCGTACACATTCAATAATGTTCCTTGCTCTGGGTTACTACATTACATGCCACCATGTAGTTTATGAGGACAACAGCAGTCACAAACACAACTTAAATTTCAAGACTATCTATATTTCCGTAATAAAATCGATGGTGGGCCTTGTTTGGAACCTGGCTTTATTTGGTGCGTACAAACTAGCAAAATGGTTAGTACAAAGATTCTCTTCACTCCTTAAGTATAAAGAATTCAGAAACCTAATAAAAAGAATAAATTTTGAAAACTCAAATCAGAAGACAGACTGGTTTCTTATGCTGTCACAGAATTGTTTCCAGCAGTCCAACAAACCAGCTTCTACTTCAGTTAAAGAAACAGATGTAACTCTAGGTGATAACTAAGTTCTATTTACATTATGTTACAAAGAGATGATGATGATGAAATTTTTACGTGTTGATGATAAATGATTTAGATGTGGTCACAGATGTAGTTGAGGTTCCTGTAATAGCCATGCAAGCCGCCGCTCTTTGGACTTTATTTAGTTGGTTTTTGGAGCTTCTTTGAAGGTCTTTAGGCCACCAAAAAAGCATTCCATAGCTTATAGATGGTATGATTATCCTGGTATATATAGCAGGCCTTAATCCCCATCTTTTGTCATGTGTGCATTTAATTATTTCAAAAGTTGTTTTTGCATGTTTTATTGTTTTCTTATAATGTTGATTCCAGTCTGCCCTGGTATCTAAATAGTTTCCCAGGTATTTGACGCCATCAGACATTTTAATTCCTTTACCTTGAAGATGTAAAGGTCCTAAACCCTTTATATTCTTCTTCTTGGAAAATGGTACTATGACTGTTTTCTGAGTTCTAATGCCTAGATCCTCATCATCAGTCCATTTTGTCACAGTGTTCAAAGCCAACTAAATGAGCACCCTGACAGTTCCTGTGTATTTTCCATGAACCATGATGATGATATCGTCAGCAAGGTCCATAATCTCAATGCATAGGCTGCTTACTTTATTAAGCAGCCCATCAACCACTAGGTTCCACAATCTGGGCGACAAAACTCCTCTCTGTGGACACTCACTCATGACCTCAGCAGCTGTGCTTGTATGGACTATTCTGCCTTTCAGCATACATTGAATCCACCTGATACAGGTTTTGTCAATGCCATGCTTCCTTGCAGCAATAGTTATGGCATTAAAGGAGGTATTATCAGTGTCAATGAAACTGCCTAATGTTACCTTTTTTTCCTGTATAGTCTTTTCCAGTCTATGTACAACCTGGAAAAGGGCAGTTTCTTGATCTGCCTGTTTGGTAGGCATGCTGATTCTCGTACAGAGGACATGTCTCAAAACACCTTCTTTTATGTGCCTGTCAACAGATCTGAGAATTACAGACATTAGGCTGATGGGTCTTGGGACTTTGTCAGGTATTTTTCCTGTATAGTCTTTTCCAGTCTATGTACAACCTGGAAAAGGGCAGTTTCTTGATCTGCCTGTTTGGTAGGCATGCTGATTCTCGTGCAGAGGACATGTCTCAAAGCACCGTCTTTTATGTGCCTGTCAAGAGATCTGAGAATTACAGACATTAGGCCTGATGGGTCTTGGGACTTTGTCAGGGCCACAGATTTTGGTATAAATCCATCCTAAGATACCTCCAGCACATTGGTATGTATCTTAATGCCAAACTTGCTCTTAGGATTCTTATCAAAATGTTTGATACTTCTTCAAATCCCCTCTGAAGCATCATGGCCATTATTCCATCTTTTCCTGGGGATTTGTATGGCTGGAATGAGAACACTGCCCATTTTCATTTTTCATAGTTGAAGATTTCCTTGGCGCCTTCCTAATCCACCTTGGATGTTTTCTTACCAGATAACTTCAGTCCCAGATTGTCCAATCCTCCTTGGGGTTCATCAATTATAATTGATCCAGGGAAGTGCACACATAGGAGCTCTTCCTCATTTCCTTTTCTGTTTTTGTATATTCTCATTTCTCAACTGGAGATTGCTGATGAAGTTTTGTGGATCCTTCCTAAGAACCTTCTGGAGTCTAGCACATTCTGGAGCCATTTCTATCTCCTCAAAGTGCTTTCTCCAGGAGTCTTTCTTGGCCTTCCTCAAAGCTTCATTACATTCTCTCAATAGCTTGCTATAAGCAGTCCATTGTTTTGTTCTTTTTGCAAAGTTGAAGGTTTTATGAAGCTTCTTCCTTTTACTAGCAAGGTCTTTATTCCACCAGGGCACATTCCTGATAGCCTGCCTTGTTTTCATTGGACAGTTATCATTGTAAGCTGAAATTACTGCATCCTGCAGGTGCTCTGTAGCAATTTC
This sequence comes from Hymenopus coronatus, assembly GCA_030762935.1. NCBI lineage: Eukaryota > Metazoa > Arthropoda > Insecta > Mantodea > Hymenopodidae > Hymenopus > Hymenopus coronatus. The sequence continues at coordinate 90,600,663 of CM060887.1, read as the reverse complement.
CAAATCTATGCAGTCACAAATATTATTGTCCATCTTATTCAGATTACTTGCCAGGTCTTCCCTATAGAATTCCCAACAAGCTCTTTTGGGATCCTAATAAATTTAGGACTGCATGGCATTACCTATTACCTATTAATTGGATGTACCTGTGGTCTGAAAAGCTTTTGTCCTCAATTACGTATCAGTTTTTGACAAAATTTCCCATATAAGTGCTAGTTATAGTTATGTGGATAACTTCCTACCTTCTTGTTGTTACGAAGGTAGGTCTGCTACCTACATTTAGTATTTCAAAATTATTTGATAAAATGAAAATGTATAGAGACTTACCTCTATCATTTGTATCTGTACTTCCTCACACAATGTGGTGGGAGCTGCAGACCCTCAGAGTTGCAGGTGTCTGCCAGCTATTCCAGTTCCTCGTAGGAGGTAAATTGGGGTCATCATAGGGGCAATCCGAATATGAACTCCCTCACTCCACTTTCCCCATTGACTTAATCTTCACTGCTGTTAAATCCCTGGAATAAAGGTTCATTAATGGCAATATATATAAATATGTGTGTGGGTGGATGGGTGTGTGCGTGCGTGCATGCATGCGTGAGTGCCATTTTTGACTAAAATGCAGGTTCTAGGAGTCTTGTCAGTTCTATCATACACTAATTTTCTGCCAGCCTCCTTGAGACCTTTTATATCCCCTTTATAAGACCAGGGTTCCTGCTACATAACAGGACTTCATCTTCGCACAGAGTGCAGCAGAAGCAGCTCTACTGTGATGAAGATTTACCTGCAGTCCCCTCATCATCCTGATCCTTAAGGGATTTGAAGGATACCCTCCCAAGTCCCCAATAAGACTTAAGGTTGGCTTTTTGGAGTGCCTTGTATGAACATGAATCGATCAAGAAAGCAAAGTTTGTCCCTTCTGGACCACTTTCTGCTCAAAGCAACCATTCCTCTGTTTTCAGCTCGGTTTCCCAAGTCTCTTGGTAACAAGTTTGCCTCAGAGTTATCTGGTATCCAGAATAGCACCTTGGGAGGTTCCTGGAGTTGACTACTTTCAAATGTGCTATCTGGTTAAACCAGTCTTTGGTGTGTTCATTTGCCCAGAGGACGACTTGCTGTACAAATTTGGTACTGATGAAATGTGGAGGAGGACTGTCTTTAGGAACCTCTACCACAGCTTGCTTCAGTTTTGTGTGACTTATGATCACCATCCTGACTCCAACTGTCACATCACAGTCTGTTCTGACTTACAACTCCTGTGTATTTTGGTCTCCCGCCTTACAGATTTTGGAGTGTTGGAATTTGAGTGGGGCCTTTTAACACCCCCACTAGGTCCAGTATTTTGTTTTCCTGGAGTGGTCCTCCTGGTCCCCTCCCTCATCTTCTTCTCTCTTAGAAGTATCTTCCTCTGTGCTCCTGAAGGTCTTTTGGTTTGCAGTACTGACAAACCTGCAGCAATCCTCAACAAATGTTTTGTTCTGTCAAGAGCTCCTTCATCACTTTCTTTTAAAATTTCTTTGTTACTTGTATGAGGGGAAAAACTGTCAACCCTGGCAGAGCCCTCTATTTTGTACTATAAAAAACAGATGTGTATAAGGAAATTACAAATTTTAGAACACAAACACTGAAATAATATATACACCAAGCATAAAACATAAAAGTGCTACAATTACATTGCAGATTCACCTATGAAAACAATTTGAAGGAAAACATTTAAATTCCTGAATTTAATGAGTATAAAACTCAGTTGCATGTGGTAGATTTAAAACAATACATACTAAAAATTCCAGCTTACTTGTGCAGTAAAAATTAACAGAAGGAAATGCACATTAAGCGTAAATGAGTAAAATTTAATATTATCAGGCAACAAAATTTGGAAACAATAGCTAGAAATAAGATGAAATTACTGATTAAATAGTTGAGCTATGTTGTCAAAATTACGCTTACAACACATTGGCTTATTACATTACAATTACTGTTCCTAAGTGTAAATTTTGTAAATAGCTGAACAATTTAAGTTGATACTGCTGATAAAATTAATAACTTTGTCACAAACATACTGGAAATAACAAATAAAATTAACAAGAAATTGAAAATAAATCATTAGCATGTAGGTGCACATTTATATTTATATAAGCACATACTAGATAGCACAGAAAAACATTACTTAATTACTTAATCAGAAAAGCATATACTCATAACAAAAAAAAAAAAAAAAAAAAAAATCTGATGTGTTCCATTCACATGACTTTCTCTACATCTCTGCAGCTAATTATTGTTAAAAAGCTCTTACTTCTATTTACTTCATGGTAATCAAGAAAAAATTAGCAGAAATAGTCATACTACTTGTTTCCTTGTAAGCAGAAGCAAAATAAGGGAGTACCATTGGTTAAAGTGATAGTCAAATGCTGGTTGCTATGTGACTGAAGCTCCGTTGTTTGTATGGAAAGGAGTTGATAAATTCCTGTATGACAAAAGTATGTTTTTCATAGCTGAAAACAAAAACAAGGGATATCTTAAAAACGATCAACTCCACGAAAAAAATGTATATAACATAAATTGTGTGTTTTAATGCGCCTTACATTTTCTGTGTGGTAAGTTTTTGTCCATCTCCTACGGTTTAGCAGTTATGCAAAAATCCATAAAATTCATTCAGAGTAAAGTAGTCTTCAGAGGCTATTCCCAAAAAATTCAAGATATACGTTTTATTTGTCAAGTAAGTATCTTAAATTTACGAGATTTTAATCAAAATCGTTAAGAGCCATTTTCAATAAAATCAAAATTTTCGAAATTTTTTCCATGTAAAGGGTGTTTTGGGGTGGGGGGATTTTCTTGAAAATCTTCATGTCGCATCCTTGGAAGATACCAAACTTAAATACCAAGTTTGGTTTTTAACAGTCTTTTCATTTTTGAGCTATGCTGCACGCACACACACACACACACTCACACTCACGCACGCACATGGACATTTTTCTAAAAATGTTTTTTTTTTTGATTCAGGGGGTCTCAAAACATATTTTCGGTGAAATCTCGTTATCGAATTTTTGGGTGCAATACAATACCTTCTCTATATACTATGTACATAGTTTGCATAGAGAAAGTAAAAAAAAAAGACAAACACAAACAACAACAATAACATGCTGTAATGGTTACCACTGCCTTAAGGCTTAAAGTAAAAATTATAATTACTAACAGTAAACGTAACAGTAAACAGAATATATAGGGATATGATATAGAAGGCAATGGAGGAAAAAGTTGAAATGTTGTTATGTAGTTTTTTATTATTTATTCTAATAAATATATTGTATAATAATGTAAAGCAAATATATAACATTAGAGTATGTAAGTGATAGATTAATTACTAGGTAAAACAAAAGAACAGGAAATCAATAAATTCTTGGTAATAAGAAGAAAATATCAAATATATTTTAAGGCAAATAAGTTTAAGAGTTGTTAAAACAAGTTACTGTTCCTCATTTAAGGTACTTGGGATGTCAGCCAGATAAGTTTTGGATTAATTTCTGAGCTTTCAACAATATCATCAGGGAACTGGAGACAAGCAGTTTTGGCAGCAGGGGAAGGCCTAACGACTGGCCAGTGGGGTTTGAGGAGGATGGGGCAAGTGGTTTTGAATTATAGGTATCCAGGTTTTGCTTCTTTTATCAGTTTGTCATATTATCGGGTAGATTTTTCTATTATTTTGGTGGATGAAAAATTGATCTTATGGCCAATATCATACCTATGTTATGCCACCTTGAACTTTTCTGTGTAGCCCAATCTTATGCAGCATTGGTGTTCTTTGATGTGCTGTTCCACAGGCCTCTCTATTTGGCAAAATCAAACAACATCTGGGCTCTCCATGCTGCTGGCATTTATAAAATTGTGTGCGAATGTGGCAATATTTATATTGGTGAGATGGGGAGGAACGAGGAAGAGCTACCCAGAAAAGCCTGCTGACAATACTGGCTATAACATCAATTTTTCATCTACCAAAATAATAGAAAAATCTACCCGATATTATGACAGACTGATAAAAGAAGTAATGTACATAAAAACAAACAAAAATAATTTTAACAGCCCACGAGGCGGTCCTTTGGCCTTACCATTGCCAGAGCAGCTTGCCTCCAGTTCCCTGATGATGGCAACAGAGTACATCATTGAAAGCTTGAAAACTAATCCAACACTTATCTGGCTGACATCTCAAGAAGAAATCATTAATATGATAAAACAGGAAAATGCACAGTTCAGTTGGAATTGAGCAGATCTATTTGGAGAGAGAGATGTTGGAATTTGGTTCTGCCGAGTAAAAGCACTACACAAACAAAAACATGTAGATTTGCAGTTAGGACCTAAATATGTGAGAATATCTAGGATGTTATTAAAACGAGCTAAGGAACAGCTTGCCTTTCATTCAAGAGCCACAAGTTCGAATCTCACTTAGAGTGAGTTACCTGGATAAGGTTTCTTTCGGGATTTTTCCCTTATCTTGAGAAGACAGATGTCAAGTAACTTTAAGCTCCATTGACCCTAGATCATTTGAACATAATTTTACCAGTTTCACTCATTGTCTATGACCAATCAGGTTAAAGCATAAACTTAAAACCCAAGGAACAAGTGGTTAGTCATAGAATTGACTTGGGAGCCTCAGAAACCTGTTGAGCTGCTCTTTCAGATCCTAAACTGCCAGTGTTCAAAGTTTGAGAGTTCAGTCAAAGAAATTATATTAAGCATAAATAAATTTGTATTTACCTTCTTATGTAGAGGATATCTTCTCATAATATTTAAAGATTCTCATGTCTTACTTTATTAGTAATTTTCTATACATGCGCTAATTAGTATAAATATTATTTTTACTTATATCACCATTATTGTTTATGTACCTATTTATTTCATTATTCATTTTTAGGAAATGGGCATTACAGCACAAGAAACTGTAATAGAAGATTCTGAAGATTTAGAAATGGGTGAAGATGGATCCTCAGATGGAAACACTGCTTCAACCTTATAATGGGCCATGTGATATGACATGGTTAACAGGGTAACAGATGTGTTGAGCTCGTATGCAACAGTTATTTATTTTTATTTCATAAAACATGAACAGTACATCTAAAACTGCAACAAAAGACTGTACAAAAAAAAATGATAAATGATTGTATACAACATGAAGACTGTAAAAATGTAGTGCTTAATGAGGTATTCCACATTATATTGTGGTAGCTCCAGCAACTGGAGCCCTATAATACTTTCTCATTTACACTTCTTCAAGTTAACCTTTAAAATATGCTAAACAAAACGAAAAGAAGTTAAAGAAAGAAACAAAACCAAAAAGGGAAAGCAAATTTTCAGTTTACCCCCTAACATTGATGCAACAAAACATGAATATAAATATTAATACCTAATTTATGTAAAAAATATTATGCTAACCCATTATTAGGAAACAGCAGAGTTAATTTTGTTTTGTTTCTTAACTTCTGTTTGTAACATGACTGCTGCATTTATTGTGATTCTCTTCCTGTTGGAAGCATCTGACCACCTCCTTTGTTTAATTAATATGTGGGCTTTCATGTTGGGCCCTCAGTAGAAAAGTAAAACAATTTTATATACTGTGATTATTGGTGGTGATAATGTTGCATGAGTGTGTATGAATGTACAAAATTAAAGTGCTTGAGAAATAAAAAGAAGCCATATGTATTTGAGTTTAAAATGTCATCCTTTTCCTAAGTCAAATTTGGAAACATATATAACTGCTGCAGACACTGTACCATATTGCATATAAATTATAAGTAGGAAAATATAAACATTTGGAAATCACATTATTTCTATAAACCTAAAAATTAATAAAAAATATGAAATACTTTAATTAGTTATACATTACTTACATAGACTTCCCTCCCATCTGCAGAAGGAACTTTAACTACATTGAATGAGTTGTTAGTCTGATATCCACAGGAAATTAAATTTGCATGGTTTTGCTTTAAATGTTCTTTAGGGAAATTGGGTGCTGTTGTGTGGCAGTCTTGGGGTTATGTGTACAAATAATTATCTGTAGCAGCACTTTCCATTTTAAGGATTGTCAACATTGTTGGTTTGCCAGAATTGTGATCAAATAACTGATACTTCAAGAACTAGGAGCTAGCAGACTAACCATCCAGCATCATATTAATCTTCCAGGACAATACAGTATTCGCATAAGATTGCACATTTAAAAAAATAAGCCAGTTGCCAGACTGCATTGTTGGGTTTGGTGAGTCAGGCCTCTCCAATTCATTATTCTTGCTCTTGATATCTTACCTGTCAAGAGTCTTCCATCCATACTTCTTCTCTCTTAAATCACAGTTAAAAATCCTGGATATATTGTACTTAGTCTATGAACTTTCTACCTGATTAGCAGATTTTTCAGAAGGCAACTACTGTGAAGTATCATTCAGAAAAAGAAGTGGAGAAAAATATAAATTCAATGCTTTTGTCCCCAACATGATGTTTTTTAAAGACTCTTATGTCAGTTGAAAAGGACGTTATTTGAAAACAAACCTTAATGTTATTCCATAAATTTGATCACCATATGATTTCCAAGCATCGAAAATGAACCACTTTCAGGAAAGTTTCCATTCAGTTGTATCTATTGTAAAGAAATGAATATATTCTGTTTTAAAATGTTTATATGCAGGTAATGCCCAAACTGAAATTGGAAGACAGTGAGTGCTGCTAATAAAAACCTAGATTTCAACATTAAGGATTGCTCTAACATATCTAGGAGGGACATAACACATTGAAATAAATCTAAACTTGAAGCCTAAGAAATACTGTGATGCTTCACATATCCATTCCACAAATTGTCATTAAGATTTAAACAAATGAAAGTGAATATCTTGGAAAAGTTAATATCACAAAATTGCAAAAGTATGTTTGGTGCTATTTTTTTTTTTTTTTACAAAGTTTACTCAAGTTTGATATTTTCATAAATACAATTTTTGCTTTATATAATGGTTTTGAAATGGGTAGAAACTTTAAAACACAAATGTTAATATCTCGGAAATGGTAAGAACTACGGAAAAAACAATAATTGTGTATTTTACTGAGCTCCACATTTTACCTTCAGTAGAATTTCCCCTATTGGTACCTTTCTATATTATATAGAATTATTACTAGTGAAAATAAGTTTATATTGCCAGAAATCTTAAGGTATACATTTTGTTTGTTGTCTTAACTTCTTCTTCTTTTTCTCTCCATTTCCTCAGTCCTATATTTCCTATACTTTGTCGAATCCCTATTTAGTTGAACTTCCCTCAAAGTTTTTCCTTTCTTATTCACTATTTTTTCTACATAACTGCTTGGTCAACCTTTCCCTCTGGCCTCCCACATCTGTTTTGGTTTCCTGTTCTCATCCATCCTATTTATGTATCCAAACCATCTTAAAACACTGTCTGTATCTTTTTTATTACTGGTAAGGATATTCCTTATTTGACAGTTGTTGTCTTAACACTTGTAATATATCATCATTTAATACAAATCATGTGTGCCATTTTACGAAACCTATTTTTTTTTCTTTGTAAAGGGTAGTCTTAGTTGTGGATATTTGCCTTGTACCCTTACAGGATACCTAACTTTAAGTAATGAGATTTGGTTTTCTGCAACTTTCAAAAATGTTTCTCTGCAAAGATAATTTTGATTGGGAGGATTTATCTGCAAATGTTCGCACTACAGTCTTGTAGGATACCTAACTTGAATATGAGATTTGGTATTTCTGCAAGTTTTAGTGTTTGAGTCATGTTGTTAACCACATGCAGACACACACAAAGACCTTTTTCCAATTTTTTTTTTTTTTTTTATTCTGGGGGCTATATATCTGCTAAAATCTTGTCACCTAATTTTTGTACAAATGTAATACTTTCTCTGCCTATTGTCCATTCGTACCTGAGCAGAGAAAGTAAAATAGAATTTGTTGAAACATTGAATGCAAGTATTCCAGCTTTAATCAAAAGTAACCTTCCTAACAGTCTTGAATCAAGAAATAAACCTGGAATAACAATAAAATTCAATGCTCTTTAGATTTGGGGATATTTCACTTTGAAAGAAAGTGAAATATCCTATTTTAATATTCAATAATAATTATTATACCTACTCACCAAAGTTGCAACTCAAAAGTAGCATGATTCATAAATAAAGCGAAACTGCACAAATGTTTTACGAGAATCACACACCTCCATTATGGTTGTTAAGTGTTCATTAAAAACAGAAGTATATAACTATAGAAGAGCATGCAAAATCCATACATCCCCCCCCATTTTTATTTCTTTGGGCAAATACTGATTTAAATAGATTTGTTGCATTAGTTTTCTGTTGCACAGGTGTTTGACAAATGGCAGCGAGATTTATCACAAAGAGAGTTTTGCCATGCCTTTCTATCTTCTCTTACCCCATTCTTCCCCCAACATACTTATCATACACCTTGATGATAGTTACAATGCAACTGCGAAACAAAACTGTCACCTGCAGATAGTCAGAAAATAAAATTGTAATATAATGTTGAAAATACAATTGGAGGTTTCGAAAAATTGATAGGGAGTGTACAAACCTGCAACATCCTTGAGGAACTGCCCCTCTGCCAGCATATCATTAATGGGACATAATTCTTCAACAGTGATAAGCATATTCTATCCCTATTATGTGCTAAATTAAAATTCTTCTAAAAACCTAGTACTTAAAAAGCACCCAAGATGGTGATTAGTTTTTGCTAAAATAGGTAACAATGGAAAATTAGTAATAACTGTAAACTTACATTTTTAATTATACTTTCAACACAAAAAACAAAGTGTCATTTTCACATTGTCATTATGAATATTAGTTTGCCTATCTACTATACAGTCCAACCTTTCAAGGAGCTTCTTTACCTGCAAAATTATCATTTCTGTATCATCAATTAATTTCCATTTGTCAATCTTCAGTTTCTTTGTCCATGGACAATGTCTGCAGTGGATTTTTTGCTATTTCATTCCTTTTGCTTGTTGCTTTTCTTAAGCATTTGTGTACATTTGCAGTGCTTTTTAGATGTGTCTTTGCATTCTCAATTATTAATCTGTTCATTACAGTATTTTATATTTTGTACACTATACAAAATATAAAAGACATATTATTCAACTCTGGAATGAAATGTCATCACTTAACTGCAACAATAAATGAAAGAAATGTTATAATCAGGTAAAGATTACCAATCAAAATAGTACTGAACAAAGCTGTTTCTTCTAATTTAGTTGTTAATGCAGTATGCCATACAACTGCTGTTGCCACATGGCTTATGCTTCTCTTCAATAGAATGGGAATAAAATAAATTTGAACACCAAATCAAAGTAATTTATATGAGAAAAACTAAAAAGCTGTGCAAAACTATGAAATTTAGGCAAACTGCTGTGTGAATTATGCTCTAGTTTTGAGTTACTGTAGATAAAAGTGGGGGAGTGATAGTATAAACCCAGAAGATTACTAAATATGAGTCTAAGCAAATTGATTTTAATCATTCTGAGGAAATGTGCTAGGAACTGTTAGGAGCTTAATTTAACATAAGGAAAGCTCATTGTATAAGGAGGTAGCAGTTCACTAAAAGTAGATAAAAAACATTTTAAGGAATTTAAGAGAGTTATATCTAAATAATGTGGCAAAAAATAAGAACATTATTGTGATAGGAGACATCAATATAGGTATCCTAGAAGAGTATAAAGAAAACTGTACTGATAGAAGTAACAAAGAGAAATAGGTTGCCTGATAACGTGTCTGCTGCCTCACATTCAAAAGGTCGTGAGTTCAGATTTCGCTTAAGGGGAGTTGCCCAGATAAGGTTTTTTTCAGGGTTTTCCCTTGTTCTGAGAAGACAAATGTCGAGTAACTTTAAGCTCCATGGACCCTGAGATCATTTGAGCATCATTTCACCAATTTCATTCATCGTCCGACATGACCAACCAGGTTAAAAGACATTAAACCTCAAAAAAAAAAAAAAGAGAGGAGTATAGAAACTGTACTGATAGAAGTAATAAAGAGGAGTAAACAAAGATTTTAAAAGTATCCATATTTTAAAAAACTACAGTTTAAATAGATTTAAAGACAGAATGTATAAATGGCTGATAGAATACCCATGCTATAGTTTACAGGAGTGTCAGAATGAAGTGTGTCGGATGTCTTGTACATAGTCTATAAGTATATAGTCTATAAGTATATAGTTTCTAAGCTCTATTTAGGATGTAGGACAAAGTCTATTGTAATTCATGTAATTACCTAATGACGGATAATAAATTATTATTATTATTATTATTATTATTATTATTATTATTATTATTATTATTATTATTATTATTTAGTATGTATATATATACATATATACATACTACATATGGTACTGCAGGTGATGATACTGGTGATACATGGAATATGGAGCACTGGTGGAATGCAATGACGTAGGAAACTGGAGAAACCCACCCCTGCACCACTTTGTCCACCAAAAATCCCACATGCAGTTGCCTGGATTGAACCCAGGCCGCTTTGGTGAGAAGTGAGTGATCTAACCACTTGACTATGGCATGGCCAGGAAGAACTTGCAGCCACTTTGATCAATTAATAGGTGAAACAACAATACATTAAGGAAAAAAATAAAAAGAAGAATAAACAACTAATTAGAGTAAAAATTGATAAATTTATGACATAAAACATTCACCTTTTAAATTTCCTGGAACATCTTTGGAGGCTAGTTTCCATCTGTAGAGGTACTAGTGGTGGTTCTAGGAACTTGTACAACAGGTTGCTCTAAGGATATCAAATTTGAAGACTCTGGTCTTGTTTTTCCAGAAGACACGTTGACAATTCTTCCTTTCCTTGATCTTCAAGGGTCTTCAATTTGGATATTTCCCAGAGTGATCAGTTGGAATCTGGAATAATATGCCTTGGTACCTAATTTCTAAAACCAGGTCATGTATTCCATATTATTTATTAATTTTATACATTTCAGTACACTAATATAATTTTACATATATACATTATTATTATACTATACAAAACTACAATACACTACAAAACAAAGTAATACACATACATAAAGCACAAACATTTCACAAATGTATTAATTAATAATTACTTTATTTTATTATATTAATATGGATTGGGGATAGGAGAACATTCTTTTGGAATTATGGTGTGAAATGGGCTAACTGAAAGTACAAATGAGGATACTGACATCATAGTTAGGCTACATCTTATACAAATGTAAAAAAAAAGTGGTGGGGGGTGGGGTAAAAATTTACTATAAGGAAGCCTAAAAACCTGGTAGGCTTTTAAATGTAAAAAGAAGCTAGTAACAGTGAAGAATAACACAAATATTAATATAAAAATAATAGTTGCAACAAATCTTCACTTATCTTTTGGAATCCTTGCAAGGATTCCAAAAGATAAGTGAAGATTTGTTGCAACTATTATTTTTATATTAATACTGGTAGGCTTTGTTGCCTAAAATCCCTAGTCCCTACTGTAGGAAAACTTTATAAAGGTTTTATGTAGAATGTACATTTAGTTCACATATGTATTCAGTTTATTCCATCTGGTGCAAAGAAAATGACCTACCAATATGCTCAAGAGCTTTTTTAACAGAAACATTGCAAAAGCACAACATTGCCAGCCATAAGCCACAAAAGGATCAATGTGACCTATGTTGTCAAAACTGGTACAGTAACTGATGAAGTATAAGAAAGCTTATTGCCAAAATCTAGCTAAAGATTCTGCATATGCAGAAAGGTTAGTGTTAACTATGAACCTCCAAAGCGTTTTACTTTGCCCTAAGTAACCAGTCTCTAGTGTTTAAATAATAGTTTGAATTACACTTACTCAGTTAATGATAGATTACCCAATACATACTGTTAGGGGTACAAATCCAGATATTTCTATTGGGAATTAAGAACAGTATAATGAACAAAATTACATCAACATTTACTTCATTTGCAGACTTAAATTTTTACTTGTTAAGAGTAGTATGTTTTCAAGTTGGTTAGTACCTTCAAGTAGATGTGATACATGCAAGACATGTTTTTGTTTTCCTTGAGATCACAAGTTGGAAGGCAGGCCTTGCTGTGAAAGTCTTATACTAGAACTAAGCTTGAATGTTTTCTGCAAGGCCAATGACCCCACACTACTTAGACAAGCAGGTCATAACACAGTGAGTAAAATGTATGGAACCTGTAACCCCGCTGTTGTAATTCTATCAAGTGATATTTATTTATTATATTATTCAAATTGAGTAGGTTTTGAATTAAACAATACAGGAGGCTACTTCAATATGTGACTTTGGATTGAACAAATACAGACAAAAGGTAAGCTAACAATGCTTACTTCATTGCAAAATCTTTCTGAAAATAATTAGTCATGGCACAACTTACAGAAAGACAACAAATTGAAATACTAATGATGATCGGATATGGTGATAGGAAGAGGACCCAAGAAGAGGTTTGCGCTTTGTTTAATGAAATGCATCCAGAACGAAGGATTACTCATTCTACAGTAAGCAAAATTTTGAAAAAATTCAATGAAACTGGAAGTGTTAAAAATAAGGCAAAGTCTGGAAGATCAAAACTAGTTACAGGTGGTGATAAAGCTCTTGATGTTTTAATATCAGTGGAAGAAAACCCACATTTATCTACTCACCAGCTTGCAATGGAAGTCCATATGCAACTTATTGAAGACAGTCAAATGACACCCATACAAGGTACAGCTGCTGAAGACTCAGTTTGCTGAATGACATGCTCAATCAGAACCCTAACACCGTGAATAGATTGTGTTCTCTGATGAAGCTACATTCTGTCTAAATGGGAAGGTAAACTGTCACTATTGGCCTACAGAGAATTCCCATACACAATGTCCACAAAAAGTAAATGTGTGGGCTGATAGGCCCATTTTACATTGATGCCAGCTTAAATTCTGAAGTGTATTTACGCCTTCTACAAAATGAAATAATTCCTGCTTATTCTACTTTATTCCCTGATGTCTTATTCCAGTAAAATGATGCCCCTGCACATTATGGAAGGAAGGTGTTGAATTACCTAAATCATGAATTTCCAGGAAGATGGATTGAAAAAAGAGGAAGTATTGAAGGGCTGCCAAGATCTCCTGACTGAACCCCTTAGAGTTTTTCTTGTGGGGATATTTGAAGTGGAGGGTTTACATGTACCAAATAAGAGATCTTGAAGATTTAAAGTGATGAATTGGGCAAGAAATGCAGCTGGTCAGGCAAACAGTGTTGCTGGAAACATTATCTAATTTCAAAGACAGACTTTGGCATTGTTTGGCAGTAAATGGAGTGAATTCATCATGTGTTGCAACACAGCACGACTAATTTTGTTATGAATGTGTTTTCTGTTTAAATTTCATGTGATGTAATATGTCCTAATAAATTTAAATTACAGTTCAAAAAAGATCTACCTGTACATTCCGAGACCTGAGGACCAAAAAATGGAGAAAAAAAATGTTGCCATTTAAAAAAAAATTCATGCCCTATTTACAATCATAGTAATATGAAAACATGTTACAGCTTTTCTAAAAAATATCACGTCACAAAACTATAACAACAAAGTTACAAGCATTATTCCATATGTTCTAGTCACCCTGTATATTGAATTGTGAAAACGTGGAAGAAAAACAGATAGTCTATAACAGTGTTGGGCAAAGTTTTTAAGGGAAGAGCCAGATAAAATAAAAAAATTATCCAGGCGGGCCAAAAAAAGATGGTGCAAAACACATTTTTATAACTGATAAACTTTATTTTTGAATTTTGCATCACACACAACTTATATTATATACCAAAATGATAAAAAGCTTAGGAAAAAAGCTACAAACATTTATTATTCTTTAGAAAAGTATGAAGTATGTGACAGATGAAATTGTGACTGAGCTTCTAAAAATGGTTCATAATCTGGTAGAAACTGGGTTGAGTTGATTCATAGTAGCAAAGCTAAATGCTGGTAATCACTCGGTTTCTAATGCTGTTTTTGCAAAACTTCAGAATAGAAAACATGTGTTCTCAGATGTAGGAAGATGCAAACATCACAATTATCTTCTGAGTGTGAGATTTCAAGTTTGGGAAACTTGATTTTGACAGAACTCTATATTAGAAACGTTGTGAAATAGTTTCCTCAATTCAGTGTTACATTGCAACTCAATCAGTTCGAGCAGCAATTCTGCTTTGATTGATTCCCAATTCAGATTAAATGGCATGCTAAAAATGCTCAGGTCCTGTTCAATAAATTTGAAGTCTTGGAATCTTCGTTCAAATTCTTCATGAAGACATTTCACACTTTTCTCATACCTCTTAAGTTTGTCTTCCCTAACTGCAATAATTTTTAATCTTGGAAAATGAGTAAAGTCTTTCTTGAGTAGTTGTTTGGAAAATAGATTCAATTGCATTCTGAAACCCCTGATATGACCCAAAATATCATGGATTCATTGATTTCTTCCCTGGAGAGGTTGAGGTTCAATTTGTTGATGTCACTTAGAAGATCTGTAAAAAAAATGAAAAGTCTGAAAGCCATATAATATCATTCAAATGTCCACACTCGTCCATTCCTTTTTCCATAATGAAAGAGATTATTTCAACTTTTAGATCTGAAACTCATTGGAAAGCCCCTCCTGTACGTACTCTAATGTAGCAGACTGCAATGAGTCAAGAAATTGTCTGTGATTTAGTGCTCAAGAATGAATACTATTAACAAGCACATCTAGAACAGAACTTCCTGATGTGTAGCACAACTTCGTTCCCAGGAACTGATTCATTAAATATGCCTGCAAAGCCAGATTTCCTCACTGTCATATTTAGTGCTCCATCAGTAGTATAGTTACAAATATTGGTCAACGATAGTTTCAAGAAATTCTCAAAAAATGTCTGATCCTTTTGTCACTCTCTTTAATGAATGCATGCAAGCTAATTCCTCAGTTATACCTCTTAAAAATATCAGTAACTGAGTGAGGTTGCATGCAAATTCAGTTAATATTAGATGTGATTATACTGCAACGAGAAGAAAACCATTATTCTATTCTAACTACGCAGAAAATACATTTTGTTCTATGTAATTATAGGGTTATTCACAAGCCCAAAGGGCTGCACTTGGCCCATGACTGGTCTGTAATGATAGATGTTCATTTCACTGTGTAGCTGTGCAAAATACATCAGATAGTAAATTATGTGATTAGTTTGTGAGAACTGTTAGAGAAAGAGAAGAAACTGTAACGCATCAAAGTGAATACACTTTAAGGTACCATTTATCAAAATACCTGTATCTTAGCACCCTGTATGTTTGACACAAGGCTAACAGGGAATGTTTTCTGTTACACATGATGAGTTCACATCACTATAACAGAATTTGTTAAGAGTTATGACTCTACATACAAGAACATTACATTGTTGTAACTATCAGAATTAAAACAAGAACATTAAGTGCTGTTACAAGAATGAAAGTCCATTGCCACTGAGCACTTACTTGTATTTAGAAAAGGGACATACAATGATGGAAGTGACACTGCTCATGCAGATTTGGAACACTATTTCAAACTATACATTGATTGCTGGGCAAGAATAAGGCAAGCAAGACCAAAGCAGCCTTTTTCATGAATTAAGAGATGCTAATGTTAATTCTTGAGACTTTGAGGCCAGTGAAAATAACAGGAAATGTTAAGTAACTGATATTCGTCAATTTAAATGCATGTCAAAAGAAGAAATCATGTTCACACTTACACCCACAGGAAATTGGAAGAAACTTCCACAAAGACAAAAAATTATTGTTTCATTGTTAGTTTAGTAACAAGCACCAAAGTTTATACCAATAAATGAATCTAAATTCAAGCATCTCCAAGAACTCAAGTCAGTAATTGAAACAAACCACCATATGCATTATGACTTACTGAAGTTCAAACCAGACAAAATAGAGAACTGAAATTGTAACAAATTTTAATATAAAATTACGTCACTCATTTCTTGTTTATTTTTGTATAGTTTTAGTATTATATTATTCCTATTAAGATTAAAATAATAAACTATATTCATTTATTTACATAGATATATGATTCAACTATAACTGTATTACATAAATTTGTGTTAGAAACATAACCTAAGCGTATAAAAATAGCTGCTATTGGTCTCAGCTGTTAGAAATAATACAAAATTCAAACTTTGCACAGAATGAATTTTCAAGTTTGTTGTTTGTTTGATTGTTTAAAAACTATTCAGAGTGATTGTTGTAGCATAGTATTCATGTTTAAATTGCATGTAAATTATAAAGAAATAATTTATTACATTTAATTTAAAAAAATGTTATAAAACATCTAAAAAAATTAGTTTTCCCTGTTTAAAACCTCCCATATTCTCTGCAATAATGCAAATAACAAGTAAAAATCTCCTATGTGATTTAAAATTAACTTTTTTCAATATGTTTACAGGTTTGAATTTCAGGTTTTAAATCTGAGCTAATTGAGAATGTATTTATGCCATTAAACATGTATCTAACTTTCACTTTAAGAGAAATTCATCCCCCCCCCCCTTTTATTAAATTATTGAACATTTTTTCATCTGTATACAGCACATATGGATGTTACTTTGAAATTACACTATGCATACCACGTGGTTTGACTGAACATGTCAGTGATGTTTTTTAGAATCTTAAGTTTCCACAGCCAAAACAATAGTATTTTAGGGTGAAAACTTGCCTACAGCAGTTTGCACTTTAAGACTCATTTAGAATTTAAACTAATAAGTTTGTTCTAATGGTGATCTCCTTCTGGTGTCTCGAATTGATTAGTCTAAATGAAAATAACTATTCCTATTCCAGCACTTCTGTAGGGATACTTCGCTATATACTGGTATCTCAGATTGATTAGTCTAAATGAAAATAACTATTCCTATTCCAGCACTTCAGTAGGAACACTTCGCTATATTCTGGTATCTCAGGTTGATTAGTCTAAATGAAAATAACTATTCCTATCGAAACAATACTTCCAGCACTTCTGTAGGAATACTTCGCTATATTCTGGTATCTCAGATTGATTAGTCTAAATGAAAATAACTATTCCTATTCCAGCACTTCTGTAGGAATACTTTGCTATATTCTGGTATCTCAGATTGATTAGTCTAAATGAAAATAACTATTCCTATTGGAATAATACTTCCAGCACTTGTATAGGAATACTTCTCTATATTCTGGTATCTCAGATTGATTAGTCTAAATGAAAATAACTATTCCTATTCCAGCACTTCTGTAGGAATACTTCGCTATATTCTGGTATCTCAGATTGATTAGTCTAAATGAAAATAACTATTCCTATCGAAATAATACTTCCAGCACTTGTATAGGAATACTTCACTATATTCTGGTATCTCAGATTGATTAGTCTAAATGAAAATAACTATTCCCATTGGAATAATACTTCCAGCACTTGTATAGGAATACTTCACTATATTCTGGTATCTCAGATTGATTAGTCTAAATGAAAATAACTATTCCTATCGGAATAATACTTCCAGCACTTCTGTAGGAAAACTTCACTATATTCTGGTATCTCAGATTGATTAGTCTAAATGAAAGTAACTATTCCTATTCCAGCACTTCTGTAGGAATACTTCGCTATATTCTGGTATCTCAGGTTGATTAGTCTAAATGAAAATAACTATTCCTATCGAAATAATACTTCCAGCACTTCTGTAGGAATACTTCGCTATATACTGAATATTGAAACATTGAAATGTTGCTGAATAGGCAAGATTACAAACACTTTTACAATGAACTTTGGTTTCTGTTCGCAAGACCAATACTTGGTTGAGCATGCATAGAAGCAACTCAAGCGTTACTTACCTCCCGGTATGCAACTCGCCATGAAAAAACAAATGAACATTTCTTTTGCCTTTCAATTAATCATGGGAGTAACAGCCTGTGAGCTCACACATCCAACGGAACACTAAGACAATAACTTTGTTGTGAACAGAAGTTTGAGGATATGGTGGCCACAAGTAGTCACCCATCGACATTGAGATGCATCGTAGGAAATGGAATTGGATTGGGCATGTATTACGATGAGATAAAGACAACATTGCAACCCACAAGGTAGCAGGAGAAGCAGGAGAAGAAGCACGTGGAGGAGGAGTGTGATAGCAGAAGGGATCGAGAGAGGAGGGAAGACCTAGATCAAGATCAGGACGATGGCGCAGAATAGAGTCCAATGGCATTGATGCCCTCTGCTCCACTTACGAGATACAGGAAATAAATTAAACAAATTTGCTGCTCAAACCTTTGCATACAGACTGTGAAACGTTTTCATTTCAGTTATAAAAAATCTGATGTGTTCCACTCACATGACTTTCTCTACATTCCTGCAACAAATTATTGTTAAAAAGCTCATCCAAAATAAGCAGAAATAGTCTTATTACTTGCTTCCTTGTAAGTAGAAGCGAAATAAGGGAGTACCATAGGTTAAAGTAACAGTCAAAAGCTGGTTGCTATGTGACTGGAGTTCCTTTGTTGTATGGACAGGAGTTGACAAATTCCCACATGAGAAAAGTATAAGTTTTTCAAGACTGAAACCAAAAGCAAGGAATATCTCAAAAACGATCAACTGCAAGAAAAAAATGTGTCTAACATAAATTGTGTGTTTTAATGTGCTTTACATTTTTTGTGTGGTAAGTTTTTGTCTATCTCTCACAGTTTAGCAGATATGCAAAATTCCTCAAGAATAAAGTAGTCTTCAGAGGCTATTCTAAAATTCAAGATATACATTTTATTTGTCAGGTAATATACAATAGGAGAGGTAGGGGGATTTCCTTGAAAATCTTCATGTCGCATTCTTGGAAGATACCAAACCTAAATACCAAATTTTGTTTTTAATGGACTTTTCGTTTTTGAGCTACGCTGTCCACAGACACACACATGGACCTTTTCGTAAAAATGCTTTTTTTTTTGATTCAGGGGGACCCAAAACATGCATTTCCGGTAAAATCTTGGTATTGAATTTTTTGGTGGAATACAATACCTTCTCTATACACTATGTACATAGTTTGTATAGAGAAAGTAAAAAGAATAGTAAATATATTTCATTACTAGGTAAGGATTCATATAGTTATAAAGTAAGACCTTTATTTTAACATTCTCCTATCTGCAGCAAAACTCTGGATATAACTTTTGAGTCTCACACTACAATCAATTCTCGATTCCATCTGCATAGTTGTAAAACAATAAAACCCAAGAGCAAGCTTCGCCAGGACTGGAATCGTTTAACAATGAACAAAATTTTAAGCACTTCAAAATTCTTCACTTTCTCCTCATTTTACAACTGTCTCTTAATTTTTTTTTTTTGACAAAATAAAACAAAAAACATGTTAGAAGAAAGGAACACATGAGAAACATCATACTCAAATATATAGACATTGCCCAATATTTTTGGATAGAGAATCACAAATTAGAACCAGAAATAAAATTGATCAAACACTTAAAGCAACCTCTAAGAACTAAACAAGTGGGAAAACATCTTTATTCATAAATGTAGGAAATCTCATAAATTTTGAGATTCCTGCCGTAGATGACATCATGTGGCTAACAGAGACAAGAGAGGTAGCACAACTCTTAGCTGAAGGAGGCACAACACGGTAGCAGCAATCGACAAATTAACTGAAGATAGGAAGGATGCTCTCTTAAAAATGATCAACATGTAAGTGGAAAATTGAAAGTGTTTAAAATGTTGACTCAATTGTTAAACAATTCCATTCTAATGGTGCTCCACCATATATTAATACTCCTAATTATTTATTTGGTCAGGACTTTTCAAAAATTACTGGCTTCCACATTATTTGTTGTTCAGATGTCTGGGGATTATTTGCAGAGGTTGGTTATGATTGTGAAAAATGATGTGCATGTTGGCTGCTCTGTGAGAAGCAATAGAGCTCGTAGTCATCTGTTCTTTCTGTCTGTGCATGTGCATTGATGAACCTTTGCTCACCTCCTCATGTCACATGTTCGAAAGTATTCCCAAAATTTGGAATGGAGGTGATAGAAACAGAAACAAAGACAGAAATGAAATCCAGAATAGAGAAAATCTATCTGTCTGTCTCGTGCTCATCATATTTGAATTATAGTGTACACAAAGGTCAGTAATGATAACATTAATACATCAGAGCAATAGTGTTAAGTTGTATCATATCTATGCTTACAGTGTTCAAAAAACATTACAAAAGGACTGTTTGATTAAGAACTCCTTTACATGTTTTATAAACTGACCATTATTGCAGCTGTTTATTTTACAAGTAATTAAGTTATAAGTTTGTATGCCTTTGTGGAGTATTGGGTTAATCATTTTTGTTATTTTAGTTGCCTGTATATGTATTTTATTACTGTTTCTAGTGACATGCTTATGTTTCAAATTATTAGTACTAATAGGTGAATGTTATTTCTAATAAAAGCATACTCTTTCTAATATATACAGACATGGTAGAATAAGAATGCTATTTTATCTAAAATACTGTTTACATGGTATGTTCCTCTTTAAATTTAACATGTGTCTAATGATATATTTCCTGTGCTATACACAGATTACCTAATTCATTACCAGATCCTCAAATGAATATACTGTATCAGAGTGTAGATTGTACATAGAAAGAGTATATAACTTTTATAGTGTGTAGAAGACAGATACAGTGGCCGCAATGGAAATCTTTACATTTTAAACGCAAGGAAAATCTGTCTCTTCTCCCACCACTATACGAAAAATCTGATGTGTTACACTCACATGACTTTCTCTAGTTGCTCTACAAAACTCCTACAAAAGATTATTCTTCTTTGTATACAATGCTAATGAAGATAAATGTTAGCAGAATGTTATTACTTAGTTCCTTATAAGTAGAAGGGAATAAGGGAGTGCACTATGCTAAAGTGATTGTCAAATGTTTTAAAAACTATCGTTATGCGATTGTCATTGCAAATTACTTCTTTCCTTGGCCAGGAGTAGAACAATAGAAAAACAGACACTTCCTGTGTGAGAAGAGTTAAGTACTTCACAATTGAAACCAATAACAAGGAATATCTCGAAAACGGTTACCTCCACAACAAAAACGCAAGGGACGAAAATTGTGTTTTTTGTCATGAGGTACATTTTTGGTGCAGTACATTTTTTTCTATCTCTTACGGTTTAGCAGCGAAGCAAAATTCAGCAAAATTCATCCAGAATAAAGAGGTCTTCAGAGGCTATTCCCCAAAAATTTGAGATATACATTTTATTTTGGACATAAATAGCTTTAATATACAGGATTTTAATCAAAATCGTTAGAACCATTTTTAAGAAAATCAAAATTTTCAAACATTTTTCCATCTAAAGGGTAGTTTGTGGTGGGGGGATTTTTTTGAAAATCTTCATGTCGCATCCTTGTAAGATACTAAGCCTAAATACCAAGTTTGGTGTTTAACAGTCTTTTTGTTTTGGGGCTATGCTGTTCACACACGCACACACACCTTTTTTTAAAAATGCTTTTTTCGGACTCAGGGGACTCCAAAACATATATTTCCGGTGAAATCTCGGTATCGAATTTTTGGGTGCATTACAATACCTTCTCTATCCTTATGTAGTACATATGGGGCTAGAGAGCTGGCAGAGCTGCAAATCACGTGATTCTCTAATGTACAGCAGCAACTTGCTTACATTACCAGTCTGCCTCTGATATTTGTTGTACAATGATTTGTTTACTGTGTGTTTTCATCCAATTTTTAATCTGAGTGCTGCTTTTGAAGGTGTATGTTTCTGTATCTAATACACAAAATGGGACCCAAGAAGCTCACTTCTGAGGAGAAGACTCATGCTTTAACTCTGTTAGAGGTAGGCTACCTCAGTAATTTGTGTAGCTGCTGATCTAAAGGTTTTTACAACCTAAAAAAGCAGCAACACCTTTGCCATGTGGCACCACACTGAATCGAAAAACAGGCTCAGGTGGTAAAAGAAAGGACTGATGACCTTCTAAAACGTGAAGTGATGGCTAATCCATGGATTACAGTGGCCAGGTTAAAGAAGAATCATCCAGACCTGCTCAATCTGGACCATTCAGCATCAGCTACAAAAAGACCTAGGTTTACCAGTTCAGTGTGCTGCCAAGAAGCTTCTTCTATCTGAAGCTCTGACAAAGAAATTAGTAAATTTCTGCTAAACATATCAGCACTGGGCATCAGAGGACTGGCACAAAGTAATGTTTTCTGATGTAAGCACTTTCAAATTGGTCAGAGGAAAGTCCAAAAAGGTGAGAAGGCCAAAAAATATGTCAAGGTATGATCCAAAGTTGACCGTCAAAACTGTTAAACATCCAGAAAGTGTGATGGTATGGGGTGCCTTTAGTGGTAATTATGGTAGAGGTGGCTTGTACTTTCCCCCTAAGAACATAACAATGAAGGGAAGTAATTATTCAGAAGTGTTGCAACAGCATTTGGTCACATCAGTGTCAGTGTATGATGGTGCCCCTGCTCATAGAACAAAGATGGTTCAGAAGTTCCTAAAAGACATAATATACCTGTACTTGACTGGCCTGGTAACTCTCCTCACCTAAATCCAATAGAAAATGCTTGGGATCAAATGAAAGATAAAATAGAAGAGCTGCAACCATCAAATATTAAGGAGCTGTTGAATAAGATATGGATGGAAATGGACAAAAACTATTTTGAAAATCTAGCAGACTCGATGCCTAGGAGACTTATGAAATTGTTACAAGTTAAGGGAAATATGACCAAGTACTAATTGTAGAGAGAAGTTAAAAATAAAACCATGTAAAGTCAGTGTTTGTTGTTTTTATTGCCATGTAAAGATTTCCATTGCTGTAACTGTATATTTTAGAACTGCTATCACATAATGAGCTCTATTAATTTTTATAGAAATGTTCTTAATAGGAATGGGACTTGTCATTTGAGATTCTCAAAAACTTTGTTTCAGAAACATACTGTATTATTTCATTATTGTACATAATTTTGGCGCTAAGTTCATGCATAGTCTTACCATAAATACTGTCACAAAGTTTTCAATCAATTTACACACTGTAGTTTGAGATGTTTTAATATACTGATAATATTAGTTACATGTATATTTTAAGAATAAAACTCACCAATAATTATTCAAAATGACCAACTCTGGCATGCACACAGGCTTAAGTCTTTGTGGCCACTCATCTATTGAATTACGCAACGTTTCCAGTGGGAAATCTGCTGCTGCTTTCCTAAGAGAACGCTTCAAACTTTCAATATTAAGATGTCTCTTCTTGCAAGCCATTTCTTGAAGCTTATACCACAATTTGTAGTCCAGGGAGTTCAGGTCCGGACTTGCAGAAGGCCAATCTGAGGTCAAAATAAAGTCCAGAACATTAGCCCTGAGCCACTCTTGAGTTGTCCTTGCCTTATAAGCTGGGGCTGAAACTTATTGGAAGCTCCTGTTTTGCCCGTGGAACAGTGTGTTGCTGAGAGGCTTGACCACTCTCTCCAGCACTGTCTCCTGGCACACTTTGGCTGATGTTGTCACATCTTTTTCGCAGAAGTGGGGCTCCGTGGTTCCTTCGTAGCTCACACCCCACCAAACCATGACAGATGCAGGATGATAGCCCCTCTGGACCCTTGGAGCCTTTTCAGCAGCTGCTTTAGTTGATTTGGCATATACTCAGTCATTTTGGGCATTGAAAGTCTCCTCAATACAGAACATTTTTTCGTTAGTAAAAAGGATTCTTCTGTGATCATTTGCTGCGTAACGCTGCAATAACTGTTTTGATTTAAGAAGCCTCTGGTGCTTCAGCTCACTTGTGAGGAGCTGCCCTTTCTGCCGTTTATAGGCGCACAGACCCAGGTTACTGTGCAATGTGCGGGACATAGACATTTTAGAAATTTTCAGTTCCTGAGCCATCAATGATTGTCTCTATGGGATTTCTTCGGATGCGAGCCGCCACTGTTTTCACTAACTCTGGAGTGCGCACAGTGTGTGGTCTTCCTTGCCTATGGCAGTCTTTCACACTTCCAGTCTCAAGGAAGCGCTGGACAGTGCGGTACACGAACCTCTTGCTTATTTTCAACTTCTGGAGAATTTTGAAGATCTCACCTGGGGGTTTGTCTACCTTGTGCAAGGCTACTATAGCTACACGATTTTCATAATCACCCCATTCCATTGTGGCAACTAACACAAAAAACCTTCTTGTTCTGCAGTTGAATTCTCAATGACTCATTGCTGAATAGCACAACAAAGGAATGTGCAGGCAGGCAGAGGCAGGAGGTACAACTACTCTCAAAAGTTGTGACGGTATTTATGGTAAGACTGTGTATTACCTCTATTAGAGTGTGCAATGCTCAGACAGTTGGACTTCTTTACATTTAATACCAATTTATTCGCTGACAGCCATTGCATCAAGTCTCTCATGACTTCATCAGTTTGATTTTTGAAGTCTGCATAAGTTTTGTTCTTCAATATAAAGTTAGTGACATCAGCGTATAGTATAGTTTCAGCAAATGGAATATTATTAGGCAGATGAGAAAAAGTAAGGGACACAGACTGGACCCTTGGGGAACCTCACAATTAATTGTCTTTATATCAAAGTTCACACAGCTATTGTTAGTTTCTGTTCTTACCTGTCTTCTGTTGGTTAGGTATGATTCAAACTAATTAATGACTATCCCTCAAATTTTGAGGATAAGATTGAGTGGTTGACTAAGTCAAAAGCCATGCTTAAATTCATAAGCATTCCAACAGTGGAGTTTCCAGTATCCATCCCTTCTAGTGTTTCTTTTATGAAGATATAAAATGCATTTAATATAGATTAATTTTTTTCTAAATCCATTGTTTATTACTGAAAACATTTTTTTTTTTCTAAGAAGAGTTTGATTCTATTGTTAGTGATTCCAAAACTTTTCAGAACCCATACCGAACAGGGATGGGCCTGTATCTGAAGTCATCGTTTTTGAAATAGGGATGACCTTAGCTAATTTCATGTCATTAGGAAATGTTCCTTCCCGCCCTGGGAGACCTGTACCGGGATGCACTCAGCCTCATGAGATCGTGAGGACCGAATTAACTGGCTGGGGGGGGGGGGATCATAGTGCTGATACGTCTCACTCCCCAATACTGCATCCCATCCATGACGTCTGTAATGGACCGAAATGGGGGATGCTGTGGCCGGGTGGTAGGCCAAGGCTCTTAGTGAGCTGTGCCACAGAGTCAGGAAATGTTCCAGATGTTAATGTGCTATTGCATACTTCTTGTATTGGTTGAGCAATATACTTATTGCAGGATTTGATTACACACTCTGGCACTTCATCAAAGCCAGCTGTAAAACTGTCTTTTTTAAGATAGTTACTGGTCTAAGAAATATAATCTTTTAATTTCTGTTTATTTTACCACATAGAGTATTATTAGTTACTTGTGATAAAGATACTCTATCTGCAACTGAAATGGTTATTCAAAATAATTGCAAGTTCTATCCCGTTTTCAACAATTTTATCATATAATTTTAAAATTATTTTTTTTACTGTTGAGCTTACTCTTGGTAGTTTCATTTTGTATTATGCTCCATATTGTTATGTTTTTCTTTGATTTAAGGATGCTTATATCAATATATTTTTTCCGCAGCCTTGATTACTGTATTGTATGTTATTAAATATTGTTTTAGATATTTTTAAACTTATCAGATTTATTATTATTTTGTTATTAATTTTTCTTTCTTCAATTTGAGGACATAACGTTTTCTCTTACTAGAATTTACTATTGTCTTTTAATCCATTTATTATATGGTTTCAACTTTCCCTTTTTGATGACTTTATATAGGAATTGTGCATAAATGTTAGCATTAAATACCTACAGAGCATGCATTGTAAACATTGGACCAATCTTTGTTTCTTAACAAAGTTTTGAAATACAATATATTTTCCTTTGAAAAACTTTTTTGTATTGTACCTGTGCCATGATCTTGTCAGAATTATTTATGGTATTTTTTAAGCTTATGACTATTGCATTGTGGTCTGAGTATTCAGTATTTATATTTGAGTGATTATAGGTTACAAGGTTGTGATCGAATAACCTGACATCAATTAATGTTTTTGAGTGATTAGTTTCTCTGGTAGGACTGTCTGTAGTATTTTAAGTTTAAAAGATATGAGCAAATTTTTTAATTTCTGTAGTGTTTGGGTTTCTTTTTGAAAATCAATGTTGAAGTGCCCACATATTAGAATCCTTTTTGCATGCTTTTTAGAGTGCTAACCATATTCTCCAATTTTTCCAAAGAGGTTCCAAAGCTTCCACTGGGTAACCAGTATATACATAAGTTGATAAGTTTTAAATCAGTTTCATATACCCAAGGTCGCGGATTCAAACCCGGCAGAGGACGATGGATTTTTTCGGGTGTAAAAATCCTTAGCATGGCTTCCTTCGGAAGGGAAGTAAAGCTGTGGGTCCTGTGTCGTAGATTTACGGCA
Organism: Hymenopus coronatus; assembly: GCA_030762935.1. Taxonomy (NCBI): domain Eukaryota; kingdom Metazoa; phylum Arthropoda; class Insecta; order Mantodea; family Hymenopodidae; genus Hymenopus; species Hymenopus coronatus. The sequence continues at coordinate 90,574,195 of CM060887.1, read as the reverse complement.
CATAAAAGAACCTCAAGCTAATAGAGATGCCTCTGAGCAAAATTAAGCGGTCTTTCATGTCCAGTATAGAATGGGACGCTGAGAACCATAGTAGTTAAAGAGTGTCCATAAATAACAGGGCATTTCCATTTTAAATCAGTTAATTCTATAACTGTGTGTTCAAACACTTTCTGTTCATTTATTGCGACAGTTTTAACAAGATTTTTTGTATTGAGTACCCTTTCTTATCAACATCATTGTGCCCCCATAAATATAATTTGCCGGACAGTAAATGTCACCAACAACAAAATTGGATAAGAAGATAGAATATATACCCACATAGGTACTTTTTAAGCAATAGCTAGTAAAACAGCATACCTGAATATTTTTAAGAGTGTTTACAAATATTTCTATGTCTATAAGCTTTACTGAGACACTGCACATTTTGATATGTTATATAAACCCCCCCCCCCGTTTTGTTTTTTGGGTATAATATTACTACTGTGTACAGGAGATTTTATACTTATAGGCTTTGTTCATTTTGATCCAAAATTTATTTAGGCTATATTGGCTATTATTTATAGTTATACTGTTTGTCAGTTGGACAGTACAATTGACATTATCTGGACCTGAAATGTTTCAGTCCCTTGAAGATACCTAAAGAAGTTATGGGCAAAACATTGGATGAACTTTCATATGTTGGACCATGGCTTACAAGCCCAGAATCTACATTTATGGTACCCTAGAGAACGTGGGCAAATGGGTTAATACCCTAGAGGACATAAGTCTTATTTCTTGCTTCCTTGAAAGTAGAAGCAAAATAAGGGAGTACCATAGGTTAAAGTGAAAGCCAAAGCTGGTTGCTATGTGTCTGAAGTTCCTTTGTTTGTATGGACAGGAGTTGACAAATTCCCATTTGAGAAAAGTATGTTTTTCAAGACTGAAACCAAAAACAAGGAATATCTCAAAAACAATCAACTACACGAAAAACATCTATATAACATAAATTTTGTGTTTTAAAGTGTTCTACATTTGTTGTGTGGTAAGTTTTTGTCCATCTCTTACGGTTTAGCAGTTATGCAAAATTCCGTAAAATTGACCCACAATAAAATAGTCTTCAGAGGCTATTCCCAGAAAATTCAAAATATACATTTTATTTGTTAGGTAAGTATCTTTAATATACAATATTTTAATCAAAATCGTTAGAGCCATTTTTCAGAAAATCAAAATTTTCGAAAAAAATTCCATGTAAAGGGTAGTTTGGGGTGGGGGGATTTTTCTCAAAATCTTCATGTTGCATCCCTGGAAGATACTAAACTTAAATGCCAAATTTGGTATTTTACTGACTTTTCGTTTTTGAGTTATCATGTTCACAGTCACACGGATACACTGACACACAAACACAGGGACACACACACACACACACACACACACGGACTTTTTTCTGAAAATACTTTTTTTGGATACAGGGGACCCTAAAACATATATTTCTGGTGAAATCTCAGTATCAAATTTTTTGGTGGAGTGCAATACCTTCTCTATACACTACGTACATAGTGCATATAGAGAAAGTAAAAATCTGATGTGTTCCATTCACATGACTTTCTCTACATCTCTGCAACAAATTGCTTATGATTCTATTTACTTCATGCTAATCGAGAAACATTAGCAGAAATAGTCTTATTATTTGCTTCCTTGTAAGTGGAAGCGAAATGAGGGAGTACCATAGATTAAAGTGATAGTCAAAAGCTGGTTGCTATGTAACTGAAGTTCCTTTGTTTGTATGGACAGGAGAGAAAAGAATGTTTTTCAAAGCTGAAACGAAAAACCAGTAATATTTTAAAAATGATCAACTCCACAAAAAAAATGTATATGACATAAATTGTGTGTTTTATTGCGAGCTACATTTTCTGTGTAGTAAGTTTTTGTCCATCTCTTATGGTTTAGCAGTTATGCACAATTCCGTAAAATTCATCCAGAATAAAGTAGTCTTCAGAAACTATTCCCAGGAAATTCAAGATATACATTTTATTTGTCAGGTAAATATCTTTAATATACGATATTTTAATCAAAATCATTAGAGCCATTTTTAAGAAAATCAAAATTTTCGAAATTTTTGCCATGTAAAGGGTAGTTTGGGGTGGGGGTTTTCTTGAAAATATTTGTGTTGCATCCTTGGAAGATACCAAACTTTAATACCAAGTTTAGGCTTTAATGGTCTTTTCGTTTTTGAGCTATGCTGCCCACAGACATACACACAGACACACATATGGACATTTTTCTAAAAATGCTTTTTTTGTATTCAGGGAGTCTCAAAACATGTATTTCTGGTGAAATCTCGGTATCAAATTTTTAGGTGCAATACAATACGTTCTCTATATACTGTGTACATAATTTGTATAAAGTAATATGTAGCACAAGTGCCAAGAAACCTCCAAGAGAATAGAAATATGATAACCTATGCGACCTGCAAATTTTAAAAAATGAAATATACCAAGAAGAATAAGGGTTGGTTCACCAGTTTTGCTTTCATGGTTACCAAATTATGGATAAATAAATGGCACCATGCACAAAACGGAGTTAGTATGTAGGTATATAATATCCCCATCATGTGCATTCACAGCTTAGCATTTAATTTACCTATTATTTGCTTGTTGTTGTTTTGTGTCATTCTTTCTTCCTTTTTCAAAGAGATAATTTTGTTTTTTTAATGTAAGATAGGATTAATTTATTTTCCATTTGCTGACTGGGAACCAAAAAGCTGCAAACCTTTAATAATATATGAGCTGAGCTTTCAATTATGTTTTTCTTACTACTTCAGTGTGCAATAAAACATGATGCATAGAGCAAAATTTAAAATGGCACTCTAATAAAATCAAGTCGTTAACCACTGACATTACACATCTTAATGGAATTATGGGAGAAATTGCAGCAAGGGTTTCACAAGTAAAGACAAATTATTTTATTTAGCTCTTATTTTTCTAAATATAGAGATTAGAGCAGTGTAGCAATAGATTATTGCCAGTATTGTACCTTTAACATAGCCACCTCCACATACACAGATCAGTAATCACTTTTGAAGATAAGATTATCAGGATCTGGACAAGCAATCTTATCTCTGCAATTCATAAGATAAGTTAGCATTAGCTCAAAATTTGTTACCTGGATAGAATGTCAGTTTTATTCAAAAAGTGCAATATTTAAAAACAAACATACATATTGTATAAAAATGGCCGAATCTAATGAAGAACTACAGCGGTCATCAATGGAGCAAATTAATGTGCAAAATCTAGATTATGCTGGTTTGTACATCATAATTTTATGCAAATGTTATTCAAACAGAAGTAGGATCTAGTATGGGCACTCTTGAATGTTTTCAACAATCAAATATATTACAATAGTGAGAAATGACTATTGAATGAAAAAGCTGTTTTTTTCCATTCGGGTTTTAAAAGCTGTTTATTTAAAGTACATGAAGTAATGGCAGCATAGGTAATTTACTATCTACTTTTCATACTTTTATAAGTTCCTTATAATATGCATTCTAGCCCTAAAGTTATGTAATGGCTTTAATGCACGTCATAATATTAAAACATTGATAAAATTGCTGGAAAATATGTAAATAGAGTGAAAATTATTTCCACTGATATCAGATTGTGAAAGTATACTTTTCTTCATTCAGGCTGGAACTCTTTATTTTTTTTAAATAAAGGTGCATAAAGAAATATATTTCCCTTTTTAAATATCTATGTGTTTCAGAATTATGTGGAGTTATAGTTCAGTAATTTGTGGTTATGTTGTAGGTTATTATCATATTTTTTATTTCATATCCGTTTGATTTGAGGTTGAAATGAAAGCTTATTTCTTTGCAATATGGGGAGTCTTGATTAAGTAATTAGTTCTTATTCTGTATTTACAGCGCTCAGCCCTAAATTTGGCTAAATGATAATTTGGGTGAGGTATAGCTAACATTTAATTTGTATTGTATTTATTTTCATCCATAGAAACATGATGCATGTTATAGGACACGTCAATTTAAGATACAACAAAAAACAAAATTATATCACAATGCACACAAGATTAAAATATAGAAATATAAGATTTAAGACATTTTAAATATAAAAGGAAATAATATACAGAAATGAGTCATAAAGACAATTTTTACAAATTCTACAATTTACACCAGTTTTTATTTTTATTTTATCCTTTTAGAACAATTTACATTGTTATTCGGACATGTCAATGGTATAAATCTTCCACTAAATTTATGCATGTGTCAGTAGTATTGTAGCTAAATGATAAGACAATAAACACTTTTCAATTACACATCATTAAGTTATTAAGGGCTAGTAATTCACATTATATTTTGAAAATACACTATAACACAGATTTATTAACTCATGGTATTTGTACAATATGATACATACTCATCTATGGAATAAAATGTGTGCAGTAGTAGGAATGATTTTAAATGTTTTTTAAAATGGTGGATTTTAGTAATTACTTTGATATTCTGAGGCAATATGCTAAATAGTCTAATACCCAAATTCTTTACATTATTTTTAATTATGTTGGTTCTACAGAACTGAACATGCAGTGCATTCTTTTGTCGAGAGCTATATTGATGGAGGTTTTGGTTTAATTCAAGCTGATTGTACATCTTTTTAATATAAATTTATGTCTCCAATATCAATATGCAAGTAAGAAGCAATATTTTTTGTTCTTTGAAAAGAGCTCTACATGAGCACTGACTATCCTTGCCACTTATTATTCTAATTGCCTTTTTCTGTAGTTTAGATATTTGCTCACTCTCATAGCATGTTCCCCAGAAAGTTATGCCATAGCATATTAGGCTGTGAAAATTTGCATGATAAACATTGCTTTGGATATTTACTGCAATCCATTGACTCAGTTATTAACTACTTTAAACAAAATCAACTTGCATGCAACATGACAAAAACAACCTTAATTCATTTCTCACAGAGTAACAGAAACACCACGAATTTCTCTTTACCGGTAAATGATAGCAATATTCATGATGTAAGCGAACATAAATTTCTAGGAATAATTCTTGATAGAAAATTAACATGGGCTGGACATATAAATCATATTTGTGACAAAATTAGTAAATCTGTGTATCTGCTACGTCATTTTAAAAATATCCTAGATGAGAAGGGGCTCAAAATGATTTATTATGGAGTTATATACCCATATTTATTGTATGCGATAGAAATTTGGGGTTGTGCTGCTGCTACCCATATGGAAAGATTATTTAGATTACAAAAACGGGCAGTCAGATTGATTTTCAATATGAGCTCTCGTGAATCATGTAGGGGAATATTTAAAGATAAGCAGATATTAACGTTGTATTCTTTGTATGTCTTTAAAGTTGTAACCTATGCAGTTCAGAAACAAAACCTAAAAAATAGTAATATCCATAGTCATTACACCCGACACAATGATGATTATTTTCGGCAGGGGTTTAACAAAAATATCTCAAAAAAGGATCCAAATGTCATGGGTTTATTGCTTCATGCAAAACTACCTGCATATTTAAAATGTTCTAAAGGGAAACAATTTGAGAGTGCTCTGAAGAAGTATTTGATAACAAAGACATTGTATAGTATCAATGAACTATAATAATGTCCCTCTGTGTATATACAACTGATATGTAGTTTTAGTAAAATTTGTAACTATGCAGGTTGTCCATCTTTGTAATATTTGTTAATTAACATATTTTAAGTGTAGACTACTCTGGACGAATGTAAAAATTGTAAATACATAATTGTAAATATGAATTTGTGACAATGTCAGAAACTGTATTGCAGTCTATTGACAATAAAGGTATTATTATTATTATTATTATTATTATTATTATTATTATTATTATTATTATTTATTTATTTTTAATAGATCTTAGTAAGTAGCAAGCTCAATTTAGACGCTAACTTTTCAATATGGTTCTTCCACTTTAGGTTCTCATTTAAAATGATTCCCAGAAATTGTGTATCTTTCCTATATTTAATGTTGAGATTGTTATAATAAATTTGAGGTACGAGATGTGCTTTATTTTGGTATGTGTGGAAGGATATCGCAGTAGTTTTGCTTTCGTGATGTATAAATTCATCTACACTAGAAAAGCAATTGTCCATTAAGAATTTAAACAAAACTTTTTTGAATTTTAGCTGGGATTCAATGTTCTTTATATATTGGGGTAGTTTGTTGTGCAAATATAGACTAGCATATGTGAAGCTATTTTCATACAGTTTGTTACTATGTGAATTTACAAATAAATTTTTCTTTGCTCTAGTGTTATGTGTATGAACTTCAGCATTTATTTTGAAGGATTTTAAGTTTTCTTTTGTATAGTTTAGTGTTTCATAAATAAATATGCATGGTAAAGGTAAAATTTTAAATTGTTTAAAATAGGGTTTACAATTAGTTTTATTTGCGACATTAGCCAAAATTCTGATCACTTTCTTTTGCATTCTGAAGACCTTAATACTGTTTTTAGAATTTCCCCAAAAGATAATCTGTATACTAGTAGACTATGAAAGTATGCAAAATAAACTACTCTAAGAATATGCAGACTGGACATAAATTTGACGTATCTTACTAAGTCTTTTAGTCAGGCTGCTGTCTATATTCATTTCCCAACTCAAATCATCATCTAATAACAAACCCAACAATTTATTAGATTTTATGTACTTTATTTCCTCTTGGCCCAGTTTAATTTTTAGACATATAACATTTTTATTAAGTTTATTATGGAAGCTTAGAGGGGCTGTCTTTTCTTTACTTAGTAGTGATAAGTTTGCACTAAACCATTTTTGAATATGCTCTAGAGCATTATATATTTGATGATTAGTATTATTTTCATTTGCCCTCCTTATAAGATGCTTGTATCATCTGCAAAAAATGTTACATTCACATTTATCAGACTATTTACATTATCAGCTAGGTCATTGATGTACAATATAAATAATAATGGCCCAAGAACAGATCCTTGAGGTACGCCATATTTTATATTTTTAAAACCAGAGAGGTCCTTTTTAATTTCATTTGTTATACTGTCAAAATATTCAATTTCTACAGATTGTTTCCTATTTTCAAGATATGATTTAAACCAATTTAAAGCTAATCCTCTCACACCATATACAAATAATTTCTCAAGTAAAAGTGAATGATCCACTATGTCGAACGCTTGTTAGATCTAGAAATAGACCTAATCCTAATTGTTTATTATCTAATGCATCATAAACCTGTTCAACAAAGTGTATTAGTGCGGAATCAATTGATTTCTTTTTCCGAGAGCCGTTTTGATTTTCGTTTATTATTTTGAATCTATCCAGGAATTTTAATAATCTGGTATTCATTATTCATTCAAATATTTTTGCAAAGTGGATATTACTCATATCAGTCTGAAATTTTCAACTTCATTCTTACTACCTTTCTTGTAGATAGGTTTCACTTTGGCTTCTTTTAGTTCCTCGGGGAATAGTCCACTTGTTAGTGAAAGATTTATTAAATAGCACAGTGGTTCAATTAAAAATGAGGCACATTTTTTTACAATATAATTTGAGAGTCCATCAATCCTTACCAATTTTTTGTTTCTTAATGTGTTTATTACGGTTTTAATTTCCTCGGTCGTTACTGGCATTAAAAAGAAAGTATTTGCATTCAATTTTAGACATAACTTATCTGTTCTCACCATTGAATTCTCTTTTAGCACATTTTCAGCAACACTTGTGTAAAAATTGTTGAATATTTCAGCAACATCTTTAGGATTGGTTATGTTTTGACCATCACTTTGGATACAATAGTTATTTATATTTGTCTCAGTTTGAGTTTCACCCTTGATTATTTCCCACAATGATTTAGATTTATTAACTGCTCCATTGATTGTGCTATCATAGTGTAACCTTTTTGCTTCTTTGATTACCTTATTATAAATTTCTTTATACTTTACATAGTAGGTTTTTGATTCTTGTGATTCTTTATTTTCTCAAACATATTTACTTAAGAACCTTAATCTTTCTGCTGATTTCCGTATCCCATTTGTGACCCATATATTTTTTTGTTTATTTTTCTGGATTTTGACTACTGGTACTGCTGCTTCAAAGTAAAAGTTAAAGATGCCTAAAAACTTATTTACTGCTTCATTTAGTGATTTGATCATATATCATTATCTTACCTTATCTTATACATTTTCCCAGGGTTCTTTACCTAATAAAAAGTTTAGATAATTCAAATTTGCATCATTTGTAGCTTAATAATTTTAAAAACTTTGTGTTCCATTTGTTGAGGTGAGCAGTTACTCATTTGAATAACTAACTGCAGTACCTCAGCATAATCAGATAGTGCCAAGTCAAATTTCTAAATTTCATACGTCCACTTATTTGTGTTTAATATAACGTGATCAATTACATTAGAGCTAAAGCTAGGGACTCTAGTTGCTAGTGTTACTTTATTTTGTGTTTAATATAGCATGATCAATTGCAGTAGAGCTAAAGCTAGGGACTCTAGTTGCTAGTGTTACTTTATTTTGTGTTTAATATAGCGTGATCAATTGCAGTAGAGCTAAAGCTACGGACTCTAGTTGCTAGTGTTACTTTATTTTGTTTTTAATATAACGTGATCAATTGCAGTAGCTAGGGACTCTAGTTGCTAGTGTTACAGTATTTGTGTTTAATATAACGTGATCAATTGCATTAGAGCTAAAGCTAGGGACTCTAGTTGCTAGTGTTACTTTATTTTGTTTTTAATATAACGTGATCAATTGCAGTAGAGCTAAAGCTAGGGACTCTAGTTGCTAGTGTTACAGTATTTGTGTTTAATATAACGTGATCAATTGCATTAGAGCTAAAGCTAGGGACTCTAGTTGCTAGTGTTACTTTATTTTGTTTTTAATATAACGTGATCAATTGCAGTAGAGCTAAAGCTAGGGACTCTAGTTGCTAGTGTTACAGTATTTGTGTTTAATATAACGTGATCAATTGCAGTAGAGCTAAAGCTAGAGACTCTAGTTGCTAGTGTTACAGTATTTGTGTTTAATATAACGTGATCAATTGCAGTAGAGCTAAAGCTAGGGACTCTAGTTGCTAGTGTTACAATATTTGTGTTTAATATAACGTGATCAATTGCAGTAGAGCTAAAGCTAGAGACTCTAGTTGCTAGTGTTACAGTATTTGTGTTTAATATAACGTGATCAATTGCAGTAGAGCTAAAGCTAGGGACTCTAGTTGCTAGTGTTACAGTATTTGTGTTTAATATAACGTGATCAATTGCAGTAGCTAGGGACTCTAGTTGCTAGTGTTACAGTATTTGTGTTTAATATAACGTGATCAATTGCAGTAGAGCTAAAGCTAGGGACTCTAGTTGCTAGTGTTACAGTATTTGTGTTTAATATAACGTGATCAATTGCAGTAGAGCTAAAGCTAGAGACTCTAGTTGCTAGTGTTACTTTATTTTGTGTTTAATATAACGTGATCAATTGCAGTAGAGCTAAAGCTAGGGACTCTAGCTGCTAGTGTTACTATATTTTGTGTTTAATGTAACGTGATCAATTGCAGTAGCTAGGGACTCTAGTTGCTAGTGTTACAGTATTTGTGTTTAATATAACGTGATCAATTGCAGTAGCTAGGGTCTCTAGGTGCTAGTGTTACTATATTTTGTGTTTAATATAACGTGATCAATTGCAGTAGCTAGGGACTCTAGTTGCTAGTGTTACTATATTTTGTGTTTAATATAACGTGATCAATTGCAGTAGCTAGGGACTCTAGTTGCTAGTGTTACTATATTTTGTGTTTAATATAACATGATCAATTGCAGTAGCTAGGGACTCTAGCTCCTAGTGTAGCTATATTTTGTTTTTAATATAGCGTGATCAATTGCAGTACAGCTAAAGCTAGAGACTCTAGTTGCTAGTGTTACTATATTTTGTGTTTAATATAACGTGATCAATTGCAGTAGCTAGGGACTCTAGCTCCTAGTGTAGCTATATTTTGTTTATAATATAGCATGATCAATTGCAGTACAGCTAAAGCTAGAGACTCTAGTTGCTAGTGTTGCTTTATTTTGTGTTTAATATAACGTGATCAATTGCAGTAGGGCTAAAGCTAGGGACTCTAGCTGCTAGTGTTACTATATTTTGTGTTTAATATAACGTGATCAATTGCAGTAGCTAGGGACTCTAGCTGCTAGTGTTACTATATTTTGTGTTTAATATAACGTGATCAATTGCAGTAGCTAGGGACTCTAGCTGCTAGTGTTACTATATTTTGTGTTAAATATAACGTGATCAATTGCAGTAGCTAGGGACTCTAGTTGCTAGTGTTACTATATTTTGTGTTTAATATAACGTGATCAATTGCAGTAGCTAGGGACTCTAGCTCCTAGTGTAGCTATATTTTGTTTACAATATAGCGTGATCAATTGCAGTACAGCTAAAGCTAGAGACTCTAGTTGCTAGTGTTGCTTTATTTTGTGTTTAATATAACGTGATCAATTGCAGTAGAGCTAAAGCTAGGGACTCTAGCTGCTAGTGTTACTATATTTTGTGTTTAATATAACGTGATCAATTGCAGTAGCTAGGGACTCTAGCTGCTAGTGTTACTATATTTTGTGTTTAATATAACGTGATCAATTGCAGTAGCTAGGGACTCTAGCTGCTAGTGTTACTATATTTTGTGTTAAATATAACGTGATCAATTGTAGTAGCTAGGGACTCTAGTTGCTAGTGTTACTATATTTTGTGTTTAATATAATGTGATCAATTGCAGTAGCTAGAGACTCTAGTTGCTAGTCTTACTATATTTTGTGTTTAATATAACAAGATCAATTGCAGTACAGACTCTAGTTGCTAGTGTTACTATATTTTGTGTTTAATATAACGTGATCAATTCCAGTAGAGCTAAAGCTAGAGACTCTAGTTGCTAGTGTACTACATTTTGTGTTTAATATAACGTGATCAATTGCAATTGACCTAAAGTTAGAGAATCTAGTTGCTAGTGTTAATATATTTTGTGTTTAATATAACGTGATCAATTGCAGTAGAGCTAAAGCTAGAGACTCTAGTTGCTAGTGTTACTTTATTTTGTGTTTAATATAACGTGATCAATTGCAGTAGAGCTAAAGCTAGAGACTCTAGTTTCTAGTGTTAATATATTTTGTGTTTAATATAACGTGATCAATTGCAGTAGAGCTAAAGCTAGAGACTCTAGTTGCTAGTGTTACTATATTTTGTGTTTAATATAATGTGCAATTGCAGTAGAGCCAAAGCTAGGCGTTCTAGTTGCTAGTGTTAATATATTTTGTGTTTAATATAACGTGATCAATTGCAGTAGAGATTCTAGTTGCTAGTGTTACTATATTTTGCATACTGTACATTTTTAAAATGTTTTGGAGTTGAATTTTACATGGAGTTTCTGTTAAATAGTGTATATTTATGTCTCCCATGATTGCTTCATCTTTTTTTGATTGCCTATAGAATTCTAAAGTAGTTTCCAAATTCTGTAAGCAAACTACGACATTACTGGTTAGATTTCTATGTATACAAATTAGAACCATTTTGAGGTCAATTAACTCACATATACTGGCCTCAAAGTCTTCTTCCTTGTTTAGGTACTTAAATTTATCAATTTCTACAAAGTTAACACTTTATTTATATATATGACATTTTTTTTAATTTTCCTACAGTAAAAACTGGCTAATTTATAATTTGGCAAAGTAAACTGATTTATATCCAATTCCTCCAACCAATGTTCAGTTAGGCATATTGCATTTACATCATTTAAATTTGAATTTAATAATACTTCTATATTACATTTTTTGTTTCCCAACCTCTGTATATTTTGATGAAAGATTTTACAGTATAAACATTTACTTTTGCAGTTTGAATGAATTTGAGTATCAGTGTTAATTGTTTTGGCTGGAGGAATACTAACATTGAATGTTTGTTTTGCAAATTTATTACATTGAATACAAAAATGCACATCAGAACTTCTAGTTTCTAATGGAAACGCCTCCACCTCTCTTTCTACTAGTTTCCCATCAACAGTGAAGATATTGCATCATTTAACAACCTTCCAAACTTAAATGAGCCCCTTCAGTTTAAGTGAATCCCATCCCTGACAAAATCCCAATCATTTATACAGAAATTTGCATATACCATCAAACAGTTTGTTACATCACACATCCAATCAAGTTCCTGGTTTACCTCGTGTTAATGTTTCTTCTGCACGCCACTCACTATGTTTTTGGTGTCTCCAGATTGTCTTTTAATCGCTTTTATCAAATCCATAGTATCACCCATTATATATGTTGGAGCCTAACACCGTGCCTAATGTCGTTTGTTCCAGCATGAACCAATACCACATCAGGCTTTGACTGTCACAAGTTCATTTTATTCATTTGGTGTTGAAGCTCTGTTACTTTTATACCAGGAAAACAACATACCTTGTATCCCTTTTGCTTGCACTTTTCTCTCACGAATTTTAGCAATAAATCTCCAGTTACTAGCACATTTTTCTTCTTTACTTCATGCGTTATAGAATACCTTTGGACTGGATTTTCAAATGCTTGAGTACTTCCATGTGCTTTTTGATTTTAATATACAAATAGGTGTATAGTTGCAGTAGTTTTTGTGACTGTAAACTGACCAGCAATTTTAAAGCATCAACAATAGTACTGCTTTAACTTTGTCATATAAAAAAGGGGTTGCATTAAATTTTGGAATTAACATTTTAGATTTTATTCACAAGTAATATAACAATTGTCATCTCCTAACACTGTTGCATTATCAGTTACAAAATGGTAGCATCTCCTGAGGTATTATGAATATACATTTAGAACAAACTGTATCAGCAGACATTGGTGGTATGAATAAAGATGAGATGCATCTCCAAAATTGCAATTTTAGAGACATGTCTCACTTTCAAATGAATAAAACTCAACGACTCATGATCGAGGTGATCTTGATCGCGACCAGCGTCTCATGCGCTTATGTGATGAGATGCATCTCAAGTTTTGGAATGAATAAAAAATAGCCGTGTCTCACTTTCATGAGACATGTCTCATGATTTGTTAAGTCACATCCGAAGGTGACTCAACACGTTGTACTCAGGTTCTTATAACAAATTATAGACAGATTTGGTACCAGTTTTGGAGTTTTTTTGAGCACAGAAGGAAGCTTTATTAAACCAGGAGGGATTCTGAAGAATTAAATTATAACAAACTTTATGATTAAAACAAAATGTGCAGTGGCTTGTACAACATTTTCTTCCCAAAGCAACAGGAAAAAGATATGGAGCTTTACACAAAGGAGCCAAGATTAAAATACTGTTGTCACTTTTTTTTTTTTTTTCCCCATTTATATAGCCTCCTTTATCTTCAGTAGTCATATCGGGGGCTTTAGTTTAGAAACAATTGTTGGTGATTTTTTACTGAACTGTAAGGTTTCTTAACATCGTTTTTTCAGTTGTATGCTATTAAACACACACACACACACACACACACACACACACACACACACACACACACACACACACACACACACACACACACACACACACACACACACACACACACACCTACTCAAGCATACTTAGAGACTCTGTGGGGATAGAAATTATTATAGTTAAAAATTAATTCCCTGCCCCAGTCTAAAATACGAGGGCCGTTCAGAAAGTAACCTCCGATCGGTCACAGTGCAGGTAGTGGGGGGAGTAGCGACGCCATCTGTGCATTCACGCACTCAGCAGGTCAGTCGGCATCAAGCCGTGGTCGAGTGAAAGTCGTACCTGCGCTAGTTTAGTGTATGTGGCCGTTTGAAATGTGTACTGCAATAGAAAACCCCGCCAAATGTGAAGTGCGTGCTGTTATAAGGTTTTTTACAGCCAAAGGATATTCTGCAGCAGCTATTCATCGTGAGCTTTGTGCCGTGTACGGACCAAGAGTTATGAGTGAAGGAGTGGTCCGTGAATGGGTACGTTTATTTAAAAGTGGACGAGAAAACGTTCATGATGAAGAGAGGAGTGGTAGACCATCATTGGTCACGGCCCCCCAGGGGCCTACTACGGTAGGTACGGGTTAGGCGCACCCGGGGTCCCGAGCCACCTTGACTCCCTCTGTGGGCAACCTCAGAGTGGTGAGGGAGTCAGTAGGTCAAAATGCCCACCCACGTGTAGGCCGTGTGTGGAGACCTGTGTCGGTGAAAAGGAATATCCTGGTTGGTTGAGGGTTGCGTACCTGAGCTGGGCTTCTGTCTTTCAGTAACTGGGGAGGGTGCGCAGCCTAATACACCGTTTTGGTTTCTGATTTGCCTAAACGGTAGGCTAGGGACTAACCCACCCCTAGTCAATCGGCCAGGACTAGGTATTACACCGAACTCCAGGGTGAGTGGGACGGCGAGCCCGCTATATCCCCTGTGTAGCCCTGTCACCCCAGTGGGGTGACCCCTCGTTGGGCTCCGTGGTGGGTGGGGAGCACTGGGGGATGAATTTATACCATTTTTTCTATGGCACCAAAACTAAAACCCCTTAATAAAGACGTTGGAAAGGAAGTAGTCGAGTCATGTGGTCCTCGCTACTTGGTTATTCATAGGACAGAGGAAGGTAAGAAGTTCCTTGCGGTGAGCCCTTTTACTATCCAAAAGGGTCTCGATGCCATTGCTGGTCCGGTTAAATCCTGCGTTCGAGCTCGCAATTGTACACTTCTTGTCGAAGCCAACTCCGCCTCGCAAGCTGCAAGGATACTTAAAGCCACCATGTTAGCCAGCTATCCAGTGAAGGTCGAGGTGCACAAGTCGCTGAACTCCTCCCGCGGTGTAGTAACAACCCGCGCGTTGGACGGTTTGTCCATTGAGGAGATCCAAGAAAATCTTGCGACTCAGGGTGTCTCATCTGTTTATCGGGTACAACGTAAGATCAACGGTGAATTCCTGCCTACTCGTACCCTGTTTCTTACTTTTGATCGGGTTGACCTCCCTCAAAAGATTAGGGCAGGGTATGAAGCCATCGAAGTTAGGCCTTATATACCCAATCCGCTGAGGTGCTTTAAATGCCAACGTTATGGTCACACTAGTGAGATGTGTACCGGCAAATCCACCTGCGTCCACTGAGGTGACATCTCCCACGATGGGGCTTGTGCTTCAGCTCCATCGTGTGTGAACTGTAACGGGGAACACCCGTCTAGTTCCCGAGACTGCCCCCGTTTTGCAGAGGAACGAGCGATCCAGGAGATACGGGTGAAAGAGAAGGTGTCCTTCTTGGAAGCCCGGAAGCTCCTGCGACTCCGCCAACCCTCTGCCCCGAGGTCCGGTACCTATAGCTCAGTTGCAGCTAAACCGGTACCGCGTTGGGAAATCGCAACACAGACCGGCGATATGAACGGGGCTACAATTGCGGAAAAGGTTATTTTAGCTCAAGCGCTGCCAAAGCCTTCGGCACCTACACCCAAGTTGGTACCAACATCTGCCAAATCCGCCAGCTTACAGAATAGTCCTGCACACTTGTCACCCAAAGCCTCGACCTCGGGAACTAAAGCTGGTAAATTCACGACGTCTTCTGCCCCGGAAAAACAGTTTAAGACCAAGTATGTACGACAAGACTTCTTGAAAGAGAATGTGCAATCTATTACCAAGTCATCTAAGGGTAAGAAAAGTACACGGAACTCCACACGTGTATCCTCCTCTGAAGGGTCATCTGGGGAGGAGGGCGTGAATCGGCGACGGTCGTCTTCGCCGATCAGCACATCCAATCGGTTCGAACTTCTCGGACCGAAATTTGCTCTTGAAAAAGGGACCTCCCTTGTGTAGGAGATGGACCAGGAGGATTCTGCCGCCACTGCCAGAGGGACAGTGCGGAAACGGCAGGATCGTGCTCCTGAAAATAGTACTAGCCCAACGCCTAAGAAGAACAAATTGAACCGACCAGCTAATCCCAATCTGCAGAAGCGTCTTTCGATTTGAAACTTATCCCATAATATACCCAATGGCTATCCTCCATTGGAACATACGCGGAATTCGACCACATCGACCAGAGCTTGACTTGTTGCTACGCCAGCATGAACCCTTGGCTGTATGCTTACAAGAGACGAAGCTCCGTCCACAGGACACCGTTACCATCAGACAGTACTCCTCCGTACGATGTGATTTATCCCCGGAGGACGGTGTCCCGGCACATGGGGGCACTATGATGCTTATTCGAGATGATATTTTTGCCAACTCCGTACCCATACAATCTGCAATCCAGTCCGTTGCTGTCAGCATTAAGCTACCCTCCGCTTTATTCACCATTTGCAGTATCTATTTGCCTCCATCTGAGGACCTCTCGCAGAGCGACTTAGAACACCTCATTTCGCAGTTGCCACCACCCTTTTTATTGGTAGGCGACGTGAATGCCCATCACCTCTTTGGGGCTCTCCTCGGGCTTGTGCGAGAGGTACGCTACTTAAAGACTTCTTGGATAGTCAGAATCTTGCTCTCTTGAACACCGGAGAGCCCACCTTTCTTTCTGACGCATTTCATAGTTTTTCACACATTGACAATGCAATTTGTTCCCCTCAGCTAGCAGTCACCTTATGCTGGAATATCATCTCGGATTTGCATTCTAGTGACCACTTTCCTTGTCGTATTAGTGTCTTGACACCCGTTGTATGTTCCACCCGTTTACCTAGTTGGCGCCTAGACCACGCCAGCTGGGAACTGTACTCCCACTTGGCTGAATTTAGCTACGAAGAGCACGACTCTGTGAACCACTTGGTCGAACATCTCACAGGGACCATTCTTTCTGCTGCTGAGCAATCCATTCCGCGTTCGACTAGCTACAGCCGTCGATTTCCGGTACCTTGGTGGACCGATGACTGTCGGGATGCTATTCGCGCTCGCAGACGAGCTCTACGGGTTTTCCAGCGTTTTCCTACACTGGATAACCTGATACACTATAAACGGATGCGTGCACATTCTAGGCGGGTTATTAAGGAGAGCAAAAAGATGTCATGGAATAAATTCGTGGGTTCCTTTAATCGACATACACCTTCCTCTGTCGTATGGGATAAGTTAAGACGTGTGGCTGGGAAACCGAACCATATGCCCATCGCCGGTCTCAAAACACCTACCGGAGCTGTTGTTGATACATTTGACGTGGCGAATACATTAGGCAGTGCTTTCGCTCAGGTGTCTAGCTCAGGCAATTATTCCCCTAAGTTTCTTACAGTTAAGAATCAGGTGGAATCTCAAGAATTCTCGTTTCTTTCTGGCAACCTTGAGGATTATAATCGCCTTTTCACCCTGTCAGAGCTAGACAATGCACTCTCCTCTTCACGACACTCAGCACCAGGTCCAGATGGTATCCACGTCCAAATGTTGCAACATCTCTCTCCTGATGGCAAAGATTTCCTACTCGAGGTCTATAATCGTGTCTGGGTTGATGGCATTTTTCCAGACAAGTGGCGGGAGGCCACCATCATACCCATTCTTAAAGCTGGAAAGGACCGCCATCTTCCTTCCAGTTACCTTCCTATTTCCCTCACCAGTTGCGTGTGCAAGGTGATGGAACGCATGATCAATGGACGGTTGGTGTGGTGGCTGGAATCCCACAATCTTCTGACGAACATCCAGTGTGGCTTTCGACGACGACGTTCAACTGCTGACCACCTTGTCTCTCTGTCAACTCAGATTATGGACGGGTTTCTTAAGAACAGCCCCACAGTTGGGATATTTTTTGACCTCGAGAAGGCCTACGACACGTGTTGGCGGGCGGGAATATTGCGTTCTCTGCACAACTGGAACATACGTGGACGCCTACCGTTGGTCATTCAGGAGTTTATGCGGGACCGCGTTTTTCGAGTGAGGGTGGGCTCGGTTGTTTCTAACCATTTTATTCAAGAGAACGGAGTGCCGCAGGGCTCGGTACTCAGCGTGACTCTATTTGCTATTGCGATAAATTCCATATCACTATGTGTGCCACAAGGTGTCTCTTCCTGTTTATTCGTGGACGACTTTGCCATCTTCTGTACTTCTCAGCGTACACCGTTTTTGGAACGCCGTCTCCAGCGGTGTTTGGACAATCTCTATGCTTGGAGCTCGAAACACGGTTTTCGTTTCTCCGCTGAGAAGACAGTCTGCGTTAACTTCTGGCGCCGTAAGTGGCAAATGCCGCCGTCTCTTCGACTCGGGCCAGATTTACTTCCTTTCGCAGACGAGGCGAGATTCCTTGGTTTGATCTTCGATCGGAAACTTTGTTGGGCACCACAAATAGCACAGCTTAGAGCACGATGTGACCGTTCTCTAAATCTTTTACGGATACTAAGTGGCAAATCTTTGGGTGCGGATCGGACGGCATTGCTCCGTCTTTATCGTGCTGTGATTCGTTCGAAGTTGGACTATGGCAGCATTGTGTATTCTTCAGCTCGACCTTCAGTGCTCAGAAGGTTAGACACAGTCCATAACCAGGGCATCCGTGTGGCCGTTGGAGCTTTTCCAACGAGCCCAGTTGTTAGCCTCTACGCCGAATCGGGAGAACCTCCTCTGCGTTGTCGGCGTGATGTCCTGCTTGCTAATTATGGCTGTGGGCTGAAGTGTATGCCTGGGCATCCAACTTATCACGCGTTTTTATCCCCTGAGCTGCACGAGCGATACTGCCTCCGCTCTCTGAACCCCAGGCCAGCAGGTTTTCGTTTCCGTGAGCTTCTACGCCAGCACCATGTTGACATTCCTCGGCTGTTATCCAAGGGAGAGAGTATACACCCCCCTTGGTTACGCGCTACCTCCCATGTCGATCTCGGGATGACGCTCTACGGGAAATCTGTTACGCCTCTTGATAGTATTCGTCGTTGCTTTTTAGAATTTTTATCCAAATACAGTGGCCGTATTTGTATTTACACCGATCGTAGTAAGAGCCCCGACGGTGTTGGATGTGCCTTTGTCACTGGCACCGCAACTTCTACTTACGGTTTGCCTAGTTGCACATCCATATATTCTGCCGAGCTATATGCTATTTATCAAGCCCTTCTGTATATTCGACGTCGAAAATTAGGTGACTGCCTTATTCTTAGTGATTCCCTTAGTGCCCTTCAGAGCATTCGTGAGCTGTACAATTACCATCCTTTGGTGCAGCGCATCCAGGACGTTCTCCACATTTTGCACGCTTCTGGTTTTAATGTGGAGTGCGCATGGATTCCTGGACACGTTGGCTTGCCAGGGAATGACACGGCGGATTTGGCAGCGAAATCGGCAGTCACAGCGCCCAGTGTTACGATTACCCATTCAACAGCAGGAGATTTTAGAGTGGCTGTACGGAGAGCCGTTTTTTCGACTTGGCATGCGGAGTGGTCGGCTCTCCGTGGTAATAACCTGCGAGAGGTGAAGGACCTCCCTGTCAACTGGGTAACCTCCTCTCGTTTATTCCGCCGGGAGGAGGTAGTACTAGCTCGGCTAAGAATTGGCCACTGTATCTTTACTCACAGTTACCTTTTTAAACGTGAACCTGCTCCTGTCTGTGCGCTCTGTGGGGAGGCACAGACAGTTCGTCATGTGTTGCTGGAGTGTGGTCACCTGGCACACATTCGGTCATCTATAGGCATGCCGGCCTCTCTTGCTGAGGTCCTGGCAGATGACCCAAGAGCAGTGGACAGGGTTTTTAAATTTTTAGCAAAAGTTTCTTTTACCTTGACGTTTTAGTGTGATAGCGGTTTTTTAAACTCTTTTGGTTTTAATGTGTTGATTTTAGATGGAGTTTTATATCCAGCTCTGGTTAGAGGGCTGGACAGTTCTGTTACTTCCGTTTCAACTGTGTTAGCTCTTTTACTTGTGTTTACTTTTTTGTTTGGTATTTTCTTACTGCCTATTGCCAAGTTTTAATCATAAGGGCGCTTATGACCTCGGCAGTTGAGCGCCCATAAACACCATTATCATCATCATCATCATCATCATTGGTCACGGACGAACTCGTTCAGACAGTTGATGCAAAAGTTCGTGAAAACCGACGTTTCACAATGTCGGAGTTGTCTACTGATTTTCCACAGATTTCTAAGACTCTCTTGTACGAGATAGTGACAGCAAGATTGGGTTACCGTAAGTTCTGTGCACGATGGGTGCCCAAAATTCTTACCGACCACCACAAAGCTCAAAGAATGGCCTCTGCATTAGACTTTCTGTCACGTTATGAGGCCGAAGGTGAACCATTTTTAAACAGAATCGTGACCGGGGACGAAACCTGGATTAAGTACGTGAACCCTGAGGCAAAAGAACAATCAAAGATGTGGGCACATTCAAATTCGCCTACCAAACCAATAAAAGCCCGGCAAGATTTTTCTGCCCGAAAATTGATGGCAACAGTGTTTTGGGATGCAAAAGGGGTGTTGTTGGTTGAATTCATGGAACGTGGGACGACCATTAATCAAGACGTGTACTGTGAAACACTAAAACAATTACGACGGGCTATACAGAACAAACGCCGTGGTATGCTGACTTCCGGTATCGTTTTTTTGCACGATAACGCCCGTCCTCACTCTGCTCGCAGAACAACAGCCCTTCTTGAGTCCTTCAAGTGGGACGTTGTCAACCATCCACCTTACAGCCCAGATCTGGCGCCAAGCGATTATCACCTCTTCATGCATATGAAGAAATGGCTCGGGTCCCAGCGGTTTGATGACGACGAAGAGCTCAAAGATGCGGTCACAGGCTGGCTCCAGGCACAAGCGGGTGATTTTTATGCAGAAGGAATTTCAAAGCTTGTGAACAGATACGATAAGTGCCTCAATTGTTATGGAAACTATGTAGAAAAATAGTGCAAAGATGTAGTTGTAAGATGTATATATTAAAATATTTTTATTTAACTTGGTGAATTTCTTGCAATCAACCGGAGGCTACTTTCTGAACGGCCCTCGTAGAACTAGGCACCTTTGGGTGAGAAGCCAGAAATGCTGACCATTCGACCACAGGTAGTAAACCCTGGGTTTCAGTGGGGCATTGCAGAAGATACAGAGGCCTCTCAGAATTCAGTATCCAAAACTTTTTGGAAAGTTGGCTGCAACTGCGCAAGGATTAGATCAAATGTTTGGAAAATGCTGCTGTATTTGAAATAATTAAATATGGCAACAGTATAATACATTCCCTAATGCAATTGGAGCTTTGGACTATACCCATATCATTATAAAAAAATAAAAAAAAAAAAAGAAATTTCATATAGATAAAATCAGTACTAGGAAAGGTGTTGCTTATAAGTGGCATGGTTCTATTCAGGAACAAAATTCCGGTGTCTGCAGAAATAATAATAATAATAATAATAATAATAATAATAATTAATAATAATAATTAATAAATAATAATAACAACAACAATAATAATAACAATAATAATAAATAATAATAGTAATAATAATTAATAATAATTAAAAATAATAATAAATAATAATAAATAATAATAATAATAATAATAAATAATAATAGTAGTAATAATAATAGTAATAATGATAATAATAATAATAATAATAATAATAATAATAATAATGAAGATAATGAAAATAATGATAATGATAATAAATAAATAAATACATTTTTTAGGCATAAAAGAGGTATTTGTGAGATTGATGTAATTAAATGTTGCTATTGGAAGTCATCTGTATCTCCTGAAGTAGACATGTATTGAGTAGGTAGGTAATCTTTTGAGGCAAAAAGATCTCTTGTTGGATAGATGTTCAAACACATATAGCATGCGAGGACCGTTCAATAAGTACCCGTGTTTCAAAATAAATGGTGTTACCATCAACTGTATTCTCATTTATTACACTTGCCCAAAACAAATTTGCTACTGATTCATAGGCTAGTATGAATTTGGATATCAAAGTATCTATTGTTTACTGATTCACCTTTTGATTTTGGATGGAAAAACTTGTGAGGAGATAAAATTGAAATGGGACGCTGTTTATCGGGACATTTTGCTTTTAGATATTAGTTCAATGACTTTAAACATGGTTGAACACTTTCTGAAGAGGAGTACCCAGGATGTCTGGCAGATGTGGTTACTGAGGAAATTATGAAAAAATCTAAAATATGATTCTCACTGATCATCAAATACAAACTAGAAAAGCGCCATAAATGTGGGGATGGAAAAGGAAATTTATATTTTGCATGATAAATTGAAGATGAAAATATTGTCACTCCAATGGATGCTGCAGCTGTTCACTGTAGACAACAAACAGATGCCGCTTTCAACTTTAAAGCTATGTTTGGAGCTATTGAAGTCAAATCTGAACAAATTTTTGTATAAAGTTATTACCAAGCAATAATCAAAATGATAGGCTGTTTTTGTAAATTTGTTCCAAAGAAGGCAAAGTAGTTCCATTGGTAGGAAAAGTAATTACTGGACAATACTAAAGTGAATTGTTGGCCCAATTTGACAAGAGGTTGAAAGAGGCATTGCTGCATTTGACAAAGAAGAAAGCACTGTTTTACCATGCACCAAAAAATTCATCTGGAGTTGTCGCCACCAATCTGCACAAATTGTATTATGATTGCTGCCACACACCATATTCGTCCAGCCTAGCTCCCTCCAATTTCTTCTTGTTCTAAAAAATGAAGAAATGGCTCACAGAAATAAAATTTAGAGCAAATGAGGTCATTATCGAGACATTCAGATCCCAAGGCTGCAGGTTCAAATCTGGCCCAGACTGATAGTTTTTAAGTATGCTTAAAAGTAACAGCTCCATTTACTGGCATGCAAATAATCCTGCAGTACACGGCAATCCTAGCAATTAACATCATGGTATAAACACAAACAATTTATTTATTATGGACAGAGTCATATTTTGTAAAGCTTATTTTTTGGAGGAGTTAACAAAAGGCAGGAATGTTGGGAGAAGTGTATATAATACAACAAATGTCTTTATTGGCTTAAAAATTGGTTACATATAAAGCCTTTAAATCAGTACTACAAATAATTCCTTGACAACGTGTAGACAGCTGACAGCTTGCATGCCACTGCACACTAACACTCCAGTAACTTATCACTCACTACAATTCACTACATATGATATCACACTTAGTTTCCAATTTTTCCTCCTTTTATACATAGAAAATTAATCACATAACATTCTGGAATATTGTGGAAGCCAAATCTCTGCTTAAATAGAGTGTACCAGACATGTTGTGTTGTGGTGCACACACTTCTTGTTTTTACGCATTCCAGGGTCTCCAAGCCTGCCGACTCACCAGAGCGATCATGAGAGCACCTGGACAGTGCCTTTTCACAACAATTAATCACTTGTGTTTGAAAAAAATGGTGTCCTCTTTCCTAACATGAGCACTTATTGAATTATGTTACAGCTCCTGGAACTTCTTGCAGATGTGAAAAGAACTGATGTGCAGTTTGTGGACATATTATGTATGGGAAGAACTCCAAGTTCATGATATGTCATAAGATATACTGTTGTATGTATTTAAGCAATAAAATAACATCTAGATTATGACAAAAATTTCAAATACAAGCTCTTGTTTTCTTTACAGAATATTTGGACATGCCAGTATTTACTCAGAGAACTATAATAACTTCTCCACTGAATCTAGGTAAGTACATAATTAAATGAAAATCCTGTTTCTTAAAGCATTTGGCAAAACAAAAATTCTGCTCCATTGAAATTATGGTGACTACATTTCAGATTATTTAAAGTCATAATGTAAATGCTGCTTACATAAATATTTCAGAAAGGAATATCAGTATACATTCCAGTGTTTGGGAAAGTAGAAATTCATTAGGTTTCTGTTGTTCACATTCTGAATTACTCAAGATAATAATGTAAATTCCAACAATGTTGGAACATTTGAGAAAGAAGGCATTTACAGATAGGTATTATTTCATGCAATAATAATGGAAAGATAATAACAAACTATCAGCATGATAAGAACCTAAGAAAAGAGGGTGTATGAAATGAACATGAAATATTATAAAATACCATTTAGCTGAAACAATGACACTTAAGAACATTTTGGCACCTTTTAGGAATTGAATTTACTAATTCTAATTACACTTCATAAAGTATCTGCATGAATATTATTAAACCTCCAATTGCTAACCTTTATGGACTAAGAATACACAGGGTGTAAATGAATAACACTGCACAAATTTTACAGGTAATAGGAAATTTATAGATAATCAATTTGAGATAGAAAATCTATGGTTTATGAATACAAATTACTGAATTTTGCCTGAAAATTGCTAGGTCTTATGCACACCATTGATTATGTCCACTTAAAATGTAAGGCATGTTTGGAAGAATTTGAGCTTGTGTGTTTAGCGTAACAACTGTGGTGCAAGAATGCAAAAGTGCACATACATTAAAATTGCAGCTTTGAATCCTTATGACTAAGTATTTCCTTTTGTTTATTTGCTTTTTCCTTCATTTAGTTGAATGTGATTTACAGGAAACATTGTGCTGTGTTGTAATTTTTCATTGAATCAATGCTTAAGTTTTTTATTTCAAATTGTTTTAACTATCTTTTGCCATCGTTAACTAGTTGTGGTGGTGGTGGCAGTGTCAACAACCTCTTGTGGCCCAGGTATGCCACAAACATCCATTTAACATTCATATTTCATCACTATCATACTATGAGCTCTCTTTATTACACCTTGCCCATTTCATCCCAACATTGCATAAGAATTTCCCTAGACTTCCTTTATCCTTAACACTTTTAGTGCCAATCACCATCTAATTCTGATCTGAAAATTTTGCGAAAATTGACAATCAGGATCTAATCATGATACCATTTTCATACAATTAACTCTTTCCAGCAGAAAAGTTTGTGTATTTTCTACATCATAGTCATAGAGAAAGGTTTTCTGGAGCATTTCTGGACCTAAGCTTTGCTCCAAAGCGTTAAATTAGCTCCAAATTTAATTTCTCTTGCCGGTGCTTGTTTATCGTGGTTAAAATATTGCGTCGTCTAACCGAAGGCTATGAACTGAAGAGAAAATAAGAGCTTCAGTTCGTGATGTATTAGAAGAAACTGAGCGACTTTGAATTTTCACACCTTGTTGAAAGAGTTTCTGACATTGATGTAAGAGAGGGAAAATACATCCAATAACAATGACCCTTGCATGCATGCAAATAATTGGTGTACAGAGATGATGAATACAGTGGGAATTAACTATTCAAGTACACAACAGTGTAAGTGCGAAATTGTACAGTAATCTGCATTACATTTGTATCCTATTGCTTTATGCAATTTTCATGCTTGTGTGTGTGTGCACTGTCATGGTCAGCCTATATGTTCATGATAGACTCCTGTTGGTGGCTCTTCTGCAAGTAGTATTGAGGTTTTTGTATGCCCATATGTGACAGTTCTTGTAATTGAGAATCATCCCTGATAAACTTGATCTCATCAATGAACAATAACAATGAAAGCAATTCTGGTGGCTGCCTCAAGACCCATTCATAAGTTACAATCTTCCAGTTCAGCGAGTTCAACAAAAATGTAATTTTGCTCCATGTTCCCTAAGTACTCATTTAACTATGTTGTTGTATATGGAAATGAGATGTGGGAAACTTGATTACCAAACACTAAGTAGGAAACAATTATCATATGGTGGTGTTAGTGTCTGCCAGGTGTATCACATCACAGGCATTCGTGATACCACCACATAGGTATTCAGCTGCTCCTTTGGGAAGTCTTAGTACTTTATGTTATTGCTTATTGCCAGGGTATTGTCAATACACAACCCTGCAGCTTCTGCCCCCAGATGTGAGAAGAAGCAACAGTAAGCAATAATTACAAATTATGGTGGTTTGTGATTTTAAGACATAAGCATAATATTGTTCAGAAGATGGAAAAGAAATGAAAAAAAAAAAGGTTTGCCATATCCAGATTTGAACTTGATTCCTGAGGTTTATACACCATCACAGTCAATCTGCCTAACCGTGTGGCTAAAGTATAACTATCAGAATTTCCCTACATTTCTTTAGCCAATTGCCACAACCAGTAAGCCATTGCAATGGCATGCAACCCCATATTAGGTCTACAATTTAAGCAATTTTTATAACCTTAAAATGCTTCCTCAAAGAGAGAAAAGACAGGCTTTGCTAAGCACATAATAAGCTTTAGTTTGATTTCAAATGCCGACATTTTCATATTTCTTTCTGATTATGATTTATTGATCCCCCTCTGTAATTACTTTCAATATGCATAGTTTGGTAACTTGACCTTGTAGACCATTAGGTTATCTCAAATTGATTAACCAGGAACCATCTGCTGCCAATGAAATATGTGGTGTTATTCATTTTCACCCTTATATATTACTTGGTACTCTATAGATACATAGAAATCTATTGAATTTAAAGCAGTAGGATAAAACTGTTCAATTCAGTGCTCATAGTTAAGGTTTGCCTCTTTCCTATGACAATCTACATGCCAGTGTCTCACTCCAGCTATTGACTGGAAAGCATATTAAGCAATACCTTTCATTGTTTTTTCTTAAGTACTTCAGAACACTACTGAATTTCTTTGTCACGTCATTCAGCAAATTTACATGTTTTTAATATATGCAATTTTTTGTCATTACAGATCCTAATCCTAATCGTCGCCCTATACCAATTTCCACCAGTGAGTACTATTTATCTTGTCAATTCCACTGACGTTATTGCTTCAGCATAAATATTTTTTTATTTTAAGAATTCAATCTAATTATTTAACAATTACTAATGCAACTTGAGCCACATAGTCATAATTGAGGCACTCAGTAAAAAGGTGGTACGAGTTACATATTTGTAAAACTGAGAAAATTGGGTTTTAAGGTGGAACAACGAATACAAAATCTTAATTAAGTTATGCAAATTTATTTTATCACCATAGGTTTCATGCACCTTTAGTGTTATTCTCTAATAACTTTTGTTTGAAAAGTATCAATGTTACATGAGAAACTGCACGGTCTCACATTTTGGCCAGGTCTCCTGTTTTCACCCCATTTCATTCTTGTTACCTTCCATTGGTTGCATCAGCACTGATAGGTTGCTTTCCTGAATGATGCAAACCATTATAAAATTCATGATATATCGGAGGAATCAGACTCAGAAGTTGCTGTAGATTTTTCCATTTAGCTTCCTTGTATAAGGGAGAAAGAGAAATGATCGACGTCATCCTATTACTTTTCTGACAAAGTTGACCTCATGGAACTGATAATCATCATTCAATGATGACTTTATAAGCATAATGAATGGTTGTTCTTTTTCAAAATGCATGACCACTTTATTTTACATTTTGTTTGTGACATATCAACCATTGCATCAAGAGATATAAAATTCTTTGCTGGCTTTGGATATGGTGTAGCCCAGTCATCAGGAATTCTTGATTTATGTTTTTTGAATACAGCAAAATCTTTATCAAATTCCATGTATGTGTGTCCAAGTCCTAAATATTTTTAAGATCAACAGATTCCAACAAACCCTTAGACACTACATACATCCAAAATTTGGCAATATTTCCATTCCTGTTTTACCTCCACAGCTACTCCAGCATGCTACTTCTTGAGAACCTCGAGATGTTGTGGATTCATCCCATATAAACATGATGGCTTTGTCAGTTGCTAAATTGTGGACACAAGAGTTATATCTCCATAGTAAACTTTATTTGTTGTCAACACTGGTGTTGGTAGTGATTTCTGAAGATCACATGTTACAGCTAATGTACTTCCATCTGAAGCCAGCTGAGCAACAAGTTTGTCTTTCCTCTTAGAATTTACTGCAAGTTCTGCCCAATGGTGTTGCAGTTCCAGTTCACTTTCTAACTTTTTCCTTTCTCTTTCATTTTGTGAATGTTCAATTGCTACCTTCAGTTGATCACTGTGGGCTGATGGAAACCCAAATTAAATTCAGTGTTGAATTCAGTACTACCACTCTAAAACTGGAGTAATATTATTCTTGTTACACTATTCTACATACATCTTGTACATTGTTGATAGTGTTAGGTGCTGCAGGAGGTATTCTTTCTGTAGATTCTTAGCCTGGAATAGTGACTTGAATATTCTGGAAAAGCATTTATATGGTCCCTAACTTGTTGTTTTTGTAGTTCTGGTACTGGTGGCCTTCCTTTACATCCCCTCTTATCTCTTGGAGAACTTCCATTGTCCCCCTGTTTATTTGTAGCTCTCGTAAATCTCCCATTAGAGATAACTAGAGTTTTTAAAATAAATTCCTTGCACACTTGTTTTCCTTTCAGGTTTATTATTTTTGTTTTCATTTTAGGATTTCTGATGTCTTTCCTTGGCCTTGAAGGTAGCTTGAGAGTAACATATGAGACTATTCCCAAGATCCAAGAGACCAGAACTCATGAAAAATGTCCCTACGCTCGTCTTCTGAAATAAGTTCATTGCACTCATACCTGCATTAATGAACGTCTGTCCTTCAATTTACCACCATGACACCTGCTTTTGCCGATGTTTTACTTGAGTTTGCTTCTAAGCTTTGACATTTCTCTGCCTTCTTCTTCCTCTCTCAAACTGTTGTTCTTCATTGCTACCTGAAAGCAATTAACATGTCGTACTTTTATAATTTATTCTGAGGAGATGTTTGTGGTGCTATTAGAAACTATTTCTGGTACACCTTACCACTAACATGTTTATACTCACTTGAAAGCTCTTCATGTAACAAATGACCTTCTAGCATATGCTCTTAAGAATCAGTACTGATTACAAGCGTGGTTTCTGGTGTATCTGAAGCAACTAAATAATTTTCATCATCATTAGAGCTGATAACACTAATACTTCTCAGATTACTAATAGCAATAAAATATTTTATTACCTTTTACAGCTTCTTTTGATCAATACTAATATATACTTATTTTGATAAATATTTTTGTCTCAAATTTTAGGTTATATATTACAGCTAATTTCATTCATTCATTTATTTTTTATTAGTCCCTTTAAAGCATATACATGTTGTTGGTCACATCAGGTTACAAAGAATATAAATATAATAGAAAAAAACAAAATAGAAATAATACAGCAAGAATTATTTACATTGTTTACATTAATAATTATTTACATAAATCATAAATATAATTTACAAAATTGAATATGTACCTACTATTTACAATTCATTTAAAAATTCATCTACAGAATAAAAACAAGCATTCATTCAAAATTTTTTAAGTTCCTTCTTAAAAACTTTAGAGTTTTGTATATTTTTCAAGTATACAGGAAGTTTGTTGTAGAGTTCGTAAGCTGAAGCTATTGGTTTGCTTTTGTACAGTTGTAATGTGGTGCATAATTGTTTTTATTTCTTGTAAGATATTCATGATTGTTTCTATTTAATTGTCTACTACTATCCTTAGTTTTTAAATACATTATTGCTTTTTATATATATAATGAGTACAATGTCATAATATTTAAATGTTTAAACACTTTTCTACAAGACTCTGTTTTAGTCCCAGGATCAATATCACTGCTCTTTTTTGTAATATAAAAACTCTATTTGTGTTTTTCTTTTTACTAAAACCCCAAGCTATGATACCATAAGAAAGATGTGGATGGATTTGTCCATAATATATTGTCATTAACAGCTCTTCGTTTCTTAAACCTACACATTTTTTAATAATAAATAAACCATTACAAATTTTGTTGAATATTTTATCCATATGTTTATCCCAATTATGATGTTGGTCAATAATGACTAGTAAAAAGTTGCAATATTTTACTTGTTCAATTTTGTCTTTACCGTTACAAATGTCAATCTTTTTCATGTGTTTATTTTGAGGGGTATGGACAGTTATACATTTTGTTTTGTTTATATTTACTTGTAGGTTATTGGATTTCAAGTGCTATTGCTATTGCTTCTAAATTTTTTACTCCAATGCCCATATTAATAATTGATGCATCATTTTCATACATTGTAACTTTGCTACCTGGTAAATTAGGTGTGTCATTTATATATACAATAAACAGTAGAGGTCCAAGAATAGATCCCTTAGGAACACCATGCTTTACTACAAGATTTTTGGAGTAATAGTCTTTTATGTTCTTGTGTGTTAAATGCATAATTTTCGTTACCTGAGTTCTATTGTTTAAATATGACTTTATTAAGTTGAGCGGGGTACCTCTAATTCCATAGTTATACAGTTTATCATACAGAATGTCATGTTGGATGCAATCAAATGCTTTAGATAAATCTAAGAATATACAGTTGTTATTGGTGTGATTGTCTAGTTATGTATTATGGATTACATAATAAATAAGCTAGACCTGAGTTGTTGATTTATTTTTCTTGAATCCGAATTGAGCCTCATTTATGTTTATAAAAGATATAATTTTATTTGCAATAATTTTTTCAATTACTTTTGAAAGTGTGGAAATAAGAGCTATTGGACGATAATTTCCAGGTATTCCTTTGTCACCTTTTTTTTATATAAGGGTTTTATGATTGTTTTCTTTAGTACTTTTGGAAATATTCCATCTGATATGACAGCATTTATCATTTCTACCAATGGTTCTAGTAAATAAGGTACACATTGTTTAAGTAGTATTGGTGATATTTCATCTAATCCTATAGCTTTTTTATTTTTCATGTCCTTTATTATTTTTTAGAGGTCTACTTTTGTTATTTCATTTAAGTACATTGAGCCTGTTATATGTCTAGTATTGCAATTATAATTGTTGGTCTTACTACCAGTTAGTAATTGTTCTACTTCTTCTATAAAGTTTGTATTAAATATATTGCTTATCTCTTTGGGTTCATTAATTAATGTATTATCTTTTTTTATAATTAAATTGTTAAATCAAGGTCTGTCACTCTACAATCATTTTTTATTATGTCCCAAGTTGTTTTGGTTATGTTTGTGGATTTGAGAATTTTTTGTTTTATGCACTCTGCTTTACTTTGTTTTATTATTTGTTTATATACCTTTTTTTCTTTTAAGTACGCCATTTTTTCAGTTTCCCTTTTGGTTTCTTAATATCTATCATAAATTAATTTTAGTTTGTTTTTTGCCCCCAAAATATCTTTGTTTACCCACTGTGCTTGCTGGTGTTTTGATGTTCGCTATTTGAACTTGGGACGAGCTAGGTCTAAGTAATAGTTGAATATGTTAAAAAAATTCTCCCATTTTGTGTCTACATTTTTTACATTAAATAAGTAATATATTGCAATATATTTATTGGATAGTAAAAAGTCATGAATGATGCTTACCTGTATCAATCAAAGCTAATCCATGTTATTCTCCATGATCTTCCACACCACCACATATGCCACCTTTATATTAACCGAAAATCATCAACATTCAGTAAGAAGTTAAATCAAGCATCTGCAGATGGCAGCATCAGTTGGGTATGCACCTGCACTGCATTTTACCTAAGCTCCCTGACTTATGTGGTGTACATATACTGCAAAAACTACTTTAATTCCATTTTTTAAATTTGTATCTTGTACCACTTTGCTCCTGAGTGTCTCAATTCAGGAGAATTTGGATAGATGCTGGTAAATGGCATCTGGATATTTGCCAGGACTTTAGTCTCTTGTGCATGAGCTATAAACCAACACTGCAGCACTAAAACACATTTATGGTGGTATTGACACATGATGTTCTTTATCTTTTCTTTCTTTTTTTCCCACCATATTGGGATGTACTATATTTTCAATATACCTGTCTAAGCTGAAGTTTCTACAAAATAGGAAATGGTTTGCAATCTGAAATGCTTCATTGATTGTGCAAAAAAGAAAGTGTGAAGGCTGAATGTCAGCTTAGAAGTGAACAATATATCCTATTCACAGTTTTGAATTTTCTGTGAGAAGAAAAAAGAACCCTCATATGTAAGCAAGATAATTAAATAGAACTTTTTCAACATTAATCTACTGCTTCTCTTCTTCTTCTTCTTCTTCTTCTTCTTCTTCTTCGTCTTCTTCTTTGTCTTCTTCTTCTTCTCATTACAATTCAAATTGAATCTTAGTCTGTTCATCTCTTTGCTTCTATTCCTATCTATTCCTTCTGTTTGCCCTAGCTTCTTAACTTTCTAATTCCTAGTAGTTTCTTTGGCTTCTGCAAAACTTATTTCACTCATCTTTATTTCATTATAAAAATGTATTTACAGCATTTATGATACTATAATCTAAAGGTACTTGAATTCTGTGTTTATAAAATATATTTTACTTTCTCTGTATATACTATGTAACCCAAAAATTCAATATCGAGTATGTGTGTGCGTGTGATAACTTTAAAACAGAAAGTTGGTAAAACACCAAACTTTGTATTTAAGTTTAGAATTTACCAGGATGTGACACAAAGATTTTAAAAAAAATCCCCCCACCCCAAACTACCCTTTACATGGAAAAAAACTTTGAAAATTTTGATTTTCACAAAAATAGCTCTAACGATTTTGATTAAAATACTAAATATTAAATATATTCATAAGGAAAATAAAACATGTAAAATATGAGCTAAATCTTTCCTGGCGACGAACATACTCTAGACGTTCTTGGGCTTCAAGCCAGCTCAGGTGATGACCTGGCTTGAAGCCCGAAAACGTCTAGAGTAAAACATATGCACCTATTGAATTTTCAAGGAATAGCCACTAAAGACCTCTTTATTCTGAATGAATTTTGCTGAATTTTGCTGAATTTTGCGTAACTGGTAAACCACAAGAGTTAGAATGAAACTTACTACACAAAAAATGTAGATCAGTTAAAACACACAATTTATATCATATACATTTTTTTCAATGAATTGACCATTTCTGAGATATTCCTTGTTATTTGTTTGAGATTTAAAATACTTAAGTTTTCTCACACAGAAAGTTATAAACTCCTAGCCCTGCATGGAAATGACTTTCAACCACATGGCAACCAGCTTTTAAGAGATTTTACATTTGTTTTAGCCTAGTGTATTCCCTCATTTTCCTCCTACTTACAAGGAAGCAAGTAATTAAGAAAATTTCTGCTAATGTTTATCTTGATTATATAAAGTAGATAGAGGATATGATTGTCTACAATAATCTGTTGCAGTGATGTAGAGAAAGTCATGTGAATGGAACACATTAGATTTTTTCTTATTTTATTTATTTAGTTCCCCCCCCCCCCAGAAGTTTTAGTTTTTGCTGCAAAAAACATATCTTATTACAGTTCATATTTACAGTGCATGTTTTTATTCTATTTATTACTTTCTCTACACGTACTATGTACATAGTGTATAGAGAAGGTATTGCACTCCACCCAAAAATTCGATAGCGAGATTTCACTGGAAATATGTTTTAGGTTCCCCTGAATCCAAAAAAAGCATTTTCAGAAAAAGATCCATGGGTGTGTGTGTGCATGTGTGTGTGTGTGTGTGTGTGTGTGTGTGTGTGTGTGTATGTGTGTGTGTCCATGTCTGTGTGTCTGTGAATGCGGTAACTCAAAAACGAAAAGTCGGTAAAATACCAAACTTGATATTTAAGTTTAGTATCTTCCAGGGATACAACAAACAGATTTTGAGAAAAATCCCCCCCACCCCCAACTACCTCTTTACATGGAACTTTTTTCGAAAATTTTGATTTTCTCAAAAATGGCTCTAATGATTTTGATTAAAATATCATATATTAAAGATATTTACCTGACAAATAAAATGTAATTTTCTGGAAATAGCCTCTGAAGAGTACTTTATTCTAGATGAATTTTACGGAATTTTGAATAACTGCTAAACCATAAGAGATAGACAAAACCTTACTCATGAAAAATATAGAGCACGTTAAAACACACAATTTATGTTATTATACTTTTTTTTTGTGGAGTTCATCGTTTTTGAGACATTCCTTGTTTTTGGTTTCTGCTTTGAAAAACTTATACTTTTCTCATACTGGAATTTTTTAACTCCTGTCCATACAAACAAAGGAACTTCAGTGACATAGCAACCAGCTTTTGAATATCACTTTAACCTATGGTACACCCTTATTTTGCTTCTACTTAGATGAAAACAAGTAATAAGACTTTTCTGCTATTTTTTTCTGATTAGCATGAAGTAAATAGAAGTATAAGCTTTTTAAGAATAATTTGTTGCAGAGATGTAGAAAAAGCCATGTGAATGGTACACATAAGATATTTTTTACCAGGACTCACCTCAAGCTAACAAGATCTTGTCTTTGATCAGTCCTGAAGGAACGAGAGATGGTCGTCACTCTGATCATCCTTTGTTTGATAAGTGAGTAGTGGTAAATGCTTATCATCAGAACTGCCTAAATTCTCTAAATTTGCCTAAATGAATTGCTTTTATCTTTCAAGTTAGGGCATACAATTATTTCTTTGTTATTCTTATTTGTTCATTCATATCTTGTTATTAATATTTTGATTCTAGACTTAGTAGTTAGAGCTAGCAGATAGGGAAAAGGGGTTTTATTTAGTTCGCTAGATTAGGAGAAATAACACAATAACTTTTTTTATTACTTTCATTATTAAATTTAAATCAGAAATATTTCCTTGTGTTTTTATACTTAAATATTTCCCCTATTGAGTAAAGATCGAATCTGCTTACTCACAAGGTTCACCAGTACATGTAACTTGCCATTGGGTCAGTCAGTTTCACTGACTGTGCTCGGAATTTGAAAAAAAAATTCCAAATTCAATTAATTTCTCTAATAATTAAGAACTCTCATAGAAAACAAAATGGCAACTGCAGAGGCAAAAATTAAGGAATTGCAACAACAAATTACTAATCTGACAGCTGTAAAATTAAAAGATGTAAGCCTAGCAAATGTTATCAAAGAATACACTGAGGATCCAAAGGGTAGACTGGTTAAAGATTTTATTTTAAATATAGAGCAAATGGCAGTAGTGGGCAACTGGACAAAAGTTAACCTGCTGAACATTGTGAGAGCAAAATTAGGGGGAACGCACTTCTGTTTTACTGTGGTAAGGCAGAATTGAATGCATAAGCATGTACCTGGGAAACATTCAAAAAAGCACTTATTGATTGGTTCACCGAAAAATTACCTCCCCAATTCCATTACACCACATTGCAGAATGCGTCTCAAAAGTCTGTGAAGATGTTTACTGATAGATGTCGACAATTATGTCACAAAACCATCAGAATTGTAGAAAATGCAGATGAGGAAAGGACAATTAATATGGAGGCATAAAGAAGGTTCCTTGCTGCCTTTATCAACGTATTAAGTGGAATAGTAGGACAACAAGTTTGCTTTCAGTTACCCGAAACACTTTCAGCAGCAATATGCATAGCAACAACAGTAGAAAGCGCAGAGAAACATCACATGGGCACCAGAATAATGCTAAGGTGTTTATGATGAGAGATAAAACTTGTTATAAGTGCAGAAGGAAAGCCCATATAGTGGTTGATTGTAGAAGTAGAAATAGTGTACCGCAGAACCATGGTCAGGGCCAAGGTCAGCGTGACGTAATACAAAATCCGCTCACTAGACCAGATGCTGTGCCGGGGAATCAGAGGCACAGTTTCTTTCAGCCAGAGAGATCTATAACTTATACACCTCAGATATCACAGTACCCGCCAACAAATCAATGTTTTAATTATAAAATGCCAGGACATATTGGTACAGATTGTCGTTGGAGAAAACCGTGGGGAAACGGGCGAGGCCAACTGAGAAGCGGGAGCTCAGTGAGCCAGAAACCAGGACGCTTCGTGTTTTCGTGATAACTCCAATACCTAAGGAAGTAGTTGTAAAAGTATTTGTTCAAGGGAACCCTACTTAATGGTAGTGGACACAGGTGCTACTTTTTCTGCAATAGACGAAGGAATAGTAGGAGAAGAACTCATGAGACCCTCTAAAGTAAGTGCAGTTAGTGTAACGGGAGAAGAATTGAAAATAAAGGGACAAGTATCTGATATGGGGAAATGATGGCAGAGATTACGCATGAATTTTGTGTAGTGCCTTTAGATTTATACCTGCATGGAATAATAGGTCTAGATTTGCTAACGGAGATGAAAGCAGGGATTGACGTAGTTGGAGGGAGTTTGGTGTAGTAGCATTGGAAGCTTGCAAGACAAAAACAGATGAGGATTTGATCACCCCTGTTCTGAATAAACTTTGCATAGTTATTGAGGATGAGGATAAGGAAGTAAATTGGGACATAGTTATAACTGAACATGTAATTATTCCACCCAGGTCTGAGAATCAAGTGCTTGCTTGTGTTTGTAGAGATAAGAGAAAATCTTTCCCTTCTGAAGTTTATGTTGAGCCTGTAGAGTTAGAAAGAAATAAAGTATTTGTGGCCAGAGCAGTATCTAAAGTATGTCCCATGGGAGAAGCAACGAAGATTTTGAAAATTTAAAGTGGCTTAAAAAAAGTGATGTAGAGTTGCCTAGAGATTCTAAATATTGCATAATGAAAGTTTTGAACACAGGGGAAAAAGAAGAAGTGCTTCTAAAAGGAACAAAATTAGGTGTAGGTAGCAAATTCGACGAAAATGCAAAAAGTGGAAGTGTTGTAGTAAATAGTAATGATGATGTGATATTACCTATGTGTAGAGTATGCAAGTTATTTATAGCTGGCTCTGGGGAGACCACAGACATGGTGATAAGTGAGCCCACTGTTCGAAGGTTGGGTTCTATACTCATGACGAGATTCAGGGCATAGGTTACCCGAACCAGTGGAAGGGGCATGAAGTGCCATGTCCGGCGGGCAGTCTCTCCAGGAGAGATGGAAGAGAGGCGGCATGCTAGTATGCCACTAGTGGCAGCTCGTCCCTCCAGGAGCAAGTAGTCACTGGTCAGTGCCTGGCACCCAGCAGTGGAGAACTGTAGGGGACCAGATGCCCAAAATCATGAGTATGCTAAGGGAAAAGTCTGTCCACCAGCAAGGAGTAAGCATGTCATGTCACGAGCAAGTGCAGTGAAGGGGAAGAGGGAAGTGTAAGACCTGCGAGCCCTAAAGCCATTGAGCAGGCAAATGGTGGAGTATTAATTGTTAAATGTAGTGTAATTTATGAAAAAGAGGAAACTAGTAAAGAGGGATTACAATTTGTAAGGGTTACAAAACCCACAATAAAAGCAAAGAGAACAAATGCGTCTTTTTACAAAGGGGCCCAAGTTTATGAGCTTTATGAGCAAATAGACAGAAAATTATAACACTTAGAACCGTGAGAAAAAGATGTAATGTTGACAGTCCTTTATAATTTTATTCCCTTATTTTTGGATAAGCCTACAGGGGAATTACCGTATACAACAGTTGTAGAACATGAAATAGGTACAGGAGATGCTAAACCAATTAGGTTAAATCCCTATCGTGTACCATTTCCATTGAAAGAAGAACTTAAGCGTCAGATACAGGATATGCTAGAGAAAAAAATAATTCAACATACAAAATCTGAATGGGCTAGTCCTTGTCTACTTGTGTCAAAGAAAGCTATTGATGGTATAGTTAGGTATCGATTATACGTCGATTATTGGAGATTAAATTCTGTTACTAGAGTACCATCATGGCCTATACCTGACATTAAGGAAAATTTGTCTATGCTGTCTGGAAATGCTTATTTCTCTATAACTGATATTAGCTCTGCTTATCATGCAATCAAGATTAAAGAAGAAGACAGACCCAAGACGGGATTCATTTGCTTTCAGGGTGCATGCCCTATAGATTAGTTGCAGCCCTTATGACGTGGTCAAAAGCAATACACTTAATCATGGGGAACCTAAAGGCTTTAACTTGTTTGGTTTACATGGATGATATTTTAGTTTTTGGGAAAACCATTCAAGAACACACAGAGAATTTGCGTTTAGTTTTTGAAAAACTGCAAGAAGATAATTTGAAAACAGCACTTGAAAAATGTCACTTTGCTAAATCAGAAGTAGTTTATGTAGGCCATATTGTAAGTGCCCAAGGGCTTCGGCCAGACACAAGTAAAATAGAAGCTATTAAGAATGTAGCCCCACCAAAAACACTAAAACAAATCAGATCATTTTTAGGTGGTGTTGGCTATTACCAATCATTCATACAGGACTTTTCCAATATTAGTAAACCTCTCATACAACTTACTAAGAAAAATAAAAAAAATTGTTTGGAGAAGCCGAGGAAGCATTCAAAATTTTGAAAAATGCACTAACTTCTTCTTCAGTACTTGCACACCCTGATTTTTCACAACCTTTTATTTTATCATGTGATACATCTAATTTTCGAATATCTGCTATACTTAGTCAAAAAGAAAATGGAATAGATAAACCAATTGCATTTGCTAGTACATTGCTTAAGGCCCCAGAATTAAATTATACCACCACAGAAAAGGAGCTATTAAGTGTAGTTTTCGGAGTTAAGAAATATAGAATTTATCTGTTTGGCCATAAATTCACTATCATTATCGATCATACGGCGTTAACTTGGTTCTTAACCACTAAAAATCCACTAAGTGCAAGGTTAACAAGATGGATGCTAGCATTTAGCAAGTATATTTTTGAAGTAAGCCATAAGCCAAGAAAAGCAAATGTCATACCTGATGCTCTGTCTCATCTGCCGATGATGGCTCCAGGGGAGCTGGTAGTGGGGTTGGAGGTGCCGAAGGAGGCAGAGCCTCGGCAGCTTCTTGGCGATGCTCTGGTGGCCAGTTTGAAGGTCCAGGATCATCCCATGGGACATGTGGCTCAGCTGAAGCCCAGTTTAGACGTGACCACACCACCATCCCCCAGTAGTCCAAACTCCTTCAGTTTTCCAAGTGTTATTCCATTATCTCGTAGTGAACTGAAAGAATATCAGGAAAATGATGAATATTGCCAGCAGTTAAGAAAAGAAAATAATGAAGGTCTTAATAAGCGTATTTCTGCAGATGTAGAAGGGATTCTGTGTGTGCAGGAAGGTCAATATGACAACATTTTGGGCACTACATTTAGATCTCACCAAGGAATTAAAAGAACACAAGCTATAATTTCTCAAAGATATTTCTGGCCTACTTTGCGAGAAAATATTAAAGAATATGTTCAACAATGCCAAGCATATGCTTTGCAAAAGGTGACTAGAAAACCTATAGCTACATTAGATATTTTACAAACTGCAACTAGACCTTTACAATTTATTTCTATTGGCATAACAGTACCATTAAGTGTCACTGCAAGTAAGAATAAGTGTTTACTAACAGTCATAGATCACTTCACATAATTTCCGGAATTGATTCCAACACCTGATCAATCAGCAAAAGCAGTAGCAAGAGCATTAATTATAGAAATATTTTGTAGATATGGGGCACCAGAAATGATTCTATCCAATCAGGGAACAAATTTTCAAAGTTCGCTCATGCCAGAAATTTGTAAATTATTCAAAGTCCAACACATAAACAGTAGTCTAATGCACCCACAATCTAATTCTATGATTGAACATTTTCATAAATATTTAAATGATTCATTGTCAATAATTGTAAGCTGTTACAAGGAAGACTGGGATCGTATGGTTCCTTTCACATTAATGGCTTATAGATCAGCACCACATGCTATTACGACATATAGTCCTTTCTATATGTTATACGCTCGTGAAATGAGATTCCTAACATAATTGATTTAGAATTCAATAGTACTGACACTAAGCTAACATCAGCACAGGAACACACTGAATATATGAAACAAAAGCCAAGAGATGCTTATCAAGAACGTATATGACAATATTGTACATAGTAAATATAAACAAAAGCAAAATTATGACAAGAAAAAAAAGTCTGATGTGTTACACTCACATGACTTTCTCTAGCTCTTCTACAAACTTCATACTTAAGATTCTTCTTCTTTCTGCACCTTGCTAATCGTGGTACTCATTAGCACAATGTTCTTATTATTTAGTTCCGTATAAGTAGGAAGAAAATAAGAGAATACACTAGGCTAAACCAATAGTCAAATGTTTTAAAAGCTGTCGTTAAGCGATTGTCATTACAAATCGTTGCTTTTCTTGGCCAGGAGTAGAACAAAAGAAAAACGGACACTCCCGCCTGAGAAAAGTATAAGTACTTCACAACTGAAACTAATAACAATGAGTACCTCGAAAACGGTAAGCTCCATGAGAAAAATGTATATGACATAAGTTATGTATTTTAAAAAAACCTACATTTTTTGTATAGTAAGTTTTTGTGTATCTCTTACGGTTTACTAGTTATGGCAAATTAAGCAAAATTCATCTAGAATAAACAGGTCTTCAGAAGTTATTCCCAGAAAATTCAAGATATACATTTTATTTCCCAGGTAAATATCTTTAATATACAATATTTTAATCAAAATCATTAGAGGCATTTTTAAGAAAATCAAATTTTTCGAAAAAAAGTTTCATGTAAAGGGTAGTTTGGGGTGGGGGGATTTTTCTCAAAATCTTTGTGTCGCATCCCTGGAAGATACTAAACTTAAATACCAAGTTTGGTATTTTACCTAGTTTTCATTTTTGAGTTATCATGTTCACAGACACACGGACACACACACTCACACACACAAACACGGATCTTTTTCCGAAAATGATTTTTTTAGATAAAGGAGACCCTAAAACATATATTTCCGGTGAAATCGAATTTTTTGGTGGAGTGCAATACCTTCTCTATACACTATGTACGTAGTATGTATAGAGAAAGTAAAAATTTATCAAATTTCAAGTTGGAGATTTAGTATACCTAGATAAACCTTACATTAGTAAAGGCACAAATAGAAAACTAGCACCAAAATATACTGGACCATGGAAAATAATACAGAAACTTACCCCATTGAATTACAGAATACAAATGGGACCAAAGCTAGTGCATATAAACCGCTTGAAGCATTGTCATCATGGCCAGCCGGAAATTGATAATACCAAAACAGTGGAAGAAGTAGTTTATTGTATGTGATGCCATATCTCAACTGCAGAGCCAAGTTCAACTGCACAATGTTCCAAATGAACAAGAAATATATCATTCTTCTAATGATGGGAATCCTACGAATATTTGTGATGAAACCGCACTAGCATAACCAAATGAAAATAATGAAAGTAATAGGGCTACAGAAGATGTACCTCAGAGAGAATTACCAAATAACCTAAGGTCCCGGGTTCGAACTGAAACTTATAAATTCTAATAATGCTAATTCTATAATAGTTCTGTTCATGAGGACAAAACCAAATTTAAATTAATTAAAATAAACTAGAAGCAACAAAATTAGATGAATATTCTTTTCTGAGCAATATAAGTCTGCTTTTCTTTTTTCTCTCATAGTGCTGGTTTTTTAGGGGCAAGGCGAGAACGAAAACCCTATGTTGATGCCTTACAAATACCTAATGAACCTTTAATGACTAAGGGCTTAGTATTTGCCTATCAGGAAACAATCTTGGCGACCGGAAGTAAATGGATAGTTGGAATTGATGTGCCGATTCAACCATATGCTGACGCAATCATGCATATTGAGGATGTTTTTGAAGAGCTAAATTTAATCAAAACATCAGATGTATTTAGACTCGATGACTGGACTGAAATAATAAAATTGAAGAGGACTTTTCAATTATTGAAAATTGAAGTTGAAAATTTAGATCAATTCCTACCAGACACAGATTATAATGTTTGTGACAAAAGAGGAGCCGTGGATATAGGTGGTAGAGCTCTTAAATTTCTCTTTGGTTTGCCAGATAGAACTAAAATTGATAGAGTGCATACTCAAATTGCAAAATTTGAAAATGACACTTCTAAATTACTTCATGTATCTGAAGAACAGTTAACTTACATTAGCAAAATTGATGAAAGGACTACTCATAATACAGAAACATTGCAAAATTTAAGTTCAGCTTTAGTAGGACAAATTAACCGAACAATTATGTTTGGGAAATTAAACCAACAAAATGTTTATGAATTAAAAAGAGGGATAATGACTGAATTCCATACAGCTTCGGCTGTTAGGGAAATATCATTATTTATACTCAATTTACAACAACAACAAATTATGCAATTGCATGAAGGACTCGATGTACTAGCTACTGAAAGGTTAAGTGCCACTATTGTTCCACCAAGAAACCTATCCAACATCCTGAGCACCTTTGTAACCCAATTACCAATGGGAACTTCTCTTTTGTCAGGAGTTGAAATTAAACATATGCATACCTATAATGATCTTTGTGATGTTCTTGCATATTCTATAATTAAAAAAGTTAGGATTTTGGTTAAAATACCACTAAAAGGCATGGACAGGACATTCGATTTGTTTCAAGTTTTGCCATTGCCGATAGAGGTTCTGGAAATCAAACATCATATTACAATAGATACCACAGTTAAATACTTGGCAGTTTCTGGTGATAGACAAAGGTAATGCCCTACTCACAGATTCCTTGATCACAAAATGCAAATCCGGATCCATTTCCATTTGTCCTGCTGAATTTGCACTATATTCTGCAAATACTCCTACATGCATTTCCTCCCTTTATTTTAGCCAAGAATCCAATGTCCATCGCCTATGTAAAAGAATCCTTATAGATCCTGAAATTTTGCCAGTCTGGTATTATGTGAAATCTTGAGGGAGAAACTATTGTATTTACTCGGTTTCAAGCCCACTCAAGATTGCAAAATCCTGCTCAGCATGCAAACAAGAATCTACAAGTCTCCTAGTTCTGCATGGCACAGGTGTCTTAACCAACGACCTGGATAGTTACTTCCATTGAGCATCAATGATGTTGCTGCCTGCTATTACTGGAGAAAGTCATTGGAGTTTGGCAGAAGACACTGTTGTAGTTCCTGACATCACTAATATCCTGTCGCCTGAGGAAATTATAAATTTCACCACCATAAGTGAGGTAAAACCAGCAAATCTGCAAACCCTAGCAGCCATTCAAAAAGAGCTACGAGCTGATGACAAGAAGCTGCAACTGTCTTTGCAACATATCATCAACAGCGTGCACGAGGCTCGAACTGCATTCCTCAGAGACGATGGAGCTACAACTGCTACTGTTTGGAGTGGAATGGGAATAGGCATAGCCATACTATGCCTTACACTACTGTTCCTGATCTACAAGAAGAAGCGATGGGCTACAAGATTGATTTTTCGTCGAGACCGACACACCAAATTGAATCCTATAAGATATGGCATCCAGGATAAGGAAGACACCGCCACTGAACTTCTTACTGTGGGAACTTCCGACCTGGTCGACAAGACATCCGGCAACGTGATATCGTCAGATACACAGCCAACTGTGTACTTTGGGACAACAAATACTTTGTATTAAAAACTGTGTAATATTTGCAATTGATGTTTCAATTTTGATTCAGACTTTAGCACATTTTGTAATTTTGCATAAATGTAATCAGAGAGATTGTGAAACAGAACACTTACCAAGTCCACACAGGAAGATGGAGGCGTGCTTCCTGCTGGTCCTGCAACAGAAGATAATTTTGTCACAAATGATAACTTCATAAATGTAGCTAAGGCAATTCGGATGATAGTTAAGGCTCACCACTAAAATTATATGCAAAATGTTTATTTACCTACTTCAAAGGTTTCTTTTTTATTGTAATTCGCATTGGGTTGCACTCCAAAGCTTCTTTTAGGCTGGGGAGAGTGTAATGCCCTGCAGCAGTAGCTCAGTTTAATAAATCATTCCCAAAAATACAGAATGGAACCGCCATGTAACCCTGACATTTTGCTATTCTCAAGCACCTAAGAGGTCATACATTCACAGTTATTAATTAATGTGAACAAGTATCACTCCGATATAGAGGCCCTGAGACCACATCCTTAAGCTGAGGATAGTAAGATTAATGTCCAACAGGACGTCAGAAAGCCGTAATCTGACCACGGATTACGTCGATGAGGTGTTGGCTCGAGGTGGAATATATAAGGACTCACCTCAAGCCAACAAGATCTTGTCTTTGATCAGTCCTGAAGGAACGAGAGATGGACGTCACTCTGATCATCCTTTGTTTGATAAGTGAGTAGTGGTAAATGCTTATCATTAGAACTGCCGAAATTCTCTAAATTTGCCTAAACGAATTGCTTTTATCATTCAAGTTAGGGCATACAATTATTTCTTTGTTATTCTTATTTGTTCATTCATATCTTGTTATTAATATTTTGATTTTAGACTTAGTTAGTAGTTAAGAGTTAGAAGATAGGGAAAAGGGGTTTTATTTAGTTAGCTAGATTAGGAGAAATAACACAACACAATAACTTTTTTATTA
This sequence comes from Hymenopus coronatus, assembly GCA_030762935.1. NCBI lineage: Eukaryota > Metazoa > Arthropoda > Insecta > Mantodea > Hymenopodidae > Hymenopus > Hymenopus coronatus. Next base: position 90,530,153 of record CM060887.1, on the reverse strand, counting down.
CTTTCATTGTTAAATTTAAATCAGAAATATTTCCTTGTGTTTTTATACTTGAATATTTCCCCTATTGAGTAAAGGGAGAATGCTTCACATATCCTTCTTCTCCCTTTATACTATGGTACTCCCTTATTTTGCTTCTACTTACAAGGAAGCAAATAATAAGACTATTTCCGCTAATTTTTTCTTGATTAGCATGAAGTAAATAGAAGCATAAACGTTTTAACAATAATTTGAGGCAGAGATGTAGAGAAAGTCATGCGAATGGAACACATCAGATTTTTGAAGTTGTTGCTTATTTTGTATCACTAAAAGCATAAGAACTGGCACACGCAATTTTTTGCAAAATGTGTAAACCTGGTTAAAATTTGTTATTTTGATATTTTATTGACAGCCTAGACTTGCCTGCAGATGCATCCCAATGTTCAGCCTTTCAAAGCCCTAAGTGTTAGCCTACTCCTTGCTTGGCATTTAAAAAATTGTATATTTGCCTTCTTGATTTGTTGTAAATTTAAGAAAAAGTTAATAAAACATAAAAAAATTAATTATTTATTTTCTTATTTGCTTGCTTTACTTAGCTTACATCAACTTTACCTGTATCTATTTCCTAAGGTTGATCTGATCCTAGCTTCCCCATTTATATAGGTAGGATAATACACTTTACCATATTGTCTTAAAACCATCTATTGCCTATACTATATTTCAGGAGCTGAGTATGAAATTTTCTGTAGTGTTAACTTCAGTATTGAAGGATGGAAGTAACAATGTCATAGTTGAATTATCCTGAATATTAAATGCTGTGTTTACATTTTTATCAAAACAAAATGTAGTTTCTCAGCGTAACTTAACAAACTTCTAACACAATTAGTTTTCTATCTACTATTTCAACTATGTCATCAACATATCTAAACCATAATTTAAATATGTGTGAGAATGCCAAAGTGATTCAAACTTACTCATTTGAAGGTAAGCCAGGAAAGGGAATGGTGGATTGTCCTGATGTCTGTTTATAGTATTTTCCATAGAATGTTAAAATGAGCTTCATTTACACAAATGTTGGTAAGCTCCATATAATCATTCACTAATCAATTTCTTGTACATACTGCATTAATTTTTCTTTAGGGATGCTCAGGAACAGTGCTTTAACATGAAATAAAACCAGTCTTTTTTCCCCAATTTTACATCTTTGATTTTTAGTACTATGGCTCTCAAATTTAGGCTTGTTGAATTTTTTATTCAACTATTTGGCTAAAAAATAAGTTGGTGTGTTAATTATAGGCTTCACCCTGTTCCCTTGTTTATGTATTTTTGGTAAGCCATAAATGGTGGCTTTTACAGGACTATATGGTTTTAGTTTATAGCTGCTAGTTTTTAACAGTGTTCCTTGTTTCCACAGCTTGTATGTGAGCTCTAAGCACCAGCTTTTACTTACAAAGTAATTACTCTGTCACACAAGTCTGGAGTTTTCTTCATGCTTTTCAACAACCTTTTCTCAATGAAAAGAAATGACAATTTGCTAAATCTGTGTGTGTTTGCATGCTTTATAGATAGGTTTTGATTCTTTTTGTTGCAGAAAAGTTTCTTTCAATTAAAATACTAGTAGCAGATATTGCCAGGACTAAAGCACAAAGTTTAGTTACTTCAGGTAAGGCTAAACTTACTCTGGACTTCTTCAACTCTGTTGATGGCGTAGATGGCTGACAAGTCAGTTTTAGGTGCCAAAGCCAAATGATTCAATGAATGACAAGGCAACTTTTTGCCACCATTGATACAATACTTACCTGTACTTGTTTTTGCAACTTTCCTGTGCAACACAAATCTATGTGAATGTGCAAGTTTATAAAAGCATTTGTAACATTCAATATGGTGTAATCAAGGTCAAGCATGGATTAAAGCCAATTATTTATTATTTTCTTTGCTTAAAATTCACAGTAGTATTCTGAATGAAGTGTAAGAGAACATGCAATTTTTATTAATAGAATTTCACATTATGCAATTCCAGTTGACTGGCACACCACAAATTTGAATCATATGGTGCCACCATCTGGCATTGATTTTCTCCGTGGAGCAAATGAAGTACTGATACAACAGACAGTGGAGCTTGTTGACAGTAAGTGCTTTATAACATAACAAGTTCTACATAAGTAACTATGAATTATAAGATATAATCCAAAGCATAAAAGTTGTTAATAATATAAACCTTTGAAAGGAATGTGTATGAAATTCTTTTATTCTTTTACTGCAGATTTTACATCTTGTAGAAACTAGTGAATAGAAGAATGAATCCTAATTTTCAGAGTCATATCTTGGAATTGAGACATTTAAAAATGAAACTTTTTTATGTTCTTCCAGTAATTACTTTGATTACAAACACTTAGCAGAATTAGTAGTTCGTCTTGCTTAAGAGTAAATCTCATAACACCCCACTGGCAGCTCATGGGTGAAAAATCATGTGAAGAGGCAATGTAAATAAAGCAATAAGAAATATATGTCTCAGCTATTAGTTGTATGAAAATGCCTATATTATTTTACCTTCTCTACACATACAATATACATTGTAGGTAGAGAAGGTATTTATTGTATTCCACCCAAAAAGTGTGTGTGAATTTTTATACTTAGTTGCTCCTGTGCATGCAGTGAATTACCAAGCACATCTTGCAGAGACTGAGATCTATCTTTTACGATTTGCAGTAAGACAGCTAGACGTGACAGCTGCAGAGCGATAATATTTAATGTCAAGTCCACCATTGTGTAACTGATTCCGAATACGATACAACTCTGTATACCCACTATTTTTCTCCAGTACTTATCTTGTATCTTTTCTGTAACGATAGTTTCTGGTGCACTATTCAGCTTTTTGCTTAATTCCTAGAACTTTGGGCATGTATAATCTGGATGATTGTAAATGCGTGATGGTTTGCGACACATTTCCATAATGACGTTCAATAAATGCAAACAATCCTTATAAAACTTTTACTTCTTTTATTGCCAAAGCCTCATCCTCCTCAAGTTTGTTAATTGTTTCAGTGACTTAATTGTAGTGTTTGGCATAATAAATGGCAACATCATCCACGTTCCTAAGTGTTAACACAGCTTGAAATGGCATTGGAATTGCTGCAGCTATTTGCCTAAATGTTTTGACTTGAGATGGTACTCTTAAAGATACATTGTTAACATTTGAAATAAAGCTGTCCACATCTTGAAAACACACATTCTATGGAGACCATACACAACACTGTTAGCTACACCATCTTTGCAAATTATTTCTGAATTTCCTTGGTTGACTTTTTCATATAGAGAGCAACATCTGTTATGGAGAGTAATATGTTCTTTCTTAATTCCATTTGGCCACAGAAACAACAACAAATTGTTGAATACCTTAACAATTGAGGAATTTACTCTGTCTAATTCCTCAATTTGTTAACAGATATGTTTCTCCTGTTCCATCGGGTAAGAGTATTCCTACAGCAACATTAGCTATTAATCTCTTGGCATTATCTTGCATTTCATCAATTGACAACCAAATTGGATTATTGGCCACAGAATCTCTTATATAATCAAGTACCTTTCCATATGCAGTTTTTAAGAACCCCTTCTGTATTGCTGCTGCATTTGCTAGGCTCTTTTTGTGTATTTTTCCTTGAAACTTTAAAATCATGGGATTGTGTAATTTGTTAAATGGTATATTAGCCCATATCATCACGTGGTAAAAACTGCATAAAAGTCAGATTGTGTGCTTGAATATGAGGTGGAGTGCATAAATTCACCCGGTTCATTTAAACCCACCAAATGAACTGTTAGCAATGTTGTTTACTACAATGTTAAAGTTTTTATTCCCTCTTATTTCTAATTGACACAGTTTGCATTTTGTTATACTTATATCACCAGTAATTGTCAAATACTGTGAATCAAATCATTTAATATATTCCTGTATTTTATCTTTGTATGATTTAGCCATATTGCATTTCTGCATAAAACCATGCATCTGTTATTGTGGCTAGAGAAAGTGACACAAATCTGGCACTTAGAGTCAGCAGGACAAGGTGCAATGTACATGGAGTGGGGACAGAAGTGGAACCTCTGACAGCACTGACTAAAGTCCCATTGCAGCGCATCCTATCTGGTGTTAGCGCATAATAATAATAATAATAATAATAATAATAATAATAATAATAATAACAATAACAATAGTAATAATAATAATATCATAATAAATTAATAATAATAATAATAATAATAATAATAATAATAAATAATAATGGTAATAATAATGATAATAATAACAATAGTGATAGTGATGATAATAACAACAATATTAAACAATGCATAACTTCTTTTTTTTTTGTAGCTTAACATCCTTTAACCTGGTTGGTCATATTGGACAGTAAATGAAATTGGTGAAATGATGCTCAAATGATCTTGGGGCCCATGGAGCTTGAAGTTACTCAACATTCATCTTCTTAGGATAAGGGAAAATCCCCCAAAAAAAAACCTTATTTGGATAATTCACTCTAAGTGAGATTTGAACTCACGACCTATTGAATGTGAGGCAGACACGCCTCCAGTACACTACCCAGGCAGGCTAATAAAAAAGAGGGCTGTGTACATAATATTAAATATACAGTATTATAGCAAGATTCAGATTCAGATTTTATTCATCATTTGTAATAACAAATTTACAAGGCTTTGTCACTGAAAACAACTAAAAACTATGCTTGTATACACTTTTAAGATGAGTTATATACTGATTTTTTTTAACTACTATTTACATTTTTGTATTCTTGAAGTGATTAAAAAGCATTATTTATTAGGTATGTCTTAATTTCACTTGTTTCTTCATTCATTTCCTTGATCTGGTGAGATAAATGATTGTTTAAATCTTTTGCATTGTTTATAATACATTTTGTACGTAGTGAGCCTCTTAGTCTATCCCTTAAATGCTTAAATTTTGTTCTTGTGTTATGTTTATGAATATTTATATTTTTTCCCTCTTTGTGAGTTTGTATTATATGCTTAAGGCATCCATAAATGTATAAGCAGAGTACTGTGAGGATTCTGTGTTTTTTAAAACTACTTTTGCACAAATCTCTTCTTGGCAGCTTTTCAACTATTTTTATTGCTTTTTTCTGTAATGCAAATATTTTCAATCTCTGCTTATTTCCTGCTGCTTCCCATAAGATGATCCCATAATTCAGATGTGAATGTGTGAAAGCATAGTATATTTTTAGAGCACTATCTTCACATTCTAGTTTCCTCAATAGGTTTTTAATAGTAACACAGTTAAAGACTTTGAAGAGATCAAGAAAGATTGCCACCTCTATTTCCGTTCTGTCTATTGCTGTAACAACTAAATCATTCCCTTTGCCAATTGCATGTATAGTACATTTTTTTTTTTTTTTTTTTTTGAAAGCCAAACTGATTCTCTAACATGATATTAAATTTATTGCAAAAGTTCTGAAGTTGTTCTAAGAAGAGACCTTCCATGATTTTTGAGAATACAGAACAGAGAGATATTGGTTGATAATTTTCCATAGCTTGTTTGGAGCCTTTCTGTGTGTAAATCAATCTATTACTTCCTTTAGTTTAATTGGGAATGTACATAAATTGAAACTTTCATTTATTATGTGGGTAAGGGAATCTACTATTTCATATTTGCAATATTTTACTATTTGATTGCGGTATTCATCTAACCTAAAAGATGTTTTGCATTTCAGTATGTTTATCTATTTGATGTCTTCCTCTTTAGTGATTTCTCTTACTACCATGGAATTACATACACTTATTTCATTTGTTTCTTGGTTGTTCGTTTCCTTAATTCCCAGATTTGACACAATATTTACATAGTAATTATTAAAGGTGATATATATTCTTAAATTATCTACCCATTTTGATGTGTTTTCTCTCTGTGCAGTTTTAATAATATTCCACGTGTTTTTAATGTTGCACCAGTCTTTGATTGTGAGGCTTTCTTGCTTCCTCAATAACTGCATTTAGAATTTTTTTATAGTAGTACCTGTAAAACCTTTCATTTAATTTGAAAGCTTTTAAACTATTTAAGAAATTCATTCTCTTTATTGATTTGTTTATTTCTTTGGTAGACCAGTTGCTGGGTTTATATTTATCACAGACTACCTTTCTTAATGGTGCTGACTGCTCTGGACAAGTCTTTAAAATATTAATAAAGTGTTCAAATTTTTCATCAATTTTTTTTCCTTTGTATAAATTTCTGAATACCGCCTGTTTGAGATTGTCTCTTAATGAATTTAATGTTGTTTTATTTATAATTCTCTTCACTTCTGTTAATTGTTTGCATTTTACTGTCCCTGTGTTTATGGTTTTGCTTTCTATTAATTGCCCAAAATGATCACTAAGCCCTTCCTTAATTGGTGCTTGAAGCATTAAAATATGAAGCTTCTATAAGCGCTCGGCAAATGTTGGATTGTAAGTCTACTTGTGCTTATGTTTGACTTTGTGTAGCGTTTGACTCTTCTCAGGGCATTTTTTATCGGGCTTGTTGGGCTTCGCAGATCCAGACTACCTGGCAGCTTCTTAAATAATAAGTTGCTAGGATTTTTGTAGAATTGCAGTTTATTTTATAGTTATTATTTTACAATTCCAAAGATAAACTGTAATCGCTCGATGCAATTCTTTACTTTGTTGAACGCTGTGAATCCATGGGCGCGTATAATTCAACACGAATGCATTTTTACGTGTTATCTCTAAACAACCTTTTCCATTATGCGCGAAGAAGCCTCCTTCTTCATGATAACTTGGCATCACCAGCCAGAAAAATCAACACGTAACTATAGATACTGATGAAAAACAAAATCGCATCAAGAAAATCAAAACACTTAAATGCGACGAAAGCACAAGGAATAATAAAAATTTGCGATTTCAACTTCGGAAGCAAAGAAACTAAAACAATTGAACATCAAATATTATAAACATGACATAAAACTCATAAAATGTTAGCAGATTTTGTGAATAATATATAAATATTGCCTCATGCTATGTTCAAATCTTCCCATTTAAGTGGGCATGATCAATGTAGGATGAGGTGTATTCTGTTACTCTAGTTGGCCCTGTTTCTATTAGCCTAAGATTACTTCTCAGTAATTCTAAGAGTATTTTAATTTTTGCTTTCTGTTAAAATATCAACATTTGGGTCTGCTATTATAATGATTTTATGTTGTTTTTTTTAAATATAATTTGTGCATGTTTCTAGTTTTGTTAAGAAGGTTTCTTTTGTCAGCTCTTGGTGGACTGTAGGCTCCTAATACGATAAGACTTGCTCTTTTAAGAGTAATTTGAATTGCAGGAAATTCAAACACATTTCCTCATAATATTGCTTACAATCAATCTCTTTAAATTTTATACCCTTCTGCATATAAATCACAAACCCCTTTTCGCACTTTTATGGTTTTCCTTGCAGTAACTAGTGGCTAGAAAATAACTTTCATAGCAATTTTCCCTCACTTTGTTATCTCTTAAACCTTGTTTTGAAAATACTATTACAGTTGATTGTAAATCAAGAATTGTCTGTTCCATTTTTGCTCTTTTATTTGCAATGTATTGGATATTTTGATGAAAGACACTAAAATATTTTTTATTGTACCAGTGAGTTTTAACTAATGTACCCTTTACTCCCTGATTGACATCTGAGAAGAAAGTGGTGCATAAATTAAATTGTTGTTGAGATTATGAATAGAATAAAGAAGCTGGAAAAAATTTTAGCAATTGTGCACGTTGCCTATTTTGCCACAGTGATGTTAACTTTTGCTGTAGTATACTCAGACCTAGTGGTATTCAGATAAAATATTCAGTGATAAATAATATGGAAGGAAACAGACTGTAGGAAAAACTTTTTGGGTTAGTGCACTTCTTCAAATGTGCACAAGCCATTTGTATTTGGCCATATAAAGTAATTATGTCATAACAGTTTCACATAAATACAGAAGCTCCTTGGTGTGCTAGCAGTACTGCTGCCATGTCTCAATGAGTTTGGAGGAGTACCTTAGTAGATTTGAACACCATCGATTTTAAATTATCACATACGTTACGTTCAATGGCATTCAAAGAAAACATAACCAGTAAATTCACAACGTATCCAAAGGTAGACTGTTTACATGCTCTTGTGCACTTATGCAACAGCAAATAATGTTTGACGATGTTTTTGGTACATCAACCAATATAAAATAGTCACTAGAAAGGTAATAATATTAAAGATTGGCTAAAAAGGAAAACAAAAAGGAAATATAAAATAGGATATTGTAGCTGGACAAAGCACCAATTTATTACAACTTTTTTAAATGCTGTTAAACAATTTATGAAAATGACAAGTGTTTTCAAATCCACTTAGCGCATTCACATTTTTATTTTTCCATATATGGTTGTAATGCACAACCTAGGCCAGCTAGCATTGCATGTAGCCTGTACATTGATATTTGTGTAACCCTATTCATTGTGACATTGCATAGGTTTTGGAAGTCACACCTAATACAAGTACTCACACTTGGACATTTGCATATTTCCAGGTGCTCAATTAGATCCACAACTCATATATATATATATATATATATATAGAAAATAGAAGTCACTGTTGTACTCAGTTTCTCAGTTTGATGAACTTCATTTGTTTTTCTATGATGAACTAGAGTCCTGAAGGAAAATGTTCATCCCCTGTTCTGATGACAGAGCTCCATCTCTTCTTTCCTCTGCACCTGCCAGAAAATGATCTATGGATCACTTAATTTTTTTTTCATTGAAACAATATAGTTTTAAAATACTCTCCAGATGGACAACAGCAAAGTCTGTATCACATTTCATCTGCTGCTAGATGAGCCATACAAAGGCAAGCCTATGGCTGACCAGACTTCACATTTTAGTGTGACAATTTGCTTCAGCAGAACCATTCATTGGACCCAATTTACTGACTTTATCTGCCCTTAGGTCACCTACTCCAAGGGGCAGTGGAGAGGCAACACCAGGTAATTAAATTGCCTACATCTATAATTTCTGTGTGTTCCATAGTATGTGCAATGACAGGAGGAGATGAGAAAAACTTTCATTACAGTTACCATGGTAACATTTGATATTTTTAACTGTATTTGTTTTCTTTGAGTAACATATTGGACTAATAAATCTATATGTGAAGCAACTGGTTCTCTATCAATAGAAATACCTGCAGGAGTATAATAAGTAAGGAATGAAAGGTGAACGATGGATTGAAGAGTTAAGAGTGTGAAAGATGACACAGGTCAACGGCAATTGGAAGAGGCCTCTTGTGTAATCATGGGAGGAAGAAAGGGGGAATAGATACATTATAGTGGTAAATTATTCCAAATCCTGGGAGAATTAAAAAGAATAAGAAAAGAAAAGGAATAGGTGGGAAGTTGCTTATAGGAGGAAGAGAAGTTCAATGTGAGACCAGCAGCAAGTGCAGTGAGAATAAAACTTGTAAAGGGGGGAGGGAGACAAGTGGAAAGTTATAAGTTATTATTGGTATGAAAAGTTAAAGAGAGATTAAGTAAAGTTTTAAGAAAGGTGTAATTAGTCAGTTATAGAGTAAAATGATAGTAGGTCAATCAAAGACAGAAGCAAAAATAGACAGGAAAAAGGGTTTTTAAGAGTAGCAGGGAGGAAGCTAAGAACTAAGGCAAGTGCAGCATAAACAAGGTAGGTAAACAAAAAGGGAAAGGTAAAGAAAAGTAATAAGAGACCAGAGGCAAGAAAACTGATAAAAGGGAATGGGAAAGTCAAAGAGTAGATAGTACTAGAGTAGGAAGTAAAGGAACAAAATAGATAGAATACAAGACAAAGAAAAGAGAATTTCAGGGAAAAGGGAAACTTCACAATGAGGTAGCATAAACAAAGGAAAGGAACACACACAAAATCTGCAATGATTTGTAAAATATCTAAAACGCTGTATAATGACAAGAACAGCTGGGTCCTAAGTTCAGAGGGCAGCCTTAGTAATGTATGATTTGTTTTGAAATGGAATTCAAATCTATTCATATATGGTATTTAAATGAAAATTATTAGGACATTTTTGAGAATACAAAAAAATCAAGAAAAGTTTTCTCTGTAAAAGTCGCACTCCGTAGTGTAGTGGTTGCATTGCTAACCTCTAAAACACATAATTGCAGGAGGAGGCTGATGGATTTTTTCAGATGTATGGCTTCCTTTGGAAGAGAAGTAAAGCCGGTGGTAATATGTAATATTTATTTGCATGTAAAATAACCCCATACCTTGAAAGAGGAAGATGCCTGCACAAAATTCCCTGATTTCATGTCTGCAGGATTTTGTCCCATAGTGCCATCTGTGGGCAATGGGCTGATCCCTTATCACTATGGCAATAGCACTGCCCTCACAAATCTGACCATGCAAACATGATAAAGATGCCCTATGCTCCACTTAGTAGTTAAAGGAAATAACTAACTAAACCAACTTCCCTGTAAAAAATAGTTTGAGTAGTGGAATTTTCCGGAAAATGTTTGTATGACATTTATGGAACATCCTCAACTTAAATACCAAGTTTAGTGCTTATTGGGAATTTTGTAATTAAGTTATGATGTTCATGCACACAGTGTATGGGCACATATGCACACCAAATAGTTAAAAGTGTAATTACATATAAGTAGTTTTTTTTGGCACACTTACACCTGTGCTCATCAGGTAATTACTTATTTGTAGCTCATCATATTATGCAAATAGTTTACTATTTAGCTTAAAATTTTTTTAATAAATCGTCAGCATATGCCATAACCTGTCTCAAGAGTTCTAGTTGATTTATCAAGAGTTCTGTCATTAAATCCCAAAATAGTTTCTTATAAAAACTATTACTTATGGTATTTTTAATATTATCTCCTTCTCCTTATAAAAATTACTATTGTATCAATAATCAATATTTCAAGATATTATAAAGTGCCTTAGGATACCTCTTTATTTCTTAATATCTTAAATAAAAATGGCCACCAAAGTTATTCAAATGCTCCTGAAATGTTGAAATATATTAAAAATATATATTTACTTCCTGTATTTTTCACTACTTTTTTTTTTCATAAGTTAATGGCATCTTCAATCAATCTTCCTTTTCTGAATCCAAATTGGTTTCCTGTAATGTCCATCATAGCTCATATACTCTTATATACTAATTTTTCAAATAATTTCCACAATATGGTGAGTCATGTGAATCTACAGGATTTTACATTTTTTGAATCTTTGTCCTATATTTTCTTTAAAACAGACATATTTGCTTCCATCCAGCTTCTACGGAAATTTCCCTTGCCCCAAATACTCACAATCATGTACACATTGTTACAGTCAAATGTTGTTATAATTAATTTATAGGGACTTGGAAATTCATTTCATTGTATCAAAATTTAATTAAAATGGTTATTTATTATTATTATCTTAAAAAGGGGCAAAATTTTAACTTTTAAATCTAATATGATATTGTATCTATTTTTACTATTATGTATGTGCATTAAAATTAGGATGAATGGAGGAAAAATAACAAATCAAAATTGGCTACTAAGGAAACTTCATACCCTTTGTACCATTAGATAATTAACATGCAGTAAATTATATAGTTTCTCAGGCATAGAACATGAACCACACTTAAACAGCTTTGTCCATTACTCCTGGGGAAAGTTTCAAAGATACCAGACTACACCTTAATGACCATTACCCTTTACTTGGGTTTTGTCTGTTGCTTTTCACAATTTTCCCATGTCATATTTTGCTAAGAATTAATGGGTATGCATTACTACAAAAGGTAGTAGTATTGCTATTTTTTAATTTTTTATGCCAGTTTATTTTTAATTTGTTATATAGATCTTTCTTAAACAGAAACAAATGGAAAATGTTGAACTTATTACTTTCTCTATACACACTATGTACATAGTGTATAGAGAAGGTATTGCACTCCACCCAAAAATTCGATACCGAGATTTCACTGGAAATATATGTTTTAGGGTCCCCAATATCCAAAAGCATTTTCACAAAAAGGTCCGTTTGTATGTCGCTGTGTCCATGTGTCTGTGAACACGATAACTCAAAAACGAAAAGTCTGTAAAATACCAAACTTGGTATTTAAGTTTCGTATCTTCCATGAATGCAACACGAAGATTTTGAGAAAAATCCCCCCACTCCCAACTACCCTTTACATGGAACTTTTTTCAAAAATTTTGATTTTCTCAAAAATGGCTGTAACAATTTTGATTACAATTTCGTATATTAAAGATATTTACCTGACAAATAAAATTTATATCTTGAACTTTCTGAGAATGGCCTCTGAAGAGTAGTTTATTCTGGATGAATTTTGAATAACTGCTAAATCATAAGAGATGGACAAAAACTTACTACACAAAAAATGTAGAGCACGTTAAAACACACAATTTATGTTGTATACATTTTTCTCGTAAGTTCGTCGTTTTTGAGACATTCCTTATTTTTGGTTTCTGCTATGAAAAACATACTTTTCTCATACAGGAACTTGTCAACTCCTATCCATATAAACAAAGGAACTTCATTGACATAGCAACCAGCTTTTGACTATCATTTTAACATATGGTAGTCCCTTATTTTGCTTCTACTTACAAGGAAGCAAGTAATAAGACTATTTCTGCTCATTTTTTCTGATTAGCATTAAGTAAATAAAAGTATAAGCTTTTTAAGAATAATTTGTTGCAGGGATATAGAGAAAGTCATGTGAATGGTACATATCAGATTTTTTTTTAAAGTTGTCTTGCATTCCAAAACCCTTGAATCTGTTAATTTGGTATCAAAATTACTCCAATTTTATGACCCTGAACTTGAGTGTTTCACTCTGCTGTAAATTTGCTAAATAACCAGGAAGCATTGTTGTACAGCATTTCACTTAAGAAACAGCAGGCACGAAATTGCACTCAAGTATTGAAGGTTGCAAGAGAATATGCAGAAATTATTATTCCTTTGAATTTCTTGTAAGGTGGTAATCATTTGGTATCAAAGTTTGCATATCCATCCACATTTGTATTTTATTATTATCAAGTTTATTCAAGTGTTTGAGGCTTTATGTACAGTCATCTGATTTGGTATCTGTCATCTACCTTGACTGCAAAACAGAACTCTAAGAAGAATCAAACGACACAAAGTAAACCAAATTTCAATGAACGTAACATATTTGTGCTGCCATGCAAGTGTTCTCAGTCTTCAGATTAGAAGTTATGTAGTCCTGGTGTACAGGCTATGCAACATCATGTTGTAGCAATTTTGGCTGCTTTGCACTCGTGTGCATGAGTGAGTTGCTCTCGTAGAGTAACAGTCTCAGGATCAAATACTGCCACTTGGAAACACTTTTTATGGTCAGTAAGTTTAAGGAGAACTGATAAATTGGCATGGAAGTGTCATGTAATTAATTAGCTTAATTATTTAAATTTCATTAAAGCACAAATTGTTACTCATTAGAGTATGCTTTAATGAGCATTATAAATAAATACATATCATTGTAATTATAACTTACAAACACAAGGCATCATTAAATAACATTTTACTATGTAAAGCTATTCTTTCATACAAAAAAAAAAAATAAATGAAATTGTTCTGAGAGTTTGCAAAATGCAGTACGTACATACAAACTAGATAACTTTTCCAAGCCCATATTCTGATTGTTGTGAACCTTTCTGGCTCCCAAAGTAGTGATTTAATATGACATTATGCTGGACCATCACACAGATAAATCTTTAAATTTACCCATTCCCACTATGTGGTTGTAATGGGTGATCAAAATGCCACCATGCAATATCTGAGTCTAACCATCATCACCAGCCTAATCCTGTGCAACATGGTCAGTGGGATGTCATAGCAAGTTAAGATGATGCATTCCCTTAGCTGTCGCTCCTGCTACAAATGTCTTAAAGATAATCCATAACAAGAAATATAATGAGGTTAGATCTGATGATCATGCCCACCCAGTTGATCAGTCACTCAGAGCAGGTGGCAGGCTGAACAAGGAGGATGCCCACAGGTCGGTTCTTCAACATCAGTAGATTAGGGAGCTGGTATTGTAAGAAGTGAATACACCAATTCCTGATTTCTAGTGTTGGGCAGTATAAAAATATGGGCCTATTAAATGATCACCAAATATAGCAGCCCAAACTTTGAAACCCCATACGCCTTGTAAAACTGCATCTCTGATGCAATGTGCATTTAGTATGGCATGTTATGGTAATTTACATGGCCTGTGTTGTGGAACCCTGCTTCAGCTGTAAAAAACACAGTTACCAAAACAGGTGGATCTTGTTCATTTTCCACCTAGCTAATGTCACTCTCCAGTCATGGTGGTGCATGCACAAGCCCCTGGTGTAGTTGAAGGTTGGTGTAGTATTCTCCACGCAGAAGATTACAATGCCTCATACTATATTGCAGATGCTCAATGACATAGCCAGTCATGGCATGGTCACAGACAGGATGTGCACTGTTCTCATTCCAGAATAAGGCTTGCAACTCACAAAAATGTGTCATCTATAGGAAACCTCTGTTGGAATAGACAACATGCCTCTGTTTAATTCTGCTGCACTTCCCTGTATACTAACAGCATGTCCACATATTCTCTATTTGAAAGCATTGTTCCACAGTGAAAATTAATGACTGCAACTTTTTATTTACAGTCAGATACACTTTCTAGTACATTCGTAAAGAAAGTTTGATTTGCTAGAATGTTCTTGGAACATGAACAGAAATGAATAAAAAATGTATTTATTTGCAGGAGTAATTTGAACTTCAAACCTTCACCATGACTTTCCAGCATGTTAATAACAAACACCACATGTTAATAACAAACCCAAATCAGTGAGCTGATGAATGTGATGCCAGCACCTGCATTGTCATAAAATGAAGGGTTGCAGGATGAGGAAATCACCTAATATACTCTAGATACACTATCCTTAGTCATGATAATTTGGATTATTTTAAAAAAAATAATGACTATCGTACTCATAATATGTATGTCACTGAATCACTTCATTTATATATACCATCGTAGACCTGTTAAAATGATTAACAGTATATCCCACAAAGAAGTAATTTTGCACAAAATATATCCAGTTCTTTCAAAGTATTAAGAGGTAAAAGTTTCAAGAGGAAAATTGAAATATAAATTTTATAGTGAAAATGATTTTCTCAGATTCAAGTTGTAAGGGAATTTGTAAAGATTATGTACATTCTTGTAAATAATATGTACAATTATTACTGATGAAGCCATTTATACATATGTATAAATAATATATGCAGGGAGTTTAAATCAATTATTGACGAAACTATTATCTCGCGGTAGTTGAAACATGGTTAAAAGAGGACCAGGTTTACGTAAAGGATTTTGATTTTGTAGGGATAAAAGGAGATAAGGTAGCAAGAAAGGGGAGGGCATCTGGAGGCATAGGCTTTTTTGTAAAGAAGACGTTAAGTAAAGGAGTTAAAGAAACTTGGTCAAGGAGAAAAGAAATACTATGGATTGTATTAGAGGAGAAACAAATAGTTGAAAATGTTATATGTATAGGCATAGTATACAATCCTCCTCTTCCTTCGCGCTTTCATAATCCGGACCTCCTTAAACACCTAGAGATAGAAATAGAACATTTAAAGGAGAGATATGGTAATTCTGAGATTATATTAATGGGAGACTTTAACATTAGGATTGGCGAAAATGATGTTATTGGAGGGAATAGGTGGATGAGTAATGATACATTAGAGAAACCTGAGAAAATTAGATACAGCAAAGATAAGATAGTTGACAAAGGCTATATGAAATTTATAGAATTCTGTGAATTGAATGCCTTTGATATTTTGAATGGGAAATATGGAGAAGATGTGAATGGAGAATATACGTATGTTAGTAATAATGGCCAAAGTGTGATTATGTATTATGGCCAATTAATATGGGGTATATTTTAAGTAATTTTAAGGTACTAAATTTAAGTTCCAACAGTGGGCATTTTCCTTTGATAGTAGACATAAAAACATGCACAGAGCAAATAGTCTATAATTTAAGGGAGGAAAAGAGTAACATAGAAGAATACAGTAGATACAAATGGAAGGAGGAGTATTGCAATAAATTTAGGCAGACACTAAACTCTTAATTATGGCCAGATATGTCAGTGTGGAATAAGTTTTATGATAAATGAACAAGAAATTGAAAGTGCTATGGATATCTTAAATATCATTATGCTAAGGGCTGGGGAGGAAATGAAAATGAGAAAGAAGGTTTACAAAAGAGATGAGGGCTGGTTTGATGAAGAATGTAGAGTAACTAAAAGACAAGTCAAACAGCTGCTCATAAAGTGGAGGGAATTAGGATACATAGAATTAAAGAAAGAGTATATGCAAGGGAGGGATTTATATAATTCATTACTGGATCAAAAGAAAACAAGCTGGATGAAAAAATATGAAAGTAATTTGATACGAATCCTAAATGAAAATAATGCAAATGAGATATGGAAGGTTATGAAATCAATGTATAATAAATATGTAACAAAACCAAGTATAAAACCAGGAGAATGGATGGAATATTTTAAAAATTTGTATGGGGAGAAAAAGAGTAAAAATGAGATAGGAAATTGGGAAATAGGTAATAACTATGTAGATATTCTCGATGATATAATAAGAAGTGAAGAAATAATTCAACAGGTGAAAATAATGAAGAGAAATAAAGCAACGGGAATAGATGGAATCCCAGCAGAGTTCCTTAAGGTAGACTTATTTAACACAATTAAGGTGAAGGGTTATATACCAGATAAGTGGAGGAAAGCAATCATACATCCAATATACAAAGGCAAGGGTAGTGTTGAGAAACCAAACAACTATAGAGGCATTGCATTATTATCAAATGTAGGAAAAATTTTTACTGGTATAATGGCAAGCAGGATACAAACATGGGTTGAAGAATATAATATCCTCTCGGAACTTCAGATTGGGCTTTAGAAAAGGGAGGAGGACAGTTGATAACTTATTTATTATAAAACCACTGGTAGATAAATACTTGAAAGACAAAAGAGGAAAGTTATATATGGCTTTTGTGGATTTAGAGAAAGCATACGATAGGATAGAGCTTCAATTGCTGTGGCATAAGTTGTTGACTAAAGGAGTGAGTAAACAAATGGTGGAAACCCTTAGAGCATTATATAAGGAAAATACTTTTTGTTTAAGAGTGGAGGAAGGGGTTGTAACAAGAGAAATCCAACAAGAGAAAGGCCTTAGACAGGGATGTAAGTTAAGTCCAGTCCTATTCAATTTATATATAGATGATGTATTAACAGAAATTGAGAGAAATAATAACTCGATGCCAGTAATTAATAATATTCAGATTCCAGGATTACTGTTTGCAGATGATCTAGTTATAGGTGCAATTACAGTGAATGGCTTGAAACAATCCTTGCAAACATTAAATAATTACTGTAAAGAGCGGAGTTTAAAAGTGAACCAGGACAAGACGCAGATTGTAGTGTTCAAAAAAAGGGGGGAAATTGAGCAAGTATGAAAAATGGAAGAATGAGAATGAAAAGGAGTACAGGGTAGTGAGAGAATGCATTTATCTAGGAGTTAAAATTGATAGTGGTGGCAATTGGGAAAAGCAAAAGAAATTTGCATTGGCAAAAGGAAAAGGAGCTTTATCAGCTATTAGAAGTTGCAAATACAAAGCACCTAATATAAATATTAGATGGTTAGAAAAAGTGTACAATATGGTGGTTGAGGCAAAAATGCTATATGGGATAGAAGTATGGGGATTAGAAGGAGGATGGGAAGGCATAGATGAGGTGCATAGGAAATTTTGCAAAGAAATACTGGAGTTACCAAATGCAACTGTTAGGCAGGTAGCACAAATAGAGCTGGGTAGAGTGGCAAGTAAGGGAAAGATTATGGAAAGGGCATTGAAATTTTGGCATAGAATATTGAAATTGGAAGAAAGGAATTTGTTAAAACAGTGTTTAGTATATCAAGAGAAAAGTTTAAAGAACAAGGGATGGGTACACTGTCTTCGAAATAAACTGGAAAGTAGTGGGTTAGGGGAAATGTGGAGAAGAAGAGAAAATAATATGAATAACTTCTGGAAGTTGGCAAGGAAAAGATTTGAGGATATAGAAATACAAAAAATATTTAGTGAAATAACTGAAAAGAGATCTTTAGTTTTCTATATACCAATGAAAGTCTCATGGGGAAGGGAAAAGTACATTGATGTGACAAATAAAGAGGAGCGAGAAGGTATTGCATGGCTGAAAGCAGGAGTATGGAGATTAAAAGGTTTAAGGAAAGGTATTCCACAAAATCAATGTCCTATATGTGGCGGAAATGAAGATATGAAACACATTTTATTTAAATGTAAAGGGACTGAAATTTGGAGAAAAGAGTATATTAATAAGAAATGGTTTAAAATAGATAGAAATGTAGTAGTAGTTGAAATGTTTCAAAAAAGATAGTAAAAAGATTGGACAATTCTTATGCAAAGTGAAAAATAAATGGACATGGACAGTAAATAGACAAAATGGTGTAATAAACTAGAATTAATAAACTATTGTAAAATATGAGTATGACCGGTAAAGAGCCAGGGCTGAACACTGGTCATATTCACCTGTATAAAGCTTAGCATAAATAAATAAATATGCATAAATATTATGTGTGAATAAATTGTATTCTATTAAGGATGCAACAGACGTTCCTGCTGTTCGCCATCTCTGATTATTTTTTATGTTTTAAATATATTATTTATATATTACAGCTGTTTATTTACATTATATCACTTATTAATTATTTACAGCTTCTTGCATTCATTAATACTGCCAGAAAGTTAAGGGAAAGAGTTTTGGAATTCAAAAGTGTGTAAACTTATCATACAACCCAATACTCTTTACTACTTCAAAGTTTTATTGAGAATTGCTTCAATTTTACTTGAACCATTGACACTTCATTGAAGACCTATATAATACGACACACTAAGTTTTGTAACTTGTTCAAGCCTGGAATTAAACTATCATAAAAGAAGATTAAGAAATTCACATAGCTACCACTCTTGGACTAAGAAAGGGTTTCAAAGGATTTTCAATAATTATAACATAGTTCTGGGCCCATATAATAAAAATAATATAAAAAGCTTATTAAAAACAAACAATTTAGAAAAATCACCAAATCCAAAAATGAATTAATAAATAAACTCCTGCTGTAACCAAAGTTGAGGAATGAACTAAAACTGATACCTTAAATACACAAAATTAAATGTAGAGACTACAACAAAATGTACAATGTAAGACAACAAGAAATATAGACACATATCTTAAACTTCATCTTGGGCACACTGAACAAATAGAAAAGTCAGAAGTATTTGGAACTACAGATAGACATACATACAGACACGACAGATTTATTATCAGCCTGAAGAAATACAGATTCTATGGCATCGTCAAAATACAAATACATTTTGTTACATTTGAGTTTAAATATATACAGAATTAGTATGAAGAAAAATCCAGAATAGTTTTCTGTCAGTGCCAGGCTCCTTCCTACTTCTGCAGAATGGGACCTGTAATGACAAAACACACAGGAGTGATATCTGTACAAGAGAAATGTAGTTGTGAAGATGATGATGATAATAATAAATAATAATGATAATAATGATTTATAGTTATTTAGTTTGTATTCTGTGGAACAATTTAAGAGTTTCAGATTTTAAGTATTCATTAATAGGGAGTGGTAAATGTCTTTTGAATGGTTCTTAATGCCCATTCAAAATTTGTTGTGATTAAGCTCTTTAACACTGTTTGGGCAGTGGCGGCTCGTGCCTAAAACAAGTAGCGTGCTGCACGGGGGAAAAAAAATGCATGCAACTCACCTAGTTTCGAAAAATGAAGTCCATACGCCGATGTTTCTTCATGCAGAATTTGTCCATCACTCTGACGTTGAAATCCCTGATATTTGTAACGAATTTCTTCTCTATGGATAGCATGGCCAGAGAGGTAAGGCGATCCTGACACATGGTGTTCCTCAGAAAGGTTTTTATCCTCTTCAAAGAGGAGAAACATCGTTCTGGTTCTGCAGTTGACATGGGAATAGTCACAACAATTCTTAAAACCTTTGTCACTTCACTAAAAGTTTTTTGCAGATTATTTTTTAGTGTCAACTGCAAGAGTGGAAGAGCACCTTCTACTTTCCTGAATTCCGGATGCTCATATAAAATGCTAAGTTCGGTTCGGAGCTTGTTTTTGTTGAGATCTTTGTATCGATCACAGACAATGCCGAGTTCTGTTTCAGGAAAAACTTGAGAAAATAATTCAAAGTTTTTTGCATCCAATAGTTTTGCAGCATCAAGATGTTCTGTGGACTCAAAGCGGCTGTGTACCTCCGATATTATTCGGTCACATACTTCCTTGGCATCTACTCCTAAGTTAGTTTCCCTACGACGTCTTTTTGTAACGTGGACGTTAGATGTCTGAATCTGGTGTGCTATATCATCCGTTCTACTTCGCACGGCATCAATTGCTTTGGCAAAAGATTGGACTGCATTTTTTGCCTTCACTGCATCCATCTGTCTTGCTTGTAGCTGATTATACAAAATGTCTACATGTGGCATTATTTTCTGAAAAAAAGCAAGCCAGAAATTAAATTCTCCATCCTCCAAATTATGCCGCAGGCCACGAGCTTCTTGCACTGTCCTATCTGATAAAGATTGTTCTAATTCGTCAAAACAATCGATCAGAGATTCTCTGTGTTCATATACGGTGTTAACAGTCCTAGACTTGAAATTCCATCTTGTTGCAGATCCTCGAGGAACTCTTCGAGCAACAGTTGCTTCCAATGCTGCTAAACGCTGTGGAGATCTTGAAAAAAATGCTGGAAAAGCTGAGAGACTGCAGAAGAATATTCTGGCGGACTGATTTTGAGAAGCTGCTTTCTCCATAACCAGATTTAATTGATGGGCGTAACAATGTACATACTGTGCGAGAGGATAGTGTTCTTTCACCTTGATCTGCACGCCTCCTGTGTTGCCGCTCATTACAGACGCACCGTCATAAGTCTGGGCGATGATTTTATGGCGATCATCCTTAAAAAGGGTGTCCACTTCTTTCAAAATACAACCGGCAATAGAATTAGCGGTCTGATCAGATGGATTAAAAAATCCCCAAAACCGTTCATAAATAAAGCCGTTCCTTTCATATCTAAAAATTAATGTCAACTGAATTTTTTTCAGTGATATCAGTGGTTTCGTCTGCCATGATAGCAACATAGGCTGCCTCCTTCATTTCTCTTTCAATTTCTTCGTGGCACACTTCCAACATGCAATCAAGTAGTTCATTCTGGATGGTCTTAGATAATCCTTTGAACACCTTATTGCTTTCGGTAGGCTCTTTTATCGCACTGTCTATACTGCCCAATAGATTTATAAGGCCTAAAAACACGCCGGGATTATCTGACGTTTCCGTCTCATCATGTCCACGCAAAGCAAGCTCAAAGGCCCCACAAAATTTGATGCAGTCTATTATCCTGGATAATATGTATCTATTTTTCTCAACCTGTTCATTATGTTTTTGTGTAGCATCTTGATATGGCCTGCTTAGCTGCGTTGCAATATTTACACCTCCAAGCATTGAGAAGTCAAGCAAGTTTTTCATATGCTTCTTGCTATTTGAATGTTTTTTTATATATTCATTAACATGACCTAGATCTTTAACACCAGTCGTAGACCACGAATCTGTACTTCCAAACAAGAGGCAAGGAAAGCAAAAGAGCGCGTTTCTGATTTCATAACCACAGATCCAGTCACTGTTGTCATATATATATTTGTGTTAAACTTTCTTGTGTAAATAGAATTTTTACTTCCTTTTGCTTTCTGTTCAATTTTTAGATCAGGAGTAGGTCGCCCTAAATTTTTTATCCTGATCTTTTCATCTAACGATCGCCTTGAAAAGGGAGTTTTTAACAGCTCATCAACTATATTCATTATGTATGACTAAAGTTTTCTTACCTATGAAAGTAACACAAACCTACACTGAATGATACTGAAATATAATAAAGTGCGATCACAGTTGGAAATAAACTGAAAACTGACACTGAATAACATTTACACAACAGAACACTTTGTTTCAATGTGATACACGTGGGCCTGTTAGATTTCACATTTGCGGAAGTAACACATTGCGCCAATATGAACTTATGGTTACCAATGTTAACAAACAATGTTCTGTACGTTCCAATGTGAATAAGGTATGGAGATAATAGTCCTTTTATGGCTCAGTTTGTATCACAAAGATATAATTAGTTATTATAACTAAAATAAAACGTTGTAATACGCTTTAATTAATTTCACTAAATTCTGATGTTTAGTGTGGCACTTAGGTGAGTGTGGCAGGGCTGTTTCGTCTGCTGCCAAAACGATTATAAGGAAAAGAACTAACACTCGTAGCGATTTCATTGATTCCGTGCTTTAGCCAAACGCAGCACGTAGCAGTGCGAAAACGATGGGACAGCGACCGTCAGGGGGGGTAAGAGGGGAAGGTTCTACGCAAGCGCAATATTCACCTACCGTGCTTGATCGCTTTGAGCACGTGGATGCATTCCATTAGCTAAACTTGCGTGTTTACCTTGCTTCGAGAGTTCGTCATTGGCAGTGCTGCCTTTCTTATTACTACCATAATGTGATATGTTTGTTACATGGTCCTTCAGCATGTCTGTTATGTAATTTAGAAGAAAAAAAAGTAGCGTGCTGCAGCTCTTCAGCACGTAAGGACAAGCCGCCCCTGTGTTTGGAAGATGGTTGTATAAATTTATACCCTAATGTGATATAGACATCTGGTGAGCCTATGAGTGTTGAGGTGTATGTTACTGCATGCTCTTGTATTGTGGTCATGTAAGGCTGAGTTTCTTTTAAAGAGATCCAAATTTTGATGTATAAAACAGACCGACTAAGATATACATACAAGTAATATAGATAGTTCTTTGAATACTATCTGATCATATTGGTACGTGCTTTATGATTTTTACTAATTCATTCTGAAACTTAAGTATCTGCAAGCTTTTTTGAAGATGCCCCCCATGCTATTATTGCATATGAGAGCAGTGAATGGACATATCCATAGTACTTAGACTTTAAGCCCTCCAAAGGCAATACTTTTGAGGGATTCTAAATGTGTAGCATGGACAGCTGAGTTTCCTGCTTAGATGATGTATGTGTGTTACCCATTTCAGGTTTGCTGCTACCCATATGCCCAGGAATGTTGTGGATTCTACTTCAGTAAATTTGTATATCATTGAAAGAAACTTGCATTTGGTCTTGTTCATAATTATGGAACTGTATATACACAGCTTTTTTTCATTGTTAAGCTTGAGCTTATTGGTCAATAGCCAGTTTTCTATTTGTTTTAAAACCTTGGTGGTTTTATACTGCAACTTATTTTTGGCAGGGTCACTAATTGTAATACTCGTCTCATCTGCAAATAACACACTTTTTGCTTGAGTAATATTAGGAGGGAGATCGTTTATATACATAAGGAGTAATGGGCCTAATACTGATCCTTGTGGGATGCCATGCTTTATAATAACAGCATTTAATTTAGCTGAAAATACTTCAACAAACTGATATCTGTTATTTAAATATGAACTAAACCATTCTTCAGCTAATCCCCTCACTCTACGTTTGTTAAGTTTACGAATTAGTATTTTATGGTTAAACCATGTCGAAAGCTTTTCTAGAAAGAGCTTTTCTTTTTCATCCTGAGCTTTGAATATTGATTCTAGGAATGAAAATATAACATTGCTAATGTTTTTACCTTTACAACATCCAAACTGAAACTTACTTAAAATGCTGCATGCTTCCAGGAAAGGCATTAAGCTGTTGTTTATAACTCTTTCAAGTATTTGTGCAAATACTGATAGGAGAGACATTGGATGATAATTTTGTACCCTGTACAAAAATTGGGCAAACCTTTGCTGTTTTTAGAAGTTCCGGAAATATCCCCATAGCCAATGATGAATTTGCAATATCCACCAAAGCAGTTAGTAGATGGAATGCTGTTTGTTTTACAATCTTATCTGGGATGTCATCTCCACTCAAGTGCTTGTTTTTTAAGCCTTTAGTTATTGTGATCATTTCTTCTGGTGTTACTGGAATATGTCAAAAAAGTTCCGGGAATTGCCAATAAAAAACAAAAAAATGAATTATTCATCTAATTTTAGTTTATCGCCTTCAAAGTAGACCCCTTCTGAAATTATACGGTTATGCCAATGAATAATCCAATCATCAAAACATTTTTTGTAGGCACTTTTAGGAATCGATGTCAATTGTCGCCGCGAATTTTTCTTTATGTTTTCTATCGACTGAAAACGAGTGCCTCGAAGCGGTAACTTGAGTTTTGGAAAGAGAAAGAAAGCAGCAGGAGCCAGATCAGGTGAATACGGTGGTTGTTCGATGAAATTTGTTGAGTTTTTAGCCAGAAATTCGTTCACAATAATAGCCTTGTGAGCTGGTGCGTTATCGTGGTGCTGAATCCATGAGTTGTCGTTCCACAAATCTCTTCTCTCAAACGCCGCATAACGCTCAGATAATAGTCTTTATTTACTATCTGACTATCTGACCTTCTGGCAAGAACACGACACGACACCGTGATAATCAAAAAAAATTGTCAACATGGCCTTCAGGTTTTATCGAGTTTGACGTGCTCTTTTAAGTTTCGGTTCAGTTGGAAGGCGCCATGTGGAAGTTTGTTGACTGGTTTGAGTGTCAAACTTGTAAACCCACGTCTCATCACCAGTTACAATGCGTTTCATGAATGTGGGGTCGGAACTGACTCGTTCTAGCATGCCTTCAGCAGTCCTTACGCGATTGAGTTTTTGTAGAAAATTCAAGTCTTTCGGAACTAACCGAGCTGCAAGGTGTGCCCAAACAATCGTTTAAAATGGTACGACTCGATTCGTGAGACACAAAGTTCAGCGGCAATCTCTCTCAGACCTAAATGACGATGTTCACTTTAGCGGTATTCAGTTGAAACCGTTGATGGCCGACCAGAGCTAGGCAAATCTTCCACCACATCTCTACCACTTTTGAATGCACTGTACCACTCATATGCACGTGTTTTTGATAAAGTCGATTCACCGTAAGACCTCTGTAACATTTTCAGCGATTCGGTACACGAAATGTCATTTACAACGCAAAATTTGAGACAGAGTCTTTGTTCAATATTTGTATCCATCGTAAAACCGCAAATCACCTTTGAGATGAACTAACAAAATGGCTTACTGTAAACAAATTAGATGACACACGACGATCAAACTCCGCGTGGGTATATACGAAAGTTGTACTAACTTAGCAACAACAACAATGGGTCTATTCAATATTTCTCTGTTCTTTTTACGATTTCATTATGCTTTGAGATTTGTAATGATTTCTCAGCATTTAGCTGCAGGTCTATTCGCGTATTGCCAAAGTTACAAAGAGTGAATGCACAAAATATGTAATTTTTTATTTTGTCATATTTACTTGATGAACCAGTTAGAAAAAACTATATAGTATCCTTCTGGAGACCATATGGTACAGCTTTTGTCGTTACTGAAAAGAAGACATGGCCAATAATAGAGTTTGTTTAATTCTGGGCAACTAGTTAATTATTTTTACCTAGAATAATTTCTAATGAGAAATGTCTGTTATACTCTCGATTTCTGTCTCGACGTTTTGCAATCAGACCTGCTAGTTCGAAAGTGGGCCTGCCGTTGTTTTTTTATTTTAAGTTTTCTTTAGAAAATTCAAAATTCCGAAATCCATCTTTAACACGTGTTCTACTGCACTATCATAAGAACCACAAGCTTCAGTAACACTTACATCGGTCATTTTCGCAAAAAGTTGCAAGCAAAACAGCACTAATACAGACTAAAAACGATTGTCAATCGCAAAATTTAGCGGTACATTTTGACAGCTAACGGCTGGCAACTTTCCCCTCGCCTCTCTAAGCGGTGATGAAGGAGTGCGCCACCATCGCTTCATCTTGCTATGGAGTAGATGCGCGTGCACACCTAGTGCTGGCCTTGCCTTGCCAATGGAGAATGTTGGGAGCTATGGTTGACTTGCGGTGAGATATCACGTGCGCGCACAATTTAATCGCACAAATTTGCAATTATTTCGTATTTGGTTAAAGTGACTTACAAAAATTCTGATTATTTTGCATGTTTATTGAGAGTCGTTTTGACCACTCTCAAGTTTAGTACACCGGCGGTGTATGCGCTGTGTAGGGGAATTCACCACTGAGCCTAAGAGTATTCTCATTGAAACTAAAATAAAAGTACAGGGGTTCCTTTCAAATCGGTGGTTGCACATAATGTATTGGAAGTCAACGGTCAAGCAGAAAGAGAGAGAGAGAGAGATTAGCGGCCTATTTCCCCTCCACGGGTCGCACATATATCTACCGCAATGTGAATTTACACGCAAATTCGATCTAGGTAAAACGTTTTATGATAATATATTATACTAAATATGTTGTCTTGACAGAAAACATCACTCACAAGTCATTATCGTTACAGATGCATTGTCACAGCCGCTGCCATCGCGTTTTATCGTCGTATATACCGTAGGTACATTTCGTTCTCCCTTCTCCGTCACCCCCGCTCGAAATGTGAATTTCTGCGTAAATTAAAATTAGATAAAAACATTTACGATGTGTTATATTAAATATGTTGTCTAAATACAAAATGATATCAATCATCGCCGTTACAGTTATACTACCCCCACCACGCCGTCACGTGCTATCATCGCATATACTGTATATTTCCTTCCACTCCTCGCCCGCATTTTGTGAATTCCTGCACAAATTCAAATTAGGTAAACTCTTGCGATTTATTATATTATGTTGTCTAAATACAAAATCATATCCATCATCGCGTTACAGTTACGTCAACAACCGCCGTCACTTACCATTGCATCCATAGCATACATTTCCATACTTCTCTCTCTGGCAACCATTAAAAACGTAAATTTCCGCGCAAAATCGAATTCAGTTCATAAAATAAATAAATAAGAGACTTAATCAGCTAAATGTACATTAATTTATTCACAATATATGACAAAACTTTAGCTCTGTCTTTTAAACATGTTCTATGTAGATGATATGCTCAATTCCAAAATTAAGTTCTGAAAAATGAGGGTCGTCTTGCATTCCAGGTCATCTTGTATTTGGATAAATGCGGTATATATATGATAAGGAAATACATAACACATAAATAAAAATAGTATCACTTTATAGTATTAGGTTGTCTCATAAGTAATGTCGGTTTTTTGATTTTGGTGTCTTGAAAATTTATTGGGTTTCTTTGGTTTGGCAATGCTATTTACAGGATGCCATGGCTAGTGATGCGAAACAACATAATACTCATTTGTTCATTTTCAAAATAGTCTTCTTGAGAGTTGATAAACTTGTCCCAACACTGTTGCCATTGCTGGAAGGATGTATCAGTCTTCAGTTGTTAATAAAAAATCACAAAATGGAGATAACAAAGTTTGAGCTTAGAGTCTTTCTAAAGCACTGCTGGAAACAAGATTATAAAGCTGCTGCCGCTGCTCAAAGAATATGCGAAGTGGAAGGAGAAGGTATCGTTAGTGAGTATGAGGCACAATGATGGTTCCATCGTTTCAACAATGGAGACAAAAACACTAAAGATTTACCACCTTCTGGAAGACCTAAAGTATGGAATATTGAGGGTACAAGCCAAGTTTTGCAAGAAAATCTGCAAAAAAAATACCCTAGGATTTCAGAAGAACTTGATGCACCAAAAGATACCGTGCATTGCCATATTAAGACACTTGGAAAATCATACTGAGGATGTAGATCTGTACCTCATGAACTGACACCTCAATAGGCTCAACATAGAGTGGATATCTGTCATCAGCTTATCTGTAATCCCATGGATGATAGATTTGTCAGGAGAATTGTCACTTGTGATGAAAAATGGGTATATTACCAAAACCCTGATGCCTCAAAACAGTGGATTGATCCCTGCCAACCTGCCAAAGTCATCATTAAAAACAATTGGTTTGGTCCAAAATTAATGTTATGTGTCTGGTGGAATTTTGAAGGTGTGATTCACTGGGAATTTATTCCAAACGGGCGGGTGATTGAATCAGATTTTTATTCTCAACAACTGGAATGAGTTCATGCAATTTTGAGGTGGGATACCCAGCATTAGTTAACCGAAATAGAGTTCTATTGCAACAGGACAAGGCAAGACCCCATACTGTACCAACAACCGTGGAAAAAATTCAGGAATTGGGAGGAATCGAACTACTACCACACCCAGCATACAGCTTATCATCTTTTTTTGATCTATGGCCCATTTTCTACGTGGAAGAAATTTTGATAACATTGAAACAGTGCAAGTGCGAATCCTTCGCATCAAAAACCAGAGGCTGGTACCAACATGGGATAATAAACCTCGCTGAAAGATGACTCAAGCTCATAGAATCTAATGGTCTGTACTTTGAAGATTAGCTAATTGCTTGTCAGAACACATTTCAAATAATTGCTTTTCTTAAAAAACTACATTACTTATGAGACAGTATCTATATCATACTATTTTGAATAGTGATGCCAAGTTTCAAATGAGTGCATATGAGTGATGATATGTTGTGATCAAAAAGTTTCCAGAATGAGGTCATAAAACGAAACAACATAACACTCATTTGTTCATTTTCAAAATAGTCTCCTTGAGAGTTGATAAACTTGTCCCAACACTGTTGCCATTGCTGGAAACACCTCTGGATCATATCTTCATTAAAAGTGATCAAAGCCTCCTGCTATTCATGTTGAATAACAGCAAGGTTCTCAAAACAGTGTCCTCAGAGACAAATTTCAAATCAAAGGAACGGAACAAGTTGACTGGAGCAGGATCTGGAGAATATGCAGGAAGAGGGTTAGTATTCATACAATTTCTATTCCAAAAACTGACAAACAAAAATGCTTTGTGTGGATGTGCATTGTCACTATGCAGGAATCACTGACTAAGCATTTGTGTCTCAGATTCTCCTTAATTTGTGCAACACTAGAACATTTGATTCATTGTTTCACCCTGTGTGCAAATTCCTTAAGTACAATTTTTGTAAGGTCAATATAATGGGCATGTTAGCTAAAAAATAGGGGGGGGGGATGTACTGTTATTTTCAAAAGTCAATTATGGGTAAAAATTTATTATAAATACAATGCAACATAATACTTTACATTTAACTTTTACTATTGATAAATGGACCCATATTTCATAAGAAAAATATTATTTAGGAACTAGAATGCTCCACTAATAATATATAATTCCTTACATAAACCAGTATATAATATTTATTAAATTAACTTACATAAATGCGCAATTCTTATTCCTTTCAGTTTTTTCTTAGGAAGCACTCATTCAATGGGGGGGGGATATAATTGTGGTCAATTTTATCTTTGCAAAATTAAATCTTGATTATAAGTTATTTTCAGTGCAATGCTATGCAGATGCTTGTAGCCTGAGTGTGGGCAACATTCATTAATTATCAGCATCTAATAGAGCAGCTGATAGAAGAAAGACCTAAAGTCAGTTGTTGCTATTTAAACTTTTCTCCCATTGGGAGAGAACGTGGTTGTTTTTGTTTTCTACATATTTTCAGTGTAAAAAATTACAATTCAATCTGCAACATCAAAGAGACAATGGCCTCTTGTTAGTATAGCAAGAATTTTGTCATATAGAATATCTTTCTGATAGAGGCACAGAATCAAAAATGTGAATTCAGAATAATAATTTGAAACTGTAGCTAGCAAAAGCAACAAGCTAAGAATTGGATACAAACCCCCACTAGGCATGCCCTTGGCAATCATTGACTTCACATTGAATAGATCTTGTCTGGTCTTTTTGGGGCTTGGAAGATTGTGAAGATTGTTGTTTCATTTCTGGATCATCCCATTAATCCATGCTGATAAACTCCTCTATAAACCAAGAGTCATTTAGAACACATTGTAATTATGCTTCACTGTGTACCACTTCCAGTATTTTGATTCTTTTGATCAGTCATTTAGAAGCTGTTCTTTAATGTCTGTACAGGCAAACACATAGCTTTTGTTTTGGTCTTTAGAAAAAAACTTTGTGGCAATTTTTCCCACATCCATTTGAACACTTCTAAAGGAGAATACTAGAAAATTTTCTTATTGTAATGTGCTTATCATTTCTTACCATTTTTCTTCACAATTGATATTTTCCTCAGTTTTTCTGGAAGAGTGTCATCCAGAGCAATCTGCATCCTTAACTTGAGTGTAGGATATGTCCATTACTTCCTCCATATAAGTGACTCTTAACATTTTATAGGTTTCTGTTGTAGTTTTATCGAGTGAAGCAATTTTGGTGTTATTTGTAATTTTGCATTTTTGCTAGATAGGTAAAGAACTGTAGACACAAAGCATGTCCACTTCAAAGCTTCTGCCTCAGTACTGCAAGGTCATGCAAACCTTTTTTTATCAGAACAGAGAGCTGCATTTTACAGCCTAAGTAAGAACTAAAGACAGCTCATTGACAAAATTAAAGTCATTCCAGAAATATTATGGTCATAGTTCATACGTTTGCATTGGGGATACTTTACAATATGTGACACGAGACAGCGAGAAAATGTTCTGAATCTAAGGGTTCGCCAATGTGCATGCACAAGCAGACAGAACTAACTGAAGACTGCGAGCTGTATTGCATCTGGCATAGCAGCCAATCAGCACATAATTTGTATCAATTGTAGCCAACCTTTGCAAATAATCCCCAGACATCTGCACAACAAACTTACAGTCATTTTTAAAAGTCCTGATCACACTTTCTTTTTGTTTTCTTGCTTTACAAGCATGGGGATGTGATTGAGTAGAATTGATTGTAATGCAACAGGAAAGGTTGTATGTTACTGGTGGTATTCTTACAGATTCCAATAGTTCTAGAAATGGCCATTAATAATCAGATCTGTTGGTTTATTGCAACGATTTGGAGGCCTGTCATCAACCATTATTTGACGAAGGTCTGCTAAGACCAAGAATGTTGTATTCTGAATGCAATGCAATTTTGCACAGCCCATGAAGACACTGGACCACACATATCCTGAGTTATGCTGCAGATAGAAGAATGTTAAAATAGACTCCTACTCTTGTAACTTTTGTTATTGATAACATCAAATAAGTAACTTTATTATTATGTTGTTTATTTTTTTTTAACTGACATGAAAAAGTCTGTGTGCAAAAGAACATTGTTCAAGTGGCAATATTTTTTTCCTCATGCACTGCTTTGCATACAAGCAGTCATATGAGGTGACAATAATGAAGTGTTTGGTTGGACACCAATGTGTGAACTTGCAGACAGTATTTGATTGGTTCAGTTACTCTGCAAGGTCTCTAATGATACCAAATAACTTCAGAAGGGAAAAATTGGAGATCCTGGCCTCATCATTCAAATCGAGGAATGTAAAACAGGATAGAAATTCCATCTGGAGTGCATCGTAGATCCTTGGGATGATAGATGTACAAGCAAATAAGGTGCGGATGACGATATGTCCAAATACAGGATGCAGCATCATAACTTCCTGATTTCAAAACTCAATAAAACTCATTTCATAAATCAGAATGGTTTGTATTTTTCCAATAATGTAGGTACATATGTAAAGCTTTGTTTTATACAGTTTTGAAAATCATACCAGGTAAGTGACATCCACCATTGTCCATACACTGAATAAGTCCATACACTGGCATTTCTCATGATCCTTACCAACATACAGTGAATATGTTGGCAATTTCTGCCTGGATGTTGGCCTTCAGGACTTGTAGGGTCCTTGGACGATTGACATAAACACAGGATTTCAAAACAACCCACAAAAAGAAATCACAAGGGGTCAAATTGGGGGAGCGAGCTGGCCTCTCCAAATTGCCCCTTATTGAGATGAGGCGCTCCAGGAAGTGTTCCCGCCCTTGAAGTGTGAGCTGCTGCTGGAACTAAATGTCCCTAAGTGCATTTCATCAAGTCGTGGAAAACAAAACTCTCCAACATGTTCACATAGCGGTCTGAATTCACTGTCACTGTGACCTCATTTTCTTCAAAGAACCAGGGACCAATAATCGTAGCTGAGGATATTACAAACCACACTGTGACTTTGGGTGAGTGCAAAGGCCTTTGGTGGAATTCTTTTGGATTGGTGTCAGCCCAGTAGCGCAGTCAAGTGGAAATGGGCTTCATTACCTAAAAACACAATTGCAACCTCACAAACGTTTTCCAGAACGGCCGTACTTGCGTTCCTCTGAAAATTGAAGTCGCGTTTTGAGAGTTCCTGCACAATTGCCAATTTGTATGGATGATAATGAAGGTCATCATGAAGAATTTGCCTCACTAAATGATCTGAAAGTCCAAGGGCAGACGCATGTTTGCATGCAGAACGCTGTGGGGATCACAAGACTGAAACTCTCACTGCTTCAATGTTCTCAGGTGACCTGATGGACCGAGGGTCTCCTGTTCTTTGTCTTGTTGTGCTCAAGGTTTGTCTGAACATAGTGACCTATGTAGCAATTGACTATCAGTCCATGACACGATCCAAAGGGGCTAAATTGAAGCTCCATCGGAAGGCGCACTGGGTTGCAGTCACAGAATATCCCTTTGAAAAGTAGGTCTTCACAGCAAACACCTGTTCCTCACTGCTCTAATGATGCATGGCGACTAATTTGGAAGAGAAAAATAAACTTTAGAACTGTACCTATTGAATGAGACTACTTTCGTCCCGCAACGACTGCTACAGCCTAAATGGCGTGCATTTAGAAAAAGCTGCACCCTGTAGCAATAGAGATGCAAACATATTTTACAATTTAATTGCAGAACACGTAGATTTCACCAGCACAATACATACAGATGCCTGGAGGGGCTACTATAGGTTCATGGCAGTAAATCACTTTGTAGATCTAGTGACATAAGTGTACACAAATAATATTGAATCTCGGTGGCGAGCTCTACGACATCACTTATCCAGGGGCAGCATTTGATGCGAACATTAGGTGCATCGACATCAAAGTATATTTCAGCAGACCCTTTTCATTAACATGTGGAAGACAAGACGTTAGGCAAGTGCATCCTGTGGTGTAGATATTGGTTTAGGTTAGGCTAAGATAACAAGTGAGTTAAGTGTTTAGTGTACATAGTAATTTAGGAAAAATAGTGTACATGGTTATGCATTAGCAAGTCATTATAATTTAGTGATATACTGTATGGCTAGTGAAATTTACTGAAGATTAAAGACTATTGGCTGCCTTGCATTTTGTGATTCAAAATGGATAATTTGGCTGCACTGCATTCTTCAGAATGGCTGCATGCACTGTAAGTAAATAAACAAAGAATTACAAAGCTTAAACTATGTTAAGGAAATGTTTTCAGGCATGCAATCATGGCAAAAAGTGATTTTAAATCCATATTAGATAAAATATGTAAAGCCATACTTCAAAAAAATATCCTGCTCACGTTGGACTTAGAAAATATCCTGCATCACATATTGAAAGAAGAGCTATTTCTGTTTTGTGATTTATTTGGTAATACTTATTAGTAATACATGCATATAAGAATTCTAAATACTTATATTGTTAAAATGATGCTATTGTTTTAGTTTTATATTCATTTTAAAGTTGTTTCAGTAATGGATAAGTATTGATATACACGACCCTCATTAATTTCAGTGCACCACAAATCTTATCTGGTATTTCAGTTATGAACTCAAATCAAACTTTATTTCTCCAAAAATATAATTATATAGACCTACACATATATAATACAAACAGATTAATTATATTTTACTTTCATCAAAGTATTCTCTTTTGGATTTAATGACTGCCTGACAAACTTGATGCAATCAACTAGTTGTTGTAAGTATTCTGAATCTATATGATTCCACACATTCTTAAGAATGTTCCAGAGGTGCTCTTTGCTGGATGTATGAACTTCCCTGCCCTGTTCATTCCAGAGCATTTCAATGTGATTACAGTTGGGGCTTTGGGACAGCTTATGTTTCAGTACTTTCTGTTTTTCATTTGATGCAATGTACTTGTTACAGAGCTCTAATTGATGTTTTGGGTCATTATTGTGTTGTAAGGTGAGCCCTTTCCCTATTAAGTGCAATCCACTTGGTATTGTATAATACTGAAGTATGAGGTGGGAGTGGTTCCAATCTATACATCCAGCTAAACACCCCCACCAGGGCTACCCTTTCTCCTTCAAATTAGCAAACAAGTGTCCTTCCGGTTCCAAAAATCTTGAATTTTGATTCATCAGTAAATAATACCTTCTTCTATTCTTCAAATGTCCAATTACAATGTTTTCTAGCCCATTTGAGTCTCTTGTGTATATTTATGGTCCTCAGAAGGGATTTCCTTTCAAGCTGGCTCAGTCAGTCTCCGTTTTACTGTTGCAACAAATATTTTTGTCCTATTCATTTCTACCAATTCTGAACAAAATTGAATCTATTTCTCTTATTGGTAATTCTGATAAATTTATCATCACCTTTAGTTGTTTTACAGGTTATCCTGGTCTTGCATGGTATCTACCTGTTGCCGTCCCCTTATACACTGCACTGTTGTGCCACTCAGCGAATTGATAAACCTTTTTTCCTAAGTGCTATAACTGCAGCATGTTTTCTATAAATATCTCTGCTCTTGCAGCCATACTAACGGGGTGCACACTTCAACTGTCACTCAGGAACTGAAATGCAGGAACCAAATACTATGTATCTTAGCAATTCTTGAAGTTCACTGTGGACATCATAACACTACAGGAAACAACAGAGGTGCATCAAAATGGGTAAACAAACATACCAGATAGGTAACTATTGTTTATGTGCACAACATTGGTTTTGGGTCTAGTTGAGCACAAACAGTACAAGTGTTGTGCTATTCCTTTGCTTACTCAACCATAACCATCGTATCTTCAAGCAGTTACATGTATATTATTGGGTATATTGAAATTAATGAGCAGTAATGTAGTTTTGAAATATTTTATGCTCATTAACTTTTTATTTTCTCTTTTCAAAATAATTTAACCCATTTGTGTATCAGATTCATGAAAAAAGAAAAAAAAAAAAGGATTTTGTCACATTTGTAAGCTTTTGAACTAGTTCTTAAATACAGAATACTCCCAATTACTTGGGGTAATGAGTGGGAGAAGGTGCATGAATAACCAAAATAACATGAATAATAGAAAAACTTGTAATTTAATGCTTTTTAAGGTAGTGTAAATAGGAAATTATCCCTGTAACCCTAGAGCTGCATGAAAAAATGTAGCCTTTTCAGCACATACTGCACTTGAAACAATGACACCTTCTGATTGTTTTTGGCTAAACCATTGTAAAACAGCAACATCTAATTCAATGAATGTAGAGCTCTTCGTGCTTCTTAATGCAGTTGGTCCAGAATTAAAATCCTGCATTTTCTGCTCATTCTTTTTATTCCTAGAGAAAAATAATATACTTTTTTTTTTTTTTTAACTATGGATAATCTGTACAAGAATAATCTTCTGATACTGTACTTCAAAAATAGTTTAAACTACACCACTGGAACAATGCTGAAATATACATGTTGGAAAAACAGAATGTACTGAAAAATGACTAAAATATACTATCAGTTATTTTGTTCAGTTTGCATTAAGAATTGATTTCCTTTAGATCAAATGAATATAGAAATCAAAGAATATTTGTAGACATTAAAAGAGTAGGTGCCTACCTAGTAATGCAGGATATAACAACAAATCAAATTAATTTAATCAAACCTGTGTTTTTGGAGTCAAGTCATTCTTCCAACCTACTCCACAATATAACACTTTTTTTCTCATGCAGCGAATAGGGGTTGTTAGGCTTGTTTAAGAAAACATTTGTTGCAATTTTATGTTTACTGATTTTAGTATATACTAGCTGAGGAATTGTGATAGTTCAAAACTGTGTAGCTCTTCTATAAATACAAGAGCCACAAACATAACAAATCAAAACAAGTTGCACTATCAATTAATATTAAGTCAAATTATTGTTGGTTGTTACATTTCTCTTACAATTACTTTCTCTCCCTAGAAATTTTCTCAAGTTGTCCATTGATGCCAAAAGTGAGGTAAGTAGTGTGTTTAGACTTGGGCGTTTATTTTTCTACTTGTACCAATAATGCATTATCTAAAATTCATGGTAACAAGAAATAAAGGAAATGTGTGCAGATTACTACAAAGAAATGTATAACGGAATCTGTGTAGTATGAAAAAAATAGTAAAAGTATTGTTAAGAGAACCAATATTTTGTACGTTTTTAAAAATCAAATTTTGGACAAATTTTCTTTTTTGTTAAACAAATCTTTCTTTTACTTTAGAATGTGCAGTAGCTACTATTCAATCATATGGCTTGATTATTTATGGTATATTAGAGAACATAACATAAATATATGCATATGTACCACATTTTTGCTATATTGTTAGGTATCATTACTTCAAGAGCAAGTTTTGATTTAGGTGCTGGGGCATCAAATTGCTCAACCAGATTTGTGATTCCATTCTGAGACTGCAGTAAGCAACTTTATTTATTGTGCTTGGGGGGAAGGGCTCCTATGGGATGATTGTATTTGTTTGACTCCATGTGTCAATCATCTGAATGCCACAATACATTTATTGCTTGTTTCTATTCAGTTCTAGCATATGTAGAATCTGAGAACAGATTTTTGGTGAAGGTGCCTAGAGGAGAAACACTTTACATGGGTGCAGAGACTTCAAGCAAGGCACAGAGATTATGTTTTGCTTCAAGTCGAAGCTTTGAATTGAAGCTTTTTGATCCTAGTCATCAGGAAGCTCTTTCTTTCAACAGAAAACTGGCATGCAATAACTGGCTATTTGGTTGCTGTCTGCAAGTGAGTCATGTTATTTCTGTGAACATTTGTTCTATTGTATGGAAATGTGCACACAAATGATAAAACAATAAAATATCAATAAAGGCCAACAGCTCTTAGATTAAGAAGATACTATGATTACTTTTTTAAATACTAAAATGAGTTAAATAACTCAGAAGATTGAGACAAGCGAAGTAGTCCAAATATAACAGTTGAAAATGAGTCGGAATAGTGACACTCACCTCATTTAAATGAAATTTTTTCAAAACATATGTTTCAAGGGTGTTTGCCCTCTTCTTCAGTTGAGGTCCGACTGATGACTGGAATTTGTGTTCTGTGTCTTTTACGATGGAGACATCTGGTGTTCTCAATAGAAGTTCATAATCATGTGGCGGTATTTCAAAATTCATCAGTTGGTCTTTGTGTTATGTAATGAGAATATTCTCCCACTCTGTGAGTGCTGCTGGGTTGTTTACAGGTTTTAGCAACTTTTGTTATTTTCTATTTCGTGATGTGATGTCCAAAAATGGTGTGCTACTACCAATTTATCTGTTTGATATGTCTGAAATGTTCTTTTAACGTTGTTTCTAATCTTCTTTTTGTCTGACCAATGCAACATAAACTGCAGTCCTTGCAGTCAATTCTGTAGATGCCTGATCTCTGGTTTGTAGGTATGGAGTCCTTAATGTCTGTTTTCAGTGTTTTTTTATGTTGCATTGGTTACTTGAAGCTAAACTTATATTGTATTTTTTTAATTTCTTTTTTAATTTTCTATCTGCTGTTGGATGATAAGTGAATTTTTACTTTCTCTAGCCCCGTATGTACAATGTATATAGGGATAGAGAAGTATTGCATTCCACCCAAAAATTCGATGTCGAGATTTCACCGGAAATACATGTTTTAGGATCCCCTGTATCCATAAAAAGCATTTTCAGGAAAAGGTCCATGTGTCTGTGAACACAATAACTCAAAAACGAATAGTAGTTAAAATACCAAACCTGGTATTTAAGTTTAGTATCTTCCAGGGATGCGACACAAAGATTTTGAGAAAAATCCCCCCAACCCCAAACTACCCTTTACATGGAACATTTTTCCAAAAATTTGATTTTCTTAAAAATGGCTCTAACGATTTTGATTAAAATATCGTATATTAAAGATATTTACCTGACAAATAAAATGCATATCTTGAATTTTCTGGGTATAGCTTCTGAAGACCTGTTTATTCTGGATGAATTTTGCTTAATTTGCCATAACTAGTAAACCGTATGAGATAGACAAAAACTTACTATACAAAAAATGTAGGTTTTTTTAAAATACACAACTTATGTCATATACATTTTTCTCGTGGAGCTTACCGTTTTCGAGGTACTCATTGTTAATAGTTTCAGTTGTGAAGTACTTATACTTTTCTCAGATGGGAGTGTCCGTTTTTCTTTTGTTCTACTCCTGGCCAAGAAAAGAAGCGATTTGTAATGACAATCGCATAACGACAGCTTTTAAAACATTTGACTATTGGTTTAGCCTAGTGTATTCCCTTATTTTCTTCCTACTTATACGGAACTAAGTAATAAGAACATTGTGCTAATGAGTACCACGATTAGCAAGGTGCAGAAAGAAGAAGAATCTTATGTATGAAGGTTGTAGAAGAGCTAGGGAAAGTCATGTGAGTGTAACACATCAAATTTTTCATATATAACTTTTGGTTTTTGTGTGTACAGAGTGGTGATTTGTTTTGAGGTTAATTTCTCCTTTTGTTTTTCAATTTTTTGGTCAATGATGTCGCACATGAAAACAAAATCTTTTAGACAAACTCAATAGAATAGTGTACGAGAAAACCATATACAGAATTAACTGCAAGGACTGCAGTTTATGTTGCATTGGTCAGACAAAAAGAAGATTAGAAACAACATTAAAAGAACATTTCAGACATATCAAACAGAAAAATCGGCAGTAGCACACCATTTTTGGCCATCACATCACGAAATAGAAAATTACAAAAGTTGCTAAAACCTGTAAACAACCCAGCAGCACTCACAGTGTTGGAGAATATTCTCATTACACAACACAAAGACCAACTGATGAATTTTGAAATACCGCCACATAATTATGAACTTCTATTGAGAACACCAGATGTCTCCATCATAACAGACCACAGAGCACAAATTCTAGCCATCAGTTGGACCTCAACTGAAGAAGAGGGCAAACACCCTTGAAACATATGTTATGAAAAAATGTCATTTAAGTGAGGTGAGTGTCACTATTCCGACTCATTTTCAACTGTTATACTAAAATGAGTGATGCTAATGAGTTATTTCATTTATGGCACAGAATTAACTCTAAAGATGCCAGGCTTAAGTCATTTTTTTCCGTTAAATGTTACATATAAGATGTATTTCTAAGCACAGATGCCTTTTTAGTACCAAATGAGACGAAAATTAAATAAACTTTACTGCAAACCAGCTGCCTTTATTCAAGCAGTTTATAATGATCATATTAGCAGAAATTCTATAAAATGGCTGACAAAACTCAAGCAACCAAAAATGTAACCTCTCATTATTATTTATTTAATTTAATTTATCAAGCAGCCAGTGATCTTACAATAGATATAGTCATTGTCAAATAGTAATTACAAAATATTTACAATAATATAGCAATATTTACACAATATTTTTATAAAATATTTGTAAGTGTTGTCCATTGGTCCATTCATTTGTTGGAGTAGTCACATGGCCTTCATCAGCCTGGCTGTTATATGCATTGTCAGCTCTCAATCAATTGAAACACGGGAACACAACATTGGCATTAGGAATTACATTTGGATATGCTATCAAAAACTTATATTTTAGTACAGCAGTATTCTAAGTGTTCATTGGCAGAATCAAATTGATTTTGTTGTAAAAATGTGTGAATTTCCACTTTATATTTATTTGCCAAAGTAATATTCTTTAGATGTTCTGGTTAGTGATTATATTTAAAAGGATGTTTCAAAGAGTTTTAATTTATGAGTTTAATATGTAATTTATTCTTATTATGTGTGTTATGAGCATGTATTTCAGCATTTGTGGTGTAATTTTCTTTGTGATTCTTAACATAGATTAGTAATTGCTTTATGTAAAAGCTTGGTAAGGTCAAAATGTTCAACTTTCTAAAGTATTCTCTGCAACTTTCAGTTTGTGAATACCTGAAATAGTTCTAGTTACCGTTTTTTTAAGTATATTGCTATTTATAGCATTTCCCCATTGTGGTAGTCCCTAACAAAGTAGCAGGCTTTGAGCACATTTAGTGATACCCGAGACTTTAATTGATGAAGAAGAAAGCAAGCTCTACTTAGATTCCCTGCTAAAGTTTCTATATGTTTACCCCAACTTAAATTCTTATCTAGAATTAGTCCTAAAAACTTGGTTTCGCATTCATAGTTTACTAATCTTGACTCAATCTTAAGTCTTAGGTCCATTACTTTTTTACATGTTTTATGATGAAAATGGAGTTCTTTTTTTTCATTTATAAGTAGCTTATTAATTTTAAACCAGTTTACTATCTTATTCACCATAAGGGTCATATTTTTTTGAAGATTATCATTGTTATTAGCTGCAATGAAGATGCTTGTATCATCTGCAAATAATGTTACTTGAGTTTCAGTGTCCTTTCTCAGAAATGGAGGCAGGTCGTTTATATATAAAAGGAAATGCAAAGGACCCAAAATGAGTCCTTGTTGAGCTCCAGATAGTACATTTCTTCTATCAGAGATTTCTGTTATTATTTCCTTTCTGCTAGTGTCAAAGAAGTAAATTTCCACTGTTTGGTCTCTCATTTCGAGGTAAGACTTAAACCATTTTAGTGCTACTCCTCTTATACCATACCTATTTAGTTTCCATAGTAGGACTTTATGGTCCATCATGTAAGCACCTTAGACAAATCCAGAAATAATCCTACCCCAGGCTCACTTTTATCTAAGATATCATAAATGCTATCTACAAAATTAATTATTGCCAGCTTAGTGGATTTAGTTTTTTGGAAGCCATACTGGCAGCTATTAGCTATATTGTATTTGATAAGGAATTTCATTAGCCTCTTGAGCATAATTTTTTCGAGCATTTTTGAAAATGCTGACAGTAATGCTGTTGGTCTATAGTAATTTTTCTCATTAATGTCACCGTTTTTGAAAATAGGTTTTATTTTAGTAGCTTTAAATTCCTGAGGAAATGTGCCACTTTCAAGTGATTTATTGATAATGTAACACAGAGGTTTTAGGGTGCTTGTACTACACTTTTTAATTAAATAACTGGAGATCCTATCTACTGCTTTGGGTCTTTTATTTTTTAGCTCTTTTATCACACTTCTTGTTCAGAAACCGGATTAATAAATGTTGTTTTCTGGTTGTTAATGGAGCAGGTTTCCTTCTCAGTATGATCTGAACTATTTATATCTTAATTATTCTCTGCAAACTGTATAAAATGTTTATTAAATATGTTAGCTATATGCTTAGGATCAGTTTCAATTTTGTGTTGATATTTTTTATGTATAATTTGTTAGACATTGTTTCATTTTTAACTATGTTCCACATGGCCTTTTGCTTATTTTCTGCTTCCTCCATGTTGCCTGCATTATCTGTTTTTTTAGCTGCCTGAATGACTCGGTTGTAGATATTTTTGTACTTCCTGTAAAATTTTCAATTCCTCTGATACCTTCCTATTTTCATAATATTACTGTAGAGTTTCAGTTTTTCGCAGAAAATTCTAATACCTTTGGTTATCCATGTTGATGGTTTTTCTTTGGTTTTTACTATGACAATAGGAAAGTCCATTTCATAGTAGTGTTTGAAGGTTTTTATAAATGTTGAGTAAGCTACTTCAGCTGAATGTTCTGCATATAATTTTGTCTCATGCTTTAGAAGGTAATTAAAGTAATCTCAATGTAATTGTTTCTGTAGGCGTACTTTTTTATAAGCTGTATTTGTATCATGAACCCTTTTTTCCTGTAAATTTAGGGAAACTGCTTGAGCTAGGTGATCTGATAGGCAAGTATTAAATACATCTATATCCATACAACAATTCATAAGATCCCCACTAATGATTATTTGATCTATTGCAGTTTTAGAAATATTTGTTATTCTTGTGGCTACGTTTATCACTGGCTGATAAATTTAATAATAATTTTAGTTTTCATCTCTGATTGCATTGCTCTAAAATGTTTATATTTATATC
Source organism: Hymenopus coronatus (assembly GCA_030762935.1). NCBI lineage: Eukaryota > Metazoa > Arthropoda > Insecta > Mantodea > Hymenopodidae > Hymenopus > Hymenopus coronatus. Next base: position 90,488,086 of record CM060887.1, on the reverse strand, counting down.
CCCAAGGATAATTACACTTTTCTTTTGTTTTGTAGATTATTCAACAATCTAATTTCTAAAAAGAGGTTTACATTACTTTTTGGATTTTTATATGTATAGACGATGACAAGTTTATTCTTAACTTATATTGTACTGACTTCAAAATGTTCTTCAACATTTAGGTGTAGGAAGGCTGATGTAGGCTTTGCAGTTAAAGACTTTTTTTACCAAAATTAGTGATCCACCATTTTTCTTCATTTTCCTGCTATAACCTTGTATTTTTAATTTTGTTAACTCAGTCAGTTAACCAATACTCCGTTATGCGTTAAGTTTTTCCTCTATTAATACTTTCAGTTCAAGTACATACTTTATTTCTGATGTACTGCATATTTTGATGAAACATATGCAGTGTCTGTGCCCCACCATGCATTTTGTTACTTTATTCTGAATGTAACATTTAGGCCCGATTGGGTTACTTACTGGAGAGACTATCTCCTTAGCTTAAGTTGTTCAATGACTCTTGTTCATCGTTTTCTGCTTGGTTTAGTTGGCAATAACTAAGTTAAGAAAGCTGCCTTATTTTGCTACTCCCTTTCTGTTATGATGAAGTTCATCCCTTCCCAGGAATTTAGTTAGTTTTGGACAACATCACCGCTGCATACCCCTGTTTGCAGGAAGCACTAAAAGATCATTGTTGCTTTTGAGATCATTCAGAGCTTGGCATTCTACTCTGGTGAGGTTATGTTTGGGAAGATTTGCTTTTCTCAAAGAATTGGAAATCTCTTGTCTCACCTCTTCAGCAGAATACACAAAGAAGGGGTGCCCCTCAGGCCCATCATAGATGCCATTGGTTCATCAATTTACCTACATACTGGCTGAACTTACACAGCCCTTTGATTCATGTCAAAAACTCATCCAAATTCACAAAAGTTCTATAAGAAATCAAAGTAAGTTTATCATGTGTTTTGTCAGCTTCAATGTGGAGTCGCTTTTCACCAGAGTGCCCCTTTAGGAATTTAGAATAACTTAGATCACATTTTGACAAGTATATCATCTGCTTATTTCATCTCACACTTTTATATGTAAGTGTTTGAATACTAGGCACTTCAAAATAGGCCTCTTGCAGATTCATACTTCTACTGTTTTGTAGATGACACATTTATAGTTCGGACACTTTGACTGTTCTGAACTATTTGAATAGTGTCATCCCAACATCAAAATCACAATGGAGATAGAACAGAACAATTGCTTACTGTTTCTGGACTTACTCATCTACAAAAAGGAAGATGGCCACCTAGGACCAAAGTGTACACATGCACACCGACCTGTACCTCTGCTACCACCCAGCACAGAAACATACAGTACTTTCTACACTTATATTCCGAGTGATAACAGTCTCTGATCTACATAACCTTCCAGAAGAAATTCAGCACATGCGTTAAGTCTTTAGACAGAGCCAGAATACCAACTGAGATATCAACTAAGTTTTCAGGAACTTCCACCACAAACCAAACAAATTCAGAGAAAAAAAGAAAGCTTAGCTACAGCCATTATTTTGTAAGTAGGTGCAGTGTCCCACAAAATAGCAAGAATACTGTCTAAACATAGCATCAGAACAGTTTTAAGCCCTCTGCCAAAATTAAGCAACATCTGGGCTCGGTCAAAGACAATCTGGGCCTCCATGCTGCTGGCATTTACAAAATTCTGTGTGAATGTGGGAAAATGTACATAGGCCAGATGTGGAGGAGTGTGCATCGAAGAACACCAATGTTGCATCAGGTTGGTTACCCAGAAAAGTCCTGGATGGCACAACATACTTACAATATCAGCCATAAGATCAATTTTTCAATAGAAAAATCTTCTGGCCATTATGACAGACTGATAAAAGAAGCAATAAAATGTACATAAAAACAAACAAAAATAATTTTAACAAAGATGAAGGTCTGCAAATAAGCAAATCCTGACTGCCTAAGTTTCATAACTGCTTGTCCCATCCTCCTCAACCCCCATTGGCCAGTGCTAACAAATGACAATGCGATGTGGTCCTTTGACTTTCCTATACAGGTATAAAATACCTGTCAAGAGCATTTTGCCTCCAGTTTGCTAATGATGGCGACAGTTGAAAGCTTGAAAATTAATCCAACACTTTCTGGCTGACATCCCAAGAAGAAATCATTGAAAATCATTATCAGCCACACAATACGCAGATTTGAAGCAATGCATTACCACTGAATTTGAAAAATCCAAAACATGCACGGGAAAAGAGTTATTCATAGAAGTTCAGTTAGGAGATATTAACTGTTCATATTGATCAGAGAGATGCATTGTCTGGCTAGATCAAAAATAGCAAGCCCTGTCTGGGTAGTGTGAGGGTAGCGTATCTCCCTCACATTCAAAAGGTCGTGAGTTCGAATCTTGCTTAGGGTGAGTTACTCAGGTAAGGGTTTTTTCGGGGTTTTCCCTTATCCTGAGAAGACGAATGTCGAGTAACTTTAAGCTCCATGGACCCCAAGATCATTTGAGCATCATTTCACCACTTTTCATTCATCATCTGATATGACCAACCAGGTTAAAGGAAGTTAAACTACAAAAAAATAAATAAAAAATGAGTAAACAAAACCAATCTTTTTGTAGCTTCCACCAAGGCCACATCCATTCTAGCAACTTGCCAAGATATACACAAGTTTATGGCATCTGTTTGATAAATTGTGGAAATTAGAGTACCAACCCAGCCCATAAGTAGTATTTTTGCATCGGGGAAAGCAGTGATGTTGTCCAGAACTAACTAAATAGGATAAATAGCCAACCTGCTGCCTGACAAAGTCTATAAGCAGCCAGAGGTGAAATTGTTAAACTATAATATTAGTTGACTCCAGCCAGGTCTTCCGGAGATCGTGTCTTGGCTGAATTTCTTGCCAACGTTTCGCCTCACTCTGTGGGGCTTCATCAGGGTTTGTTCTCTCTCCACAGTAGCTGACAGGTGAATTGTGCTGTTTTTTTTTTTTTATTTATTTTTTTTTTTTTTTAAGCAGGGGGGGAAAAGCCATCTTAAGGACCAACTCGGATAAGCCCAGAGTGTCGAGGCTGCCTATTTGGGCATACCAACTAAAAAGCTCCTCCACTGAAGTTGTAAGGAAATAACGTGAGTTGGTACCGCATAAATGCACCGTGAATTCAAGGGAATGATTATCTGACTGCAGGCTGCGGCCAGGGGAGTAGGAATGAGGGCCGGGAGACAGACTGCTACCGTGGTGGATTCATGGTAAGGAATGCAGGAATTTGAGCTGAGGATAGATCTAGGTCCTGTTGTACCTATTCTGGTTGCACGCTATTTATACTCTTGAGAAGAAGGGGTCAAGAGGGCTTATTGGTTAGTCATCTACCAATCCCTGCATTCCTAATTAGGGTGTGCCAGATAGTGTTAAGATGTCTGCTGCTGTCTCAGTTTAAAGTGTGTTGTTGTTTGTAAATTTCTATGCTTTCTCTTGCTATATCCAATGTAGGAATTGGTCCGAATCTCTGTGGTGTCCTGTAGATATGGCATGTTCTGCAAGTCCTGATTCAATTTTAAACTTCTAATATGCTCTTGTCCCCTGGTTGTTACTGATCTACCTGTTTGTCCAACATATGAAGCACCACAAATACAGCCTATCTTGTATACTCCTGAGTTGGACAGAGTTGTATACTGCTGAGTCCAGTTAAAGCCGTGTGTCTTTAACTGGACTTAAGAATGATTTCATTTTCCTGGAGAACTTGTTCCAAGTTTTAATATTGTTTGCGTAGTATTGCTATCTTGTGGGTGGTTCCTTCTATGTGGGGCAGCCAAGCAATGGAGTTATTTTTGGTCTCATTCTTTTCTTGTGCTGTTATTCTTCTTCGTTTGTAAGTTTTTAATAAACCTATTGGGATATCCATTTGCAGCTAGTACCTGTTGTAAATGCTCTAATCTCTCCTTTAGGTTCCCTGGGTCATCAGGGTGGTTGTAGTCACAGTTGCGGGTAGTTCTATGTATGAAAGTATTGGCTACTACTCGTTTAATGGCTGGCAGGTGGTGGGATGTTGCGTCCAAATTCCTGTCTGTGTGTGTGGGTTTGTGGTAAACTGAGCAAGTATGTCTTCAGCCATTCCATTCCACTAGGACATCCTTTCCCTTTCTCTTCTATTTCCATGATAAATTCGATGTTAGGGTAATTTAAGTGATTTAAGAAATCCAGAATTGTGTTTTTTCCTTATGGCCATAGTACAAATGTGTCATCTATGTACCTTAACCAGAGAGCTGGTTTCTTGTCTGCAGTATCTATTGCTGTGGTTTAAAATGCTTCCAGGAAAAGGTTTGCTACTACTGGTGAAAGGGGTGAGCCTTCTGTTTGCTGGTAAAGTTTGTTTTTAAAGCTGAAGTAATGCATGCAATGCAGCAATGGTGAACTAGCTCTGGCCAACATTGGTTGTTTACGGTGATAAAGAGGAAACAGTTTGAAATTTGTGTACTTTTAGCATCTGTCATGTAGTGAATAACATTTCATTTAAAGGCATTTTGCTGTTGTAATTGATCTAGGTTTACCATGTGCTTCTCCATACAGCAAGGTAAGTACAAGTAACACATTCAATTCCTAACTTTATCATTTATATAGCATGTGTAATAAAAAGTTGTAGCATAAATAATTAATTCCATCCTTTTTCTGCCTGCAGGTGCCCAGGAAGTGCTGTGTTCCTATGTGTAGGAGTGATACAGCAGCTCTAAAGAAGAGGGTTATGTAACTAATTAATTTTGAATTTCCAGCTAATTCTGAGATGAAAGAAAATTTGTTATGAAGCATCCAACAGAATAAATGGCAGCCCAATAAAACCTCAGTAGTGTGCTTTAAGCATTTCTCCAAAGAGAGTTTTGCAACAGGGGAAATATTTGCTGATAGTCGCAGTAATTTGATTATACTACCACCAAAATGCTGCCTGATGAATATCTAACTGTATTTTTAGAGCTAGTCACATACTTCACAAAATGTGGAAGTATTAAAACAAAAGACTCTGAGCAAAGGATGGCAGAAATTGTAAATAGAGAAGTAAAAAGAGAGATTCTACATGCAGAGGTTCTCAAGCACGCACATTTAAGAAATACATTTTCAGACATCAAGTTGCATAATAGTAATTATGTGGATACTTCTGTATGGCAGATAAGTGATAACAGTGAATATATTGAAGTATATTTAAATTAAATTTTGATAACCTTACAAATTTAAGTAATTTTGTTAAAATAGACAATGACTTGAAAGTTACAAGCTCCTGGTGTTCCTTGAGTAATTAAATGGGAAATATAATGTTTGATATTATTAATTAAACCAACTTAGTCATATTCCATGTTAGAGGCTATGTGCTGCCACACACTGACAAATGGACTTTCTCAAAAGATGGTACACTAAAAAAGTGGTCTGAATTGAAAAAGTTGCTGCTATGTTCAAATGCAGAACCAATGGCAACGAAGACATTGATAAGTAATGCAGTGCAAACGATTGATGAATGATAGAAATTTGTCATGAGATATGGTATATCAACATCAAACAGAGCAGTTATAGCTAGCTTCCTGTGAAACAAAACCTATTCCAAAGAGATCCTCGTCATTGCCTTCTTAATTAATTGTCAGTCTGCATTAGCTTATATTTCCTTAAGAGCCTTAATGCTGCCTCATCCAAAATACTTGCAAACCTGGCTGCAAGCTACAATGTAAGCCCAGTATTTCATCATGAAAATAAGAATTTTCTTAACATGATTTCAAAAAATGTAACAAATAGAAAAGCATGTTATCCTTACACTTGACAAGGTGTCTGTAAAGCCCTCATTAGAATAAAAAAATGGAAAATTAACAAGCCAGGCTTTGAATAATTGTACTGAACTAGCCTGGACAATCCAGGCATTAATGATTCATTCTGCATTTGGCTCTTTTAAATAAGTTGTCTCTAACACCAGTAAAAGTTCTGACAGGGAATTTCCTATTGGATTGTTTGCAGAAAGTAATATAATTTGTACAGAGTCATGGTTTTATTGTGCTGCCATTGTCTGTGACAATAGTAGTGTAAATAAGAACATGATAAATAGTTTATGTGAGCAATCAAATGATAATAGCTATTGCATTCCTTTTCCAATTATATTGATTTGAGCATTTTCTTTATGATCCCATGTAAATTTACAAGAATATTCAAAACAAATGGATTAATCAATGTAATGACCACAAAACATTGCATTTCTCAGATTTTAATGAGAGTGGTGTTCTTAAAAAAGATGTAAAGATGTAAGGAGGTTGCATGACAATCATAATCATGCTTTTAATGTCCTTTCAACTGAACTATAAATCTGTATATCCCAACCAGTTAAACTGACAAAAAGTGCAGCTTGTATGTTTTTCACAACACTACCATTGCAGCATGAAAAGCTAGTCATTTAGATAGTGACTCTACTACAGAATTTCTAGAAATAATTAATAAATGGGGGAATATTTTGAATGTAAAGAGTGTATTGAAAGGAACACTTCAGCGAGATTTAAACCAGTCAGCTTCCACCAGTTCAGATGATAATCGTATTAAGTTTTTGTATCATTTTCAGAATTGGATAAGGAGATGGAAAGATCTGAGTTTGCCCCAAGGTCACATAACAAGAGATACACTGTATTCATTGATTCAAACCATAAGTGTGTTAATAAATGTCATAAAATTTATATTTGTAACTATTAAACCATAATATTTGTTACCAGAAGTTTCAGAAAGTTACAGTTTAGAAAGGAGGTATGGTAATTATTGCAGACTAAGTGGTTGTGTGTGTGTGTGTGTGTGTGTATGTATGTGTGCGCGCGACTTGTTTGGATTTGAAACCTTGACCTAAAGGACGAAGACCTACACTGAACCAACTAAGCTCAGATTGGCATGGATGCTGCTAGCCTTATCAGCAAACAGTTGTTTGTACTGAAGGCAGATATAACATTTTTGTTTTTCAATGTAATTATTCATAACTTAGGATTCTGAAGAGCAAATGAGAGTGCTTCTAAACAGGAAGTTTTTCTTTTGAATTTGCATTTCATGATGCCTATCAAGTGGAAACTGTAATCATCTGTATTATGCCAAAAGAAGGTAACCCAATACTATGGTATTTGTTTCTGTGCATGTGGTTGCTCATATTTATAACTTTACAGTAAAGTTAACAAAATTGTGTGAACAAATTGGCAAAATACTTAAGTGTTGGGCTGCTTTATGTGCACTGGAAAAACAACAAAAGTCAACTGCTTCAAAATAAGTTGTATATATTTTGAAGCTGCTTACATTGAAGGCATAATCAAATTGAATTAATTAATGTGATAAGTATTAACACACACTTCAGTTACTTTTATTGGGCAGGACAATTATTTCGCGGACCGTTGCGCACATCCTCAGCTGATGAACCACTAGTGCTTGGGTTTGGATTCCAAGCTGTAGATGTGTTGGTTGTGGTGACATCTGTTGGGCCAGTGATGAGACTTGTTAAGCAATCCTTAGGGGGGAACTCCATGTTCATCAATGTGTGGTGGTATTTATGGATGTAGATTTTTTCCCATGCTGATAATTGAAATGAATTCGAAAGTTCTTTCAAGAGTTTGATGTTAGGGTTGATTTCGTGGTGTGCTTCCCAAAAGTGATTGCCACTACAGATTTTTCTGGCTGTTTTGACTTGATGTGTCTTCTGTGTTCTTTGTTGCATGTTTCAAGATTTCTTATTGTCTTCCCAATGTATTTCATGTTGCAGCAGTAGTGGTTCATCAGCTGAGGATGCGGGCAACGGTTTGCAAAACAATTGTCCTGCACCACAATAAAAGTAAGTGAAGTGTGTGTTAATACTTACCGCATGAATTAATTCAATTTGCTTCAAAATAAACAAAATGCAGGTTAGGTACCCTCTTTTGGCACAAAAGTTTCAGTGAAGATACTTCAAGTTTTATAATTGTTTTAAAAGTAGAATCTGCAAAGTGTGTCCAGAAAAGTTCCTACTGGAGCAACAGCAGAAAAGTGCAAAATTATTTTGTAGAAAGCTGCTAAATAAATTGAGCAGATTGGGAGAAAGTGCATAAGGAAATACAGATTTGTTGGGGTTTAGTTCGTGGATCATTGAAGTTTGCTATTATCATTCCCATAATCTCCCCTCATGCAGTATTCCTTTTTTAAAGCGCAATAAAACAGCTGTTAATTTTTATTCCCCCTCCAGTTGACAGTTCTGAACAGCATTGCAAAGTGTACATTCCAGCTTGCAACTAAAGACAGCTGTGGAGAGAATGTATACCAAATAAGCCAGCAAAATATGGTCTAACAGTGTTTGCTCTTTGCGATACAAACACAATTTATACAAGTTCTCTAGAAGTTTGTTATGAAAAAGAACTATAACAGATTTCTCACAAACATTTGATATTGTTCACAGATTGATAGAGCCGATAAAGGAAAAAAAGTGTAAGCTGGTACACCCATTTTCATTGCCTCTACTAGCAAATAAAATAACCTGTATCAGGACCTTCACCATCATGAATTTCTACCAAAGAAAAATAGAGAAATTGCTTTTCAATATCAGGAACATATTACTATGGTAGTCCACATATCAAAAGGAACAAAACAGTACATAATAAAGGTACTATAGACAAGGAAACTAAGAGCTACACATAATTCTGGACTATATTATGAACAAACGAGGTGTCAATACCATGGATCAAATGTGCTCTAAATATTTCCTGTCCTGTATTACCAGAAAATGGACAATCACTTGTGGTATGCTTTGTTAAATATAACAGGTATAAATTTACAAATCTTATTTTTCTCCAACCAAGAAAATGAGAAACATCTAAGAAGAGTTTTCCTAAAACATCTTTCACAGTGGCTCATAGAAACGGCAAGAATCCCAACAGTATTCAGTGGACATTACAGTGTTTTTAATTTCCTTTAGATATAAATCTCAAATTCAAAATGAAGAATGTCTATGGAAGAAGTGAGGTCACTGCGTTATCTGTAGGCATGCCAAAAACATAAATACAATAATTTGGTGTTCCTCCTATGATTCATTTGTGTATAAATGGCACTCAAAGGCAAGGATCATTTGTGAAAAATGCGATGGGCAGGATAAAGAATGTAAAAATGAGTGAATGCTCAAGGGAACTGATATAACTTGTGTAAGTTTCTTACTTCATTTAATTTTTTATAAAAATTCACTTCATTTACCTTATAATAATTACATCCTGAAACGTTGTTACTATTTATTGCCAGTTTTCATAATAAAAACGAGGAAAGAAGTAGTTGTGTAGCAATTTTGTAGGCATACTAAATTGTATTGATATACAACTTTTACTATCTGAAAATATATTAAGTAACAAGTAGCTAATCTCTTTAATAACTATTACATTAATATTGCCCAAAAAATACATATGGAAACTTACAGAACGATTTCCCAGAATCAAATATATACCCAAACCAATGTAACAGCATATACTTAACCCCTGTCAGAGAATCAGAATTGGTAAATGTAATTAAAAGCTTGAAATGTAAGAAATCCTGTGGTATGGATGCAATTTCTGATAACCTTATAAAGAAATGCTATCAACATTTAATAGAACCCCTGTCACATTGTAAATCTCTCATTTTCAACAGGTGAATTTCCAAAAAAATTAAAGGTAGCAAAGGGTATCTATAAAAAAGGGGGCAGAGTCAGAAATAGGAAACTATAGACCAGTATCGCAATTATCTGTTTTCTCAAAAATAATTGAAAAAGTAATGTATTCGAGACTTACATCATTCCTTACAAAGCATAATATAATAACAGACAAACAACATGAATTCCACAAAGACAAGTCAATAAACACAGCAATAGCAGTTTTTATAAAACATGTACATGAATCCATGGATAAAAAAGAGGATAACATTGGTTTATTCTTAGATTTGTCAAAAGCATTTGATTTAGTTGATCATAGCATTTTACTGAAAAAGCTAGCAGTTATTGGCATACAAGGTATAATGAATAAGTGGTTTGAGAGTTATTTAACTTCTCATCAACAAATGATAGAAATTTCATACATGCAAGAAAACTCAGGTAAAGTTACAACATATTTATCATCTAAGGCAACGGTACAATATGGGGTACCACAAGGATCAATTCTTGGCCTAGTTTTGTTTCTGATATATATATATATATATATATATATATAATATAAATGATATAGGGCTTTGTTTAAAAAGTGGTTACCCAACACTATTCGCGGATGATACAAATATATTTATCTCTGTTAATAATTTAAGATCCCTGCAATGTAAGGTAGAACAGACAACCCATGAAATGCTAAACTGATTCAAAGCAAATAGTTATTAATAAATACAGAAAAAATAATGGCAATATCATTCCACCATAAGCAAAATACAAATACTAGTTACCCTAGTATAAAATTCAAGGATAAACATATCATAAATACAGAAAAAATAATGGCAATATCATTCCACCATAAGCAAAATACAAATACTAGTTACCCTAGTATAAAATTCAAGGATAAACATATCATATATATAGATAGTACAAAATTCTTGGGAGTATGGGTGGATGAGAATCTAAAATGGAATACACATACGCAAAAGCTATCACAAAATCTTAGTAAATTAAACTATGCAATTGCACTACTTTCAAAAATTGTGGATATAAAGTCAGTCCTCTCATTATATCATGCATATTTTCATTCGTTTCTTTCCTTTGGAATAATATTTTGGGGAAATTCAAACTATTAAATTGGCTATTAATGTAAAAAGTATAGTAATGTAAGACAACTGCAATAAATTGAATCTAGCAACCTTGCATGTATCAGTTTAATGGCAGTCAATGTGCCCACTTGTGCAACATTCTTAGACAAGCCTGCTTCACGGTTAAATTCCTGTCAATTTTTAGTTGTTTCTCACAAGTTCATGGAAAGACAATATAGTTTTAAGGCCAGCATATAGCACCCTGTTCTATAACATTTGACTATTGCGATTTCCATGTTGCTTTCTCTACTTAGTATATAGACATAGGTAGAGGAGTTATTGCATTCCAAAAGTTAGATACCAGAATTTCACTGAAGTATACATTTTAGGATCAATTTATAGTGCAATGTGTATTTAATGCTTCTAAATAACACAGTAAAAACATTTTTTTTAAAGTCGCTATATAATTACTAGATAGACACAGTTTACAAATGTTATCCTTGCAACAACATGGCAGCAACTAAATATTAAATAAAACACTTTGTCTTGCTAAAGAAAGTCCAGAAATTAAAAGCACTTGCAACATGTAAGTTGCCTTTGAGGTATGACATTCTTTATTTGTTTTTAACATTGCCAGGGTACATCAGCGCTGCCAGTGAGCCAGAGTTTTGTCCTGCTGGGGTTCTTTTACATGCCAGTAAAGGGTGGTTACGGCAAACTTTTAGCAAGCTATAGATGCCCCTTAAGCCGGGTGTTTGTTCTCAGATTCAGTCTATTCGTTCTTTATATCTTGTAAATGCAAAACAGAGAAGACATAATTTTGTGTGTGTGTGTGGGGGTGGGGGTGGGTGGGTGTGTTTTTAACATTGCCAGGGTACATCAGCGCTGCCAGTGAGCCAGAGTTTTGTCCTGCTGGGGTTCTTTTACATGCCAGTAAAGGGTGGTTACGGCACTTTTAGCAAGCTATAGATGCCTTGTTCTCCGATTCAGTCTATTCGTTCTTTATATCTTGTAAATGCAAAACAGAGAAGACATAATGTGTGTGTGTGTTTTTTTTTCTGTGTATGTGTGTCTGTGTGGGTGTCTGTATGTGTGTGGTGTGTGATGTGTGTATGTATGTGTGTTGTGTCTGTGTGTGTGTATGTGTGTTGTGTGTGGGTGTGTGTGTGTGTTGTGTCTATGTGTGTATGTGTGTGGGTGTTTTGTATGTATGTGGGTGTTTTGTATGTATGTGTGTATGTGTGTGGGTGTTGTGTGTGTATGTGTGCGTATATTGTGTGTGTTGCATGTGTATGTGTATGTGTGCTGTGTCTGTGTGTGTTGTGTGTGTATGTGTGTTGTGTGTATATGTGTGTGTATGTATGTGTCTATGTGTGTGTGTTGTGTGTGTATGTGTGTTGTGTGTGGGTGTGTTGCATGTGTTGTGTTTGTGTGTGTGTGAGTTTTTTTTTATTTTTTTTTTTTATAAAAGAACAAGTGACATAATAATACTGAAGAAGAGGAAACATAATAATAAAACTAATTTACCAAAAGCTTTTGCTTAGTACACAAACATTCTTCTATTAAGAATTTGTGAATCTGTTTTCGAAAGTCCTTGTTTTAAAATAAGTTTTGTCTACCTGTTTTATATTAAGTGGCAATTTGTTTTACAATTGCATACCATTATAGGTGAAGGAGTATGTGTACAGAGTGATGTTATGGCTAACTGTTGGCTTCCTTTTGTACCATGCTGCTGTGTCACTGTGTAAGCCTTAAAGTTATTTATACTAGTTTTAACATGAAAAAGAACATTGTGCATACATGCATGGATTTTTTATCACAAATGTCTTTATTGACTCAAAAATATTTTGCAAATGATATCTTAGATTCACAGCTGCAAATAATTCACATGACATTTTGATGCATAGACAATTTACGGTTGCTTGCCATCCACAGCTTGTGCACCACTGCATGTTAACTGTCCAGTCACTTATGACTCAGTACAATTCACAACACCCTGGTTTACAATTCTTCCTGCTTTTATAGCTAGAAAATGATGTCAAGAACTTTGTGGAAACCAAAGCTTCGAGAGATATATTGAAGTTTGAGAAGTCTGTAGCTTCCTCTTACCATCACTTTTTTTTTTTTTTTTTTTGTGGCTTAATGTCATTTAACCTGTCATATTGGACAATGAATGACATTGGTGAAATTATGCTCAGATGATCTTGGGTCCATGGAGCTTAAAGTTACTCAACATTCATCTTCTCAGGATAAGGGAAAATCCCGAGAAAAAAAACCTTATCTAGCAAGCGAGGTTTGAACTCGCAACCTATTGAATGTGAGGCAGACACACTACCCAGGTGGGCCCCATCACATTGCTCTTCCTGTTGTTTAAACATCCCAATTGGGATGACTTACATGCCAAGGTGAATGTAAGAACTACTGCTGAAGAGGACAGCACTATCAGCTTGCTGGTCGTAACGGATCTCATCTGATCATTAGCTACTTGGGTGGGCCATCGAGTTGGTCTACGAGATGCTCCACATAGGCACTGCTGGCTTTTGTGCCACAGGAAGACTCCCAAACTGTGGTTGAAGAGAGGTAGACTCTCTGGTGCACAACCTTCCTCAAAAGTTCTTCTGGAGACTTGATGTACTGCTCAATCATGCTGTCTGACTGGGATTGAAGAGGTTTTGTGCTCCAGAGGTTGGTGCCCTTATTATGTGCAGCTCCATTAGTATCCCTTAGCAACAAAACAGTTCTTCCACAATGGTCTTGACCTCCTGGTTAGGGATGGCACACACCTCTGGCTACTTGGTGAAATAATCCATGGCAACCAAAAGCCCCTATCGAACCAGGGAATGGCCCAACTAAGGTGGTTGCTATGTGTTTAAAGGGTGCTCCCGCATGAGTCCCTGGCTGTATGTGGGCCATGACTTGCACACACATATGACCTTTCAGCATCTGTTTTTAGCCTCAACCAGTAGTACCACTCTCAGATCTTGTCAATGGTTCGGTTGAATCCTGAATGTCCTCCCAAAGTCCCTGCATGTACCGCCTCCAGACCTTGCTCTGAAGGAGAATCAGCTGCTATCAGGTAACTCCCATACTCTGAACCATACCCTGTCCTTGATCTTCAATAAATCCCATTGGGCTCAGTAGGACTTGTACACAGTACTCCTTGTTGCGATATGGTCCTAGCTTGGTCTAGTCTGTGCCTCCACTTCTCCCAGGAGTGGCCCCAAGATGCTGTCTACCAGCTGCTCCATCCCCCAGCCCTGTGCTATCCCATCCAGCTGCAGACACTGCTGAAATAACACAGACAGCTTCTCTTCAACCTTAGAGCAGAGGCAGCAGGGTTGTTTGGACATCACATCCATTGTTTGGTATAGTTTCGTTCTTTCTGATGTTCTAATGTAAAGTTGTACTCTTGCAGCCTCTGGATCCAACGAGCTGTCTGGCCCTCCAGGTTCTTGAAGCTCAACAGCGAGGTGAGGGTGGAGTGGTCAGTCCCCAGGTGGAATGCTGACCATACAGGTACTTGTGGAAGTGCTCCAGCACCTTTACTACTGCCAGGAGCTTTTACCGGGTAACACAGTAGGTTTTTTCCCCCCCCTTCTCCTTTGGAGAGGGTCTTGCTGTAGAAGGCTATAACCTGCTCCTGACCATCCTGAATCTGTGATAGAATGCTGTCAATGTTATGTTGCTGGTATCTGTGGCCACAATAAAGTTGACAGTTTGTGGAAATCCCAAAATAGAAGCACTCCAGAATGCTGAGTTTGGTGCTTGGAACTGCTGTCTACCTATTCTGATCACCTGTAAAGCTGGTGTTCTTCCATCAGGCATGTGAGAGGTTTCACAATGTTGGAGAAACCTCTGACAAACCAATAGTAGTAGCTGCATAGGCCCAGAGCTCTCATTTGTCTTTTGGGCGATGCCAATCTCTCACCACTCTGGGCCTCTCTGGGTCCACAGCCACTCCAAATGGTGAGAGTATGTGGCCCAAGTTCACTTTCTGCAGAAGAGCTGGCACTTCTTAATGTTCAACTTCAAGTTATCTGCCTGCAGCCTTTGTAGTGTTTTGGTGAGGTTCTCGAGTTGATTTTCGAGAGTTTGTTTTGTTTTATTGTCCACGAATGGTGCCAATCAGCTGTTGTAGGTCAACCCTCTCCGTACTGAATCCATGAGGTGCTGGCACATTGCATAAATCAAAGGGCATAACTGTAAATTGTCATAGCTGTCGACCAGTCGAGAATGCGGTCTTCTCCTTGTCTCTAAGATCTAGGATCGGTTTCAAGTCCAAAGTCGAGAACCAGTGGGCACCAGCAAGGGGTCCAAGGTGTAACCTCAAAGGAAACAGTCCTTATCAGCTTGCTGCAGTCCACACAGAAGCATAGCTCACTGTTCTTCTTCACCAAGACTACAGGGGAGTACCAAGCGCTGTCAGACTCTTCAATGGTTCCCTAGATTTCATGTTCTACTTGCTTCACCAGGGGAACACAGTTTGGTGATCGTCGGATAGGTTGGGCATCTTTGGTGTCGATGTTGTGGAGTACTCGGTCAGTGCAACCATAATCACTGTTCCCTTTACTGACTGCAGCTGGTATAGGATGAATAGACACTGAACCTTTCCACCTGTGAGGCAGTCAGATGATTGCCTCCCCTCTTCAGCAAGTCCTTCAGCCAGAGCCCCAGGTCCTGTGACGGTGCTGTCTGGTTGGATCCATCGCATGGCGATACACTCACAACTGGCTCACACTTTTATGCCTCCGTCCTGGTTGGTGTACATTTGGTTCAGCAGCCTTACGGGTACTTCCTCCCGGCAAGGCAGCAATGCTCGGCTCTTGTAGTGATGTCTTCTGATCCAATACCAAGTTCCATGACTGTAGGCCTCCAGGTGAGCCTTCACCACCACCTCATCTCTCGTGGGCACTAATTGTTCTTCAGGATCACCCAGCAGATCCCTGGAGGTTCAGGTATGTTCCTGAGCAACATCTCATTTCAGCCGAGTCGCAAAACTCTCTGGCTGATGTCGACCATCTTCTCACGGCTTCTGAAGGCACCCAGTCCCAGAATTACATCCTGAGTCGCTCTCGCAACAAACTCCCTCAGGCTCTTAGTGCTTTGTCTGAATGTCAACTCCAGCAGGGTCTCCTTCACCACAGGTTAAGATGCCATCAGTAATTGTTATTTGAGCCCTTTGCCATGTAAGAGCTGATTATCTTCAGTCATGGCTGCACCTACGAGTATTCAGCGTAGGTATCCTTGTATCCAGCCATCCACGCATGTAGCGTCACTTGAAGGAGTGATGTGCCCTTCATCATGCCAGTCCTTTCTCGTTTTCTCGATGTGGACAGTCCTTCACTAGGTGACCTGGCTCGCCTCACCCCCAACACACACCATCTGAAGTTCGTCGTCATTTCTGGGTTGCTTCTCTCTCCCTGTTATAGCGTCCCTTGAGGTGGACACAGCTGTTATCTTGGCCACCTCTATTCTAAGTGTGGATCATCTTATAGTTGCCGAGTCCTACTAATATAAGTTTTTCATTAAATTGATAGGAAAATTTAATAAATCCAATTATTGCAAACTTTGATTTCTTTAAGGACGGAAGGCCTTTGTTTTTTATTTTTTTTTAATTAATTCTCCCTCCACAAATGAGCATCAGGCACTGCTGTATCTCGGCATTATGCACACCGTCAATGAAGGAGCAGGTAGCTTCCTGGGACTGTAGCTAGGTGGTAGATTCACCAGGATTTTGCTCATAAGCTATCTGATGGCAAGCCCAAAGTCCTGCATTGTCTCACCTGGCTGTTGCAGCTGAGTGTGTTAGGCTGGAACCAAGCGATGATTCTTGAAGCAATTCTTGAAGGCCTCCCAAATCTCTCTCGACTTTGCCAACATCAGGTTCGCATTCAGTATTTCTGCTGCCTGTTCCTGGTGGTTTGCTATTAGCTATGCAGCTTCCTCTTCTAATGATCATCAATTGTGGGTGGCAAAGGGGACTGTCAAAGAATACTTTGAAGGTTGACACCCCATCATACTAGGGTGCCAGCCCAGATTCGATCCCAAGCAACTGCATGTGGGATTTGTGATGGAGAAAGTGGCACAGGGGCAGGCTTTCATTGGATTTCCGGTTCCCCTGCTATCACATTCCACCAGTGCTCCATCCTCATTTTATGTTTCACCAGTGTCATGCCATTTCCTGTGATGCCACAAGTAGTAAAAGTGGGCATTAAACACTGCCAAAAAAATACTTAGGTGGCTTGATGCTAATGGATGTTGTGTTACTTCTTGTCATTTTGACCTTCAAGTCTTTAAGCCTCCTGTTGAACATCTTTTCTGTCTTGGCACTGCTGTCGACTCTTCCTTCTGGGGCATTAATGCAATCCCTGAGGTCTTCCAGGGCTTCAATGCATTGGTCAAGGTCTTCGTCATATCTCCCAGCTCCTCCACATTTCCAGCCAGTTGTTTGTCGATTTTGGTAGAAAGTTCCATTTTCATTGCAATCATATCTGTTTGCATCTTCTCCATTTTCTGCATGTTGGATTGCATCTTCTCTTCCATCTTTTCCACTGTGTTTTCCATTCTGGTTTTCATTTCATTGTTATTTCACTTCCCATTGGTCCATTTTCTCTTCTTGGGTTCTTAATCGCACTTCTGACCAGTGTAACAAATGACTTTACTGGCTCAAAAAATGTGTACAAATAAAGCTGGAAATTCCCTGCTGCAAATAACTCACTAGACAACAATTTCTATGAAAGGATGTTTTGAAACAGTGATATGAATGAATAGAGTATTTTTGAGTTGTATTTGTAACACTTTAAGTACCACTAGCATAATGTTTTACCAGACCAGTTTCAAAGCTGTGTGGGCTTCATAGTCAATGGTTTCCCATATGAGTTCGAAACCAGTTTGGCAAAACAATACGTGATACTTAAAGTGTTACAAATGCAACTCAAAAATATTCAATTCACTTGATGTTACAATGCATAGACAGTTTATGGCTCCATGCCATCCATGGCACACTATCACTTCAGTCACTCATGATTCACAACACCCTGGCAATTCTTCTGGCTTAAATAAAGTCACAGAACTTTGAGGAAACTGATGCTTCCAGAAATATCTTGAAGCTTGAGAAAAATCTTGCATTCCTAAGGTTCTATTACCATCACGTCCCTCTTCCTATTGTTTATTGATCCCAAAGTCTTCAATTGTGATGACTTACATACCAAGGTGAATGTGAGAACCACTGAAGAAGAGGGCACTGTCACTGTATATATTGTTTTTCAGAATACAAAGAGTTAGAATGCTTTTCTGGTGCATTAACTATTATTAACTCCTTTTTGCATTCTGAAAAATTTCTTGGACATCTTTGAGTTGCCCCAGAAGATGCCATGATTAAAAATGGTATGATAGTGTGCAAAATAAGTAACTCTGGCTGTATTTACATTTGCTGACATTTTTAATGTTTTAATACGAGGGCCGTTCAGAAAGTAGCCTCCGATCGGTCACAGTGCGGGTAGTGGGGGGAGTAGCGACGCCATCTGTGCATTCACGCACTCAGCAGGTCAGTCGGCATCAAGCCGTGGTCGAGTGAAAGTCGTACCTGCGCTAGTTTAGTGTTTGTGGCCGTTTGAAATGTATACTGCAATAGAAAACCCCGCCAAATGTGAAGTGCGTGCTGTTATAAGGTTTTTTTACAGCCAAAGGATATTCTGCAGCAGCTATTCATCGTGAGCTTTGTGCCGTGTACGGACCAAGAGTTATGAGTGAAGGAGTGGTGCGTGAATGGGTACGTTTATTTAAAAGTGGACGAGAAAACGTTCATGATGAAGAGAGGAGTGGTAGACCATCATTGGTCACGGACGAACTCGTTCAGACAGTTGATGCAAAAGTTCGTGAAAACCGATGTTTCACAATGTCGGAGTTGTCTACTGATTTTCCACAGATTTCTAAGACTCTCTTGTACGAGATAGTGACAGCAAGATTGGGTTACAATAAGTTCTGTGCACGATGGGTGCCCAAAATTCTTACCGACCACCACAAAACTCAAAGAATGGCCTCTGCATTAGACTTTCTGTCACGTTATGAGGCCGAAGGTGAACCATTGTTAAACAGAATCGTGACCGGGGACGAAACCTGGATTAAGTACGTGAACCCTGAGGCAAAAGAACAATCAAAGATGTGGGCACATTCAAATTCGCCTACCAAACCAATAAAAGCCCGGCAAGATTTTTCTGCCCGAAAATTGATGGCAACGGTGTTTTGGGATGCAAAAGGGGTGTTGTTGGTTGAATTCATGGAACGTGGGACGACCATTAATCAAGACGTGTACTGTGAAACACTAAAACAATTACGACGGGCTATACAGAACAAACGCCGTGGTATGCTGACTTCCGGTATCGTTTTTTTGCACGATAACGCCCGTCCTCACTCTGCTCGCAGAACAACAGCCCTTCTTGAGTCCTTCAAGTGGGACGTTGTCAACCATCCACCTTACAGCCCAGATCTGGCGCCAAGCGATTATCACCTCTTCATGCATATGAAGAAATGGCTCGGGTCCCAGCGGTTTGATGACGAGGAAGAGCTCAAAGATGCGGTCACAGGCTGGCTCCAGGCACAAGCGGGTGATTTTTATGCAGAAGGAATTTCAAAGCTTGTGAACAGATATGATAAGTGCCTCAATCGTTATGGAAACTATGTAGAAAAATAGTGCAAAGATGTAGTTGTAAGATGTATATATTAAAATATTTTTATTTAACTTGGTGAATTTCTTGCAATCAACCGGAGGCTACTTTCTGAACGGCCCTCGTATTTTAATTGTATTTTCTTTTTTATTCTATCATTATTTTTACTTTCTCTACACGTACTATGTACATTGTGTATAGAGAAGATATTGCATTCCACCCAAAATTTTGATACTGAGATTTCACAGGAAATACATGTTTAGAATTCAGCTTTTTTACAAAAAGGTCCATGTGTGTGTGTGTGTGTGTGTATGTGTGCGCGTGCATGCACGCATGTGTGTGTGTGTGTACAGCATAGCTCAAAAACGAAAAGACTGTTAAATACCAAACTTCGTATTTAAGTTTGGTATCTTCCAAGGATGCGACACAAGGATTTTCAAGAAAATCCTCCCACCCCCAACTACCCTTTACATGGAACTTCTTTCAAAATTGTTGATTTTCTCAAAAATGGCTCTAACGATTTTGATTAAAATGTCAAATATTAAAGATATTTACCTGACAAATAAAATGTATATCTTGAATTTTCTGGGAATAGCCTCTGAAGACTATTTTATTCTGGATGAATTTTACAGAATTTTGCATAACTGCTAAACCATAAGAGATGGACAAAAACATAACACACAAAAAATGTAGAGCACATTAAAACATACAATTTATGTCATATACCTTTTTTGTTGAGTTCTTTTTGACATATTCCTTGATTTTGGTTTCAGCTTTGAAAAACTAATACTTTTCTCATATAGGAATTTGTCAACTCCTGTCCATACAAATAAAGGAACTTCAATCACATGGCAACCAGCTTTTAGCTATCTCTTTAATCTATAGTACTCCCTTTTATTTCTACTTATAAGGAAGCAAGTAATAAGAGCATTTCTGATAATTTTTTCTCGATTAGCATGCAGTAGATAGAAGCATAAGCTTTTTTTTACAATAATATGTTGCAGAGATGTAGAGAAAGTCATGTGAATGGAACACATAGATTTTTTTTTTTAATGTTTGGTTTAATCTGTGTAAGTTACACAGCAGGGCAACCAAGTGCAGTTATACTAAACGAATAACTCCACAGAATGGCAAACTTGGTAACGCTTGCATATGTACATCGAGTGCCTTCCTATAGTTTGTGTATGGATGGTTTATGGCCACACTCTTCCTAAAATATTTCACATTGGGACACTGGTGACGATCACTGATAGAGATACATTAATTTAAATTGGAGCATTCGCACCAGGACGCTACACTGTCTCACCCTCGCCACATGTGCCGGACACAGTGCGATCACTGCCGGACATACATTAGTTTAAATTGGAGCATTCACATCGGGACACTATACTGTCTCACCCTCACCACATGTGTCAGACACACTGCAATCACTGCCTGACATACATTAGTTTAAATTGGAGCATTCACCAGGACACTACACTGTCTCACACTCGCAACATGTTTCGGACACAGTTGCGATCACTGCCAGACATACATTAATTTAAATTGGAGCATTCGCACCAGGACGCTACACTGTCTCACCCTCGCCACATGTGTCGGACACAGTGCGATCACTGCCGGACATACATTAGTTTAAATTGGAGCATTCGCACCAGGACGCTACACTGTCTCACCCTCGCCACATGTGTCGGACACAGTGTTCACACCAGGACACTACACTGTCTCACCCTCGCCACATGTGTCGGACACAGTGTTCACACCAGGACACTACACTGTCTCACCCTCGCCACATGAGTCGGACACAGTACAATCACTGCCGGACATACATTAGTTTAAATTGGAGCATTCGCAGCAGGACACTACACTGTCTCACTCTCGCCACATGTGTCAGACACAGTGCGATCACTGCCGGACATACATTAGTTTAAATTGGAGCATTCACATCGGGACAGTACACTGTCTCACCCTCGCCACATGTGTCGGACACAGTTAATCACTGATAGAGATACATTAGTTTAAATTGGAAAGTTCACACCAGGATACTACACAGTCTCACCTTCGCCACATGTGTCGGACACAGTGTGATCACTGCCGGACATACATTAGTTTAAATTGGAAAGTTCACACCAGGACATTATACTGTCTCACCCTCGCCACATGTGTCGGACAAAGTACAATCACTGCCGGACATACATTAATTTAAATTGGAGCATTCACACCAGGACACTACACTGTCTCACCCTCGCCACATGTGTCGGACACAGTGCGATCACTGCCGGACGTACATTAGTTTAAATTGGAGCATTCTCACCAGGACACTACACTGTCTCACCCTCGCCACATGTGTCGGACACAGTGCGATCACTGCCGGACATACATTAGTTTAAATTGGAGCATTCGCACCAGGACACCACAGTGTCTCACCCTCACCACATGCGTCGGACACAGTACAATCACTGCCGGACATACATTAGTTTAAATTGCAGCATTCACACCAGGACACTACACTGTCTCACCCTTGCAACATGTTTCGGACACAGTGCGATCACTGCCAGACATACATTAGTTTAAATTGGAGCATTCGCAGCAGGACACTACACTGTCTCACCCTCGCCACATGTGTCGGACACAGTGCGATCACTGCCAGACATACATTAGTTTAAATTGGAGCATTCGCACCAGGACACTACACTGTCTCACCCTCGCAACATGTGTCAGACACAGTACAATCACTGCCAGACATACATTAGTTTAAATTGGAGCATTTACACCAGGACACTACACTGTCTCACCCTCGCCACATGTGTCGGACACAGTGCGATCACTGCCGGATATACATTAGTTTAAATTGGAGAGTTCACACCGGGAGACTACACTGCTCACCCTTGCCACATGTCGGACACAGTGTGATCACTGCTGGATATACAGTAGTTTAAATTGGAGCAAGTATTCAGATATTACTACTATTACTACACCTCCAGTCCAGTCATTCTTTATTAGACCAGTAACAGAAAGTGAAATCAGTATATTAATTAGTAACTTAGCGAGTAAATCAAGCAGCGGGTGGGACGAGATCAGTCCAGTGATAATGAAACACTGTAGGAACGTTCTGGTTAAACCAATAATGCATTTAATAAACTCCTCTATAGAAGAAGGAGAATTTCCGGAAATATTAAAAATAGGACTAATTAAGCCATTATTTAAAAAAGGAGATGGATGATGTTAATAATTATAGACTAATTTTGTTAACTTCTGAAGTAGCCAAACTTTTTGAAAGAGTCCTATTGGAAAGGTTAATTCCTTACTTCTTCAAAACTTTCAACACGGTTTCAGAAAAGGAAAATCTACATCCACTGCTATTAGCCAGTTTATTAATGAAGTCACAAAGAAAAAAAATGGGAAATGATGACAAGGTTATTTTTTGATCTGTCTAAAGCTTTCGACTGCGTTGATCATAACATGGACAACTATGGGATAAGGTTTTTAGCTAAGAAAATAATAAATAGTTACCTTATCGGAAGTGGTCAGTTAACAGAAATATCCCATAAAACATGTAAATTCATCAATAAAATACAATCAAAAGTAAAAATCATTAAGTATGGAGTACCCTAACTATTCATTATCTATGTTAATTATATCGTGCACCCACTCAATACATCAATTATCACTTATACAGATGATACAACAGCCATCTGCTGGAGTAAAAGCATAGAGGGATTAAATGTAAACATGAACAACTCTGCCTCCATGATAGCAAACTACTTCGAGGCTATCAACCTTAAATGTAATATGAAAAAAACAAAAATGATGCAATTTAACTCATTAAACAAAAATATCTCCAATTTGAGCCTACAATTACAGGGTAACACTATTGAAGAAGTCCAAGCTCACAAATTCTTAGGCATAGTAGTAGATAATCAATTAAAATGGGTAGAACACATTAACCACATTTGCAGTACCATCAGCAAATCAATTTTTCTACTAAGACATTTCCTGACATATGGGGATGTATATATTTTGAAACTTATTTATTTTGGTTGCATTTATTCCCAACTTGCGTATGGAGTAAAAATCTGGGGCTACTGTGCAAAAACACACATGGACAGATTATTTATTCTTCAAAAAAGATGCATTAGACTTATGTTCATATTAAAACCAAGAGATTCATGTAGTGATACTTTCATTAATAAAAAAATATTCACCATTTACTCTCTGTATGTTTTCAGGACTATATTGTATGTGATAGATAAGCAGAGCTTAACAAGGAATAATGACCTACATGAGTATAACAATTCTGATTTCCACAGACATAATGTAAATAAGGGTATCACAGAAAAAGATGTTAGCATAAGAGGAACCAAGTTGTTTAATAAGTTACCAACACAGTTAAAAAATATTGCTAATGTCTCAAAAAAGCATTTTAAATCTAAACTACAAGATTACTTAATAAATAAGGCTTTGTATAACTTAAATGAACTATAAATGTATAAAAATGTAAAAATATTGTAAATAATTTGCATATTCTAGGAATAAGGCTGACATGTCCATAGTCAATGTAAAGTTGATAAACTGGATGCAATAAATTACATTACATTACATATTCTTCTGGCTGCATCAGATATGTGCTTGATTCAGTATGGTATTTGGAATAGTTGAGATTGCCTTGAGAGTTTATTGGGATAATTGAATTGAATGAGGAGATATAATATACCTCTTGAATGTCTCACTATAGTAAGAGCAAAGGATGACTTGGTTCATGTCCCAGCTAATGTATTGAGTTTTTCAGACCTGATTCTACTTCCCTTAATCAGTAAAATGTTCATAAAGTTTTGCCTTCAAATGGTTCATTTCTCAGAAAGCAATGCATTTATGGGAGAGTTTCTGCTATTATTTCTCATTATTTGTTTCACCATATTCAAAAACTTGTTTAATTGAAAAGCTTTGCTTAAACCCTTTCATAGCAATTCCTAGGCAGCTGTAGATAAATTTATATAAGGGAGAATAATCATCTTTGTGTTATTACACCCTTGTTTAGAAATTGCTGCAAGAAAAATATTATTTTTAACCACTTGCTGTATTTTTGAGTAGTTGTGAGATATACATAAACTTATAGCTTCTTTCCTAATTCTAAAATTAAATTTCTCTAAAAAAACTTGCACGATAATACCTATATGTCGTGAAAAATATTTTTGAGAGTTCACTAAGCTTTATTCCTGGTGGCAGGTCTGCCCATTGCATTGGCTTTTCACATTTAACCATTTGATTGTTTCACAGGAGCAAAAAGATAAGAATTTAAATACTAAGTTAATTCATATTTTCAGTAGTTAGTGCTATTATAATAAAATATTATTTTAAAATCATGGTTCATTGGAGTACAAAGATAATTCATAAAAAAATATGTAACAAATTGAAGGTAACTATGACAGATGTGAACTGCAAACTTGAAAAACTTTTATCTTCCCTTATG
Source organism: Hymenopus coronatus (assembly GCA_030762935.1). Lineage (NCBI taxonomy): Eukaryota > Metazoa > Arthropoda > Insecta > Mantodea > Hymenopodidae > Hymenopus > Hymenopus coronatus. The sequence continues at coordinate 90,463,256 of CM060887.1, read as the reverse complement.
GATGCCCAGGGCCCTGAGATGTAAACAAATACATTTATGAAGAGTTTATATTAAAAAATCATATGATAGAAAATTAATGTTTATAAAATTTGATATTTGAATTGAAGTTTGCACATTTGCTGAAAAAAGTGCAAATGGAGTGAAGTAATGAACAAGCACACATGACACTGTGGATAAACTGTTAAAAAAAAAAAATGTTTTAAGAGTGTATGCTGTTGTTTCAGTTTGAACGCTTCACTCAGAATCAGTGCTGTGTGCCAACATATTGTAATAAGTAAATTCTCTTTAAATCAATTGAATTAATATTTTATATATGTAAAGCGTTATTACAAATAATAAATTTTTTTTGTTTGTTTAGGAACTACTTGTCTATGCTGACAAAGATGTATTTGTGGGCAGTGTGAAGCAAGAATGGAAAATTTCAGCCCCATTATTTGCGGTAAAAAACTCAGAAGGCTATATCATATACAGGATTTTAGGTCCACCTTCAGCAGCTGCCTGTTGTGGCAACAATTATCATGCAAAGTTTGAGGTAATCACATTCTTGTTTTATCTTCCTCGATCAATAAGTTTATTAGTTCTAACAATTTTTATATGCTATTATGGTCTGTAAATGCTAATATTCTATCTCCTATTTAGCATGATGGTCAGCATATCTGCCTAATAAACTGGAGGAATTTCAGTAAGTGTGAGATGACATTTTTTCTAAGGTATTCTCTTATTCTGAAAATACACTTTTCAGAACTCTGGGTTCATTTGAGTGTTCATTAAAAACTGTTCATTGTCTCTATATACCTGAGTAATCATATGATATCATAAGGTATATATAAAAAAGATAGAACGCTGTTGGTAATATGTTAAGTAATAATAATAATAATAATAATAATAATAATAATACCACCTTTATTGTCAATAGACTGCAATACAGTTTCTGACATTGTCACAAATTCATATTTACAATTATGTATTTACAATTTTTTACATTAGTCCAAAGTAGTCTACACTTAGAGTATGTATTAATTAACGAACACTACAAAGATGGACAGCCTACATAGTTACACATATTATTATAACTACATATCAGTTGTATATACACAGAGGGTCTTTAATTTCAATATGGACATTATTATAGTTCATTGATACTATACAATGTCTTTGTTATCAAATACTTCTTCAGAGCACTCTCAAATTGTTTGCCTTTAGAACATTTTAAATATGCAGGTAGTTTTGCATGAAGCAATAAACCCATGACATTTGGATCCTTTTTTGAAATATTTTTGCTAAACCCTTGCCGAAAATAATCATCATTGTGTCGGGTGTAATGACTAAGGATATTGCTATTTTTTAGGTTTTGTTTCCGAACTGCATAGGTTACAACTTTATAGACATACAAAGAATACAATGTTAAAATCTGCTTATCTTTAAATATTCCCCTACATGATTCACGAGAGCTCATATTGAAAATCAATCTGACTGCCCGTTTTTGTAATCTAAATAATCTTTCCATATGGGTTGCAGCAGCACAACCCCAAATTTCTATTGCATACAGTAAATATGGGTATATAACACCATAATAAATAATTTTGAGCCCCTTCTCATCTAAGATATTTTTAAAATGACGTAGCAGATACACAGATTTACTAATATTGTCACAAATATGATTTATATGTCCAGCCCATGTTAATTTTCTATCAAGAATTATTCCTAGAAATTTATGTTCGCTAACGTCATGAATATTGCTATTATTTACCGGTAAAGAGAAATTTGTGGTGTTTATATTACTGCGTGAGAAATGAATTAAGGTTGTTTTTGTCATGTTGCATGTAAGGTGATTTTGTTTAAAGTAGTTAATAACTGAGTCAATGGATTGCAGTAAGTTCTCCTTTAATATATCTACATTTGCCCCTTGACATATAGCAGTAGTATCATCTGCATAGGCTATTATATTTGTATTTTTTGAAATTGGTATGTCATTTACATATAAAATAAATAATAGTGGTCCCAACACTGATCCTTGTGGTACGCCATACATAACACGCGTAAATTTTGATTGCACTTTTCTTACTGATTTGCCCCGTTTATCATACAATAGTGTTGATTGTCTTCTGTCTACCAAATATGATCTGATCAAATCTCTTGCCAAGCCTCTTCCTCCATATGCCTCCAGTTTTTGTAATAGTATCGCATGATCAACGCAATCGAAGGCTTTTGAAAGATCAATGAATAAAGACCCTACTTTATCATTTTTTTTTCAAGGTTTTCAATGACTAAATGTATAAATTCACTAATTGCAGTAACTGTTGATCACCTTTTCCTAAATCCATGCTGAAAATTTACAATAATATTGTTTTTCTCTAAGAAATCTAATAACCGGCCTAATAAAAGCCTTTCAAAGAGCTTTGCTATTTCCAATGTTAGGCTAATTGGTCTGTAGTTATTTATGTCATTCTCATTTCTTTTTTTATGAAGTGGCTCTGTTTCAGACACTCTGGAAATTTACCACATAAAATAGAGAAGTTTATTAGATGTTCGAGGGGACTGGCCAGAACATATTTACAATGTTTTAAGAGAATCACACTGATTTCATCCCATCCACTTGTGGCTTTTTTTTGGTAGTTTAGTTATTGTATTTAGAATCTCTGTTGTAGATACTGGATAAATGAAAAATGATGACTTTACAGTGTTTTTAAAGGATTGTTGTGTATTCCTGCCAGCAGAAATCTCTCCTACACTAAGAAAATAATTGTTCATTAAATAACATACAAGGTTTGGTTCTTTTACAGTTTCATCACCAATACTGAGTTCTAAATTTTTGTGTGCTTTTGTTTCCAATCTAGCTACATTTACAGAGCCCCATGCAGTGTTACTAATATTCCCTGATTTACTTAATTTTTCTTTATAGTTATTAACTTTTAAATCTTCCAAGCTTTTGAGATATTTCCTTTTTATGATATTGTACTTTGATTTATAAGTGACACTACCACTAGATTTATGCAATTCATACAAATGCTTCATTTCATTTTTTAGTTTTATTATTTCTGTAGTGAGTTTAACCTGACCATAACTATTCTTATATATCTTTTTGGTTTTCATAGGACAGCATGCATTAAAGTGAGTGCTAAATACATTAAAACACTGGTTCCATTTTTCACCTACAGTTTTGGCATTATATACTATGTCCCAATTTTCGTCTGTTAAGGATTCTACCAAATGACCAATACATTTTTCATTCAGATCACGAAAAGTTTTGATTTCATAATTGCTTTCTTTACTGTAATTTAAGCCCTTAAATTTCACATACTGAGCATAATGGTCAGAAATGTGAGTGTTTATATTGCATGCTTTTACTACCTCAAAATTCAGGTTTGTAGCAATATGATCAATAACAGATGATGATGAATGTGTTACCCTTGTAGGCTTGTGTATCAAATCCCTTATTCCATAAGTGTTAAATAACTCGTAAAGTTTCTTATAGTCCCCTTTTGTATGGTCTAGATTTATGTTAAAATCACCCATCAATATTACCTGATTATATTTAGTGCAAACTTGAGCTAAAAAGTCTTCAAGATAATCAACAAAGTGCTCCAAAGGAGTACTTGGTGATCTGTATATTCCCAGTAATAAAATAGATTTCTGTTTTATATTTATTTTTGCAGCTGCCACTTCAAAATGCATTTCCAACTGATATGTATTTACAACAACCTCTGATACATCTATTTCATTTGTGGCCAAGATTAGAACCCCTCCACCCTTATAAGTAGTTCTAGCAAAGCTACTAACAATTTTGTAACCATTTATTTTACATAAATTGATCTGCTCTTTGTTTAACCCATGCTCTGTTACAACAGCTAGCTCTGGCTTTACTTCATTTAGCAGCTGTTCAAAAGCAGCTGTTTTATTACGTAAGTATTGTATGTTCAAATGAAATACTTGGAGAGTGTTTGCATCATACTGGTTTACAACCTTATGCATTGTACGTTCACCATCATTGTTGTTATTAAAAAGATTAACATAGTTTTTATTCACTATATTTGTACCTTGTTTAAAATTTCTTTCCCCAACTAATTTATGAGTACCTAATGACCCTATTTCCACATGATTTGTTTGTTTCTCATGATCAGTGGAGTAATTACAATGTTAATACCTGTAACAAGTGAAACAGCATCCACCTCCTTACTTACTTGTTTTCCTTTATCACTGAATATATTGCATTTTTCAATAAGTTACCAAAGTTAAATGATCCCTTCCTGTTTAAATGCACTCCGTCCTTAGTACTAGAAATGAGAAGACAAAACACTCCTTAGGAGACTCTCCTTTATTTATTTGCTAATCAGAATATTATAGTGCAGTAGGGGTGGGCAAAAAATAACATAATGGTTTCATTATAACAGTTACTGCATTGTAACAGCATATGATTACAAACATAACAATTACAAAATAACTAGTTATCTAATAATAGTTCCAGAAACAATAAATAGATACTAGTGAGACAGTAATGGCTCCAAACGAACAAAGACAAATTACTGAACTGTTATCGAGTCTGGGTGACATATGTGTATTGCTATCATTTACCAGGAACTAATAGTTATCCCATATCCTCTGCAAGAAGCTGTGAGTCAAATTGTTCATCTAATATACCATCTGGAAGAAAAAAAGCCTATTAGTTATCTGCTTTGCTACATATCTATATGAACTGAGATTATTTACATCTTTTCTGATGTAATGATGTCAATCAATAATGTGTATTTAGTTGTTAGTATTTCTCTTCTCTAGTTTCATTCCCATTCAAAATGTCTTTAATTACAGTGTATCTAACATCCTATTAGAATATTAAGCTATTTATACTCTTAATTTCCGTAATGCTAAAGTTGGCAAAAATGATGTGTTTCTGTTCTGCTATGTCTGCATTACATGAGATTTATATTTATATTCTCCTATATCTCAGTTTGTCTGTACAATTCTGACACTTAGTACGAAAACTGCAAACTCATTAAACATATGAAAACCAGTTCCATGTGGAACATTCTAGAGGATGCATACCCAAAATATGATCTTTGCAGGAGCACATTTCCTATAAATCTACATCAAATTTATGGAAACGTATTGAATGAATACTCACAAACACACAGTAACATGCATATACCCTCAGGTCTTTTTTTCTAAACATGCGACATGAGTTTCTAGAATCGCTCTCATACTGGTGTGTAATCATCACATGGAGTTGTAAGATTAGTTTTTGTGTTTTTTATTACTTTGAATGTAGGTCATGGTCACAATTGAACACATCAGCTCTCACTTAGGCAACAAAACTGCAATCAGTTGCTTAAGATGGTACTCAAATCAATGTATAAGTGCACAAGTTTTTATACATGATGGGTATGAAAAACTACTAATGCTGAGCAGTAAGAAAACATTTGTGTGCTGGTAAGTCAAACAAGGATACATAGTTTTAGCAGTGATGAATCAAAGTCCAGAATTGCAGACTGTCAGCAAGTATATTTTCTAAGATTGCTTACAAGATATGAAATTTCTTCAAATTTTTATTTCCAAAAGCAGTGTGAAAATGTGTGCCTATGGTTTACAGTTCTTTGGAATTGTTATCATGGATATTTACTTTTTAACTTTACATAACAAATCATGAAAGACCAACAGATATACAATAATATTTCTGGAATCAAAGAGAGAGAGAGGGAGGGAGAGGGAGGGAGAGAGGGAGGGAGAGGGAGAGAGCGCGCGAGAGAGCGAGAGAGAGAGAGAGAGAGATGTGCCTTAGTAGGTAATCAATATGTTGTCACAGCTAACACTTCTTTTTAGATTGCATTAAATAAAACAAGTCTGTGCAGACATTGTTCCTATAAATTCATAGTTGCAGCTAATCATTACTGGTAGACATTATTGCAATGTAACTGCAAATAATTTAACCATTAGAACAAATAACTTAATTGTTACATTGCAAGTAATGTAACTTTCAATATGATAGCTGTTAAAACAAATAACTTAATCTTTACTGGTTACATGTAACTGTTATCATACTGTAATCGCAATAGCTATAACCTTTACATGGAAATAACTGTTAGTCACACCTTTAAAGTGCAGTTTCCAGGTGCAAAAATGGAGCAAAGAATGCAAAAACTTTTGATTGTTGGAAATTATTCTTTCCAGACAATGTAGTTGCACACACTGTGGAATGCATAAATCAAGAATTAGATATAATGGCCCATGCTTATTCTTGCTAGGCAACCTTGTTTATCCAAAGAACTGAAAGACATGTGATAGTTATTTGTTTATTAATGTTGCATCCAAGAAGCTTATTTATACTGAAATCAGTTCTTTAGAATTACAATAAAAAAAATTAAAGAATACCATTATGTGTTGATATGTGAATATTAAACCAAATTGGTGACCCTGATTTGATGGTAGGTAGAGAAGGAAGGCAATTAGGTAACCCTATTCTTCAAAGTAATGAAAATGAAATTGCAGAGTAATCATGAGAATTCCACCAATATGGCAAAAGAATGTGAGAGTTTGGTTCGTGCAAATTGAAACTTAGTTTCAACTGCTGGAATAACTGCTGAAATTACTCAATTTAATCGTATATTGGATACACTAGAAACCAATGTTGCAGAATTAGTGTTTGACTTTTTGGCCAAGCCACTTTCTCCAATGCCATTTACAGAATTTAAGAGATTAATTCACGGCTGAGAGGAGTCAGAGGAAGGAAAATAAACAAATTGCTAATTAAATTAGAACTGGGGGACAAGAAATGTCACAACTGTTCTGAGAGGAGTCAGAGGAAGGAAAATAAACAAATTGCTAATTAAATTAGAACTGGGGGACTGAGAAATGAAAACTTTGGCAGGAGCATGATTATAGGAGGATTTTATGAGAAAGTTTTCATCCAAAGGTTACCAATCACAGCATTCTATTTTAGTGTCTAGCAGTGACCTTGCAACAATAGCTGACTACTAATTGAGTTTTCTGGACCACACATGGTATTTACAGTGTCCAAAGTGTCAACCTAATGGTGTATAGCAAAACATTTCAGCACCATAGCAGAAAGGTCGCCTATCATGATTAAAACCACAAATAACAGAAATAACTTCCCAAATCAAGGAAACTAAAAGCAAGATATGAATCATGGTCGCACACTCAAGCACTCAAAGCTTATATCATCCAAAGGGTTCTTTTTGGTGGTAGCACTTCAAATTTGGGGATAATGCTAAAAAATGCATGAAACCCTGTTCATATCGTTCCAAGCTTGGAAGTAACAGAACTGCAATGGAAAACTAGAGTGCTCCTCACTGGATGTGGCAGGTGATATGAGCATACAGTCTTGCGTTTATTCATTCATAACAATTACCCAGGTCACAAGTACCTTGTTGATTCTGGGCTGATATACCACCATCTACTAGGGAATGCAGACAACTTTATGCAGCAAACAGCACCACCATTAAAACATATCGCGAGTGGTTTCTACAACTAGATATAAGTTTAAACACACAGACTGGAATTTTTTAATAGCTGATGGAGCAGATTTCATCCACCACTTTAACCTGCTAATAGATCTTAAGAACAAATATTTATTAGACTGCACCACCAGATCCACTGCAATAGGCAAACTGATTAAGGTATCCATTATACAATCACTACATAAGATTCCTCCAGGGGCGGCTCGTCCTTACGTGCTGAAGAGCTGCAGCACGCTACTTTTTTTTCTTCTAAATTACATAACAGACATGCTGAAGGACCATGTAACAAACATAACACATTATGGTAGTAATAAGAAAGGCAGCACTGCCAATGACGAACTCTCGAAGCAAGGTAAACACGCAAGTTTAGCTAATGGAATGCATCCACGTGCTCAAAGCAATCAAGCACGGTAGGTGAATATTGCACTTGCGTAGAACCTTCCCCTCTTACCCCCCCTGACGGTCGCTGTCCCATCGTTTTCGCACTGCTACGTGCTGCGTTTGGCTAAAGCACGGAATCAATGAAATCGCTACGAGTGTTAGTTCTTTTCCTTATAATCGTTTTGGCAGCAGACGAAACAGCCCTGCCACACTCACCTAAGTGCCACACTAAACATCAGAATTTAGTGAAATTAATTAAAGCGTATTACAACGTTTTATTTTAGTTATAATAACTAATTATATCTTTGTGATACAAACTGAGCCATAAAAGGACTATTATCTCCATACCTTATTCACATTGGAACGTACAGAACATTGTTTGTTAACATTGGTAACCATAAGTTCATATTGGCGCAATGTGTTACTTCCGCAAATGTGAAATCTAACAGGCCCACGTGTATCACATTGAAACAAAGTGTTCTGTTGTGTAAATGTTATTCAGTGTCAGTTTTCAGTTTATTTCCAACTGTGATCGCACTTTATTATATTTCAGTATCATTCAGTGTAGGTTTGTGTTACTTTCATAGGTAAGAAAACTTTAGTCATACATAATGAATATAGTTGATGAGCTGTTAAAAACTCCCTTTTCAAGGCGATCGTTAGATGAAAAGATCAGGATAAAAAATTTAGGGCGACCTACTCCTGATCTAAAAATTGAACAGAAAGCAAAAGGAAGTAAAAATTCTATTTACACAAGAAAGTTTAACACAAATATATATATGACAACAGTGACTGGATCTGTGGTTATGAAATCAGAAACGCGCTCTTTTGCTTTCCTTGCCTCTTGTTTGGAAGTACAGATTCGTGGTCTACGACTGGTGTTAAAGATCTAGGTCATGTTAATGAATATATAAAAAAACATTCAAATAGCAAGAAGCATATGAAAAACTTGCTTGACTTCTCAATGCTTGGAGGTGTAAATATTGCAACGCAGCTAAGCAGGCCATATCAAGATGCTACACAAAAACATAATGAACAGGTTGAGAAAAATAGATACATATTATCCAGGATAATAGACTGCATCAAATTTTGTGGGGCCTTTGAGCTTGCTTTGCGTGGACATGATGAGACGGAAACGTCAGATAATCCCGGCGTGTTTTTAGGCCTTATAAATCTATTGGGCAGTATAGACAGTGCGATAAAAGAGCCTACCGAAAGCAATAAGGTGTTCAAAGGATTATCTAAGACCATCCAGAATGAACTACTTGATTGCATGTTGGAAGTGTGCCACGAAGAAATTGAAAGAGAAATGAAGGAGGCAGCCTATGTTGCTATCATGGCAGACGAAACCACTGATATCACTGAAAAAAATTCAGTTGACATTAATTTTTAGATATGAAAGGAACGGCTTTATTTATGAACGGTTTTGGGGATTTTTTAATCCATCTGATCAGACCGCTAATTCTATTGCCGGTTGTATTTTGAAAGAAGTGGACACCCTTTTTAAGGATGATCGCCATAAAATCATCGCCCAGACTTATGACGGTGCGTCTGTAATGAGCGGCAACACAGGAGGCGTGCAGATCAAGGTGAAAGAACACTATCCTCTCGCACAGTATGTACATTGTTACGCCCATCAATTAAATCTGGTTATGGAGAAAGCAGCTTCTCAAAATCAGTCCGCCAGAATATTCTTCTGCAGTCTCTCAGCTTTTCCAGCATTTTTTTCAAGATCTCCACAGCGTTTAGCAGCATTGGAAGCAACTGTTGCTCGAAGAGTTCCTCGAGGATCTGCAACAAGATGGAATTTCAAGTCTAGGACTGTTAACACCGTATATGAACACAGAGAATCTCTGATCGATTGTTTTGACGAATTAGAACAATCTTTATCAGATAGGACAGTGCAAGAAGCTCGTGGCCTGCGGCATAATTTGGAGGATGGAGAATTTAATTTCTGGCTTGCTTTTTTTCAGAAAATAATGCCACATGTAGACATTTTGTATAATCAGCTACAAGCAAGACAGATGGATGCAGTGAAGGCAAAAAATGCAGTCCAATCTTTTGCCAAAGCAATTGATGCCGTGCGAAGTAGAACGGATGATATAGCACACCAGATTCAGACATCTAACGTCCACGTTACAAAAAGACGTCGTAGGGAAACTAACTTAGGAGTAGATGCCAAGGAAGTATGTGACCGAATAATATCGGAGGTACACAGCCGCTTTGAGTCCACAGAACATCTTGATGCTGCAAAACTATTGGATGCAAAAAACTTTGAATTATTTTCTCAAGTTTTTCCTGAAACAGAACTCGGCATTGTCTGTGATCGATACAAAGATCTCAACAAAAACAAGCTCCGAACCGAACTTAGCATTTTATATGAGCATCCGGAATTCAGGAAAGTAGAAGGTGCTCTTCCACTCTTGCAGTTGACACTAAAAAATAATCTGCAAAAAACTTTTAGTGAAGTGACAAAGGTTTTAAGAATTGTTGTGACTATTCCCATGTCAACTGCAGAACCAGAACGATGTTTCTCCTCTTTGAAGAGGATAAAAACCTTTCTGAGGAACACCATGTGTCAGGATCGCCTTACCTCTCTGGCCATGCTATCCATAGAGAAGAAATTCGTTACAAATATCAGGGATTTCAACGTCAGAGTGATGGACAAATTCTGCATGAAGAAACATCGGCGTATGGACTTCATTTTTCGAAACTAGGTGAGTTGCATGCATTTTTTTTCCCCCGTGCAGCACGCTACTTGTTTTAGGCACGAGCCGCCACTGGATTCCTCCACAGCAGAAATATTGTGATATTATAAAGAACTACCCTAAACTTCTGTGCAGGCACATCAGTATTTCTAAACCATGTACAGAAGTGACACATCATCATCACAAATGGACAACTAGTTACTAAAAGCTTTCAATGGCAAAATCCAAAAAATAATTGATATGGGTATTTGTTAACCTTTCAACATTGCTGGGCCAGCCTCAGCATCTTATACTCAACAAAGATGGATTCTGGCATTCCTGTGACAATACCATAACACAACCTGACCAATATCTGATATCAAACAATAAAAAATTTCAGCAGCCAGTTAGAACACAGAATATTTCCCAATGTGGTTTGGTCTGTGCCTACCATGATATTCCAGTTCACCATGATGATGTGTCCTAAAACTGCAGTAATTACATGTTTTGGTCTTTTTAAATTCCTATGCCTCCCCTTTGCTCTTAAAAATGCAGTGCAAACATTCTTCCAAAGGTACATTGATTCAGCATTGTGTGATTTTAACTTTGTATATTGTTATATGGATGTCTTGGTTGCATTGACTAATGAAGAGCATGAACATCACCTTCAATTACTTTTTGAATGTTTCAACCAGTTAACATCAACATCAGTAAATGACAGGTTCATATTCAAGTTGTATTGACTAAGACATTTAAATACAGTTTTCAAGTGTTGTAAATGCCTTTTTGGGTTGTCAGAAGTGCCATATTTAGGTTACATGATGTTTTTCATGTTCTTCTTTGTCCTTGGAAGCAACTAGAATATCATTTATATATATACAAATTCAAAATCCAAATGCATGTACCTCAGCCAGCACATTTTAGTCACAAACCTTGGAACACTGCCTTCTTCTCAAGATCATGTTTTTCTAGTGAAAATGATGAACTGTTTTTCATGATGGCTAGAAAAAGACATTACTACAGAAACTATCAGAATTATAATTTTGTCTTCATAGATTGCTCAGTTTGGAATTCCTCAGATCATCACACCTGACAGTGGACACCAGTTTGACTGCAAACTCTCTAGATACTTCAAAAACTTCAGGAGCTCGACACATAAAAACAACAGCATATCGTCCAGCAGCTAATGCTATGATTGAACAATGGCATCAATAATTAAAATCTCCTTATAAGCTCAACTTACATCTATTGGGTTCCTAAACTTCCTTGGGTACTTAGGGCTACAATCTTACAATTCCCAATTATAATATGACCCCAACCAAAATATCCTATGAATCACCAATCAAGCTTCCCACAGACTTTTTTGAATGCAATCAGGTTGGAAGATTCAGGCCTTTGAACCTTTCTTTACAAATTAAAACAAAATACACAAGTTCTTCAACCTGTTCGGGTGGAGCACCACACCAACAAGATTATTTTCATCCATTCAGAACTAATGAAGTGTTTCCATGTTTTTGTAATTCACAATATACATAGAAGCTTCATACTAGCCGACTACAGCAACCAATCCTAGATGCAGACTTCCTACAATATTTTGGTCTTCTAGTGGACATAAAAAAGAAATGCCTGCTGGATAACAAATCATTTCTTAATGCAAAAGGTAAAATCTGCAGCTTAGCAAACCATCAATTTACATCATCTCCCCACAACAGAAATATGCACATATTATTTCTGAATTTCCAAATCTTCTAAGAGAAATTTCAGAGTTCAAGACACTCTCATGAGTGAAACAAAACATTCAACTGTCACTAAATGACCACCAGTTTCAGCAAAAGACGTTTGTCTCCAGCAATGCTTGCTGTAGTCAAACTTGAATTTCTAAAATGATAGATTTAGGCATATGCAGACCTTCAAGAAGTTGCTGGTCCAGACCTTTAGATGTAGTTCCCAAAAAAGATGGATCATGGAGCCATGTGGAGATTAAAGTACATTCAATGCAATTACTATTCCTGATCACTACCCTGTACCTAATTTACAGGATTTCAACTATCACTGTTTTCAGCAAAATTGACCTAGTAAAAGTGTTTCATCACATTACATTGCAGACAATGATGTTTCAAAAACTACTGTAATCATGCCATTTGGATTATTTGAAGTTTTAAAATTGCTTTTTGGTTTACGCAATATGGCACAATCTTTCCAGAGGTACATGCATTTTATTGTTAATGGTTTGGATTTTGAATTTGTATATATAATTGATATTCTAGTTGCTTCCAAGGACAAAGAAGAACATGAACAACACTTGAAAACTGTATTTAAATGTCTTAGTCAATATAACTTAAATATGAACCTGTCTAAATGTATTCTCGGCATAAAAGAAGTTTCATTTTGGGTTTTATCATTTCCAGCAAAGATATTTCATCATTACTGGACAGAGTGGACACTATCCTGCATTATCCCTTGCCACAGAATGTAGAGCAACTTTGTTATTTTCTGGGAATAATTAATTTTCATTGTCAAATGCTCCCAAACCATACTGTTCAAGATTTGTCAATCAAATGAAAAGAAGGATAAGACTAAACTACAGTGGTCAGTTCTGATTTAACAGGTTTGATATTTCTCACATGCTCGCATAGTTTGTACATGAAGGTTTGAGTTTACGGAGAGTTTTCACTTTCGTTGAAGAAATCTGCAGGTAACCTAATTGGTTCGCTATATGTAAGTTCTACAGGTGTTACCTATGCTGTGGTATTATGAATGAGCGTAGATCTAGAAGTACAATTGTAAACTTCTCAACCCAATTATTTGACATCTGAGCTTTAAAAGGTGTCTTTAAGTATGGTGCCATCTTTCTATTTTTCCATTTGATGCAGGATGGTATGCTGTCATTCTTATGGGTTTTGACGAGCAAATTGACCCTTCTAGGAATTCCAAATCTTGAAATTTTAACCTGCTACACTGTTTCAGCACTTGTATCTTCCACTGAACAGCTTCAGGCAAACACAAAAGTTGCTCTATCATGGTGACTAAGTATCTATATTCTTTATAAATGGATTATGAACCGACAATTTCAACGCTGATGTGGCCGAAACAATTTTTGGTTTCTTGGTAAATTCCTACTGCAGTAGCATTGTGTTTCCAAAACTTGCATCTTTGGCAAGATCAACAAGCTCTGGCTCACTGTTTTACATCTCTACGGAGAGCTGGCCAAACGTAGCTGGAATTTACGGACAGAATTTACCTTTTGAATACCACCCACAAGTTCTTTTCCACTTGGCAGCACTAAAACTTGTAAATGGATATTATTGAGTCCTGGTAATATAATCCAGAAATCTCTGCTTTATCTACTTTCTGTTTAAAAGCAAATGTTAAGAGGCTTGAGGCCTGCATAGATGAGAAATCTCTTCCTTCGGCCATATGACAAAGTATTTCAGTGCTGAATAGCCTGCTAAGAGTTCACAGTCTTTTGCTGAAACTGGTGGTCGTGAATTTTTGTTTCACTCATGAGAGTGACTTGAACTCTGGAATTTCTCTTAGAAGACTTGGAAATTCAGAAATAATGTGCGCATATTTTACCTTTTGCATTAAGAAATGAATTGTTATCCAGCAGGCATTTTTTTTTTTTATGTCCACTAGGAGACCAAAATATTGTAGGAAGTCTGCATCTAAGATTGGTTGCTGTAGGCCAAATAAATGATCTTCATAAGCCAAGGTCTAATTTTAGTAGTTTTTCTCCAAATGCCTTAGTTATCGAGCTATTAGCTGCATATAATGCTTGAATGGAGAAATTTTGCTTTTCTTTGAATGAATGTGGTAATATGGAAATATAGTGCCTGAATCTTAATTCTGATGAATTGTTGTATATAAATAAGTGACTTACAGTGCCTGAATCTTAATTCTGATGAATTGTTGTATATAAATAAGTGACTTACAGTGCCTGAATCTTAATTCTGATGAATTGTTGTATATAAATAAGTGACTTGAAAGAAGGTTTTCTTCACCCATCTCGTCTAGTGCTGGTAACAAATTATTGTACTTGCAAGGTCTTAGCATCGTAATGAAATTTGTAGTGGTACCAGCAAATATTGTATGTTCTTTTGCTTGGAGTTTCTGACCTATTTCATGATATTATATTTGTTTCTGAAAATTCTTAATTGAATCGGTGAGCAAAGCAATCTGTTTTTGTAACTTAGAAAATTGCTCACCTGAATCATTACTCTGAGGCTCAGATGAGTTTGAAGTATGACAAATAAAAGCACAGCCAGGTTTACTAATTTCTATCACTTTATCAGTCATCGCTGCTACAGCATCTAGCTCATTTTGCTAGTTGCTAGAATAGCTCTAACATTTGTGGGCAGTCTTTGCAAGAAAATGTAGATACCTGATCCCTGGTGAGCGCATTTAGCTCTTAGAGCAGTTTAGTTGGCTTTCAGCCACCTAATTCTACTTCTGTTAGGAGTTTCTTTGCCTTACATTCTTCTGATTCCTTGAATTCTTTGAATAGTCGTTTTTTCAGGTCAGTGTACGGGTTTTCTGACATTGGTTTTGTAAGGAAATAGGATATAAGATCAGCTATTTCACTATCTAGTGAATCAAGAACATAATGATATTTTATTTGTTTCATATTAATTCCAACAGTTATAAATTGTGACTCACTTGTAATAACCATACCATGACATTTTTTTGACTGCTACTCTTGAAACAGCATCTGTTGGCCCAGTAGTATGATTTATTTCTCTTGTGCTGTTGTTTGGTTGCATATTGTATGTTGAAGGTCACCAATTATGGGTTTCTATGGCTTCCTAGTTTTTATTTATATTAAATAAATATTCATATATCTCTTTTTAAATATATTTATTTATACTAAAACAAATGCAAGAAAAGATAAATGTTATTTTTAAGCTGCAGAGAATAATATAAAGTTCAGGTTTGCCAACTACTTCAATCTTCTGAGACTTACTAGCCACAGGCATACTGCTAAGGATATATGGTTCTGTCAACCAGTGTTTCATCTCTCAAATATCTATCTACTAGTCTTCGCGAAACCTTCAACATAAAGGATGTCAGACTAATGGAACGAAAATCCTCAGGCCTGTAGTATGACTAGCTGACTATAAACCAACTTGGCCTGCCTCTAGAGGTAGCAACATACCTCAGGGCAAGGCAGGTCCTGAAAATTCTCACTAGGTGACAAGATACAATCTCCTGGTCTCTTGTAAGAGAGCCAGGAAGGCTCACCATCGCTTTCATAGGGCTGAAAAGTGAAGACAGCCCATTTGACTTAATTAAGAAGGCTATATGCCAGCCTTCCTGTGAAAGCTTGTCCTAGGAAAGTGCATCTTAGCACCAAAGACTCCCATCACCAGAGACCAGCAATTTCTGCAATGGAGCAGCACTCGTTTGCTTCTCTATATTCCACAGAAGTACCTTGCTGAGATTCCTTATACAAATTCCAGGTTGCCTGACACTTGTTGACTTTATAAGCATTATAAAGCCTGCCTGTCTTTTGCTTGGCCTTTATAAAAGGGTTCCAAGGGTTCAACCTAACTTCCTGCAGGAGAGGGCAGTTCCTCTTATAAAGTTCCTTTTACAAGGGCCATTTTTTTTTTCTTCAAGCTCCAATAGGCTATAAATAAAAGACAAGTTCATAGAAAACAATTATTTTATCACTAAAAGTTTTGTACACTTACGGTTACTTTTCAACATAATCACTGAAAAGATTGAGACATTTATCGTACCTGTGCACAAGCATTGCAATACCCGCTTCAAAAAATGTTGCTGCCATCATCACCATCACTACTACTATTACTTTTATTATTATTATTATTGCTGCTGCCGCTATTATTATTAATTATTATTAATTAGTATTATTAATTATTATTATTGTTTATTATTATTATTTATTGCTGCTGCTGTTATTATTAACCAACAACCACAAAGGACAACTCAGTAGAAACAAAAAAGGATTAGTATTTCAATAGGGAATGTCGGAGGTCCAGTGTCTTTCTTCCTGCCTTGAATCAGCAAACACATTCTCAAAGTCCAGTTGCACAGTCACGTCATTTTCTATTGCTAGTACATTGAAGGACTTAATTTGGGTTTGCAGGCCAGAGTAGATTCCTATCATATTTTCAGCATTGTAATAACTTTGGCCACTGCAATTGTTTATACCTAATCTATGGGAGTTGAGGAACTTAAATACTGTACCTGTCAATTCTATCCTGGCATGCCCAGCATTTCTCATAAACTCTACAAATTACTCTTGTGGTACACAATCTTTATTTACATATAGTATAATGAAACTTAACTGATTACAATGTGAGAAATACTTTGCATTAACTATCTTGTTTATGGGCTCTTCTGTGACAGTCTTGCCCATTGTATTTATAAGTGCTGAATGATAAACATGAGCATGTTTTTACTCAGGTTTCCATATTTAGGTGTATGACCTGCTAAGAATGGAGCAAATTTAGCTGTCAGCTCTAAACACGTCATAAAATTATCATTCCTTAAGGAAACAAACTGTTCTTGATATCAATGAAATGGATAAAGTTTGAAGAAAATTTTTTCACTATAACTACTACTCTGTAGTACATTTCTCCAATACTCTACTTCTTCTTGTAACTGAGTAATACTTTGTTCATCAAGTCTACATAAAGTTTCTTTGAAACTCATGTTGTGCAATGGAATTTTCATTGTCAGTAACCCCTGGACTAGCACTAAAGCCACTTGTATCAAACTTGGATGAACACCCAAACAGTTTACATTTGCACAGTAAAGTGACCCTTGACTGGGAGAGTAAATCAAGTAATCCAGTTGCATGATGTTTCCATTCAACAATTTCCTTTCAAGCAAATCCTTAGAAAGGATTTTTTCATTTATCAGCATATGCTCATTTTGACTTTACACAGTTTCTGTTCTGATTAATTCCATTTTGTACAGCATAGTCTTCTGTGTTTTCACTTATTTCCAAAAAGAAGGAATCTTCATCAACTGTAAAGTCTGATAAAATTTCACCTAGGATTAATTCTGGTTCACTTGCTGTAAAATTGTTCATATGTTAGTTATCAATTTCAAATTCATTAATGTTGAACATTTCTCCACTATTTCTGCTGCACTGTAGAGGTTTTAATTTTCAGGAGAGGAAGAACTTTCTACTATAATTAGTCCTTTGTTAACAAAAAGCGTGTGTAACTTTGTGTTTGATCTAATGCTTTCTTTTCCCTCCTCTTTTGAGCCCGCACCACTAAGATGTTTCCTGACGTTTACTTTAATATCAGAACTTCACCATATTGATAAAACGGGGGAAATAGAGTAATAAAAACACTAAGCTGATACCACATTACATCAAAGCTTCTGTTTCTATATCTGATACATCCATGTCAGCTACTCAAAAACATTGCAGATATAGTGTAGCCAGTTGCAGGATGTCCATTAGTCCCTCTCACTAATAAGAATATATGGAACTATCGTTGCTGCTGAAGACCCATTACAGCCTGCAGGATAACAGTAGGCTTTTTGGCAGGGCTTCAACGACCTTGTGATGAAGAGGATGAATGATGTCTAACGTACCCAGAGGATTGCCTAGGGAAGAGGTTGGTAGTACACCTAGATTGATGAGTGTGTTGGGACGACCAGACCTGATGAGGGATCAGTGTGACTACGCTTTACCAGCCATAAGCGCTGTGCATGTGTGAATGGCTTGCTTCAAAAGTCATAGCTGATTGTTGGCATTCATTTTATGGCTTAATTTCAGTAGTTAATGAATTGTAACACCTCTGTGAGTGAACATGTGTGCATTTACGTCAAAGTTCAGCTACAGTGCCATATGTAGTAAATGCAGGCATTGAGCATTATCAAAAAAAAAAAAATAGAAGAAAAATTATATTAAAGCTTTGATTGTCACACCTGTGTACAAGTTTATGACATCTACAATGGCTAACATGTGCAAAATTATACACTACTCCTGGTAGCTTCTGTGACACTATCGACAAGTATAAAAAAGGGAAAAATGAGCTCCAAGTAAGTCAATTTCATCTGGAAGTTTGGGCATGCAGTCATAGGTGCAGCTGCAGCAAACATTGATAGAAAACTGTATGGCAGAATTTTATTGTTGCAAAAACATTAAATAAGAAGTTTATTTATAAACAGATTTTTCATTGTAATCAGTTGGAAACAATAAAGAGTTCAAGGACTTGAAACTTTCCCATCGCTGGTTATTAATGATTTCTCTTCGGGATATCAGCCAGGTAAATGTTGGATTAATTTCAGAGCTTTCAATGACATACTCTGTTACCATCATCAGGGAAGCAAGCTGCTCTGGTGGCGATATTTATATCTGCAGGGAAAGGCCAAAGCACTGCCATGCATCTGTCATTGGTCGGGGTTTAGGAGGATGGGGCAAGCATTATGAATTATATGTAGCCATGTTTTACTTATTTGTAGACCTTCATCTTTTTAAAATTATTTTTATTTGTTTTTATTAGGCATATTGCTTCTTCTATCTAACTGTCATGATATCTGATAGATTTTTCTATTATTTTGGTGGATGAAAAATTTATCTTATGGCCAGTATCATAAGTATGTTGTGTCACTGCGGGTAGCCCAACTTGATGCAGCATTGATGTTCTTAGATATGCTCCTTCCTTTCGGCCCAATGTTAATTTTCCCACATTTTGTAAATGCCAGCAGCATGGAATCCCAGGTTGTCCCGGACCGAGACCAGATGTTGTTTGATTGTTAGGTGGCTAAAAACTGTTCTGATGCTGATACTGTTTAGACAGTACTCTTGCATCCACATACGGAATAATGGATGTAGCTAAGCTTTCTTTTCTCTCTGCATTGTTGTTTGTTTGTGGTGGAATGCTGCTGAATTATGATCGTAGACCTTGCAGAGAACTGGCTCCAAAATTCAATCCTTCAGACTTGCAATGGCTTCATAATCCAACAGCAGCACAGCCTGATATGCTCTTGCAGAGTTACAAGAAGACAAGTGGGAAAATTTGCCAAGTTTTCTCCACTTCCTGTGGAAACAGTTACTCCACTGATACAACTAAGCAAGAGTTTCTGTCCTCTCAAAGGGTCTTAGCTTTGTTCTGACTCCCAAGACTCAAAGACATCATGCCCTTTCAAGTATCCCATAAGAAGCTGCTGAAGAAGGGAGGCAAGAGATTTGCAGTTCTTTGAGAAAAGCAAATCTTCCTAAACAATCTCAACAGAATGCCAAGCTCTGAATGATCTCAAAAGCAATGAAGACCTCTTATTGTTTGCTTCAGACAAGGGCAATGCAGCAGTGGTGTTGTACAGAACAAACTACATAGAAAAAGTAGCCAACCTGCTCTCTGACTTAGTCCATAAACCACTTTCAGATGATCCTACAAGAAGAATAGAAAGCAAAACCATTTCTCTGTTGAAGTCAGCATCCTGCCACCAAAACAGTGAAGAGAGTCGCCCCTCACTCCTCCATTCCACCAAGGGTCTACAGATTACCCAAAATATACCAACAAGGAGTGCCCCTCAGGCTTATCGCAGATGCCATTGGTTCATCAACATACATACTGGCCAAACATTTGACTGAACTTATACAGCCCCTGATTGGTACCTGCATTCATCATGTGAAAAACTTATCCAAATTCACAAAAGTTCTACAAGAAATCAAAGTAAGTTCATCAGCTTCAATGTGGGGTTATTTTTCACCAGAGTGTCCCTCAAGGAAACCTTAGAATCACTCAGGTCAGGTTTTGACGATAACCATCAGCACACACTAACCTCAACCTCCTTTCTTTTCAACAACCATTACTACGAACAAATAGATGGGGTGACCATGGAATCTCCCCTGTCCAAGTTTTATATGTAGGAGTTTGAACACCTGACACTTAAAAATATGCCTCTTGCACCTACACTCTTCTTCCACTATGTAGATGCTCATTTGTGATTCTGCCACATAAAAAGATACTCTACCTTCCTCAACTACTTAACATCAAATTCACGTGGAAATAGAACAGAATAACTGCTTAGGTACTGTTTCTGGACCTAGTCATTTACAAAAAGGAAGATGGTCACCTGGATCACAAAGTGTACAGAAAACCCATCCACACTGACCTGTATCTCAACAATGCAAGCTGCCACAGAAACACACATACTTTCTACACTTCTACACTGAGTGATAACAGTCCTTGATAAACATAACATTCCAGACGAAATCTGGCATCTAGGTAAAGTCTTTAGACAGAACCAGTGTACCAACCCAGATATTAACAAAGCTTTCAGCAAACTCCACCACAAACCAAATGACAATGCAGAGAAAAAAGAAACCTTAGCTACAGCCATTATTCCACATATAGCAGTGCTGTCTAAATGTAGCATCAGAACAGTTGTTTAGTTCCTGCCAAAATCAAACAGTATCTGGGCTTGGTCAAAGATAATCTGAGCCTCCGTGCTGCTGAAATTTACAAAATTCTGTGCAAATGTGGAAAAATCCACATCAGGTTGGGTTACCCAGAAAAGTGTGATGTGGCATAATATACTTATGATACTGGCCATATGATACATTTTTTATCCACCAAAATAATAGAAAAATCTACCAGATATCATGACAGACTGATAAAAGAAGAAACATACATAAAAACAAACAAAAATAATTTTAACAAAGACAAAAGTCTGCAAATAAGCAAAACACGGCTACCTATAATTGATAACCCCTTGCCCCATTGGATGACAGCGCATAAGGACTTCCCCTCTAGGTATAAATACTGCTGCCAGAACAGCTTGTCTCCAGTTCCCTGATGATGATGTACGTCACTGAAAGCTCGGAAATTAACCTAACATTTACCTAGCTGGCTCTCAAGAAGAAGTCATCAATAAAGAGTTGTTTGTTTGAGTAATAAAGAGCAGTTTGTTTTTACAATTGAATCATGATTGCATAATTTTGACACTTTATATAGAGTGCTTTTATTCTTTCTGTATAGATTACATTCTAAAATGTACCCATGTGGTTTCTATCCCATAAGTCAATATCAGTAATAGTTTGACTTTGAACAACAACATTGCTGTCTTAAGGATAATCACTGAAGTGTGAAATAAGAAAGTAAAAAATAAATATTGAAGTAAACAGTGCACTAAGTGCAATATCCATGGTGACTTTTGGTTCCATTTTTTGTGGAACTGCAATCAATACAGAATTTAGACTTTTTAGTTCATCATTCACATACAGCAACATCTAATTAAATTCTGTAGTGCAGAACAAGAAAGTAAAACAGCAATAAGAATTGAAGCAAGGAGAGAATTACTGAGTGATACAATAACATGTCTGTAGCGTGTTGCAATTTCAGTTACTCAAATAAGGTAATGAATGTGAAGTAACTTTAAGTGAGATTCATTTTACTGATTTCATTGATTGTCTGATATAATAAACCAAGTTAAAGGATGTTAATATAAAATTAAATTAAAATAATAAAGAATATCTGCTAATATAGGTATTCTGAACAAGACATTATGTGCATGGAACAGGGTATTTTTCCATTCTCATTCATTTTTACATAGTTATTTTGCCTATAAATGAAGAATATTTCACATTTAATCACAGAACATGTTTCCTTCTGTAATCCTTTACTGTTTTTTATACATGTGTAAACAACTATATGGAACAGTGTTTTTTGTTGCTTTTTTCCTGCTGCAGGTACTTAATGCTGACTGCACTGTAAAGTTAGGACATATTGTTCATGACTGGGACATACTTTCTTCTGATTACAACCTGACAGTAGCATTTCCTACTGCTGATGTTACTACAGAAATGAAAGCTGTAATTCTTGGAGCAGCATTTCTCTTGGTAAGTTCTTATCAAACTATACTTCCAGCATTGCTTCATTTTCTATTCAAAAGCACAGACATTTTAAATGTACTACAAATGAATTTTAGTTGCAGTAGCAGTAACACAGGTGCTGGACAAATTAATGGTAGGTATACCATAAAATGATAATCAGTGGAAGGGGTACAGATATCCTGCTTTAAACCAAAGGGAAATTTTGAGTACACTGAAAAAAGTTTATGAATAATTTTATTCTGTTTTTTTATAGATTAATAGAAAAACTTTTCAGTAAGAGCAGATGTTTGGCAACGCTATGATTTTGGTCACAATAAGCCAAGAGGATTTGCACTTAAGGGAAAGGTCATACCTTTTCACAGAATATGGACTATTTCATAATTATTGCTTCTACTTTATTTTTATGGAAACTACAACAGAAAACACAGTAATGCAGTTACATAAAGCAAGATTATCAGATAGTCAACACCATTCATTAGGCACTTTTGCCAATGGTGAACAAGAGGCTGCAAGTTGTGTTCATAAAGACCTGAGCTGTCTTGCAGCAGCACCTGACACTGGAAAATGTTGGCATATGTACCAAACAGAGGGAAGTGTGAGAGTGTTAAATCAGGATTGCAACCAAATTTTTCAATGAGTCAGAAAACTGGTTAGGGGCCTGATTTTTGCATCCCAGCAGGAAATTTGTCCTCTTCTCTGGCCTGACTGGAAATTTGAGTTTAAACCTAGTGAGTGTTGTCTTAATTGACAGTTGCTTTAGAACCAAAACCACAACCAGTCTATCCCACAAGACTTGCCTACAAAAGGATGTGGCTTGAACCTTTTCTAAGTTGCCACTCCATGGATTCACCTTATAGTGTGACTGCATGTCTCATCTTTGGCCAGCAGTCCTCACAAATTGCAATCTAATGATCTTTTTTAGTGCTGTGTAAGCATTATAGCACACTTTGTGATACTCAAGGTATCTTGTCTAAGGCATTTAGCTGTGCATGCAATTCCTTGGTCAATCATTATGGATGAGTTGCAGGGAGAATGTGAGCTCAGCTTGTCATGCACATCCTTTTCACTATTAATGAAATACTGTATTCATCAAATCATTACATTGTCTCCATGCATCTTTAGTAAATGTCAATGAATTTCGATTGGCATAATTTTTCAGCAGTGAAAAATTTAATGGCAGCTTCCCCTTGCTGCTATCGGTTGGAAAGATTCTGGCTTGGACACTTAAAAGTCATCACAAACAAATGGTAGGCATTATTTTTGCAGCCAACAATTAATATATCCAGTGTAGCAACAAACGTTTAGTGCTCAAGCAAATGATGGGAAAGACTATTATAATAGATCTGAAAAAACCAGGGACCAAAATTTTGTAGAATTAACATCCATACAATTTAGGAATTAGCAGAGAAGCTAGAAATTACAATTATGTGGATTTGCTTACCAGTAGAATTTTCCATGAGCTCTGCCTTTATTAGGAGCCCATTGCCTTAAATGGAATCTAATCACCTAATTCACTCATATTTAATTTCCATGGTAGTTGTTTAGTGATTTGCATTTAAATCTTTCAAGTTTAATGGCAGCAATGAAAACCAAAATGCTTCATTAAACACTGTAAAAAGAATAAAAGAAGATAAATGTTTTAATTAAAACATTTATTTGAAGCGTTTCTTATCACAACTGAAGAAGCCCACTTTCTATAGAAATTAAGATAATGATAACTCTATAGTTTAAAAAGTAGATTTCATGCAAACTGCTGCTAAAGAACAAAAATGGATGAAACTCTAAGCACGTACATTAGCAGATTCAACCAATATTCTATCCTGCATTTCTCAAATTTTTTTCAGTGTTTTCTCTATATGTTGAGAGATAGTTAAGTGCAGTTTTGAAATAAAGTGAAATGTGATATGTTTCATTCATTTGAATTTCCCTAGCCACTATCATATATTTATGTGTACCTTCTGCAAATTATTCGTGTAAAATATTGTTTTTCTGCCTGCTTCATGCTAATCCATATTTTAACAGAAATGGTGTAAATGAATACTTTATTGTAGGTATAAAGGGGATACAGAAAGCAGTAGCAAAGTCAGGTCTTTAAAAAGTGGGTTGCATATGCTATCTTCCAAATTCTTTCCATAACAGTGCAAGAAGCAACTGATGATAACAGTAAGTATGCATAAAATGACAAGGTCAATTGAACAATCAAAAAATTAAAAAGTGACAGTAAATGAAAGTTTGCAAAAAAATATTACCAATTGCAAATTGTCATCAGATATTTTGAACACATGGAAATTATTGCAAGTATTTCTGAGAAAATAAATAGTAATAAACATTTTTCCCTTTAAAGAGTAATTTGTGCTTTGCAGATTTTCGTGAAGATCATGAAGTCACTTTCCCATTTGGAAGCCATAAAAGAATATCTCTCTCTCTCCCTCTCCCCTCCCCCTCTCTCTCTCAGTTATACAAATGACTTCAGGGATATTTCATTTCTCATGAAAACTATTAGTCATTTTTGATAAAATAAAGTGTTTCAAAAAACTTTTTTCATATATAGTTTTGGATATGAAATTTATCTTGAAAATCTTTGTCATGATACCTTAGCAAATGGAGAGCGTAAATACCAAGTTTGACCAAAAAAACAAAATAATCCAAAAAGGTACATACTACTGCCATAAGTTTTGTCAGTACTTTCAATACATACAGTATGGATTAATATATATTCTGAAAGAACACAAAATATGCTATAAAGTGAAAATACTCTCCTTCAAAATGTACACCATATGCAGCAAAGACTTGAGGCCACTCATCAATAGCTGCCCAGTGCAATTTCCTTGACAGCTGACATGATTGAAATGTTTGACATCTTGAGCTTCTGCCACAGAGAATAAATACGCTGGATTGAGGAACAGACAACTGTGGGACATTGCTTACCAACCACTGCTGCATTCCCATGTCATTAACAAAATTGTTTGTTTGTTTATGTAAAGGATTGTGTCAAATCCTTGCATGAAAGTGTTTACAGCTTTTTTTGTGCATACTCACAAATCTGACATGATCAACATGCTTCTCTCTTGCCAGTTACTTGCAGAGTATTAAAGGTGACCTTGTGGATGACAGTATTCAGCATTGCACATTTCATTCGCAATTTTCATACAATAGTGCATTTAAATTTTACTGACAGAACTTAGGGCAGTATTGTGTATTTTGGGAGAATTTTGTGTCTCAAAACACACATTTTCAGTGAAACCTCCTTATAAAATTCTGGGTTGAATGCAATACATCTCACCTACTATGTACATGGTACAGAAAGAAAAAAAAAATTATAAGCTATATTCTGAAACCATAAAACATAAGGGAGCAACATTCTAGAATATTGAGAAAACAAAGCTGACTATTGATCCAATTTCTTCTGACCATTCATGGATATTTAATAACTTGAATGTCTATAGCTTGATAAGATGTAAATATTTTGTATATAAAGGTACTCAAATATTGAATCATATCAGAACATTTTCTGCTAATACTCTAACTTGCTCTGTATTTAATAGCTAAATAAGAATGTTTCTTTTCTAAGTGTATATTTTATTAATATTTCAGGAATATATGTACTTTGAAACATCAAAACGGCGAGGGATGCTAACAGCTCTTACATGTGGAGTCTGTTAGAATATTTCACCATTCGACCTGTATATGTACATATAGCAGAAGGGAAAGCATCTTCTACTCTCAACTGCTTTCATTGCACAGATGTGAAGAAGTTAGCTAAAAATATTATATTATGTTACCCATCAGAGACATAATTCTTGATATGTACGACCCAATTTTTGAAGTTGATAAGCAGCTTGTCTACTGTATTTGTGGCAACATAAATCCAACCTTTCATTTAAAGGAATAAATCTTAGCAGCAACATTTAGGGGAGAAAAGGGACATTTTTTAATACTTTTTCTTTGAACGTTTTTTGTATATTTAAGGACAAAAATGCAAAGTTTTATAGTAAACATAGTTATCAATAATAAAATACTCAAAAAGTTGTTTATAGTAACGTTCTACATGTTGTTCAAATTTAGAGGTACATTTGAACAGGCAGAGGGTAATTTTGAAAAATAGGTAGAAAAACAGGTTTTCATATTGCAAAAAGTAGTTTTTTCATGCTGGTGTTCTTTTAATGAATATCATTTGAAATATCAGCAATGCACTTATAAAATGTGTTTTATTTAGCTAATTTTAAATGTGTCTAGCATAATAGAAAACTTATAACTTGTTTGACCTCTCAGTTCCCCCTAATGGGAGTTTTTCTATTATATCACTTATGTGAACAGCAGAATTGTCCTTACATTAACAAAAGTAAAATTAAGCAGTCTTCTATAAGAGCTCTGTTTTCTCAAGAAATTCACAATGTACTTATTACCATCTAGAACTTTTTTGACAATCTCCCCCAACACGGTGCATGATTTGATTCTTCTACAATGAAATTGTGGCTTCGTCAAAAAGAAAGTGAAACATGTGTTTAATAAACCAATTGTACACTTTTATATACATTATATTTTCAATACATTGGTGCTAAGCAATATCTTGGTCTTGAAGCCATTGACAAGTTTCCTCTTAGCTGAAGTGCATCCCTCAATGAACAGTACCCAAGAAACAAACAAAGGTTCATGTTATAAAATCAATTAATTCACAGATAAGCAGCTGTATGACTTATTTACCAAAATTACCAATATTCAAATTCAAAATAAACAAGTGGTATATTTTATTATTTTTAGTTCATAAGATAATCAAAACAATGTATTTATGAATTTGTCAATAGAATAAAACATGTTGTTTAAGATTAGATTTTTAACTTTCTTCTTAAATGCTTTGCTCTGCAGGACTTTGATGCTCAGGAAGTTAATTACATAAATAAACACGTTTATGGGAAACTGAATTCAAACTTTTAGTTAATTTGTGTTGTTGGAGATGAATTGCTGTTGATGTTCTTGTATTGTATGAATGGTATTTCTTGTTAACTTTAAAAATGCTTTTGTTTTCATGTATGAAACTCATGAAACTGTCTCTAAGTTATAACTACATGGTTAAGGTAGAAATCTTAAATTGGTGAGAAAATTGGTGGTTCACTTGTTTATTTTTATTACTTTCTCTATATGCACTATGTACATAGTGTATAGAGAAGGTACTGCACTCCACCCAAAAATTTGATACCGAGATTTCACCGAAAATATATGTTTTAGTATCCCCTTTTTCTAAAAAAAAGCATTTTTGGAAAAAGGTCCATGTGTGTGTGTCCGTGTGCGTGTGTCTGTGAACACGATAACTCAAAAACGAAAAGTAGGTTAAATACCAAACATGGTATTTAAGTTTAGTATCTTCCAGGGATGCGACACAAAGATTTTGAGAAATATCCCCCCACCCCCAACTACCCTTTACATGGAACTTTTTTAAAAATTTTTGATTTTCTCAAAAATGGCTCTAACGATTTTGATTAAAATTTCGTATATTAAAGATATTTACCTGACAAATAAAATGCATATGTTGAATTTTCTGGGAATAGCCTCTGAAGGGTAGTTTATTCTGGATGAATTTTACTAAATTTTGAATAACTGCTAAACCGTAAGAGCTGGACAAAAACTTACTACACAAAAAATGTAGAGCACATTAAAACACACAATTTATGTTATATACATGTTTTTTGTGGAATTTGTCGTTTTTGAGACATTCCTTATTTTTGGTTTCTACTATGAAAAACTTATGCTTTTCTCATACAGGAATTTGTCAACTGCTGTCCATACAAACAAAGGAACTTCAGTGACATAGCAACCAGCTTTTGATTATCACTTTAACCTATGGTACTCCCTTATTTCGCTTCTACTTACAAGGAAGCAAGTAATAAGACTATTTCTGCTAATTTTTTATTGATTAGCATAAGTAAATAGAAGTATAAGCTTTTTAAGAACAATTTATTGCAGAGATGTAGAGAAAGTCATGTGAATGGTACACATCAAATTTTTATTCCTTTTTGTAGTTTTAATACTTTAATGCAGTTGAAAGATCTCCAGAAGGGATTCCATATGTCAATACTGAATATACATAACTAAAAAACATTGCCTTTAGTACGGCTAAGTTAGACAGACGCCTTATAGATAGCATATACAACTTAACTTGTTAGTTAGAAAGCTGTCCAACTGAGCTTTCTTTTATAATGTTTAATGCCCACTTTTACTACTTGTGGCAGCGCAGGCAATGACACTGATGGAATGCTGGAGAACCCGCCCCTGCACTGTCGCTTGCTGTTGAACCCGCCCCTGCACTGCCGCATGCTGTTGAACCCAGGTCATCTAGGTGAGAGGCTGGGAATCATAACAATTTAGTACAGTGACTCTCACTATCCAATGAATTAAATATTAAAATTCGAACAGGATTATGAATTCCCACTTGTGGACTGAATCTAAGAGACACAGTTTTGCTAATATTTATATGAAGCTTTTACTTATCATCCATTCCAGTAATTCTGCAATGTATATTTGATTTGCACCTACATAAGTTTCTTTGCTACTTATGAAAATAAGATTTGTATTATCCACAAAGAGTACACTATTGATTTGTGATAAGTGAGAAGGAAGATCATTGATGTAAATTAAAAATAGAATTGGTCCTAAAATGGATTCCTGGAAAATTCTATAGAGGCAGGATTTGAATGGCAACTTCTAATTCAACCATTTGGTACCTAATTTCAAGATACAGAGCAAACTATTTGTTGTCTCGACCTCTGACACCATAGGCATCTAGCTTCTTTATCAGAATATCATGATCAACTGTATAAAAAGTTTAAGTTAAAGCTAGGAATAGACTCCCACTTGTTCTTTTTAGTCTTTAGCTTTAAAGATATTTTCTATAATTGCACTGTTGATTGATTTTCCTTTTCTGATATAACTTTAAGCTTTTCTAAGAATGGGACAATTCTACTGCACATTATTTTCTCAAAGATTTTTGAAAGGCAGATAATAAGGAAATAGACCTCTAATTTTCTATATTGGTTCTCTCAACTTTCTTGAATACAGAGATTTGACTTTAACTTTCTTAAATACATTTGAAAACATCCTGTTTCAAGTGAGGCATTGCAAATATCAGTTAGTGGCTTTGAAAGATAGTGTATGCATTGTTTGACCAGATAATCTAGAATTTCATTGATGCCACAAGAATTTTTATCTTTTAGGCCTCTTTTATTTTCACAATTTCTTCCTCAATGACTGGATATAGAAACATAGAATTTTTATTCACAGCAATGTTGATGGATGGACTGAAGGAAGTTCTACTTAATGGGTGCGTTTCATAAGATTTTAGCTGCATTAGTAAAAGGTTAATTGAATATGCTTTCCACCATGAGGGAACATAATGTTTTTTAGACAGCTGTGTGGTTTACCTCCCTTGACAACATTCCAAAAAACCTTGCCTTTATTATCACTATTTAAAATAAATTCTTTTTTACTTCTTTTCTTTACCGAGAATATTACAATAGGTACTGTTTAAAGTGAGCTTGGAAGTCGAGGTCTGTATTGGCTATAAGAAGTTGAAGGAGATCTTTTCCTCTTGCAAGATTGAATAATTCCTTTTGTTATCCAAATCCAGGAATGCAAATCATTGGGGATGTGTTTTATAAAGAGAGGTAATGTTGTATCAGTATGCTGTACAACCTATAAAGATATTAATGTCCTCCTCATTCACACGTCTTCCCAGGATTCTTTACTCAATAGAAAGTTGAAGTAATGTAAATTCTGAGTTGAAAGAAAGTATTTCAACAAAGATTCATTTTAACAGGACTGAACATTTACTTTCCTTTGTGTTAACTGCAATCAAAGAAGGATGGTTACATGATTAAATATGCCAATTGTGATACTATTGTTGGTTGTGAAATGTAGAGCATTAGTGCTAATAACTATCTGAGCTAAACATTTGTTACAGAATTTACAAGAGGAATCATATTATAAGTTTGAAGCAAAGTTGTTGGGTTGTCAACAAGAAAATCAACATTAACATCTCTGTACACAACCATAGATTTTTTTTCATGACGGTATGGACAGTATCATGTCAAGTTTCTAGACAAAAACTCACTGGGTGACCTATATATACAAACAAGGAGCATTTTTATATATTTTCAACAGTTAGTTCCATGACAGCATGTTCAAACTTTGTTCTATCATTCAGGTGTGTGTGGGTGTGTGGGTGGGGGTGCGCTGCATAATACTATACTTCATATTCATTAAGCCAATGTTGTATGAGACAAATTACATTCATATGTTTGTGAGCAAATTATAAAATTACTTCTAGATCATGTAGTTTGTTCTTGATACACTTTACATTTAAGTGCATAAAACTATAAATACATACTTGTGATTGAAAAGGTTGCCTATATTAAAAGGGACAGCACCAGCTCCTTATTTTCCATCATGAGGCACCTCACTCCTGGTTTTGCTCATCTCGGTTTGCGTCTTTGTTCACTGGCACTGCATCCACTTACTCCTTTACTAAAGACAAAATTATCTCATACTTCAGCCTTCCAAATTTAAAAGATCCTCTTCAGTTCAGATGGACACAATCCCCAGCAAAACATTGGTTTTTTTATTAAAAAATTTCCATTCACAAATGTGTAATGTCATTTATTACACAAGCAATTAAGTTGTGTACCACTTTGCTGTTGGAGTATTCCATCTCTGCAACACACCCCTCACTACCACCTTGGCACTTGGTGCTGTGGACCTCACACTGGTGATTAGGTCCATCGTTTCACCCATGATATTCTCAGCTTTATATCATTAGTGCCCACATGTAGCACAACAATTTCTGTGTTCTTGCTTTCTTCCACTTTGTGTCTTTACTTGCCAATTTTTATACCTGGAAAGTAGCTTTATTTCCTTGTTGTTTACAAGCTTTCCCAGAGAATTTCAACAATTTCATTTCCTAACACTTTACTTTGCAACTCCATCTTGTGTTACTCACATTCCATACAATCCTACATCCTCAGAAAAGTTTGAAATCTACTAATGGACATAAAATTGCATCCATTTTGTGATTGTGTCCATTTATGCTATCTGAATAATACTGATTTTCTTATCTCCGATGCATACAAGTCCAGCATC
This sequence comes from Hymenopus coronatus, assembly GCA_030762935.1. Lineage (NCBI taxonomy): Eukaryota > Metazoa > Arthropoda > Insecta > Mantodea > Hymenopodidae > Hymenopus > Hymenopus coronatus. The sequence continues at coordinate 90,431,769 of CM060887.1, read as the reverse complement.
ATTTGCTTTTTGGGATTGATTCTTTTCCAATTCCAGATCACTCTTTTTTCAAGTAGTTATTTTCTGAGTTATATTCTTATTCACAGATTATAAATGCTACTGTAGATCCTTGTTTAGAATATCATTTACTATCTGAAGTGACACCACTCACTACTTCTGCTTCACTATGCATTTGTTTCAAATTTTTTGCATGGTCATATTACTTATTCTTGCCATTTGGAAAAGTTTTACCTTTATTTTCAGCTCTTGCTATTGTTGTTATCCTCTTTTCTTGATTTATCTTCAGTACTACCTCTATTTGTATTAATTTTGAGCACTTTGCTATGTGTAACCATACTATTTGATATCATGTTGAAATGCCTCTATAGGTTCACTACAAGAATTCTTACTACTAATGTAGATTTAGCAATGATATTTTCCATTTCATGGTGTAGAGCAGAGTGTGAGATTGAAATATTTCCTTCAGATTGTTTTGAAATTCTTGCACATTCTATTTTTTTTTCTCCCCTAAAAGAGTGATATCTATTTCACTTCATACAGGAGTTTACCTGCCCCAGGCCTGCAATATCAGCAGTTTTAGTTATTTGCATAATCATATACTAACCAACAAACCTGGTGTTTACTCAATAATGCATCCTGGAGCTCCAGCAGCTGTTCCTGAGCAGAAGTACAAGCTTGATTTATCCTGTGATTTGATGAGCAAATAGTTTCATGGCCTGGATTCTCTTACTTCTTTATTTTATAAAATAAATTGTGAAACAAACCCCATTCAATCAGCAGCTTGTCTTAATGTCTTGCATTATTGCTTCTATCATAGACTTTTCATCTACATCAGTCTCCTTTTTCTTTTATAATTCCAAACCATCTGCATAAAAAGAAACAAGAAACCATGCTAACATTAAAATTCTACATTCTGTACATGAGAACCATGATTGCAACACTCATATCTATGAAATCAATTAGCTTTATTAAACTAATACTAAAAGGGGGATGTTTAGAACATGTTCCAAATTATCCTTCCCATTTGTTCAAAATTAACCTGTCTGTTTTCATCATAAACATCTTCTCATACCAGAGATGTATTACTTTAACTAAATATAAACTCTAGCCTTATGTGTATAAACAGTGTTACCTAAAATGTAGTATGCCCACATTTGAAATGCACTAAAATTGAAAAAACTGTTCCTTTTTCCAAACATTCACTGTAAACAGTTAGGTACATCAAAAGCAAATCTCACAGCAAGCTACAACAAGGTGAAAGTCTCCAAGATGGCACCTTATGCCTCCAGCATTGTTCTAAAAGGCCAATTAAAATCTACCCCTTTTTCGACTATGTGTTTTCCAAAAACATGAGATTATTTTCTGTTGTAATGCAGTTCTGTTAAAAATGCAAAGAAGAAAAGTCAGTGGCTTGCAGGGGTAAATAAATGTCATCCTTCTGACTCTATGAGTATTTACAGTCCTGCACAACAACAAATGCGGTTATAGTCCTCGAATATGTATGCATTTTTATTTATTTTTTATTCAACTCATAAATAGGGGTATCATACTTGGTTAGAACAAGTTAAAACCTATGTAAGTGTGTGTGCTACAGAACCTTCTCCTCCAAAATCACCATCCGAGCTTAAAACTTCCAACTTTGCACTTAAGATGTTCAGTTCCAACCAATGTTCTTGTTATCAGTGTAAGAAATGGAGCATAAAAAACTTAGCAAAATATTCCTAGATTGTACTGATTTTCACTTTTACTATACATACTATGTACATAGTGTATAGAGAAGGTGTATGGGGGGTGGGGGTGTGTGTGCGTGTGTGGGGAGGGGGCTGCATAGCTCAGAACAAAGTAACTTGGTATTTAAGTTCAGCATCTTCCAAGGATGCGACTTCGAGATTTTCAAGAAAATCTCCCCACCCCCAACTACCCTTTACATGGAAAAAATTTCAAAAATTTTGACTCTCTCAAAAATGGTTCTGGCAATTTTGATTAAAGTAAACCAATAAGAGCATACAATAATTTATGTTTAAATAGTTACGTAAAAATGTAAATGTCGTGTTATTTATGGACGCTCTTTAACTACTGTGGTTCTCAGCATCCCATTCTAAATTGGGCGTGAAAGACTGCTTAATTTTGTTCAGAGGCCTTTCAATCAGGCTTGAGGTTCTTTTATGTGCCGTAAATCTACGACACAGTACCAACAGCTTTACTTCCCTTCTGAAGGAAGCCATGCTAAGGATTTTTACGCCGGAAAAAATCCATTGTCCACCGCCGGGTTTGAACCTGCGACCTTGGGTATTACACACTGTCTAAAATAGCGTAATGTTTTTAGAATTTTAAATGATATGGCTTATAGAATGTGAAAATATTAATGTAATTCCTCAGTTTCTGTACATGAACTAACTTTCTCTGTCATTACAACAATAACTAATAGAACAGTCTACATGGTATGGAATAGCTAAGTCATAAAAATGTTAAGAGGAGAGTTGTGCAGTGATTAATTTTTCTAAACTGTATAAAATCAAATGCTAAATTTGAACTAAACATGAGCTGAAATATGTTTTATATTCACAAATTCTGTTGCAATAATTGAAATTACAATAAGGAAATTGCCATTATTTTGGTTATTATTATTTGAAAGGATGCTTTCGTTCCTAAACCCTTCTCTGGTTATTATCATGTGTATATGAGAGAAAAAACAGTGGATGGGCACTAGCAATATGGTGCATTATTTTACAAAGGCAATTATGTAAAATTTATAGAATAAAGAAGTATATACCTAAATATAACATTGATTAGATGTATCTAATTTTAGTAAATTATTGTTTGTAGCATGATAACCGTTTCATATTCATATAGCTTTAAAATCTAGGTGTGGTTATTCTGTTAGGAAGAAACGAATTCCACCTAATTAAAACCCTTTACATGTTGCATAGAAAATATTGGAATATTATCCTTTTTATATACTTGAAAATCATATGATTAATTTTTCAGGCTCTGTGTGATTTATGCCATTAATCTGATGCATAATATTCATGATGAAAAATGAATGTTAAGTTGAGCACATAATTTTTTCTCTGCAATGGTTCTTTGAAGCCTTATCACAATGTAATATGATTTCAAGTATCTCAATTTGTTTTTAATCAAAATAGAACTGATAACGTGAAACTTTATGTGGTTTAATTTTGTTCCATACATTTGCAATTTTGGTTTCAAAACCAAAGATTTTCAGCAAATATTGATGTTTACTAAAATCAAGAAAAATTATGGACTAGTGTTTAATTTTTCACTGCAGAAAAATGAATAGTTCAGAATACCTAGTACCTCATAATATTTAGCATTTTCATAAATGTTTATTTGCCACCTTTATTTATTTCCTTCTCACACTGCTCCATGTTGTTTTATTTTGCTGTAGTTATTTATTATTGCATGTATGAGGTGTAACTTTGTTTGTGAGCATCTCTGTTGCTTTAACACACTAATCACCTCAGCTTAACTTTTTTTTTGTGGCTCCTTAGCTTGTTGGAGGTTTAGTTCGGCCCGTTCAGTGACCCAATTATTCGCCGTACAAGTCCATACCCTTCTGAAGAATGCTTAGTCATTTCAAAGATCAGTATATTTTTTCTAGAACTTCACACTCCAACAGAAGGTTTTTAATTGCTACAGATGCAACAGAAGTAGTAATATCATATGCCCTGAATATTATTATTTCAGTTCACAGTTCATGTATTTGTGCGTAACATGCCTGTTAATCTGCTAAGAATATTAATAGATATATTTTTCTATTATAGCTATATTATTGCAAAAATTCTAGTAACATAAATACCAATTTATGGTTTATAAAATTGTAGTGGTTTTACCTTGCATTTAGCAAAAGTTGCTAATGATTGTTTAAAATTTCACACCATAATCATTTCAACAGTTAAAGTGATAATTTAATATTTAATATTCAAGTTAGAAACTGATAAGCACCTTAAACACAGATTTTCCGAATTAAATTTACAGACACTTTGAATTCCACAATCCATATGATAAAATGATAGTGTATGATTCATAATAGTAAACATTTAAATTTATCTTACTAATATAAAGATATCTGCAAAAATAAACTGTTTGTTTGATGTTATTTGTGCCATGAGCAGCTGTCTATGGTAATATCGGGGGCTTTAACTTATGAAACAATTCGTTGATTGTAGGTTCATAAACGTTGAATTTTTTAAACATTTTATTTTCTTCAAACACACGCACACACTTTCAGAATCTGGGGGATAGGAAATGATTTCGGTTAAAGAAAAATTGCCCGCCTCAGCTGGGAATCAAACCTGGGGCCTCTGGGTGAGGAGTCAGCTCGCTGACAACTCGACCTTGGAGACAGCCAATTCCTAAAGTTATATAAATTTCCCTGGGTTTTTGTCATGCATAGCTTTAAAGTAGTAAATCAAACCTGGGGCCTCTGGGTGAGGAGTCAGCTCGCTGACCACTCGACCTTGGAGACAGCCAATTCCTAAAGTTATATAAATTTCCCTGGGTTTTTGTCATGCATAGCTTTAAAGTAGTATTGTATAATTCTGTCATTAACTTTCGAAATATATTGTTTTATCATTACACTACAGTATAATTTATTTTGGTAAATTTCCCTTCCATGCACTCTCCATTTTTAAAGATAAACAAATAAGGAAAGGAAAAGAACAACAAATGCGCAGGAATGTCTATTCGTTAAATAGGCTCTACTCACCACTGATGACAGTTGTATATATACATTGCATATAAGAACAAAACGTAACTGGCAAACAAACCAAGAATTCTCAAGTAAACAATGAAATAATAACGGCAAATAAAGTTTTTCTTGAGGCTGCAGTCAGATCAGAACCTTTAAAGCGGTACATAGACTTCTTGAGAAGAAGCTAAAACCGCTCAAAGATTTCTGATCTGGCTGTCAACTCGAGAAAACTGGCCGAAATCCTGTAGTGGATGGTTTGGTGAGTGGGCGGGGCAGGACGCTACTTAGGTGATTGAGCTACCGTAGTCGGACAAGCTTCTGTGCCCTGCCGTGTGAGAACACTTGGAGTCGCGTTGATCGCCGGAAGTGGAATGCGAGTCCAATTTTTTAACATTAAGTTAACCATCTATTCGTTTATAGTTATCTATGCTCCATACACTTCACACAATTGGCGACGAATGTTTGCTGGCGTACCATTTCTCCCATTCAAAAAACGAATTGCTAACATGATTTCTTATTCGGCGGATCGTTCTATTGTCTTAAACATTTCAAAACACTCTAACAGTAAGAAAATGTAAAACTATGATCGCTTGTGGCTGCGCCTGGCTTCCTATTGAATGGATGTGATTGTGAATACTCAGAATCACGGCTATAGCGGACAAAAAATAAAACAGCTTTTACTTTAAAAATCTGATGTGTACCATTCACATGACTTTCTCTATATCCCTGCAACAAATTATTCTTAAAAAGCTTATATTTCTATTTACTTTATGCTAATCAGAAAAAAAATAGCAGAAATAGTCTTACTTGCTTCCTTGTAAGCAGAAGCGAAATAAGGGACTACCACAGGTTAAAGTGATAGTCAAAAGCTGGTTGTTATGTCAATGAAGTTCCCTTGTTTATATGGATAGAAGTTGACAAGTTCCTGTATGAGAAAAGTATATGTTTTTCATAGTACAAACCAAAAATAAGGAATGTCTCAAAAACGACGAACTCCACGAAAAAAATGTATATAACATAAATTGTGTGTTTTAATGTGCTCTACCTTTTTTGTGTAGTAAGTTTTTGTCCATCTCTTACAGTTTAGCAGTTATTCAAAATTCAGTAAAATTCATCCAGAATAAACTACTCTTCAGAGGCTATTCCCAGAAAATTCAAGATATACATTTCATTTGTCAGGTAAATATCTTTAATATACGAAATTTTAATCAAAATCATTAGAGCCATTTTTGAGAAAATGAAAATTTTCGAAAAAAATTCCATGTAAAGGTAAGTTGGGGGTGGGGAAATTTTTCTCAAAATCGTGTTGCATCCCTGGAAGATACTAAACTTAAATACCAAGTTTGGTATTTTACCGACTTTTCATTTTTGAGTTATCATGTTCACAGACACACACACACACACACACACAGAGACCTTTTTGTGAAAATGCTTTTTTTGGATATTGGGGACCCTTTAACACACTATGTAGATAGTGTGTATAGAGAAAGTAAAAATGAGTCTTGTACATGAGATGTGCTGCCTTTTTGAGAGCAGAAGGTCGACATCTCCAGAATCTATTACATAAGGTATGGATTTTATGTGGGATCGAATATAATTTAACTACCCTTTATAATGTTTCTATGTGCTTGCCTGGTACTAAGGCAGCAATTGAATCCTGGGACTTAAAGTACTTACATTGTAAGTCACCATTGGGGTTGTCATCTCAAAATAATTTGGGATAACCTTGTAGTTTACCGGAAAACATGTGAGTCAGTTAAGAAATTCAATGCTATGCTGCTAGCTCAGTGGTAGAGCAACCGGCTAGAGACTGGGAGATCCGTGGTTCAAATCCTGGCTAAGGCATGAATTTTTCAGTCTGACTCTACCTATCCAACTCCTGTGCTACACACGGCTCGTGTGAAAAAACAATTAAACCAATACCAATTGACCATAATAGTTGGCTATACTATGAATTCTGGGACTTAAAAGTACTTACATTATAAGTTGCCATTGGGTTTGTCTTCTCAAAATAATTTTTGCAAGCCAGTTGAGAAATTCAATACTATGCTGGCATGTTGCCATGGTAGCTCAGTGGTTGAGCAACCTGTTAGAGATCCGTGGTTCAAATCCTGGCTAAGGCATTGTATTTTTCAGTCTGACTCTACGTATCCAAGAATTGGATTTTTCAATTAGAATGAGTTTAAAACAAATCAAGGTGCAGAAGAAATGGAAAATATATTTCTTCTGTTAAGTGTAACAAGCATACTATTCATTATTGGTGGAAGTGAAATCAACCTGGACCAAGAGGGAATCAGGCTATTAAAGAATATGGATGAGAGAATTGGAACTAAACCCAACCAAATCTAGTGGTATTACATGGTTGGGAGATTGCTGCAACCTTCAGAGTGGAAAAGTTAAGAGCAAGAATAATAGTCATGCAATTTATAATGTGCAGTTTGTTTGTGAAGTGTTAAAGAAAACAAAATTACTAAAAGGAACAGACTTTTTTATTGATTAGGATTTATTAGTGGTACAACATGCCAGGAAGAAGAAACTAACAAATGAAGATGACAAGAATGGAAAGTAAAATTATTCAAAATTTATGGAGCCATCTTCACAGTTTATTTGGTAAATGCCAGATTTTGATTTGTTTGGAGGTACCATCTCTATATTATGATCTTAGAACAGTTTTTTGAATTTGTTGTTCATTTGTGGGGTGGAATGTGAATTTACTGTATTTTAGATTTGGATGGGCATTTAGTGTGGTGATATCTTTAATCTTCTTTTTGTTTCTTATATTTTTGTTTTAGTTTGTCCACTAATTCTATTTCGAAGCCATTTTCTGTTGCAACCTTCTTTGTGTGTTGTATTCTCGTTCATATTTTCCTTTTTACAGTGGTGTGTTTCTTAATCTCTGTGTCAGGCTGTGAAAAATTGCATGTTGATGTGATTTTAGGTTGAAAATGTCTTTCTTGGTGTAGCTTTCTCTAAATTCAAAGTTATTTTTTGTACATCAAGAAAAACTTCAACCCAAAATCACAACAACATGCACTTTTTCACAGCCTGACACAGAGCTTACTATACATACCACTGGAAAAAGGGGGATATGAACGAGAACACAACTCACAAAGAAGGTTGCAACTTCAAAACAGAATACAAGATATAAAATAATACAAAAATGCAAGAAACAAAAAAGGATTACAGATATCACCACACTAAGCACATGAGCCAAGACGAATACAGCAAATTCACGTTCCACGCCACAGATGCACAACAAATTAACAAATTTGTTTGCATTACATCAATAAATACAATTTTTCTTAAAACATGGTGAAGTGATTTACCTTCTGGCTTAAAATTCAGGTCAAATCGTATTGTACTTACTTCATTCCATTGCTATATGAACCCACTATATGATATGCATGTCTGCTTCAGTTCTAGGAAGAAAAGCATTGCTGTTGATTTCTCTAAGAATTTTATCTGCTTGTATGCTTTATTATGATATATTAAAATTTGTGTTACATATTTCTGAAGTGTGCTAAAGTTATTTTTAATCTATTCCTTTAAATACATACCACACTGATATCACAGCAAATTTAAAACAAGGTATTCATAGATACTTTCTACACTTTTAAGCTTGAACAAAGAATGATAAGAAAACAAACAACTCAAGGATTAAACACTACAGAATCCACTCCACAAAGGTATAATAAAATGTTGAATAGACTACAACACTTAAAACAGGTGCTCAATTAGCTCTTGGTCATATAAAATTAAGTTGTTACAGTGTTATTAGTCAAAGAGGATGGAAGTTTGACCAACAGCTGATTTACTATATTTAGTAGAAGCATTTAACTACCAAATGGAATATTACAAACATATGACATAGTACTACTTTAAGTTCAGATTGAACTATCAATATAAACTTACAGATGCTAATACATATTCACTGAAAATATTAAAATATACTGGAATACAAAACTATGCTTGGTCCATTAGACATCATGAGTATTACTGCTGGTATTTTTCTAGAAATTACTTTATTACAAAAGTAATCTTTTTTTTTTTTTTTAAGTTATGAAATTGGTGAAATGATGCTCAAATGATCTCGGGGTCCATGGAGCCTTAAGTTACTCGGCATTCGTCTTCTCAGGATAAGGGAAAACCCCGAAAAAAAACCTTATCCAGGTAACTCACCCTAAGCGAGATTCCATCTCACAACCTTTTGAATGTGAGGCAGACACCTACCACCACACTACCCAGGCAGGCAATAATCTCTTTAAATGAAAATAAACATGAAAGGCTATATTAATTAGAAGATAGATGAAAAGGCTTAGCAACCCTTACTGCTTCATTATTCAAAATTTCAAGAACATATTTCAGGGACCATTGTCTGCATCATCAGCTCATCAATTCTTAGCACAGATTAATTTTCTGGCATTGGAATTAAGGGGCACTACTGATGGAAAATTAACTAGCTGACAAAACAGTCTAGGAAACATACACTCACAATTTTGATTAGAACCAATAAGAGAGTGTTAAGTCATCTCTTCTACCTTCTAATTAATGTATTAGGTGGGACTATAGCGTCTACTGCAATTATGGAGTGAAGGCTTCAGGACTGACTGACACTGTTTCTTGGCCTTTTTCAGTATGCTTTATTTCTGTGCTTTGAGGGAAAATGGAAATGAACTACATTTACACTTTGTAAACTGATTTATTTCAGATATGTTGAATCCCTGCACAAAAACATCTGCTCAATGTCAATGCAAAGTTATAAAATTTCAAATTGAATGTTAAAATATCTATAGACTGAGTGACCCTGCTACCTTTGTCACACAATGCACAAGGTAAAGAGAGACAGTGCACGGACTGCAGACGTCACAGCAAAAGTATGTAAGAGGGAAAAACTGAATGGTACAGGTTTTAGGGGCAAATCTCTCTATAGAAGTGACTTCAGAGACAAAACTACATGCAAACAGTCTGATTGTGAAAGCAAGCAAAGTGACACTGAACCTCTTGTAGCAGAAACTTAACTATTTATTACAAAGAATATCCAAAATATAGATCGTCATGAAGTTATGTGCCAAGGCAGGAGAGAGGGATGTTTAAAGCCAAAAACATAAGTGTGAGAGCTCAAAATCAAGGAGAATGAAAGAAGCCAAGTCTTGGTATGATCATGCTTACAAGCTATCCTTTTTTGCAAAACAATTCAACTTCTTTCTGGAACTATTAGTGGTTTCACTTTAAGTTCAAAGCTGTTTCATATCATTTTGTGGTTATTCTTGTACCGCATAACCCATTATTGTAACAGCTCAATTTATGAAACAAAATTTGTAAATTCAAATTCATCTATAACAAATTGAACTGTTAGAGCAGAGTTTATGAAGCTATACGCATGTACTGTAGTGCATTTTGGTTTCTCGTATTAGCCATCAGCGTTCTCCTTGTCACACACATGTTGAGAAAATTTTATGTAGTGTCATGATTCAGAATCTTCCATCACTGTGAAGAAACAAATGTGGGAAGTGGAGGGGGGAAAAAAAATGTGTTTTCAACAAATTCTGTGAAAAGTACAATGAATGTGGTTAGCAGTTGATTAGCAGTATTTGAATTTTATTGGTAGTGATGTAATTTTTTTCCTTTTTTTTTTGAAGTTTAAAGTCCTTTAACCTATAAAAACTATAAATGAAATTGGGGAAATGATGCTCAAATGATCTCAGGGTCCATGGAGCTTAAAGTTATGCAACATTCTTCTTTTCAGGATAAGAAGAAGACAAACAAACAAAAATTACCTTACCTGGGTAACTCCCCTAAGCAAGATTTGAACACATGATGTAGAATTGTTGCTCAGATTGTTTGCATTGTTTTTATTTTCTGTTATATTTTTAAACTTACAGTGCTCATCATTTTCTTAATTTTTTTGGCATATACCTCGTCATAAAACAAAAGTGGTACACTGATAGACATTAAATGAATGATGAATTAATGACAAAGCCTTAAGTTAAAAATCAGCTTAATTCAGTGTCTTTAATCATAGACGAAATTTGTATTTAGATGGAGCTGCGAACCTTTCAGGCACAACTCTTATTTTTCTACCCTTAGTATTAATTCCTACCTCCTCCACAGTGCATTCAGAGTGGGACATTACAGTTTGTTTACTTCTACTTTGAACTTAAGAGTGAAACAAATCTGGAGCAGGGTTCAAACGTAGGAAACATTTTTACCATCAATGGAAATCATTTTACCACCGTTTATTAGCAATAGTATCTATGAGTGATAAAACTTTTCACAGTGGTATTTTAAAGCTACAATCTTTCATCTATTTTCAGTTTTTATCACAAAAATTTCACAAGATGATAAAATATTCATGGTTTGCTAATAACTAAATATCAGATAAACCATCCAGAGTTTTTGATTATGAAAATTTTGCCTTGATCACTGAAATTAAATGCATTATTTCAGTGCTCATGCTGCAAAACAGGTTTATGTTTCAATCATTCAACTCCGTGTTGCCAGTTGTTTTACACATTTCAGAGTACATAAATAATTCTCTTGTCATTAAATGTTCATCATTTTCTAACTATGGAGGGAATGGGAAGATGCAATGTTTATCAAAAGCTCTTGCACTGAGATCTTGTGTTGTAGCATTGCAGGATGTGGAAAAGTCAAGCAGGAAGGCTACTCAACAGTGTTAATACAATGTATTTCATTCAAAACATTCCAAGTATGTTTAAACTATCTTTTGTGTTCTGATATATAACTATTTGTATTTATATGAAAATTAAAGGTATGTTTATGGCTGAGGCTGCTTGAAAGAACCCTTATTACTGGTCTTTTCATTTACCTAGAAAAATATCTTTGAGAATTGAAAGCCAATGTTTAGGAAGTTAAAAATCTTAATTAACATTATGAGCTTAGTGTTCATTTAATTGATTTACTAAAATAGCTATATAGGATAGGTTTTGTAGACGATGTAATTAAGACTATTACCATTGAACTTTGCAGTGTAGTATTTCCTGTTTTAATTCTATATAAATTTAATACTTATATTTCTTTTGACTCCTGCCTTCCAGCCTAGAACAGGATATCTTTATGTGTTTCAGGTGAGTGTCTAATAATTAAACTTGAAAATTAAGTTGTTTAAGTGCAGCAAAATGAAGAGTGAGAAGTGATGTCAAAGAAATAAATTAAAATATAACCAGGGACATCCTGCTAGAGGACAAGTCAGTCGAGTAGAAAGCAAAAGAAGGAAGGGTGATGACAATGAATTCTAAAAAAAAAAATAAATAATGAATTTTACTCCTCAGAAAATAAGAACTATTATGAAAAATACAAAATGAAGCCCATAACTCAAACAATGAATTTCACTCTTCAATTAACAAGGAGAACCAGCTCATTTACCATGAAAACTGGTGATGGGTGGAAGTGAGAATTATGAAAGTTGTAGAGGAAACCCATAACCTTATATTGAAACACATTTTGAGTGCTGTATGGCAGAATTGGTTTTTGTGAGGTACAGTCCTCCAAGGATAATAATACTTTTACATTTACAAATAAATGTCGTTATACATAGGTACAACTATCACAGAATTTTCAAATAAGGATTTTTGCATTTTAAGTGTTTAAGTTTCATGTACCCCAAAAGCTAAATTAATTGCCATTTGAACACATTACCAATGTGTGATCATAAACAATATTCCAGAATTATACTGAGAAATTTTTATGGAAAGAAAGCCAGATGCTTAAAATAAACGATTCACTGCAGTTTAATTATCATTTTTTTTTACTTTAAGTAGCTTCATGTCCTTTAACTTGGTTGGTCATATTGGACGATGAATGAAATTGGTGAAATGATGCTCAAATGATATTGGGGTCCATGGAGCTTAAAGTTACTCGACATTCGTCTTCTCAGGATAAGGGAAAACCCCGAATAAAAAAACCTTATCCGAGCAACTCCCCCTAAGCAAGATTCGAACTCACGACCTTTTGAATGTGAAGTAGACAAGCTACCACCGCGCTATCCAGGTGGGCAATTATCATCTTGTATGGCATCAAAGTCAGCAATGCGTAAAATCACACAAACTAATTAAATTAAGCTGCTGTCTAGACCAATGGTTCCCAACTGGTGTGCCCCGGCACCCTAGGGTGCCATGTGATTGGCTAAGGGGTGCCGCGAGATATTGAGATAAAAAAAAAAAAAAAAAAAAAAAAAAATACCTTCTACTGAAGCCTTAAGTCTTGTAAGGTCTTGAAATAAAATAAGTCAAATCAATTACTCTCATGCACGGCAGATGGTGATAGTGGTCGATTCAATTCAATAATTCAGTTATACTAGTATCCCACAGATGGTATTACAGCTATACCCTGCCGAACATTCCCGAGACTTCGACAGATGAATATATAAAAGTGCACGCCGCTTGGCGCTTTCAGTAGTCTTCCTCGCGTTGATTCACAGTGTTTAGCTATGGATAAGTTCATTGTTAAACGTAAATGCCAGGACAGTGAAAGTGAACAGTCGGCTCCTACTACTTGCTTTAAGAAGCCAAATATTACAGTTTCTTCCGGACCGTCGAATTCACCACATAAAGAAGACAAACAAAAGAAATGAACATACCAGGACAGTTACTTAGCGTATGGATTTAAGTAGAATAACAACGTGGAAAACCCTATCCCTGTGTGTTTAGTTTGTGGCGAAACACTTAGCAACGAGGCCATGGTACCTAGCAAACTGAAGCGGCATCTTACAACAGAGCATCCTAGTGTGTCACAGAAAAGTGTAATGTATTTTTCACATATATTAGAAGGGGAGAAGAAAACAGCTGTGCGAATGGTAAAGAGAATGACCATAGGTGATACTGCTCTTGAAGCCTCATTTAAAGTAGCAGAACTGATAGCTAAAAAAAGAAACCTCATACTCTTAGCGAGGAAATCATTGGCCCTGCATGTCAAGTTATAGTTTCAACAATACTTGGCGAAGGAGCAGCTAATCAAATTTCGAAAGTTCCTCTGACAAACAACACAATTTCATAAGCTGAATGAACTGAATGTTTTGATGCAGGGTTGACATGAAACAATAGTCTCCTCAACCAATAACATGAAAGGTTTTAAAAGAAAACTTAGTTCTTGGAAGTCTGCAGTTCAAAAAGGAGATTTGTCGAACTTTCCATCTCTTCTTAATGTGGCAGGAGATAAAGATCTGGGTAAGCTGAAAGACCGCATTTGTGATCACTTATCAAGATTGCAAGATGCAATAGATGCATACTTTCCAACTATTTCCACTAAGAATCTCGACTGGGTTGTCTCACCATTTGATTTTGTAGATAGTGCAGAGGAAATAGATTTCACTGCTTGCGAACGAGATGAATTTATTGATCTTTGCGCTGATTCCACACTCAAAGGTAAGTTCACCAAGAGTGAGGCGTCGGTGGCTAGTTTTTGGCTTCAACGGAGAGAGGAGTACCCTAACCTAATGAAGAAAGCAATTAACACACTTTTGCCCTTTTCAATATCCTATCTATGCGAGCAAGCCTTCTCTGCTATAGTGTCAATAAAATGCAAAGCAAGAAATAGACTGAATAACCTTGAGGATGATTTGCATGTTTCACTGTCAACTGTAAGATCCGACATCACATATCTGTGCTCTAAGCATCAATCACAAGTTTCACATTAATCATTAATCGAATCAAATTTATTGATGTATTTTTACTCAGTGATTGTAGTAAAGTTTACTGTATTATGTTATGGTGTACGTTAATATTATATAATATTTCAATAAATTAACATATTAAGCTTAATTTTCTTTTAATTCAAGGAAGGGTGCCCCTAGTGTTTAATGTTATTCCCAAGGGTGCCGTGAACTTCAAAAGGTTGGGAAACACTGGTCTAGACGCTTTATTTTCTGGAAACAATTTGCAAAGGCCTAAATACTATTTAGCAAAAAGTTTCAGAACTAAGAAAATATCAAGAGTATTGTGAATAATTTATAAAACTGGTCTATCTGTGGAGTATTCCATCCTTTGGTCTGCAGCCATAAAAATTGTGGAACCCTAATCAGCTATATTTCTTATCAATTAAAAGTATCTAAAATATGTAAAAATGTTTAAAAAAAGTTAAGTAATTCACTGCAGTTGCAAAAGTGAATTTGTTTCTCGTGCGAGGTAGAATTTTCTTTAAACTATTTATCATTTACATAACACATATACACTTTGTTCTTATAATACAGAGTTGTTTCAAGAATATTATGAGAAGCATAATTCAATTCACATTATGCTCACTGGTACATATAATTGAGTTTGACACAGCTTTTTAAGAGACCTATCACACTGTGTATGTCAATTCTCTTAGGCTGTGACGGTGTGTAATAGTAGTATTAAAAAAATAATATTACTTGTTTAACAATACTACCACTACATACATCAAGTATCATTCAATTCTACCATGTAGCTGTTTTCCTTAGGAGTAGCAATACTAAATGGATTATTTTATGTAGGAGACATATCACATTGCTCACGATGCTTTTATACACCATATTAACAAATATTTTCTTTCTCCTACATATTTTCTATAAAAGTGTAAAATATGATTAATTTTTAAATTACACAACTTAAACTAAAAGAATATGTTAGATAAATAATTTGTATACAATAGAACTCTGGAAAATCAACCCCATTTAATCATAATGCTGTATTTAAAAATTATTTTAAGCTACTATTTAGCATAATAGAATGCAAATGTATTTTAGCAGGCCTACATTAGATTCTAATCAAAGCCACACTACCCTTACTCTGCATTTCAGATCTTTGCCTTTGAAGTCATAAGGCAAAATATAGTATTACATTACATGTTTTTTGAGTAATCTGAACATTTCCAAATCCAAACACACCACAGCCCCAAACCAAATAATACATTGGCATTTTTAATATCATGCCCAAATAAATCTATCCAAGTTCCTGAATAGTACAATTGATTACTTTAGTCAAAAGGGCTTGGTTATTTCGTAAACTAACTGGTTAAAATAACTATGTTTTCTCACATTAACCACTAATATTGGTTATTTTGCAAGAGAATTGGTTATTATGCATATTAATACATTTACTAATATACAGGTGTGGCATAAGTCAGTTAACAGAAAATGCTGCTCAGTCTCTTGTAGCTCTAATGGGAATTTGTCCTACTGAAGTTCTTTAAAGTATCCTTCTTTGTTATCTAGACATTTAACACATTGAACATGCTGATTTACTATCTTTTCACTCAACCCTCAACCCCCCCTCCACTTATTACCAAAAATGTTTTGAAATTATTTTTCAATCAAATCCCTTCAATCCTACAGAACTTGTAACCTTGAACCTTCAATTTCATTGTAGACACAAATGTGGTTAATTCAAAATCTTCTCGGGCTTCTAGCCAGGTAAAAACTTGGCTGGACACCAACGTTTCGAAGAAGTGCATCTTCCTCGTCTTCAGGGTGAACTGATGGTTTGAGCTTGCGGAGACTGGTATTTATAAGAGCTGGGATGAAGCTAACATCTGATTGGTTTGCGTGATATTATGGCCTGGTATTTAAGATGACTGAGACATGGGCACGGACTTCGTAGAAAACTATTTATAGCCGTTATTTGGCTAATGTTTTGTGTTTGAGCACGCACCTGCTAGAAAATAAGTCTTGGAAGACTGCAGGTAGAGGATTAGGTATTAAGGCTCTTTAACATTGGTGTCCATGCTGAACTTAATTGTAGGCCAGAATCGCGATTTAGATTATTTGTTTCAGATGAGATGGCCTACAATTAAGTTCAGCATGGACACCAATGTTAAAGAGCTTTAATACCTAATCCTCTACCTGCAGTCTTCCAAGACTTATTTTCTAGCAGGTGCGTGCTCAAACACAAAACATTAGCCGAATAATGGCTATAAATAGTTTTCTACGAAGTCCGTGCCCATGTCTCAGTCATCTTAAATACCAGGCCATAATATCACGCGAACCAATCAGATGTTAGCTTCATCCCAGCTCTTATAAATACCAGTCTCCGCAAGCTCAAACCATCAGTTCACCCTGAAGACGAGGAAGATGCACTTCTTCGAAACGTTGGTGTCAAGCAAAGTTTTTACCTGGCTAGAAGCCCGAGAAGATTTTGAATTAACACGTCGCCAGGAAAGCTTCAGTTCTTCTTACAAATGTGGTTATGTATCCTGGAACTTTTCAACAAAAGATTGTTTTATATCTTCATAATTTTGATGAGAATGATTTCCATCACATCTGTAAAGCAAACACGAGCTGTTCATAATGTACCTTGTTCATGCTAACAATGAATGCACAAATGGTGACATAACTCAGATAATCATTTGTTAATAAAAATACCAGTTCTGCCATCACTCAAAACAAATTTCATTGAGAACAGGTTTCAAGATTTTTCAATGTAGGGGATATTAATTAATTAGCTGAAACTTGGCCATTAACAAAAAATGCACATGCATCTTATGCTACACCTTGTATATTAGTTACACATACATATAAAACATAACTAGAATTGATGACCCTCATATTTAAGTAACTAAAATAGTGTGTCCTGTGTTTCTAATGAATTAGTTTGTTGTTTTTGGCATGTACTTGAACTTCTTTCCACCCCAGCGACAGATAAATGTGTTGATATCAAATTTTCTTTTGCAGCCTTCATAGTTCATGTAACGAATTTTTCCAAAAACTGCTCTCTCAGCCCATCCTTGATCATGTATTCCACATATTGACCACATACAGCCTGTAAAAATGGCAAACACTCCCTATAATATCAAAAGTTAATGGTATATAATAATTCTCAATGAGAAAAATTGAGTTACATATATATTCTTGGATGATGATTTGTACTTCTCACCTTGAGCGTAACAATCATGCCAAGAAAATCTTAGCTCTAGAGATTTATGGTTTACACTTGCATAAAAAAGAAGTGCTCTGCACACTGCCTAATTCTTCTTAATGATATCATTTTAATTCATTTAATATTTGGGCACTCAAAAATCTAAATAAATATAAGCCCTTTAGGTGCTGCATTTTTGCAACATATTGCGTTATCCAATTTCACCTAGTGTCTTAGTTTTTTTTTATTAATTTTATTTTTTCTGCTGGCATATGAATACAATTTGACGACTCAAGCTGTAAGTGACCTTGATTATGACCAACGTCTCACTCACTTGCATAATGAGACATGTCTAAGGCTTTGGAATGAAGAAAAGTAGCCATGTATCAGTTTCATGAGCTGCATCTCATGATTTGTCTCAACACAAGAGATATAACAAATTATTGGTGTCTTAACACAAGAGACAGAGCTTTTTGCAACAAATTATTGGCAGATTTAGTACCAGTTTTGGTGTTGTTTGAATGCAGAAGGAAGCTTTATTAAACTAGGTGGGATTCTGATAAAATAAATTATAGGAAACTTCAAACACTAAAACAAAATATGCAGTGGCTTTCACAATGTTTTCTTCCTGAAACAGGAACAAGAGGTGGGGCTTTACACAAATGAACACAGATTGGAATATTATTATTATTATTTTTTTATCTATATAGCCTTCTTTAGCTTCTGTGGTAATATTCCTTTACTTTAGAAACAACTGATGGTAATTTCTCGCTGAACTGTAGGTGTATTACATTTAACTTTAAAGCCAATGAACTGCACCAGAGGGATCACTCTGACATGTCTCCTTATTTTCGTGTGTTGTGCACTTAATGGTAGCATCATTAGCCGGTGGCATACTGGCACTTTCAAAACTTATAGCTGTAACTACCACATTTGAACCAACAGGTTATAAGTCTCCCATCTCCCTTGCTCTGAAAATATTTTGGTCTAGTTCATTAACACCCTGTGTATATATACTGTTAGGGATATGAGGGCTGGGAGATCCAAGTATGACAAATAATAAAGTTCAATAACTTGCAAGCATAAGACACTGATAGTAAATCTCCATCTCTGTTGAACCACTTGATCAATTTGCTGAACAAGGTATTCATTAGCGACAGACTTACACACAACTCTCTCACTTCTAAGGTTTGCACTATAAATACAACTCGTTCTGGGAATGAATTTCTGTTGCACTATTCCTTTCTTCCTGCATAAAATGCACTTGGCAGGAGAATCATGTACAAGTCCCTGTAGCTCGGCTCTAAAGGATGTACTGGACTTGGCTTTGGAGGGTTAGCTGCGCTGAAGCACAGTAATGTAGCAGAGTTACCGGAAGTTGAAAAAAATAAAGCCCTTGTATAAAATGTTTTCTCTTTCTCAAACTTGTATTAAAACACGGAACACACTTCTGGTGCTCAATCTGCCGTTCAATCCTGCTAAAAACTAGGATACTTGAAAGCAAGAGTAATTTTGCTTCATTTTATCATAGTCCATACTGTTTTGCTACAAACCAGTGCTTACTTAACAATACAAATTATGTATGGCAGAGCAATTATTTTTTCTTTCTCCAGATTTTTTAATTAAAAAAGGAATACTAATTGACAAGCATAGATTTCTACACTTTCAATAACATTTGATTTACATCTGCTGATTGAGTACCTTGTTTGTATAAAAAATACCAGAATATTATTTAAACATTATACTGCGCTATATACAATCACAGCATGAATTATTGCAACAAAGTAAACACAATGTTGAAAAACAAAATTAGAAATTTTGAAGTGTGAATTGTGACATTACACTTCACTGTAATAGCAGCTCTGAACCTAATGATGATCATGCTGCAGAAAGGCCTCTTTGTACTGTCAACATGGAAACATCTGGTAGTGTGATTATAAAGCTCTTAAATTAGGGATTGGCTCGTTCTTGCAGAAACATTCTGTGAGTCTATTTCACTAGCTTGCAGTTCCTTTTTCCAAAATGTTTGCTTTTTCTTTTTTAAGGCATTTTACCTTGCTACTCAGAAGCCTTTATAATACTTTTTATTTGGTCTGCTCCTGTGCTCTTTTAGTGACTGCTAATAACTGCAATGTTTCTTCCAGCACAGATTTTGTTATTTCTACCTTTCTTACATCTCCTTCAGCAGTGTTACAAATAAAATCTTGAGTGGTACACTGTACAACATGTGATATTTCTTTCATATTTTCTTCAATAATGTTGCCATTTACAGAAAGTCCATGCTCGATGTTGGCACTGCTGTGTAACAAGGTCAATAAGATTTTAAATATCTTCTTAATACATTTATAGACAGTCACACTAAAGTGCGAGCTCAGAATAATTGTCCAAAATAAGTACATTCAGCCATCTTCAGCTTGACTAAAGGCTTGCATCCAAAGAGCATACATTTTAAATTCTCTCCTTGCTTTATCAACTTCCACTCGCAGTATCCAATTCTTTTCATACAACTCTTCTAATGCCTCTATAAATGAGCACAGTGATGTTAGTCAACCCAGATGTAAAATTCAGGCGGGAGAACCTTTCGTTTCTATTTTCTGAACAGCCTTCCTAAACAGTTTTTATAGTACAAAATGTCTCCATAAGTTTGTGCATCAGGCATGTCACATCTTCAAATACAAAAACAGCTTGTCTGTTTTGAACAGTTTTCAAAAATGGCTCTGACTCCAGAGAAAGGGCATGAAAAATGCTAGTTTTGCATCAATTAGTGGGTAACTAACTGCCTGTTTAACTAAATTTATTGTTTTGGTCTTAAGAGTGATTTCCAATATGTATTTCTTAGATTTGGAAGCATTTTGATAGATTGCTCAGCAACTGAATACAGCAGAACTTTTGATCCATTAATGTGAGTATAGCTGGCGCATCTGGCTGGTACCCACTTAAATAAGTACTGAAAATTTCATAGGAAATCCACTAATGACCAACAGATATTCTTGATGCCATTCTTAAATGCTCCATGGATTGCATAAGTCACAACTTCCAATATGCATAATCATTAGCTTGTCACAGTTTCTTATAATTACCTTCAGTAGCTTAAAGTTAACCAATGGAACATTAATACTAATCTGTAACACCTTTCTTGTGGTTATGCCAGGACTAGAAAGGCTATGAGTTCATTTGGTGTTGTGTCGGAAAGAAAAGACAAAGTTAGGTAATGACTAATTACCTGTTTTATCCCAGAATGGAATATGGGTATACATGTTCTGTGAAACTTGGAATTACTTGGTGCATATCAAAGCATACTTGAAACTTGCAGCATATCAAAGATGAAACCTCAAAATTGAACTGTTGAATTGAATGCAATGCTTCACTCATCTTAAGTACCTAAGATAGAAACATACAATCTGCAGACATCAACTAATCAGTATTGTAAAACATACTTTAAATTATTTCATCTTATTTCAGATGAGTAACATTGCTGCTTGCAAGCGGGATACCTGAGTTCAATTCCCAGTACCAGCATGGGGATTTTTCCCCTGCTGGAAGATGTGGACCGAGATGCACTCAGCCTCATGAGGTCCCTGTGGGGGGGGGGGGGGCATTTGAGGAGCTACTTGATGGAGAAGTAGTGGCTTCAGATCATGAGGACCATGTTAACCGGCTGGGGAGTTTGAGGGGCTGACCATGTCTCACCCCATCCATGACGTCTGTCATCTGAGTGGCTGGGCGGTAGACCAAGATTCCTTGTGAGCTGTCATACCATGGAGTTATTATTTTAGATGACATGTTCTGATTGTACGATGCATTTTTACTTCACAGTATCATTTCCATTATCTAGAAACTTTTTATTTGAAAGTAGTATGTTAACTTAACCCACAGGTTGTGTGTATAGCGCAGGACAGGACATAACTTTTGCATTGTACTCTAACATAGGTACCTAATTTTTTTTTTTTCCTTCTTTTTAAGACATTAAACCTTGTAATGTATTTGTTTTAAAAGAAAATAGATTGAGATAAATCTGTTTGATTAGTTTTCAAAATCAGGGAATATGTTATTTGTACATTCAATCAACTTGAATGAACAGCCCTTAAAAAGATTTCAATTAGAAAAGTTAATGCAATTTTAATATAACCAAAAAGTTCATAGACATGATTTTTTGTTGATAAATATATAACAAAGTTTATGCCGATGCAGTCAAGATGGAAAAAAAAAAAAAAACTACAGACTTCGCAATAAAAAATCTTCTTGCTCACATAGAGAAGTTCTTCAGCCACTCCAAACAGCACCTAAATATATGTTTCCCATTTGCACAATGTTAGGGAGGCCACACACCAACAGCTGTAATAAGATGCGCTTGTTTGTCACTAACGGCTGCACACTGGAGAAAAACGTGCCTGCGCATCATTACACTATTTTGTCATTATCAGCTGTTGACATGACTTACTCAAGTCAAAACGATATTGTGTAGCAGGAGAAAAAGGAAATGGGTTAATGATTTTAATTTGTCATACACCCAGTATGGTGCTTACATCCTAGTACAGGATTTATTAAAAGATCCTGTAACATTTCAGACCTACTACAGAATGTACCCGAAAACTTCTTCAGAGGGTTTCTCCATTTTTAAGAAAGCAAGACACAAATTACAGGAGAGCTGTAAGTCCAATGAAAAGCTATGTATAACACTAAGGTAAGTTTAAGGCTTACAATAACTTGTCAATGGATATTTTAATGCTAGCTTTATTAAGTTTATTTATAAAGTTATAAAGTTTTATATGCTGACAACTTCTGTAAATAATCCTTGTGAAATGTCTTAGGTTTTCTATGTAATTTCTACCACTGCATTTTAGTCATGTATATGAGTGAGTCAACACATTTCTTCTTGCTGTTCTACTACATGCATTGCAAACTATAATGGTGTAAAGGCTCACGCCTATCGTACACAGAATTTGAAGCATAAGCTTGGGTACTGGTATTATAACTATTTTGAGCATTGTTGTTCAATTTCTGCTGTACAAACAATTTGAATGCACTTTTAGCAGCACATGATAATTTACTCATGTGTGGTAGCAGGCTTTTAAAAATCAACAAATTTGGGTTATCACACTCTGCTTCAGATGTGTGTTTTGTTTTCATCTGTAGATATGTTCTCTTTGGAAATTTTGCTTTATGTGCATCATATACTTGTTGGAGGTAGCAGTCGTATTGTTTCTGGTGTAATCTCCTCCTCATTGCATTTTTCTATCAAAGGCAGAGATGGAGGTTGTTCTGTGTAGCTAACTGTTCTTACATACATAACATTGCAATCTGTAGATCCTATTATGACACTAGAAACAAAGCCCAAACTCTAGGATGTGGATCATGTCAACAATTACATTCATTCATACTTATTAATACATTTATTTACAAATAACAACTCTGACAATGAATTTTCATAGGTGTCAGTTTTGCATAATTTTCAAATACATGTCTGTTTCTAAAAGCCCACCCATAAACTTGCATTCTTAGAATATTCATGTTTATTATAATATTTACAATGTTACATTATTACCAGTGTTTTTTGATTGAATGAAATTAGATAACCCTGAATTTGCAGCTGCAGCTCTACAAGCAGTAAGGATTGTGTGTTCTAACATGGAAGTTAATGACTATTTTCACAGTACAGTAGATTCTGACTGACCAAAGACACAATCTATGCAAAGAAAATTTGGAACTCATGACCATGGTATCATTTGAATTGTGACTCAGTGATCCACTGTAACATGTGAAGAATGCATTCTATAGTGACTGATAGATGTGCAACTAATATGCAAGTAAAACTGCATCATAATTCTTGATAGTTTGTATACTTCTGTAAAAATAATGTGCTTGCTTTCATGATTTGATACATGAAGTGTTTGGATTTAAAATTAACTTATTAAGTTATTTTCACTTATAACCAAACTTTTAAAATGATGCATTGCAAAAGTGTCTCTAAAATAAACTTTATTGGACTAAAACCAACTGAAAAATGACACCAAAAACCATGAAAAATAATAGCAAATTTTCCTGCCCTAATAAAGACAGTTCAATAAGTGTGTTGCAAAGATTGTAACCCTGCAACAGAAGAGCAAATTCCAAGGTCGTTAGATTGAGAAATCACTTGTGTACTTACTTTGTGAAACCAAATGTAGATATTACTTGGCAAAATCAGGGCGCTATTGGACATATCTAAATTTGCTGCACTATAATCAATAATACTAATTTTGCAAGAAATTTTTATATTTGATGTGCATGTTCCTTTGTTACATTAGTTAATAAATCTGTTACTTAGTGTAAGCTATGTGCTTACCATTTAAATCTAATTCTTTGGATACTTTCAGCCACACTAGATCTAACTCGTTCTTATTTGAATGCACTAGTAGTGAATAATAATATATTGTTGGATAAATGTAAAAAGAAGCTAGTAACAGTGAAGAATAACACAAATATTAATATAAAAATAATAGTTGCAACAAATCTTCACTTATCTTTTGGAATCCTTGCTTGGACTAGTTTCGCAATGATTTCATTGCATTATCAACATATCCTTTTGGTCTCTTTTTTGATGTTTATTTATACTGTTATGGTTACTGCTACTAGGTGGATTGTGTACTAATGCATTGCTAACTACTGGAATCAAAACAAATTTGGTAAGAGTGTCAATTGGAGGTATATCAAAATTCATTGCATGATTTCTATACTTTAATATAAATATTTTCTCCTAAACCATTAACTCTATGGGCCCATTTAAGTGTTTTAATAATTTAACATCTGGATTTATTTCATGATTAAATTTCCAAAAATGTTCTGCTACAACTGATTTATCAATTTGTTTGTATTTAATATTTCTAAAGTGTTCTTTTACTCTGGTTTCCAAATGACGTTTAGTCTTACCAATATAAACAAGGTCACAATTTAAACAGTTTAATTGATAAATGCCAGATTTTTTATTTTTTGAAATTTCATCCTTTTTAGAAAAGCCTAACAAATTTTTATACTGTATTTATTTTGAGGAACCAATATTATCAATTTATTCTTTTTTTATTATTTTTAAATCCAGGAAAGGGAGATAGATTAAAAAAAGACAATAAATTGAATTTTGGAATATACAGAAAGCAAACCCACACTGATAATTATATAAAAAATAATGGCTTTAACCCTTTTTCACATAAATTTGCTGTTTTTAATACTTTAATTTATAGGTTAATTAATTTACCCCTTAATAAAGATGAATTCTATAAAGAATATAAACACATTATTAACACTGCTTTAATTAATGGTTTTAATACTGATTTTATAAATAAAAAAATTGAGAAGTTTAAATATCAAAAAGCTATTAAAGATATTTCTACGCTTAAGAAAATAAAAGATAATTACATTTTTAAAAAATTTACTTATCACCCTTGAGCAAATAAAAAAATTCACAAATATTTTCAAAGAGCATGGCATAATATTGGTTCCTCAAAATAAATACAGTATAAAAATTTGTTAGGCTTTTCTAAAAAGGATGAAATTTCAAAAAATAAAAAATCTGGCATTTATCAATTAAATTGTTTAAATTGTGACCTTGTTTATATTGGTAAGACTAAACGTCATTTGGAAACCAGAGTAAAAGAACACTTTAGGAATATTAAATACAAACAAATTGATAAATCAGCTGTAGCAGAACATTTTTGGAAATTTAATCATGAAATAAATCCAGATGTTAAATTATTAAAACACTTAAATGAGCCCATAGATTTAATGGTTTGGGAGAAAATATTTATATTAAAGTATAGAAATCATGCAATGAATTTTGATATACCTCCAATTGACACTCTTACCAAATTTGTTTTGATTCCAGTAGTTAGCAATGCATTAGTACACAATCCACCTAGTAGCAGTAACCATAACAGTGTAAATAAACAACATCAAAAAAGAGACCAAAAGGATATGTTGATAATGCAATGTAATCATTGCGAAACTAGTCCAAGCAAGGATTCCAAAAGATAAGTGAAGATTTGTTGCAACTATTATTTTTATATTAATATATTGTTGGATATTTCTCCATCGATTGCACTACCTTAATGTTGATCTGATCTTCACTCATGCTGTCAAAAATCTCTAAATGTATGTTATTTATTGACTCTCTTGCAGGCTAAATGTTCCGAGAATGCATACTCACATCTGTATTGGAGCATTCCTTCTTAAGACATGACGCATAGAAATGGAGCATGCAGTATCTTAATGTATGTGTCTGCAGCAGGATGCCGATGACATCATAAAAACCAGATTGATGTGTGGCGATTCTTGTTTTTCCATTGCTTTGCATTGTTCTATTGTGTTGCATCATGTTGCAGACATTATTGATCATTGCAGCTGCAACTTGATGTGACCGTTTTGTGGCCTCCCATTATCTCAAACAGCCTGCTGTCCTTTAACTCGAGGTGTTTTGTGACAGCTATTTTTTTTATATATATATATTTTTTTTTTTTTTTAAATTTGTGGTTATGCATAGTAATTAATGTACTTTTAGACTTATTATTTTTCCAAGCAGTGTAGTTTCACTGCCAGCAAAACACGCATGATCAGTAAACCAACAATTCTAAAGCCTTTGGAGAATGCATGTGTTCACTTAACTAAATCAAGTTAACATGAACAAAGTGTTATTAAACAAGATCTTTTGATGATAGACACACAGTTTATCGTCATTGTTAACGAAAGCATGCTGGTGACAAAGCAAAATCTGATGTAATCTATTCACATATCTTTCTCTAGCTGTTCCATTCACAAAATGTTCTTACAAAAGATTATTCTTTTTTACTTCATGTAATCGAGATAAACACTAGCAGAATTGTTTGCATTACTTGCTTCTTTATAAATAGAAGAGAACTAAGGGAATACATAAAGCAATAGTCACATCTTTTAAAGACTCATCACTATGTGAAACAATTGAGGTTTGGTTCGCTTTGCATGGTCCCCTTTAAGAAAAGTTGGGTACTTTAAAATTGAAACCAATGACAAGAAAAATTTCGTGTCAACTCTACAAGAAAAATGTATATAACATAAATTGCGTGTTTTAAAGAGATCTACATTTTTTGTGTGGTTAAATTTTTTATCTACTTCTTATGGTTTAACCATTATGCAAAATTTTGCAAAACTCATCCGGAATAAAGAAGTCTTCAGAGGCTATTCCTAGATGCTATTTGATGTACATATGTTTAATATACAGTATTTTAATCAAAATGCACATCTGCATGCATGAGCACACATATTCACATATATATTGGCCTTTTTCTAAAAATGTGGACTCAGGGGACCCAAAACATATTTCTAGCGAAATCTCAACATCAAATTTTTGGGGGGAGTATAATACTTTCTCTAGCTATTATGTACATATGGGCTAGAGAAAGTAAAGATATGTATGCGGACACATATTAACACTACTTTCTAAATTCAGAAACCCAGAACAAGTTAGAAAATAAAATCAACATAAGATATAGCTTGATTTAATTAAATATCAAGTATATATTTTTGTAACGCCAGAGATTGCATTTAACTTCAAAAGTTGTATACATGCTACCTACCAACCACAATTTTCTCCAAGTTTTGTATTGTTATATATTTATTATACAATTAAAATATTATGTAAACACTTATAAATTTATCATCATTGCAGATGACATAAATGCTGAAATGCTGCAAAGTGTTGCACTTGGCATGACTAGGGAGAGCTGACATCTCATAGTTCCAAATTAATTGGACCAGCTTTACACCAAACACACCGAAAGCATTACAGATTGAATCCATGGGTCAACATTGGGGTGCAACAGAGAATCTTCCCAAGCCTCCACATATCAACACTTAAAAGTTCTTGTTTCCACACATGATGCCATGTGGAAACTTTCTTGCTAAAAGCACATACTGTGTATGAGGATAATCCCAAAAACCAATTTTTTAAAAATATAAAGAAACATTTATTTACAATAAATTGTAGACAGTTTAAAAACTTGAACATTTTTCTATTTTTCCACATAATCACCATTTTGATCAATACACTTTTTGTATATGCTGTGGCAGTTTTTATATGCCCATGTCATACTAGCTAATGAAAAAGCATTGGACCTCATCTTTCACCTTGTCACTGAAGTGCCTTCCAGCCAACTGTTCTTTCAACTTGGGAAACAAGTGGTAGTCACTGGGTGACTATAGGCTGAATGGATGAAGTTCCATTCCAAACTGATGCAGAAGATCCATGGTATAGTGGGAGGTGTGGGAGTCAGCATTGTTGTGGAAAAGGCTTATGCCCCTTGCTCAACATTCCTCGTCTTTGGTTCTGCATTGAGTTTTTTTAATGTCTGGCAATGTCTGTCAGCATTTATTGCTGTACCAGGATCCATGAAGTCAAACACTATCTTCTTTCGATCTCAAAATACAGTTGCCATGACCTTACTTGCAGACTTTTTAATTTTTGTGGCTTGGGCGAATTAGAACGCCACCACTCACATGATTGTTATATGGTCTCAGGTGTGAAATGGAAAGCCTAGATTTCATCATCCGTGACTATTAGTTCAAAAGGTTGTACTTTTCATCTGCACAGCATTGAAGAAATTGGCAGGAAGTTTCAATGTCTGGCCTTTTGTGATTTTCTATCAGCATTCTTGTGTCCCATTTTGCTCACACCTTAAACACTTCAATCAAAGTCTGGAGGTGATGCTTTGAGAAATTTCAAGAATAACAATGCAGAGCTTATTGAGAGTAATCCACTGATCTTGAAGCATGATTTGTTCAACCTTTGTGATTGTCGCTTTGTGAATTGACAGTCTCCCACTCCTTTCTTCATCATGAACCTCAGAATGACCATCTGCAAGCTCTCTACACCACCTGCAAACATTTTTGACATCCATACACTTCCATCAACTGTCAATGAATTTTGATTTTTTTTTTTGCCTTTTGCACCAAAACTGCACAAACTTTGCATATGGTGGTAGTGACTAATACACCTGGTTGCCAAACCAAGACTGAACACTCCAACAGATGTGCATTGGTTTCTGTAAAGAGTGGAGGGAGGAAGGAAAAAATCAGTATGGCCAACAGCCACGCAAACAGTTTCCCTGTGATACCAGTACTTTGGAGACTCGTACTCAGTGAAGCAATGCTGATAAAAGCTGCTATTGGTGGTTAAATCTTTGTGTAGCTTTGACTATACTTTGACCATCTTGTTTGGAAAGTGTATGTGGAAGACTGGCATAAATTATATGCGAGAGGGTTGACAATGGTCCCACGTCATGGCCAACATACATCTCAATTGTGCAAAACGACCTCAGAATATGGTTTAGAGGGGAATTTTTGAAAATGAGGATAAATTCAGAGTTTTCAAGGTGCAATTTTAAATTCCAAACAAATTCCCAGTTTTCCAGGGTGTAACACACATGCATCCAGAAGTGCATGCACTCACACACATGCATACACACAAATGGTGTTAGCGGTATGAATGCGTAGATTTCAGAGGCAACTTCCAGATGTTAAGCTGAAACATAAGTTCCTGTACCATTTTCCTCTATAGTATATGGTTGTGTAAAGTGTATCATGATGAGGTTGCTACCAATTATGATCTATGGACACATGGGTTTGAAGCACCCTAGAGATTGGGTAGAATGCAGAAGCTCTGATAAGGTTAGGGCAAAATTGGCTAAGAAGGTGTGATGCGTAGATTCTTGCCAAGATTCCAATGGAGTACATTTCGAGCATCTACTGTAAATGAACATATATTGTTGATGCTGCAGTTAGTGACCATTAATAAATTTCCAGTTCAGTAAATTCTAGGTTTGATTTAATTGTTGCATGATACAATAAGTTAGGTTTCTCCATAATTCACATTTAAATTTGCTCTATCCTTGATCATCAAATAAATTTATGCATAGCCTCTTATGTATCTTTTAACTCAGATCTCATGAATACAATTGGATAGCTTTAAAAAAAAAACAAAAAAACAACAAACAAACAAAACAACCTCCACCCCAACCCTCATTAGTGGCAGTTAGCTGATAATAAAACATTTGGCTAAGTTCTACTTTGTTGCCAGACTGCGCAGATAATGTATTCAATAATGATGAATTACCCTTGTTACCTTTCAAAATAGATGAAGTTGTTATTGAACTTTATTATTCGTCATACTTGGATCTCCCAGCCCTCATATCCCTAACAGTTAATATACACAGGGTGTTAATGAACTAGACCAAAATATTTTCAGAGCAAGTGGAGATGTCTTAAACAAGCAATATGGGATGGGAGACTTATAACCTGCTGGTTCAAATGTGGTAGTTACTGCTATACATTTTGAAAGTGCCAGTATGCCACCGGCTAATGATGCTACCATTAAGTGCACAACACACGAAAATAAGGAGACGTGTCAGAGTGATCCCTCTGGTGCAATGGTTATGATATTGACTTTCAAGTTCAAGGTAATGGAGTTCGAGTGTCATTCACTTTTTTGCTTTTCTATATTTTGTCTAAGATTTTATTTCCACATAGTACAATGTATCTGTATAACTAATTACAATTCTTTCTCACTAAGGTTGAATCCTCCATAATATAATGCATATAATTCACACATGCTGTACTTCATAATAGGAGGTGATTTAAATGGTGAACAAAGGTAAATAAAATGACAAATACTAAATGAAAGTCTTAACGTCTGTTTTATAGGAACTGCTCAAAATGGTGACCTGTATTGTCAATGCGAAGTTGACAGTGGCGAAGGTATGATTGTCGTACTCTTATCAAAGATTTCTTGTGTTTATTAAATATCCTCACATGCTGCTATTATTCGGCAGTTAGGTCCTCTTCTGAGGCTTCATATTACATACCATAGACTTGAGTTGACCCCAGAAAAAGAAATCAATCATGAGAGCCTGCTGGCCAAGCTACATTTGGACTCCTTTTCTGATCCATTTGGCAGCATAAAAATGGTTCAAATACTCTCCCATAGCCAGTAAGAAATGGGGCAGAGCTATGTCATGTTGTAGCCACATTCGACGATGAATATGAATGGGCATTTCTTCTAAAAACACAGGTGCAAGATCCTTAACACATGAAGATAAACATATTCATTTAACAGAGGGGGAAGCAGATATGGGCCAATGACGTGATCTGAAATAATTCCAACCCATATGTTCACTGAAAACATCTCTGGTGACTCTTCTCAGCAACAGCATATGAAAATGGAAATAGTTTTATTTATGGATGTTTTTTAATTACTGTGGTTCTCAGCGTACCATTCTATATTGGGCATGAAAGGCCACTTAATTTGGCTCAGATACCTCTTTATGAGGCTTGAGACTCTTTTACCTGCTGCAAATCTACAACATGGAACAAACGGCTTTACTTCCCTTGCCAAGGGTAACCACTACACCACAGCACATGGATTAACATAGTTCCACACATGGTTGCTTCTTGAATTGATAACTAGACCACCCCTGGTGAACAGAGCCTCATCAGTAAACAATTATCAGGTTGCTGGAGTAAGATCCAGCCCTATGCTTGCACCTTCTGACAGAAAGTTCATGTATGGGTTGCCATACGCTCATGTGCAGTAGTGCATGCGAAGGTAGATTGCTCTTCTGCAATGCTATGCAGTACATTAATCTCAAATTGCACTGGGTGGCAAGTTCATGTAATACTTATATTGCCCTTGTTGACTTGGACTGCAATGTGTGATGTGGTTGGCACCTCTTTACAGTACTAAGGCAGCTAACCCATTACTTCTTGATTCACTGTAAATAAGATGCATATCTGCAAATTCAGAAAAGCTGTACACATGCTCCATGTTGTCCCATAAACAATCCTGGGCATATTAACTACAGCATTCCGAATCACGGAAATCATAATAGTGCTACTGCACTGGCCAGTCAGAATCGTGTCATGGGAACTAAACCAATGACCTTTGAGACGTCACTTTTTGGCATCACAGATGCCACTAAAGTAGTTAAGCTAATGCCTCCAAAGTAAACTGCATAATGCATGAAGGCAGTTAATTGATGTTCAGTGTTGCACTGTCAAGTGATTAGTTCGAGATTTGAGATTTTTTTTGTGGCATTAAATCTTGAGAACAATGATGGTGAGCTGCTGAAAATTGATATTTCTATAGTTGAGCAACAGACTTAGAAACATTCTAAGGCAAGTTTTCACCTGGCTTTGCTGTAACAGACTTATCAGCATCTGAAAGCAATATGTTTAACACCATATAACTGCATTATGTTTAGCCGTGGACCATACATTACCTATCTCAAATTACTTATTTCGGTCACATTTACATTCCTTCGTTATTTCAGTGTAATTCATTAATACCCTCTGTATATATATATATATATATATATACACACACACACACACATACATACATACATATATCTGGGCCTTATAGTGTATTTACAGGTAATGCAATTGTGCATTAAAATTGTTTCAATCACATAATTAAATACTATGCTCTAACTTCTCAAAAGAAAATACAAATCAAGATCATATATTTTAATTTGAACCAATTTCTAAATATTTTTAATGAGTTATGATACAGATGGAAGAAGCATTTTTATGCTGCACATTGCCTGAAAATATGCTATGTGAATCTATAATGGGGAAAAAAAGATGGGTGAATATTACACATTCAATTCCCTCTCCCCCTAATGGTAGGATAACTTCCCATTTAACTACATGTACAATACAACAAAAGGTAAATGTTAACATTTGCAGCAAGTAAGGGACAAAAGCTTGGAGATTTGCTAAATATGTATGAGGAATTAAGATATTTTAAAGTGTATAAATGCATCAGTAAGTTTGAACTCCACATTCATAAAACATGTTCAAGATGATACTCACCTACATAACCATTAGGATCTCTTCCATCCAAAGAATATCTGTCATTCAAGTAAATTGCATCTGCAAGAGCTTTTTCAGGGCTTTCAGTCCATTCAAGGATCTTTTTAGCCCAATACATTCGCAGAAATCCATGCATTTTACCTTCTTTCAAGAGCTGAATTTGTGCTGCATTCCAAAGGTCATCGTGTGTCTGTGAATTTTCCAATTGTTCTCTTGTGTACAAGTATTGTCTCTTATCCTTTCTGGAAAGAAAATTAAAACAGAGGACACGTTAAAAAAGTATTAAAATTGCAAAGAAATTGATATCTTGCACTCATATCTTGATTTTTTTTTAAAAGCTCGTATGAAATTGGTGAAGTGATGCTCAAATCAGCCTGGGGTCATGGAGCTTCAAATTAAGGTTAAGAAAAACAGTGGAAAAATTCTTATCCAGTTTGAACAAGAAATTTGTAACATACAGTAGTAGCTGCAACCAGTGACCATTGAAAGGAAACTACATGGCAGTAGCTGTTGTGAAATCATTGAAGAAAAACAATTTGAAAACAAATTGGTATCAGGTGTGGAATTTAATGCCAAGATGGAAGAGTTGATGCAAACCCTATTAGCCAAAATTAAGAAGTTAAGATACAAAAATGGAAATGGGAATGGAGAAGATGACAAATGAAATGACAACTATGAACTGCAATACAATGGACAAGACTTCCAGAATGGGGAGGATTAAAGAGAAAAAGAAATCAGAAATGGAGAAAATGGAGGAGAATATGCAATCTGCAATTGAGAAAATTGAGAAAATGAAGATTGGGATAGCAAACAAAATTGGTGAACAACTGGCTAGCGTGGAGAAGGATATACAAGAACTTGGGGTGAAATTGGAAAATCTTGGAGAAAAGATGGAAGAGCTTGGTAGAACGATGAAAGACCATGACCAATGCCTTAATGCCCTGGAAAGAAGAGCCAATGGTGGTGCCCAGAAACTGAATGTTATGATGCAAAAGATGCTTAACAGACTTGAAGGTCGAGACACAGGATACGAAACATCATCACACGTGTCAAGCCATCCAAGTTTGAAGGAACGTCCACCATCAAAGTCTTTCACCAACATTTTGCTGCTGTCACTACCCATCACAGATGCTTAGCAGAAGTGCACAACTGATACCAAGCCTCCAGGGATGGGTGGCATAACTATACAATGTAATTCAGATGTCAGGGATCTCTAGAGAGGTCTGGGAGGCCCTTAAGAATGGTTTTGGAACCATCGCCTGGCTATAGTCTACTGCAGTCATCTTAAATTGAGGCAGCAACAGTCAGGGCAAACGATTCAGGAGCTCGCCCTGGTTATTGAACATCTGGTGAACCTATCAGCTAGTTACACCCCAGGAAGCTTACTCCTTTGTCGAATGGTGCATGATGCTCAAGATATGACAGTTACCGATGCTCGGTGACACAAAACAATCCACAAGGCATTAAAGGCAGCGCTAAGAATAGAGATGGGCAAGATAATAGCTGCACCAACCATAATGATGAGTATTTACTATGATGAGGGGGAGACAACCTTCACGTGGTGTGTGCTGGAGATGTGGCCAACCAGCCGTTGGGGCACCAGCAGGTTGGGCTCTCGAAGAAGCTGTGTGACAATATGGATGGGCTTCGCACCTAAGGCTACACACAGTTGCAGTGGGGAGGGTGCACTCAACCTACAAGCCTGGGATCTCCAGAGAGCACACAAATTGGAAGCCATGCTGTAACTGTGGGACAGGAACCATGGGACTGGTAAAAGATTCCTGCTGCTGAGACAGGAGTTGGTCTCACAAACTAATAATCTCAATAAGCCTAGAAGAGGGTGATAACGTAAACAAATGTAGAACAAAAGACGTGGCAACAGTAGATGGTGATGGGCAGAGTGAAAAGGCAGTGAGAGGCTCAGAAACACCCAGGTACGCCAAACCCATAGTTCAGTAGTAGGCCTCTGGGAGGTTAAGAAGAAGCGTGGACAACAGGAACACTGCCAGATACTAGTAGACACAGGTACAGCAGTGATTGTAATCAGACCTAATATGATAAAGGACTTGCTGACATGAACCCAGTTGGTCCTACCAACTGTGATGCGTTGAGCAACATTTTGCCTGTGGAGAGGAAGGACATGCTGGAGTTGATATTGGGATGGAGCTCTGTATGTGGGTATTCCTCGCAAAGGTGGCCAAGAATTTGATATTAGGACTGGATGCCCTCAAGAGTCACAAAGTGATGATCAATGTCGAAGATCTTGCAACTTGGCCAATATGAGTGTTGTTCTGAAGCCCCCACGAACATCCATGGATCTGCAGGGTGTGTCTATCTTCAGAGAAGGGAACAACAATTATGGCAGCATTGACAGTACACCATAACATCAGCACCTGAGATGCCTGATCTATCCGATGTGTTCCTCTGGCAAAATAGGCTCCTGTATAGCACATGAGATCTAGAGGAATCATTGAAGCGCCCCACATCCCTTGGTGCTCACCTGTATCTTGGTGAAGAAGAATAGTGATCTCTACTTCTAAGTGGATTTATCACAGATTGACGACGCCCTGGGCACACTTGCTAGTACCCAGTGGTTCTCGACTTTGGACTTGAAATCGAGATACTGTCAAGTGCTTTGGCAATTCACAGTTATGGCCTTTGGATTCTGCAACATGCCAGTGACCTTCCAGCACTTCATGGAATCAGTGATGAGAAGACTGGCTTCCAATGCTTGCCTGTTCTTTCTGGATGACTTCATTGTCAAAATCAAAAACTTCAAAGACCATTCCGGGAACCTGACCCGGACACTGTAAAGGCGGCAAGCAGCTAACCTGAAGTTTAATGCCAAGAACTGCTAACTCTTCTGCAAGGAGGTGACTACTTGAGCCATACAGTCAAGCCCTGGAGAAGTCTCAGGCAGTGAGAGATTGGGCTCACCCAAAAGATAAACGAGAGCTGTGAAGTTTCTTGAGCATTTGCAGCTTCTACTGCCAGTTTGTCAGAGTTTTCTCAAACGTCATGAAACTCCTCACTCATCTGATGAAAGAGCGCTGACCTGCATGTGATCAGAAGAGGCTGAAAGTGCATTCCAAGCACTTAAATCAGTACTCTACAGTGTGCTTATTTTAGAATTTCCACTATTTGGTAGTGCCATGTGCATGTAATAGCCTACTGCAGCAAGACTCTCTCTCTCCAAGGCAGAAAAGAACTACTGTGTTATCTGGTTGAGAGCTCCTGGCAGTAGTGAAGGTAATGGTGCACTTCCACAAGTGTCTGTACAGTCAGCCATTCCACCTAAGAACTCTGCCCTCACCTGGCTATTGAGCTTCAAGAATCTTGGGGTTAGAGGCTACAAGAGTACAACTTTACATCACAACATTGCAGAGGAAGGAACTACTTGCAGATGTAATGTCATGATTAGGGACACTCAAATTTCTTGAATAAAATGTTGCTAAATTCTTGAGTAATAAGAGAGAAAATTCTTGAGTGAGAAGGTAAAATTCTTGAGTTAGAAAGGAAAATTCTTGGATACGGTAATTCTTGGATATTAACTTACTCACCTACAAAAATAGAAATAAATGCATAATTAATAAATGCATAATTAATTTATACAATCTAAAATATAAAAACGCTAATAGCAAGCATAATTTATACACTCTCTTATGGTTTACTTTCATAGTTATAAGCTGATAGCATCTCCAAGTTTGTGATTGTGAGATTTGTTCTGAGGTCCGTCAACACACACGAAAAGTTGGAAAAAAACCTTTCACAGTTCACGTTTGAGACAGGAACCCACAGCGCCCTTAAGGCACCATCAACAAAAAGTTGATGATCATCACGCATTGCATGAAGAGCATCTTCTACTGATATATTTACATTGCTCTTCAGAATATCCTGAAGATCCCTGTAAGCATGCAGTCCTTCATCGATGGGAATACCCTTCACTGATGGTACTTTGTGGAAAAGGGTTTTCAGCTCGTCTCCTGCAGCAGGCTGTGACAGCACATTCTGCCTGTAGAAGAGTGCAGCCACAGGCTCCAAAAATGCACGGGCAGGGTCCCCCAACATAAGATTGTCCAGCTTGGTGTGCATATGGCCTGCTGCAATTTTTATGTCCTGCATCAAACTTCCCCTGAGATTTCCTTTCAGGGCATCAAGCTCCTCCTGAACTTTGTCACTGAAAGTTCCTGCAGCAACTATTTGTAAGCGCTTCTTCAAATTCTGAAGTTTGGGATACACTTCTGCAGCCATCGGTTTGGAATTTGTTTCCAGGCTGAGCAACAATTGCTTCATCACTGAAGCTAAAGATTTCACAAACAGAGCTTGCACATAAAGCATCTGTAGCTCAGAATCAGTAATATTCTGCAGGTGTGAAGATGCTGCAGTAAATGACTCTCTGCCACCAATGGAGCGAACAAAATCAAAAAGAACGGTCCAGTTATCTGCCATCCACTCAACTGCTTCCACCCAGGAATTCCATCTTGTGGCCACTGGAATTGGAAACATTCCTGCTGCAGATCCTTTCTCCTGCATGAATTGCCGAAATGCATGTCTTTTTTTCCGGGCATGCAGAAAAGTCTGCTTGACTGAAATGACTAGTTTATTTAGCGATGACAAGTAGTCCTTCATCACCACACCAATCAGATTTATTTTCTGTGCCCAGCACTGAATATGTAGGGACTCATCTGGCAGGAGAAGTGATAACCCAGCATAACAGGAGGTCATATAACTGGCTGAGTCACTTACTAATGCCACTACTTGGTCAAAGTTTACCCCTGTGTTCCGTAGTGCCTCGGTAATTGTTCGAGCACAGGACCGTCCATTCACTACCTCCAGTGAAGTGACAGCAGCCACATATTGCTCCTGCGATCTGGAGGGCTACACTGTAGACAGCAGAACAACGAAAATTGCCCTGCCCATCTTGTCT
This sequence comes from Hymenopus coronatus, assembly GCA_030762935.1. Lineage (NCBI taxonomy): Eukaryota > Metazoa > Arthropoda > Insecta > Mantodea > Hymenopodidae > Hymenopus > Hymenopus coronatus. Next base: position 90,394,424 of record CM060887.1, on the reverse strand, counting down.
GTTGTTTCGTCAGCCATAACAGCAACCTTCTTGTTCTGTAGGGCTGCAACAACTTTTTCCTTCCTGGAGTTTGCCAAGAGAGGTAAATATTCTCTACGGAGAACATTGCTTCCTGGAAGGTCTCCACCGCCAATAACGTTCTTCTTCACCCATTCCTTGAAGGCTGGGTGATCTGCCTTCTCCAATGGAATATTGGTTGAAATCATCATTTCAACCGTGGAAGTGACAAAATCCAGTTTGGCAGCCTGGTAAAAGTAGAAAAGAAAACATATAAGCATAGACCAGAACTTTTGCAAAATGTCTTTTTAAATGTGTTAAATCTTGAAAGCGAATCTCTAAGATTGATTCTTTGAGATTAAAATGCTGTAGTTTATGTTCCTTTTTATAACATGTCTTTTGTTGCCTTATTTTTCATTTTTATAGCCCCCTTTAACTTCTTTGGTGATATCGGAGGCTTTAACTTTCAACGGCAACAGGCCTAACAGAACTAAAAATTATGTCCTACCCGCGTATTTTGTATGCTACACTTCATATCTGTGAGAGCGTGCTCGCATGTCCCTCAACGTGCGTCATACAACCGGCTAAATCACCGCGAACCTAAAGCAGCGTTGTGTTATACACCCGATGTCAAGTTATAAACCAAAATAAATTTGAAATATGATATAAAATCATGTAAAACATATAACTGAGCAAAATAAGTATATGCGATTAAGCGAAGAGTGCAACTACACACGATATTTTACTATTAGCCAAATAATGTTCTGATTTCTAAAAACATGTGCTTTAAAAGGAAGTAATCTGGCATTTAATTTTAAATAGGTAATACACCTTTACCTCTTTACACACAAGTTTCAAACTCTAAGTAACAAAATAAAAATTGTCACAGAATTGAAGTAGATAAATGCAGAAAATGTGGAAATTACATACCTTTGCTCCTTTTGAACATTCAGCCGCCTCGAACATTGTTCTTTGTCGCTTACGCGTTTTCGTTGCATCCACGTGTTTCTGGCTAGCAATATGTTTTTTTACAGCATCCGAAGTTTCATATGGAATTCTTTTATTGCAAAAGCTGCAAAGCATTATTTCTCCCGACCTCTTCATTCCGTCCTGCGAGAATTGCTTTACCCGATCATCTAAGCTCACTTTCGGTGGCATGCTGTACGATATTTCAGAACTACGCTACTGCTAGTTAAAACGAACTGAACGCATGGGTGAACAGGAACTAGTGGGATACGCGTAGAAGAAGTTACTTAGGGTAGTAACAGAATGCGTGCGCAGCGCATACCGGATATGAGCGCTCCTATCTCGCTGGTTCAACGGCTTCGCTGGTCCGTCGATACTGCAGACTGCTGTTGTTATCGATCGAACGCTGACAAGATAGCCAATACCGTGCTAACAGACTCCCACGGCACTTAACAAAGCTTAAGCTGGAAGCAAATAACGTTAACCGAAATTTGATAACAAGAATGTGTGATCTTTTTGCTATATGCGATAAATTTCGCGAGTGAACCTAAAAATTCGTATATAGAGCGGGAATTTCAAAATTTCGCGAGTAGATGGTGTGTCAAAAAGTATTTAAATTAATCAAATATGTCTTCGTATACATTTATTCCCTAATTTTAAGCATTTTAAAAATTTTCGCGAGTTTCGCGAGTCGCGAAATTTGAGTGTCCCTAGTCATGATGACCTTGTTGCCCAGGTTGAGGAGAAAGTGTGCCCCAGCTGTATCATTTCGGCAGTGGATAGGATAACACAGGCCTAGGGAGGGAGCAGCTGGCAGACTTTGGACCATCCTGAGAGAAGTAGGGGCAGGAACTAGACTGGACTGGGAAGACTTCATTACCAGGAGTAGGTGTGCAAGTCCTACTGGGCCCACTATAACTCTTTGAAGACCAAGGAGGAGTACTGTTCAGAGTATGGGAGACCCAGAGAGAGAAGCTAATCCTCCCTCAGAGTAAGTAGTAGGCAGTACACCTAGATCCTCTAGCAAATTATGCTAGTGCTAGTCAGAGAGACCAGTCCTGAGCCTTGAAGCCATGATTGCTGTACAATTAGCAGCTTGCTTCAGAAGTCATAGCTGATTGTTGCTGTGCATTACACCTATGTGAGTGGACATGTGTGCTGTTGATGAGTACTTTAACATCAAAGATCTGATTGTTGCATCTGTGAGTTTGTAGCATGTGCAACTACTTCTGGAAGTTTCTTGCCACGTCGACAGGTACAAAAAGAAGAGAATAATTCCTGGCAGGAATCAGTTTCAACTGTGAATTCATGTAGCAGTTGAGTCAGTTTTGACAGGAAATGTGGAGATGCAGTAGTAGAGGCTGCCGTTGTGAGTCAAAAAGAAACTAAATGGTAGAATTGTTGCCAAGTATTGAAGAAATATGTTTATTTGAAAACAAATTTTTATTTGTAATCAATGGAAGAAACACAGAGTTGTTTGAATAATGAAGAGCAGTTTTGTTTACAGTATGCATTAATATTCAAAATCTTAACTTAGAGTAAACTAACCTGTGGTCATTAAGAGTTTTTTTAGCCCAATCATTTGTTCCTTCTATACTATCATATTTCTTATTGTAGAAACAAAAGTTATCTGCAAGCTCCCTTCTTACTATGGCTTCTTCACAAAATGCATCCACAGCCTCAGAGAAGCGCGACTTGTACTCCGTAACAACCAGAATACAACGCTGCACTGATATCTGACCTGTACAGAAAAATCAGTTGTAAAAGCATATTTACATTGTAATAAATTATTCATCACAGCATACTGTATAATTAACTATTTAATAAAAAAGGAATGTATGCAAATTTCTGAAAAAGAAAATGTTAAACATTTACATTCTCAATAATCAACAAAATATCAATATAGAAAATGGCTACCAGAAGGTAATGCAGTCATATGATAACTACAATTCTTCATTAATCTGCCCCAAACTACATAATTCAAAATAAAACCCTTGAAATTTACACTCTCAAATAGTCAAGTCGCAGCTATTCTCAAATACTTTAATACTATACAATACTTACCTAAAATGGAATGTTTAAATTAAGGAAAACATCAATGTTAGGCATTGGGCTTGACAACATGATCCCTGCAGATCTGTCTTTGGGATTATTATCTTCTATTGAAAGTCCAGATGCACTTATCAAAGTAATTACAAATATTAAAATATTTTGGTCTGTGCAGCTCAAGCCTTCAACGGCTCCTCCTCTTCCCGCTTTAACTGGCCTCCATTTGGAGATGGTAGGAAAGGTGGAGAGTTTGCCACCACCGCTATTTCATTGTTATAATATGGTGGCATGGCTGAATATAGGATGAGAACAATGCAATACAATCTCTCTAGCCTGCCCTCTAAGGTATTTACCAGAGGTGAAGGTCCTGACATGACTGTTAATATACTCTTACAATTAACAGTATGCTTGTGATCACTCCCACTATTGTCCAAAACCTTGCAATGATGTCACATGAACATGCAGTAAAAGAGAGAATGATGTAATTGAGATAGCTGCACCCTCAATGTTCTGCACAGCTTTTTCATTATCCTGACAGGGTATAGTACAGTGATGAATTTAAAGAGGAACAGGTCTCTATGCTACTACAATATTTTGAGAACTGCCAACAGCACATTATACAGTGATCACGTGACATCACACTCTGCATTTGGTCTAGGAATTCCAAATTGGATGGATGATCAACAATTACTTTTATTGAGTTTAATTGGTTGTTAAAATGAAAATGGTACTCAAATTAGAGACAACACTTTAGGTAAAGCAACATAGAATATGCATTAACTACCAAGTTTTCAGATTAAAAAATTTAAGGCATGTTTTTGTATAAGTGATATAAAATTTGACAAAATTCACAAATAACTGAAAATGGCATTAAAGAAAGGGGGGGGGTGATGTCTTATGTAAATTCACTTACTTTATTAGGTACGTTTTACAGCAGAGTGCATGAAATTTACTCTCAATCGTTTTGAATTTGTATATGCAGGTGGTCTAATTACAGAACACACACCTGAATATCTAATTAAACTAAAAGATGTTAAACTTAACACCCTAAGCTTCGTTATATTAGTTATTTACCTAGAACAGTTTCACAAGATGCTTCCCATATCTTCAGCTAGAGTTTGACTGACTGGCCTGAGAAACTGGAGTTGGAAGTCACTCTGGTGGTGGTTTCATGAAGCTATAGTTTTAATTTTCTTCCATATTTACTTACAAGTTCATTAATTGCTTCTCATACTTCATGTAGATCTTCTCCCACATTTTCGGCTGAATATGATGCCATGTACATATTCAAAAATGGTTTTTCAAAAATGATAGGCAAGAACAGAACTTGTCTATTTCCTTATTACCAAATTTCTAAAACGTTCTTTAAACCCAGTGTCTATTTTTTCCTTTATCATTCCTATATAAATCTTGTTGCATTATTTATAGCTAATGCAGGAGATACCTGATTTTCTTTTACCTGCTTTTTGCCTATTTTATTGGAGTCAAGCACACTTTTTAGGCTGAATTATTTTTTGTGGAGACAAACTAAAAACTTTTTGAAATTTCTTTGTGGCCCTGGAATGATATGCAAACTTTTGTTTGTTTATTTATGAAAGTGTGACTATTTGCTGCTGCAATTTCTTGATCCTGAACTTATCTTTTTATCCACCAACTTTTTACTTTCTCTATAGGCACTATGTACATAGTGTATTGAGAATGTATTGCACTCTACCAAAAAATTCGATACCGAGATTTCACCGGAAATATATGTTTTAGGGTCCCCTTTATCTAAAAAAAGCATTTTCCGAAAAAGGTCCATGTATGTGTGTGTGTGTGTGTATGTGTCCGTGTGTCTGTGAACACGATAACTCAAAAACGAAAAGTAGGTAAAATACCAAACTTGGTATTTAAGTATAGTATCTTCCACGGATGCGACACGAAGAATTTGAGAAAAATCCCCCCACCCCCAACTACCCTTTACATGGAACTTTTTTCGAAAATTTTGATTTTCTCAAAAATGGCTCTAACGATTTTGATTAAAATTTCGTATATTAAAGATATTTACCCGACAAATAAAATGTATATCTTGAATTTTCTGGGAATAGCCTCTGAAGAGTAGTTTATTCTGGATGAATTTTACTGAATTTTGAATAACTGCTAAACCATAAGAGATGGACAAAAACTTACTACACAAAAAATGTAGAGCACATTAAAACACACAATTTATGTTATATGCATTTTTTTCGTGGAGTTCGTCGTTTTTTAGACATTCCTTATTTTTGGTTTCTGCTATGAAAAACGTATACTTTTCTCATACAGGAACTTGTCAATTCCCATCCATATAAACAAAGGAACTTCATTGACATAGCAACCAGCTTTTGACTATCACTTTAACCTATGGTAGTCCCTTATTTCGCTTCTACTTACAAGGAAGCAAGTAATAAGACTATTTCTACTAATTTTTTCTGATTAGCATAAAGTAAATAAAAGTATAAGCTTTTTAAGAACAATTTTTTGCAGGGATATAGAGAAAGTCATGTGAATGGTACACATGAGATTTTTTCCAAAAGTACTGTGCTCTGCTGTTTTCAGATATGTTTATATTCCTTTTTGTGCTCAGCTGCACTTAGGGATGTGTGAACCAATCTATATGTTAAACAATTAAATACTGCCTGCTTGTGTTGTCTTGGATTGTGACCATCTGTTTTGATATAGTTGTCTGAGTAAATCAAATTCTGGTGGTCACATAGGAGACCATGGCTGGAACCTTTGTAAGATTCTAAACGTATCGCTCCTTATTTAATTACTATTTCTTTGAGTTTTAAAGTTTAGGCATAGTTAATTACTATGGCGTTCACATTTTAGTGTTTTAATACTTTAATATTCATAGTATTGACTATAGACTAAGGTTTGCTCTAAGAAAATCAAAATCTGCTCTGCAATAAATGCAGAGGAAGACACCGACATTGCTCAAAGGCAGAAGCTTAATCACACTTTAAGTAAAGCTTTGTGGATTGTATAAGGCACACAAAAAAGGCTAATGGTGTCAGAAAATAAGAAGAGGAAGGGAAAGAAAATGAACCATGGATATGGGAAGAACATAACTGATATTTACTTCTTATCTGTCTTTCTATTCATGTGAAACAATGAACCTTCCATGTTTAACACATTCTGTTGCAATATATGTCTGTTCAACACATTCCATCACTGTTAGAGTATAGATAAATTCCCTTACAGCTTCATATGCATTCAAAGCTTCAGCAAAAGCTGTTCAACATCCCCATCTTCCTTGTCACAAACACATCTGTGTCTCTCACCTTATTGCAAACTTCATCCATACTTGGGATTTCACAAGTGATGACGCCTGATCAACTAAAAAAGATGTAGATGAAAAAAATGATGGCATCTGCAATTTTGGCGATTTTCACTTTGCTGTCATAACCATCCTCCTCTGTCTATGAGTAATATGCTAACCTCTGGCTCCCAGGGTCACAGGTGGAGGGCCTCCTTGGGAGGAAAGTAAAGCTGATGGTCCCATGTCGTAGATTTATGGCATGTAAAATAGCCTCAAACCTGATAAAGGCCTTTGAGCAACACAACTATAGAATAGGTCCAGTGAGAAGCATAGGAATTAAAGGGCATCCATAACTAAAACTCAATTTAATTTTGTAACTATCCTCCTCTTGCAGAGCAGCATGTCTATTATGTGATGCAGCTGCTACATTTGGTGAAGCAATTTCTGATGCAGGATAACTACTGCCAAGCAAACGTAATAAAATAAATTCTGAAGAAGATTTTGACAGCATCAACTCTCTCTGAAATAAACTGTTTGCTTAAATGAGCAAATGCCTGCAGTTTGCTGGTGCAATTAATGGTAACAAACTACTGAAAAGATTTTACTGTTCTTCAGTCCTATTATGTCAAGCTCCTAAGAAATTTAGTGAGAGTAGCAGCAGTCATCCACATGCTTTTGCTTGCATGGCATTAAACTAGAAGCTTGCCTCTGTATTTGAATCTTCTGATCATGACTGGAACCTGCTTTTCCATGTACCTTCACAATCGGTGTACAGTAATCCTGGGAGGTAGTTAAACCATCCACATTGGTACCTACAATTATTGATCTGGGAAATTCAGCCACTGAATGCAGAAAACAGAAAACTCTTCATTTGCATTGTTGCAGTCACTGACAATTTTTTTTTTCCCTCAAGATGTTCTTATCAACTGGTATGCTTGATGCTGTATTTGCCAATGCCAGGTAAATTGGGCTTCTTCCAGGTTGCTGTAAGTAAATCCCTTTCCAGACTTTCTATTCTTTGTAAATATGCCACATGTATCCATTTGGTTTCTGAATTTCCATTTCTTAGCCATAATGCAGTTGACAGTAGGAGCCAAACCCAGCTGTTTAGCATAATCAGCTCTCTTTTTCTACAGGTCTAGCCATATTAACTTTGATTACAATGATAGCAATGGTAGGTAAGCAAACCCAAAGAGAAGAAAATAAGGATAAATGCACAGTTAAAAATACAGGAGTAGAAAAAGAACAGGGCATGAACACTGGAGGATTAAAAGGAATTTGTTATGAGAATAATAGGAATGTAAGGAAATAAAGAGGGGATAAAAACAGATAAGAACAATGCCAATTGGAAAGTATACAAAAAATATTGTGTATATAATAAAATAAAAATAAAAACTGAAAACTTTAACAAGAAAAATCTCAAAATAGTGGATTACACAACTCAAAAAACACTAGTTCAAACTGCAAAGTGAAATGACCAATGATGAGAAGAAGCTGAGAGGAGCAAGCATGCCTCTTTATTTCTCATATCAACATCAACAGTTAATGACATCATGCATGTCTCTTGATTCTCAAATTAACTTTTGAATTCCTCGCTTCAGCTAGCACAGGCTGCTCCAAAAGTACTGCCAATTGGTTGCACATTACAATTGCTGTTCCGATTATTCCAGCTTAAAAATTATCGTTGGGGGATAGCATTTTTTGGGTCTGAAGCTTTTTGAAGAATGGAGGAAAATAATACTTTGAGGAACAATGAATCAGGATTTATTTACATCAGTTATAATGTAAACTGGCTGAGGTCGCACAAATTGAATGATAAAAATGGGGAAATTATAGTTCCAAGAATGACTGATAGAAGTTTGATTACCATTAGGATAATTTTTCTCCAGATGTCTTTTTTATTTCTAAATAACTTTCATGACTGGTTTCATATAATAACATATTCTTGCGAATTTCATTAAGATGCTCTATTGAGCTTACTTGCTTTCTAAAGAGGCAGAGGAAACTGTGAGACAAGTACAAACTTATAGAGTTCTCTTTTCACTTTCTCTACTACATAGAGTAAGTAGAGGAAACTTTGAATTTCAGGTTTCACTATAAAATGAGGTCCCCTCATTTACAAGAACGTTTGTGTGTGTGCATGTGTGTCTGTGAACAGCATGACTCAAAAATGAAAAGTCCCTTAAATAAAGTCCCTTGGATGTTCAAGTTCGAGATCCTCCAAGAATGCAACATGAAGAGGTAACCCCCCCCCCCCATGTTTTATATGGTTCATTTTTAAAAATGTTTATTTTCTCTAAAATTTTAATTATAATACTATATGTTTAAGATATTTTCATGAAACACAAAATTTATATCTTGAATTATCTGGGGATGGCCTCTAAGTCCTCTTCATAATTGGTAAACTGTTAGGGGTAGACAAACTGTTACTATAAAACAAATGCAGATCACATTCAAATATACAATCATGTTCGATACAGCTTTTTGTGGAGTTAACCATTTTCAAGATATTCTTTGTTATTGGTTTAATGTTTCAATGCTAACGCTTTTCTCATATGGGAAGTCCTTTTTTTTTTTTTCAATGCAAAGAGAACCAAATTTCAATGTAATCACAGAGAAATCTGAATGGAAAACGTCAAAATTTTCATCCTGGTCATCTAAAGAGAACAGAATTTCAACGTAACTATATAGCAATCTGCTCTTAAAAGATTTGACTATTGCTAAAGCCTACTGAATTCCCCTATTCCCATCGTGCCCCCAATGAAATGTGTAATAAAATAGTTTCTGTAAACATTTATCTTGATTAACATGAAGTAGGTAGGATAAGCTTTTGTAAGAATAGGTAGAGAAAGTTTGTATGTATCACAGTAGATATGTTCTCTTTTATGATGCTGCTTCTGGATTTAAGCATCTCATTGTTTACAAATTCTACTCATGTATTCAATATGCAGCTGACCCAATATTATGACCTTCAAAAACATTTAAAACACTGATAAGTGTATTATGGCACCTAACAAAGCAATAATGTAAACTTCTGTTGGCAGGTAAGTCCAAATAATGCTTCAATTTTAAGGGAAGAGGTTTGATCTGAGGCACTAACTACATTCTTAAACAAAATTTCCATTAAAAAAAAAAAAAAAAAAAAGAAGGGTGTTTTGCCCAAATACACATATATTCTTTTAAGACTTACCAAAATGAAACCATGGTGATAGGTTGCTTAGTGCATTAACAGTTGGATCATTTCGTTTACTACCAAAAAGTTTAAGCCTTGAGGTACAAAACTGCTCTAAAACTCTTAAGCCTGCTTTAGTTCCAGGTTTTGCCCAACTAACAGGAGCAACCTTGTGATCTACTTCCAACATATCTTCTGCTGCTTTCCAATCAGTGTCCTATGGGCAAGTAAGGGTACAATTTTAGCACTTCTTAACTAACTTCACCAAAAATACAGTGCAATATCACAATTTAACAGAAGGGGAAGAAAAAAAAAAGAACAGTTGTTTTATGCTTTAAAATAATAATAAGAATGTCAGCTTCATAGTTTTTTCTGGTTTATTTAATAAAGAAAGAAATAACATTCTGCAAGTATCTCAACATTAGAACTAATTGTAAGTAACACAAGTAATAATTCATAGTAAGCACAGGAATTGATTAATTTATTAAACATTTTGTTAGCATCAATGCAGTACAATACATTTACTGGGGTTAAAAACAGAAATAATTTTAACACTATGAATAAGTATTAGGAATAATTGTGAATTAAATTCTCTAAAATATAAACTAATATTCTTTTTGGTAACACATTTCATTAATTTTTAAAATAATATTCCCAGTAAATCATTAACTGCAAAACTCCACGATTTTTTGAGTATTTATGTCAAACATATTGCAAAGATAGCTGATTCCATTATCAGCTGTACAATTATTACACAATGCAGAGGTTGCTTTCAGAGAGTTGCATTTGAAATGAGATTTTGTCAGATCCAAGGAGTAAGTGATCCTTGTTCTGTATCAGGAGCTTTTTCGCACATGGCCAATTCTATTGGGTGATAGGAATAAAAATGAGATGCATTTGCAGAATATCAGTAGGGGATATTCAAGCAGGTGTGGTTCCTTATAACAATGCAAAGGTGCACACCCTCCTAGAAAACCTTAAGGCATTATATTAACCTTCACCTTGTGAATCATTAAGACCGGTTTATTTTTAAAATATGAGAAAACATCATATGGTGGTAAAAGCAACACTTTTATACCCACAGTATATAGTTTTGGCATGGTGGGTTTAGCACTGAAACTAAGGATGGGCAGAAAATAATGTAACGGTTACTGCATTGTAATGATTACAGAAGTAATAGAGACAGAGTAACTAGTTACCCAGCAATGGTTACATAAGTAACAAGTTCACAGTAACTGGTTGTCTCCTTAATGTTATCGTGTCTGGTGACAATATTCACTGTAACGCTTACCAGGAACTATATGGTTATCCCATTACAAAGTATTAATATCCTCTGCAAGAGTTCATGTTGATCTAATATACCATCTGGCAAGAAGATAGCCTGCTAGCTATCAACTTTGTTACATACCTATATGAACTGAGATTATCTGCTGCTTTTCTGACGTAATGATGTCATCATGTATATTTGGGCTTTAACATTTGACATCTAAATAATATGTTGCTATGCACACTATAATAAACATAGTCTGTATCACTCCTCTTTGTGAAGTACATTACTTACCACACACTCCCTCTCAGTGAAAACGTCCAAAAATCTTTTAGGGAAGATGACTTGTTGTCCAGACCGTGGAGTTTGGGTTGGTGGCCCTACTATTATATGATGTGGCTTTTATACTTGTTGATATTGATCTGTTAGCATGAAAGCTGGTTTCAATCTATCAATGAACAGAAGACGACCATAGATATCCCCACTTTTGTGTACAAGCTGAAAGATGTCTCTACAATTACCAAATATCGGCTTCCAATGATGCAACATAGTTAAATTTTGTAGTTTTACTTTTAATATCTGCAGTAGTGAATTGTGCTTTAATCTGCAGAAACCATATCTGAATGTTTATTCGCCATATACTTTCCACAGAAACTTGTGCAAATTCTGCTGAATTTGGTGTTTTTTGGTACAAATTTTCTTTGCCACTTTCTTCAGCCATCTTCACTTTTTCTTATGTTTATTACAGAATCTTCAATTTTGGCATCATCATGGTTTACAGAATTATATAATAAAAACACCACAACTTATTTAAAGGCGAAATGAAAAGCATTTGAAAAAATTGACATCAAAATAATAACATGTCGCTATGCAAACAATAACAAATGACAATAGAGATTTACAAAGAATATATATATAGTCTGTATCCCTCCTGTATGTGATGTAGAGTTCTCACCATGCCTCAGCTCCTCTGTAAAATGCAGTACAACTGCTGTGTAAACATGTGTAGATGTGTATGCCAATGTGATAACCATTAAAACAAATAAATAAATGGTAACTGTCATATGTAACAATTTTTGCACTGTAACAATGATGGTTGTTACCATTACGTGAAAATAACAGATTGTTCCACTTAACAATTGGTATGAAATAGCAAAGACAGGAACGTAGTGGGCAAAAGAATTCTCCAAGAAGTTTTATAGTGTTAAAACATTTAAGTTTCTTATTTTAATGTTTTTTGTGGAGTATTAGTTACTTAGAATGTTGCAAATGGTTTTATAATTGCAATGGTTTTACTTAAGAAAGTTGGGTAACTCTGCAATCACTTATGAAAATGCAGTTTTCAAGACTAACTCTTGGGGGAGGAGGGGCAATTGAAATTTTTGGTTACACCAACACTCAATTTCTTTATGGCAAAAGTGGAAACTAAAAGAAGCGAAAACCAAGTGTTTAGTATTGTGAAGTTTGCAAGTCCTTTTTCTGCTACCCATTGCTTTGTTTGTTTGTTTCATTTACATAGCCTCGTTTAACTTGTATGGTCATATCAGGGGTTTTGACTTGTCAAACAACTCGTCTGATCACAGTAGGTTATTGTCATTAGGTATATCATTAAACACATGCACATTCATACTTCCAGACTCTGTGGGCAATAGGGAATAATTCTGGTTAAAGAAAAATTCTCCACCCCAGCCAGGAATCGAACCCAGGACCTCTGGATGAGAAGTCGACCAAGGAGGCAGACCTATGTGGCTATTGCTTGTGAACAGCTATAGGTATGAATGATATAAAATGTTTTAGCAGAAAAAATATTAAAAACTCGAAGATTCAGAATGAATAGTGTGGTAGATCTTTCACTGTTAGGAAAACAAAACATTCAAGTGAGTAAAAATAGACCTGTTTTAAAAAGATTGATTTCATGTTTTGAGCTGGCACTATGTGGCAGTTACAACTTAGAATGCAGCCAAAGGAAGTTTGAAAACAGTTCAGAATGAATTGTTAGACTTCATGTGGATGTCTGTGGGGAGCAAATAAAACAAATACAAGCTTTTGAATTGTTATGAGTCAACTGACATTTCAAATCACTGTCAATTGGTGTCAGTATTCCTTTATGTGTATGTGGAATCTGCATATGAAAATTTTGGGTATTTATGAATTTTGAAAGAAGAGATGTAGAATTTCTGACCAAGTACACAGGGATATTAAATCCTCTCACTTCTTCGAAATACCACAGAAAAAACTCTTAACCAAACCTTTGATGGGGTCAATGATGAAGTACAGACCAAATAAGGGAATCATATCCATGTGCATACTTCGTCCATTGTTATGCACACCAAAAGACAACATATGCTAATTCCCCAAGTATGTATGGTCTTTTTAAAACCCTTCTAAATCCTGTTTGCAATCTGATATTTTAGATAAGATAGTGCAATAAGGAAAGTGGATTTGAGTATTTTTGAATACACTGAATATATCTATTCTGACTACACCTGTGGCCATTATTGCTAAACGTGTATGTACTACTTGCTTTGTAAACATAGGTGATTGCTGGCATCCATTTTTACAGGTACATTAATGGACTGGCGGCAAGTTCTTTTGATGTCAAAACTGGAAATTTCCTGTCACATAATTAACAGATATAAAAGGGGGAATGAAGCCTTGCCCAGAGTTCAGCTTTCATTGGTAATGCATAACACGCAGCAGTGCACGAGTTTTAGCAGTAAGTTTGTAGCAAGCAGCAATTGTCACTGCAGCAAACATAAAAAAAGAAAATACCATATAACCTTGTTAACACAAATCCGAAGGGACCAAAAAATCAAGTTCGTGTTAAGTGAAAAACACAGACTTTTTAATACACATACATGACAATATCAATCATTTTACATTACTGTAGACTTATAACACTATAAAGTGACTGTTAAAGTACAAGTACACACAAATTATGCTATTTTCTTAGAAAAAAATTCAAGAACAAGAATGTTTCACTGACATTCGCGGGAACAAAAATATAGGGTGATCTATTTGAGAAGTCAGAAAAGTAAGACCTTACATAAAACAGACTATTCAACTTTATTGGTTGGAAATGGTATACATTTGTGTAGGAAAGTCAGAAGTTTTCTGTCCAGCATATTAGCACTCAACATTACGAATGTGGCACAGGTCATACCTCACACCTATGTTACATCACGTGGCTTGTAGCATTTCTAGAGTGATTTGCTGTAATCTTCCTTCCCAGATTGGCTAGATTCTGTGGTCTTTTTGCACACACAGTTGACTTGATGTAGCTCCACACAAAAGATCGGGAGGTATTAAGTCTGGGTTATTTGGAGGCCATGGGATGGGTCCACCATGGTTGCACAAGCGATTGTTGAATAACTGATTTAATTGATTCTATGAGAGCCCAATGCAGTGGAGCGCCATCCTGTTGATAGATGATGGTGTCCAATATACCATCTTCCTGTAATTGAGGGATCACAAACGGCTCGAGCATATCAAGGTAATTAACGGCATGAAAAGTCTCCTCCACAAAAAAGAATGGGCTGTTGACTTTCTCATGTGTCACTGTGCATCACACATTCACTTTGGGGCTGGCTTGTTAAAGTTCATATGAGACATGTGACTATTGGTTCCCCAAATAATGCAGTTATGTTTGTTGACTTGGCCACTCTCATGAAATGCGGCTTTGTCAGTGAACATTTATTGAATTAAGCACTGATCATCCACTTGCTGCTTACACATCATGATAGCAAAAGTGAGTCAAGCTTTGTAATTCTGCTGCCAGTGCTTGCGTTTGCTGCCTATGGTACAGAACAACATAAGGTACTGTCTAACAATCTTCTGACATTTGTGTATCGTATATTCTGCTCTGCTGATAAGCAGCACATTGACTTTTGTGGACTCTAGAGTCATGGCTTGTCAGATATCTTATCTCTATTCCTATTATGCAGTCTTCCACCAGTGTGAGGCATTTTCAGATCATTTTCCAAGAACTTTGTTAAATGGTGCACATTTAACAAAGTCTCGATGTGATGGAACATACCAACAGTTGTACTGACGCCTGAAAGATTGCTAGGTCGCTGTTACACTAAAAAATTTTGCACACCTAATGACACATTGAGCATGCTGTTGTAGTGTAATGACCATTTTGTTTTGTTTTCTTTGCACGATAGCGTTGTCATGATGCTGGAAACATCACTCATTATTAACTCCCACCATTTCTGCTTACATTACAGAAAATTGCTCAGAGATATGTACATTAACCTCATAAATATAACATTTTCTTTTCTGACATTCAAATGGATCAGATGTGTATTGTAATTTCACAAGCAATCATAAGTATAACATCGTAAACCCAGCAGTGATGTCGGATGTTCAAGCAAATCATTCTAAACTGTCCAAGACTGTAAACATCTCTTGAAGGGTAGGTGGAATGGTATCAGCATTTTCCTCCTAACTTTCTTGCACCTCGATCACATCTTTTGGTATATCAGATTCCACAGAAGCACACATGCACACCATCACAACTGATCCCTGCCACTTCTTGCTGAACTGCCCATTCATCTAATGAAGTGGCATCATCTAACTCATGGGCATCTTCAGTGTTCTGCAAGTTCTACTAGAGTAGTTCTTTCTATATGGCAATACAGAGTTCCAGGCTGCTGCAATGACTTTTATTGGCCAAGCATATTCCAATTTGAGGTTGCAGTATTGTTTTCAGCAACACGAATTTCAGCTCTTATGAGTTGATTGCAGTAAGCTCTCTTCAAGGGAGAACTGATGTCTTGGTCCAAGAGCTGAAGGTGGCTTGTTATGTTTGGTGGAAAAACTGAACCTTGATGTTGGTTAGCTTCAGATCCTGTATGTTATGGGCAATACATCTGTCCAATTTATGAACACGTCTGTTTTGTGCACCATTCAATTGTTGAAACAAAAGCCACTTGAGAAATGAAGTACCGTTGATCTAAGCTTTCCTACGGTGAGAGCAGATGCAAGGTACAGTGCATATTTATGTTTGCAGTTTCTTACCTTACCAATAACTCAGTGGCACCACATTACAAACATGGACAACAGTTACATGTTTGCTGCGTGCTTTGCTGTGCCACACAACATTTTATCCCCTGGGTGTGATTTGGAAAAAGGTTGTAGAAAGGGCCGGTTTTGTCCATACTAAACGCACCACATGAGGCATACTTTTCCCTTATTAAATCAAATTCATACAACTGGCTGTTTGCATTTTCTTGATCAACCTTATTTGCTTCACTACAAATCTGAACAGATGACATTGAATGTCTCTTTAGGAACTGATACAGTCAATCATGAGAACAACTGAAGTCTTCGATGCCTATAATTTTGGCAATCTTAATCACTTTTGACTGAATTATAGGGCCTTAAAGATATGTTAGATGCATGCATATGATTGAACCACTCTTGCAGTAATGTCTTGATGTCTTCATACTTAGCCCTATAAAGTTGTTTTGATTTGTTTCCAGAACCTGATGCAGCAGCATTAATTATTTTTTTATCGATTTCACTGTCCTACAACACTTTCCCAGTTTTGATAAAAACAGGATGTTTATATGAGAGCAAACACACTAATTTTGAAAATGATAACATGGTTCATATAACACACACTGTTTTTATGAAACTCAATATTTTTACTTTCTCTACACTTACTATGTACATAGTGTATAGAGAAGGTATTGCACTCCACCCAAAAATTCAATGCCGAGATTTCACCAGAAATATATGTTTTAGGGTCCCCAATATCCAAAAAAAGCATTTTCACAAAAATGTGTGAGTGTGAGAGCATGTGAGAGTGTGTGAGTGAGTGTGTGTGTGAGTGCGACAGTGTGAGTGCGCATGCGTGCGTGTCCGTGAACACGCACGCATTTTTTCACAAAAATTGCTCTAACGATTTTGATTAAGATGTCGTATATTAAAGCTATTTACCTGACAAATAAAATGTATATCTTGAGTTTTCTAGGAATAGCCTCTGAAGAGTACTTTATTCTACATGAATTTTACAGAATTTTGAATAACTGCTAAATTGTAAGAAATGGACAAAAACTTACTACACGAAAAATGTAGAGCACGTTAAAACACAATTTATGTTATATACATTTTTTTCGTGGAGTTCATTTCTTTTGAGACATTCTTTGTTTTTGGTTTCTGCTTAGAAAAACATACTTTTCTTGTACAGGTTTTGTCAACTGCTGTCCATACAAACAAAGGAACTTCAGTGACATAGTAACCAGCTTATGGCTATCAATTTAACCAATGATACTCCCTTATTTCACTTCTACTTATAAGGAAGCAAGTAATAAGACTATTTCTGCTAATTTTTTTCTGATTAGCATGAAGTAAATAAAGTATAAGCTAATAATTTGTTGCAGATATGTAGAGAAAGGCATGTGAATGCTATACTTTTATACTAATATACTTTTGCAGCAAAAGATGAATAATAAAGTAATTATGCATCTTCAGCCTGTATATATACTTAAAAACAAGTTACCCCTTGTGTGCTTCCCTGTTCTGTAGCCCTTATCTTCCTATGCAATGAGCTGATGACTGATGAAAGACAGCTTCAGTGCCAAATGGCTGGGATTTATTTATCAATGCCTCCCTGTGCAGGCAATAAAACTGTCAACTGTTCCATGATAAACAGCCTCTGGCACTCATCCTTCAGAGGCTTATGTGTTTTAAAATCTCAGAACTTTAGTTGCTTTCTATAACTTGCAGTGATTGGTATTGCAGTTAGCACAAATCACTTATCATGTTATTTTGTATTTTTAGGAAGTGTTGTATATTGATACACTGTTCACAATGGCTTCTATAGTTTTCTCCAAAACATTATGGACTTCAAACGGGACAGCTCCCCCCCCCCCCCGCTGCCACTGGGCAATAACCATTAGCAAACAAAAGAATAGCTTGTAATAGGAGTGAGAGACAACATACTAAAAGTTTTGTTTCCTGGAGACTTGAAGACTGCTTGCAAGCTGAAATTTGCTCCTCTGTTAAGGGACCTGTATGTGGAAGACTTGGCAACTGCAAAGGTTGGTTTCCAATTACAAACCACCTAAACACAAATTTCAAAGTCTCACTGTACCTCTATGAGGAAATGTATGAACAATCCAAATAAATTTTATTACACATGTTGTTGTTCTTTCTTGTAGCAGAAACAGAAAACTAATATTACACCATTTTTTAAGAAAGTGTATTTTGCATATTTTAAAGTTAAACTAGGAGATCAAAGTCAAACATGGGCTTCGCACACTGTTTGCAAAACATGTAGTGAAGGGCTAAGGCAGTGGTATAATGGAAAACAGATATCAATGAAGTTCGGGATTCCTATATGGTGTGAACAAAAAAAAAAAACATTAATACCATTGCTTTATTTTCACTAAGCATCAAAGTTCCAATAAACCCTTTGCAATTTCACATGCTTTCAAATCAGAGAATAAACAAATCTTAATACACTCTTGTGAACAATCCAGTGTCACAAACTCTGTAGGAATGAACACCTTCACTTCCTTGCAATGTGTACCTGCAGGGTTCACAGAAATTAATTTAATTCTGAAGTGACACTGTATTGTTGAGAGTATACAAGTTTTTTTGTTTTATAGCATTGTTAGGGCATGTGTCCATTTATGCTCCAGTTTTACTGCTATGGTTACCATAGTAGCAAGGTCTGCTTAATGTGCTGCAAGTGATCATCTAGCATGCACTGTTGGATAAAATGGTTCTCCAAAATTATAATAATCTGTAATCTATGAGATATCCTATACATAAGCAGCAGCAAGCTCATTCTTTTCCATGGTATGTAGAAAGTCTACCACAACCCCCAAAATATCTTCACTTTTCAGGAAGGACACTACACCCTTGGGTGATATGACAGGTTGACCACTGACTCAAACCAAAGATGACTGGTTAGTGCAGGCATGCCAAATTGAGGCAGATCCTGTCGAGGATAAATTTTGTCCTGAATAGATGTTTCCTCTAAAAGTGTCTGTATAGATGTTTCCTTTTACTTGTATTCAGAAATGGAAACTTTAACTCAGAAATGACAGCTTGCAATTCAGGTAACACCCAACACTATACTGAGTTTGTGAGCCCAGCAATGAATGATTATGAATGGCACGAGTGCGTTTGGCAAAACACTTCACCATATACTATACCAAATCAGATATTAGATCAATGTCATGTTGGGTATTGGCTCAATATTGCCCTTGAAAACATGTGTTCAAGGGTGTTAACATCACTTACAATGAATGATGTCAGTTGCACTTGGCTTCAATGATCTTCAAGAGAATAGCACTTCCCATGTTGCCCACATAGCTCAGCTGTAAAAATCAAACACGGTTGAAAAAATGAAAAATAGAACATTGGTTATTAGCCGCAAAGGGACATCTAACACCTTGATCATTCTACACTTTCCCCTGTTTCTTCTTTTATCACAAAATATATCAGTTCCATGTCCTCCATTTTTAGAAGGTATTTCTGAATTGCAGGTCACCTCCTTAGCGCGGTGGTAGGTAGCACAGCAGCTTATCAAGCAGGAGACTGGCATGGGGATTTTTGCCCTGGTACTGGCATGGGGATTTTTGCCCTGGTACTGGCATGGGGATTTTTGCCCTGCTGGAGACCTGGTCTAAAGTGCACTCAGCCTTGTGAGGTCCCTGGGAGCTACTTGATGGAGAAGTAGTAGCTCCAGGTCATGAGGACTACATTAACCGGCTGAGGGGGTTCGAGGCGCTGACCACGTCTCACCTTGAATGGGGGACGCAGTGGCTGGGTGGTAGGCTAGGGTTCCTTGTGAGCAGTCGTTCCATGCAGTTATATTATTTCTGAATTCCTTAGTGCATGGAGCCTCCAGATACTACAACATTCAATATACCAATACAAAACAAGTTGATATAGCGGCTTTTCTGGAAGACCTAGATAAAAAGATATACCTAATACTGTTATATCAAAAGTATAAAAGTTTTCTAATTAGAGTAGAAAAATAAAATGGAGAAAAATAAAGAAAAACATTTAACCTTCTTCAATAAGTTCATTTTAAATGACTTCATGCACTTATTTTTCGGTTCCTGGAGTGGGACCACTCTACTAAATCACTTTGCAATTGAGGTTAGCAGCTTAGGTGGTTCCTTTAAATTTACTGGCCATGGCAATATGCTTATTTGATTTGAAATGTTTTTTTCAATGGAATCTTTCCAATTCCATGGCACATTTCAGTTGCAGAATTTGTACACAACAGTCTTTAATCGCATGAGAAAAATCCATGCTTTTCACACTGAAAAGCCTGCTCCTTTGCTATACCTTCAGGCGAGGCATTCATTCTTCTTCTTCTGTGTTACAGTCCTTGTAGATTGACCTTGGCCTACTGAATAATATACCACCATTCTGATCGACTTTGCTTTCCTTTTTCATGATTTTACTACCAATATCCTTAAATTGTCTATATTACCTATCCATTTTAACTTTGGTATTCTTTTTTCCTCCTTAAGTCTAGTTTTGCATTCATAACTAATTTGCAATAGAATTTTTTCTCTCTAATTTCACAGAGCTTCAACTCTATACAAACTCGTGACATTTCAGGTTGCCAGGTACTGATAAAATCTCTTTTTCCTTAGTCTAGTCTTTTGCCATAATGTTTCCGATTATCAGTTTGGCTTTTTATTGCTTTAGGCTTCTTAACAATGTAGTGTTTCCAAAGATAAGTTCAGCCTCTCATGCTTCAACCCCCAACTGAAAGACCATGTCTCCTATTGGTAATCCCTGGAGTCAAGATGATCTGGCTCCCAGACAGAATCTTGAGAGGTCACCATTCCCTGTATTCCTTGAGGCAGGTCAGAGAGAGAGGGAGGGGGAGAGGGAGAGAGTGGGGGGGGATTTCTTAGTCTGAGAAAGCTGCATTAAAGCCGCAAAATTCTTGTACCAAGGTAGTAAGAAACAGCTAATGCAATGATGAAGCTAGTTTATTTTCACTTGGTTATTTATGTCAGTTGCCCAGCCAAGTTTTTAATACTGTGAACACATAGTATAAAAAATTATATTCCGCTGCAGCAATGGCAACAATGTCAAGTGTCCATTTATGGACAATTATTTGATGGCATTGGTAAATTGTTGCATTCATTTCCTACTGAAAATGTTGATGGAACTTTCACTTCCAAGACATGAATACAATAGTCTGTGCATTTAACATTAAAATACACAAATAGCTAAATTTAAAAAAAGAAATCCAATTTTGCAATTTTTTTTTTAAGTTATGCAGAATTCACAAACTTTTTGTCTAAATACAGAAATTTACAATTTTATTTGTCATGGCTTAAAAAAAATCACTTACCAAGTGGAATACTGTCCCTAGAAGTGTGTTCAAATGCACTTTATTTGTGAATTTGCTGCTGTGGATTATTCCAAGCCCTAGGTTTAATTTCTTTTGGCCATAAACGCAGATTATATTTTAATGCTT
The DNA here is from genome assembly GCA_030762935.1 of Hymenopus coronatus. Lineage (NCBI taxonomy): Eukaryota > Metazoa > Arthropoda > Insecta > Mantodea > Hymenopodidae > Hymenopus > Hymenopus coronatus. The sequence goes on along the minus strand of CM060887.1, from coordinate 90,373,228 downwards.
AGAATAATCTTCATTACCTGAGCAACAAACTTGCTTGAGTATGGGTGCTTGATGACAGGTGGAAAATGTGTTAAAAATTCTGGTAGTTTTGAATTTATCTTGTTGCGTATGGTTCTTGCTCCATATTCCAGTTTATCTGAGGCATGCCAGCATGGAACTATGTTGTGGGCATCTACCTAAAAAAAGAAAAAAGAAAAAAAAAAAAAAAAAAAAGAAGAAGTTATATATATTTATTTATAAATTACACTGGTCACAATAATTTCATCACATGGGGCTTCAGAATATTTCTAGGGTGAAACTTACCCACAAAATCCAGATTTGAACTCAGAAAAATCCTATTACATTACATTTCTTAAGAAATTATAATTTACGAATTTCCATTATGTGCAGTTTTCTGGAAAACCTTGTTTCACATTACCTGCAAATTTATGTTTATATTTTAAGTCTAATTTTGTGTGTTCTTTTCCCTTAAGCCTGACAACGTTGTACGACCCTGAAGTAGTGAGTTGCAGTGATTAAGACAAAATGGTGCATCAAGGGTGCAAAAACAGTCCTAACATTTTCTGTTGTGTGTGGACATTTTACTCCCGCGAAGCAGCAATGGAACATAACTACATTTTTGAAGAAAGCATATTTTGGCATACACCTTGGTGACCAGTACAAATCGTGGGCTCCATATAAAGCATATGGGAAGTGTATCAAACAACTTCGACAATAGTTCAACGGAAAAAGAAAAGCGTTACCCTTTGGAGGACCCATGATATGGTGCGAACAAAGAAACCACAGTACAGTGTGTTATTTTTGCTCCTGCAATCTGACAGGGTATAATGCAAGAAATAGGCACAACATAACACCCAACATTCCGTCTGCTATTTTGCCTACACTGCATGGTCCAGATGCTTATGTACCAAAAAGACAAGACAAGTTTTTCTCATCTACATCTGAATCAGAAACCTGCAATAGTGAAACATGTAGTGATTTTGAACCAAACGATGCTTCAAAAGTCCCCAGACCTTTGACTTAAGCAAAATTGAATTAACTAATTCATAATCCTGGGCTCTTAAAGGAATCTGCAGAAATACCGAGTTCCAGGCTTTACGAAAAAAATGTTCTCAGTGCATAGACTTAATGCAGTTAGTACAAAAAATGAGAACTATAATTTGCTCCGTATTATTCAGAAGAAAATAAACTAGTATTTTGTAACATCATCCAGCAAGTGATGCTGGGTTATGGGGATGGAGACTTTATATTGGTGCATCAAGAGTTGTTTGAAGAGTGTCCTCCTACATAATGCAAATTTATATGCTTCAGTTCCAGTTGGTTACTCAGTGATTCACAAAGAGTCTTTTGAAAATCTGAAACTACTATTGACCAAGACAAAATAATGCAAGTGTGTGGAGATTTCAAAGTTACCTCACTCTTGTTGGGCCAAAAGTTAGGTGACACAAAATATCGTGTTTCATATGTGAGTGACAGTCAGACAAAGGCACAACATTGCATTAAGAAGGAATGTGCTGAAAACAATGGAATGTTGCTTCAAAAAACATTAAGAAGAGTCTTATTGAGGCATCTGACGTTCTCTTACCTCCTCTCCATATTAAGTTAGGGTTCATGAAACAAGGAAGGACATTGCTTCTTGTACAATGATGAGAAGTTTCCAGGTTTAAGCAATGCAAAAGTGAAAGAAGGTATATTTACAGGAAGCTGCTTCGTGATGATACTTTTGAAAGTAAAATGAATTTGAAAGAGTTGTCAGCATGGCAACTATTCCGAGATGTGGCTACAAAGTTTCTAGCCCCAGATTACAAAAATGTGGTAAACAAAATGTTGAATACATTCAAGGAACTGGATGTAACATGAATCTCAAGGTCCACATGGACTACTTTTCTGAAAATCTTGAGGACTACAGTGAAGAACATCAGGAAAGATTCCACCAAGATCTCAAGAAATTATAAACAAGATACATGGAGCACCTTAATGCTCGCTGACTACTGTGGCATGATGAAGAATTCAATATTAAAATATCACTATATATTAAGTTGACAATTAAACTGACAATATTGCCATATTTTATCATTTTTAACAGTGACTGCATTATTATTTTACTTAAAACATCATAAAAGAAGTTTGTCTTAAAACCATTGCATTTGTGCATTGAGCATTACACTAATTTCTCTTTTACAAAAATCTTGACGTGATACAGGAGACCATTTGCAGATTCGGTTTCAGCACATCTGAAATATATTAGAGCACATCTCTGTGCATTGTTCTGAAAGTGAAAATTTGTTGTCCAGTGTTATCATACATTCTTCTTATATAATCAATAATAAAATATTAAGTCAACAATGATTAAATTTTACTAAAAGGATATAAGGTAACAAATAGGAAAGAGGAAACTCCTATGACTTTAAGCAATTACTGTTATAAGTCTTCATCTATGAAACTACATGATTAAATAGTTCAGCCCAAATCCTAAAATTTGCAAAGAAGCCTGTAACTTGTCATCAATATTTGATGGTAAGAGCTCAGTTGGTTTTGTAACACTAAAATAAGTTAAAAAGTAATTATTGATATTGGTTTTGGGGAAGCAATGTTTCCAGTTTCAACAATTTCCCTTCCTTGGCATCAAAGATGAGGGTGGTGGTTATGGGGATGCATCACCTATGTAGGCATCTGGTGCTGGGTCTGTGATCTTCCAAAGATTGCTGTATAGCAGTAAATCAAATTTCATAAAATGTTCTTCATTATGTAGATTTTCCCCCCAGATTTCAAATTTTGTATGCTGATAAGCTGATTTTAACAGTTTAATATACTTAATGTCCTGACGACCAGAAATGGTGGGCCACTGCTGATTTTTCAGTTTGCTTATATTTTAGGTGACATGTGTTCTTGTAGTTTGGTGTTACAGTATGCTTTTGTCCTTCCTATGTATACTAGATTAGTCTGAGCATTTTATTAAATAAATTCCCCAACTTTCTGTTTGCTGGAATAGGATATAATAGGGTTATAGCAGTTTTTGGATGTTAGTAACTATTGAACTTTATGTAGTTATTTGTGTTTTCGGATTTTCTGTGAATGTCAAATATTATATTTTGTTCTTTGGTCCAGATTAATTTTATGTCAAGAAATGGTAGATAACTTTCCTGTTTCGTTTCCATGGTGAACTGAATTGCCTTGTTCTGCATAGTAAGAAGTTTAGGTGCGTCATCTAGAATTTCTCAGAAACTAGGGTAATGTCATCTACTTACTTTATCACTTTCTCAGCACAAATGTAGGTATTGTATTCCACCCAAAAATTTGATACCGAGATTTCACTGGGTATATTCACTTTAGAATCCAAAATAGGCCTTTTCAAACAAAGGTATGTGTGGTTGTGTCTGTGGATACGATAACTCAAAATGAAAAGTCTATCAAATACAAAACTTGGTATTTAAGCTCAATCTCTTCCAAAAATGCAATACAACAATTTTTGGGAAAATCCCTCCACCCCTAACTACCCTTTAGGTGGATCATTTTTTGAAAATTTGGATTTTCTAAAAATATATGTAATGATTTTTATTAAACTACCACATGTTTATGTTAATTTGGTGACAAACAAAATGTATATCTTGAATTTTCTGGAAATAGTATCTGAAGACCTCTTTATTCTGGATGACTGGTAAACCCTAAGATTATACATATGTAAAAAAAGAATGAAAGAAAGAAGAAAAAAAAAAACAAAAAAAACCTTACTACACAAAAAATGTAGATTTCATAAAAACACACAATTTATCTAATGTAGATTTCTTTTGTAGAGTTAAGCATTTTCATAATATTATATGTTATTGGCTTCAATTTTAAACTACTTAAACCTTACTCAAACAGGAGTTATCTTTCCTTTCATCTCTCTTATGTTTTACTGTTGACCTTACAAAGAGAACAAAATTTCAATTGTTTCACACAGCAACCATCTTTTAACAGATTTGATTATCGTTCTAGCCTTGTGTATTCCCTTATTTCCCTTCTCTTTCAAGGAAGCAAGTAATGAGACCGATTCTGCTAAAAATATCTAGATTAGCATGATATAGATAAAAGAATAATCTTTTGTAAGAATAGTTTGTTTGTGGAAGAGCTACAGAAAGTCATGTGAACAGAATACTTGAGAATTTTTGTAAAGGTATGGAAATGTTTTGGTAGTACGTGCTTTGATGTTGCCATGAGTAGGTCAGCTAGAAATGGACCTATAGTTTGTTGTGAAATGTAAAACAGACTTCTTTACCAGCTAACGCAACGAACACACTCTCTTTGGCATCAATGTTTCTGGAGCATGCATCTCTCCCATCATATTGGCTAACTGGACCTCATAGATAATGTGCATTTGAGGTCTGAGCTAGCCATCTCAATGGGGAAAAAAAAAGCCACACACACATGGTCCATTTCACTTGATCAAGTTACTCAACACCCTGAAGATGGGAGAAATGCATGCTCCTGAAATATTGATGGCTCATCACCTTACCTGGCTTGAAGCCCAAGAACATCTACAATATTCTTTACCAATCTAAAGAAATTGCAGGCTAACTTGGTAACACCTACTATAACATATTACATATATATATATAATGAGAGAGAGAGAGAGAGAGAGAGAGAGAGAGAGAGAGAGAGAGAGAGAGAGAGAGAGAGGGAGGGAGAGAGATATTAAACATTAAATAAATAAGAAGGGTACACATATTCTTCACAATTTTGAAAAATTATTTGACACAGTAATTGGGGAGAAGCTTGAAAATTAAGAAACATATTAACTCTAGGAAAGGAGTTAAGAGTTAAATTTGTAATAGACAAGATCTATAGAACAATAATGTTCTGTAGAAGACATTATGAGAGATGACAAAACAAAAATAGTTGTAAGACAGGGATACAAATTGAGCCCCATATTTTTCAACTTATTCATTAATGTGAATGAGAAAGTGGCAAAAGTAGCACACATACGATGGGCATTCAATAAGTCCTTAGAAAAAAATAGAAGTTTAGTATTTTTTTTTAATTTTTGTTCTATTTTTCAACATAATCTCCTTTTAGCTTGATACACTTTTCCCAGCACTTCTCCAACTGTTTTAAGCATTCCAAAAAATAGGATTTCAGAAAGTCCTCAAAGTAGGCATCTGTTTGGGAGATGACCTCTTTGTTAGATGTGAATATTTTTCTGCCAAGCCACTTTTTCAAGTTTGGAAATCTGAGTAAGTGTGTACCCTTATGTACAAACTGAGGCTTTCACGGCCGGTGTCTTAAATAAAGAAAGTATTTTCCGGGCTTGTAGGCCGTGGTCCATTGGGTCTTGAAGATCACGACGTTTCGCCAAGGGCAGCGCTTGGCATCTTCACAGATGATCCGGTGGCTGGTCAGAGCTGGGATGAATTCTTGCCACGGAGAGCACGTTTTTATACCAGCCAGGTATATGCCTGTGAAGATGCCAAGCGCTGCCCTTGGCAAAATGTCGGGAACTTCAAGACCCAATGGACCACGGCCTACAAGCCCGGAAAATACTTTCTATTGTGTACCCTTAAGTTGTCTTGATGGAAGAGAAATTTTTTTACCAGATGAGGTTGTTTTTTCTTGATTTCTCCGTTCAACCGTTGCAATAACGATGCATAATACTCTCCATTATTGTTCTTCCTTTCCGCAAGTAATCAATGTAGATGATTCCATATATATCCTCTCCTTGTCTGCAAATTTCACCAACTTTTGTCTTTAAAATCCCACTGTTTTGATTGTACTTTTGTCTCTGGAGTGTAGTAGTATATCCATGTTTCATACACAGTTACATATTGATGCAGAAACTCGCCAGGATTGCAACAGAAAAGTGCCAAACTAGCTTCTGAACTGATTACACGATTGCATTTATTCTCCATTGAGAGCATATGCGGCATCCATTTTGCAGAGACCTTTGTCAGAGTCAATTTTTGGTGCAAAATTGAAAACACTGTACCTTGCGATATCCTTGCAGCCTCTACTATTTCGTGAACTTTGATTCATCAATCACTCAAAACCATATCCGATTTTGTCAATAATTTCGGAACAAGTCACTTCTACTGGATGTCCGGAATGATGTTTATTATTTGTGGATGTACAGCCACGTTTAAATTCATTTATCCAATTGTAAATTGTTGCAAATGCAAGAGCAGATGTGCCATGAAGTTCATCCAACTCTTATTTTTGTCTCTTTCGGTGTTAAGCCTTTTAAATAGAATGTTTAATCACTGCACAAACTTATTTTTTTCCACCTTTCTAAATAAACACAAGATTACCTATGGCAATGAAATCACATAATGAATATAGCTGCCATCTAGTAAGAGACAATGGTTACTAAACAGAGCAATTTTTCCATGCCACAAGTGTAATTTCTTGCATTTTCTAAGGACTTACTGAACGCCCCTCGTAGGGAATAAACATATATCTGGTTTAGTATATGCAGAGCATTTAGCAATTGGGGATACAATGGTGATGGGTCATTAGTGATGGCATCAAAGATTTTGTAAAGAGAGGGGCATAACAATTATTGCTCACAAATCAAACATTATGGCATGTAAAAAAAGAGCAAGAGTAAAAAAGAAAAAAAGGTAGTGCCTAAGAGGGAAAGGTTCAAATTCCTTAAATTTGTACACCAAAATGTAGAAAACAGTATAGCTGATCCTATTTTGAACATTCTAGCCTAATATTCTCAGAAGAAATGCATTTGATGATGTACCTAAGTTGGAAGAGGCTGGAATTACTGAATTAACCTTGAATATGAATCCTTCCAAGGGTAGTTAAAAATACATGTAAACTAAAATTTACAGAATTCAAATGAACAGATATGTAACACCGCACCATCCTTTTACAATGATAAATGTTTAAAAATAAGTTATATTCTGAATATTATATAAACATTTAAAAACAATGTTGCTAAACTATTCATTCTAAAATTACCTGGCACAAAGGCACATCTTTTGGTAATGAACATTTTATATCCTTGACCCATTTGCTAGGCACACGAAGAGGACTGAAGTCTGTTACAACTGCACCCATCTTGTGAGTAGTGACAAAATCTGGTAGCACTTTGGCAGCTTCACCAAACAGAAGATGAAACTGTATGTTTAACTCTTTACATTCAGCTGCCACTTCCTCCAAACCTGCAAATACCATTGCTATATCTTGGACTGATAACAACACTATATGTCCTACCTATAGTAGGATTGGTCTATCCTAAATTAAGACTTTATTTGGTAGCGTACAATAATATGATGAACACGCTGTGTAAGTGTGCACTACTGAACTAAAACAGTATGAGTATATGAGGGTTACAATCACTTAGGACTGATAAGAACACTATAGATCCTTCCTATAGTAGGATTGGTCTATCCTAAATTAAGACTTTATTTGGTAGGGTACAATAGTATGATGAACACACTGTGTAAGTGTGCACTACTGAACTAAAACAGTATGAGTATATGAGGGTTACAATCACTGCAGCTACTTGATATACAGAGTGAATTATATAAATCTTTGTGGCTTTAATAAAAAATAATCTATCTTTGGAAGTAACTACAGGCATTAGTTTAATATTGAAATCTACAAAGTTCTCAGAGAACCACAGCTGTTTATCCTGACATGTTGCAGTATAACAAGCTGAAATACCTGGTCTTGTCCATGTTTTGACGGTTTATCCTTAGGTTGCTTGTACAATAGCTGCATGTTTTTTTGGACATATTTTGAAATTATTAAACCACACACTCAAACAAATAATTAAAATTCAGGAAACTAGAAAGAAAAGTAACCGAGAAAACATCTACAACAGCACGGTTGAATAACCTCAATATACCAGTTTGTAATGATGGGTTCTTGTGAATGCAGCTATGGCTTACACATTGTCACATTTGGGGTGAGTCATCAGTATTTACAGAGAAAAACTCAGATGGGAAGAAGTAATGTCAATATGTCCTTGTTTATTCTCAGTCACCAACATACACAAAACTAAGAAAAACAAGGGAAAATATTTTTAGAAAAACCAACAAATTAACATATAAAATACAAGAAATGGTATTTTGTCTGGTTTGCTACTTCTGTTATCCATACCCATTTTATTGTTTTTATATGTCATCACTTTTTTTTTGGGGGGGCGGGGCTTATAGAACATCACAAACTTCCATAGAGAAAGAAACCAGCTGATTACAAAAATTGAGAAACTAAACATTATAATGAGGTATGTCCGAACATCAGAATATGTGGGTGTTAATACTGACATATCTATTCCTAAATGTTAGTAATGTTTCAGAGCCACAAGACTTTTGCAACCAATGTAATTATACTAAATCATTTTGTGTTATTTTATATCAACATAAAATTAATAATCATACACAATAAATAAGATGAAAATGATAAAGAAATTTTTGTCTGATTTGATGTTACTGTTATTACAGGTTAATATAATGCTGTTCAAAATTTTGTTAATCTTTCAATCCTGCAATTATTTTGCCTTTGATTTTGTATAAGCATTAGAGCTACTGTGATTATTTGCTGTTTTATTACTCCATGATCAATTTCAGAATTTAGATTAATGAATAATATGTAAACTCGCTGTTTGTTACTTTGCGAGGTCATGAAAGCGTATGTAAGTACCTAATTAGTTTTTTTTATATTGGCAATGTTCCAGCTATTATGACAATCACTGAGAAAGATACAGATAGCCTTGAGAGCTTTTGTAGGCATTACATGAAATTAAACAATTAAACCCTGAAATTTCAAAATTTAACTTTACAGCTCAAAAGTTAGACAATAAATCCAGGGAACACTGTCAAAATGATGAATTTGATAACAAATTACAAAGCCCATAGGCATTTTATTAAATGTGAAATTTCGATGCCTATCACGGAAGCAGTTTTTAAACAGTGAAAAACTTCTTTCGACGTCACACGATGTCAGAGATGCAAATGTAAAGAATTCCACTCTGTTGCCTGGCTTGTTTTCCTTCTTACTAATTTTCACACTTTCACATATAGCTTGATAACCACTATTTTTGTTAGAACGTTCTGGAATTCCGCTTTCACCTATTTGACACCTGGGACAAGAGTTATCCTATTAATTGAATTAGCTATGTCTTTAATTATGCTTATGGAAACCTGATGTTTGTAAATGTTAAATAGCTTTGAGCAATACTGCACAATTGTGCAACGAACTGAAGATTTTCAGATAGTTCATGCGATATTAGAGACTTTGCAGTTACAATGGCAAACGAATCTGCATCACATAGAGAGCTAATAACATTTATAATTTCAATGTAATACACCGCATAATACGTGAAGGCCTCTATCCAAGTACCCCATCGTGTAATTATTGGCTTTGGTGGCAGAGGAATTGCTGGTGCCATATTACAAAATTTTGAAAGTCTTGCAGGGGCTTTGAGAAATATTTTCTTTATTGAAGATATAAACTTGTCCATATCACTGAATACTTCACAGATAGTTTCAGCCACTCTGTGCAGTCCATGCACAAGGCAAGTTATTTGAATTATGTTCCTAAATCGTTCACAAATTTGTTTGCCCCCCTTAATCATATACGAAGCAACATCAGTAAAGAAAAGTAAGACATCATCATGTTTAACACCATCTGGCCATAAAATGCACATCACATTATGAATAAGCTGTACTATTAAAAATAAAAGAATTTGAGTCGGTTTTTTGTAACACAAACATCACTTATTTATACTTACTAGGGACCGGTTTCGGGTAACAGTTTTTCCCATTTTCAACCCTTAATTCCGACTAAATCTTTCTTCGTTGGCGACAATGGGGGTGGTGAACAGAGGCCTCCACAAGTAATACACCACCACCCCCATCGTCGCCAACGATGTAAAATTAATCTTTTCCTGTAAGAATTTGGCAGGGAGTATTTTACACAAGGCAGGAAAGCATTATACGTAAATTATGTAATGTTCAAATAAATGCCACAAAAAAGCATGACATACAGATACACTGTCATTCCTTGAAGGATAGACCATATATTGATATGTGTATATAGGTTTTCATGTCATGAAGGATAGACCATATATTGATATGTCTATAGAGCAACGGTTCCCAACCGCTGTGCCCCGGCACCCTAGGGTGCCGTGTGATTGGCTAAGGGGTACTGCGAGATATTGAGATAAACAAAAAAAAAAAAATACCTTCTACTGAAGCCTTAAGTCTTGTAAGGTCTTGAAATAAAATAAGTCAAATCAATTACTCTCATGCACGGCAGATGGTGATAGTGGTCGATTGATTTCAATAATTCAGTTATACTAGTATCCCACAGATGGCATTACAGCTATACCCTGCCGAACATTCCCGGGACTACTCGCTTCCTCACGAACATTCCCGAGACTTTGACAGATGAATATATAAAAGTGTACGCCGCTTGGCGCTTTCAGTTGTCTTCCTCGCGTTGATTCACAGTGTTTAGCTATGGATAAGTTCATTGTTAAACGTAAATGCCGGGACAGTGAAAGTGAACAGTTGGCTCCTGCTCTTTGCTTTAAGAAGCCAAATCTTACAGTTTCTCCCGGACCGTCGAATTCACCACATAAAGAAGACAAACAAAAGAAAAGAACATACCAGGACAGTTGCTTAGCGTATGGATTTAAGTAGAATAACGAGGAAAACCCTATCCCTGTGTGTTTTGTTTGTGGCGAAACACTTAGCAACGAGGCCATGGTACCTAACAAACTGAAGCAGCATCTTACAACAAAGCATCCTAGTGTGTCCAGAAAAGCGTAATGTATTTTTCACATATATTAGAAGGGGAGAAGAAAACAGCTGTGCGAATGGTAAAGAGAATGACCATAGGTGATACTGCTCTTGAAGCCTCATTTAAAGTAGCAGAACTGATAGCTAAAAAAAAGAAACCTCATACTCTTGGAGAGGAAATCATTGGCTGTCAAGTTATAGTTTCAACAATACTTGGCGAAGGAGCAGCTAATCAAATTTCGGAAGTTCCTCTGACAAACAACACAATTTCATAAGCTGAATGAACTGAATGTTTTGATGCAGGGTCGACATGAAACAATAATCTCCTCAACCAATAAAATGAAAGGTTTTAAAAGAAAACTTAGTTCTTGGAAGTCTGCAGTTTAAAAAGGAGATTTGTCGAACTTTCCATCTCTTCTTAATGTGGCAGGAGATAAAGATCTGGGTAAGCTGAAAGACTGCATTTGTGATCACTTATCAAGATTGCAAGATGCAATAGATGCGTACTTTCCAACTATTTCCACTACGAATCTTGACTGGGTTGTCTCACCATTTGATTTCGTAGATAGTGCAGAGGAAATAGATTTCACTGCTTGCGAACGAAATGAATTTATTGATCTTTGCGCTGATTCCACACTCAAAGGTAAGTTCACCAAGAGTGAGGCGTCAGTGGCTAGTTTTTGGCTTCAACAGAGAGAGGAGTACCCTAACCTAATGAAGAAAGCAATTAACGCACTTTTGCCCTTTTCAACATCCTATCTATGCGAGCAAGCCTTCTCTGCTATGGTGACAATGAAATGCAAAGCAAGAAATAGACTGAATAACCTTGAGGATGATTTGCGTGTTTCACTGTCAACTGTAAGATCCGACATCACATATCTGTGCTCTAAGCATATCAATCACAAGTTTCACATTAATCATTAATCGAATAAAATTTATTGATGTATTTTTACTCAGTGATTGTAGTAAAGTTTACTGTATTATGTTATGGTGTACGTTATTATATAATATTTCAATAAATAGAGATATTAAGCTTAATTTTCTTTTAATTCAAGGAAGGGTGCCCCTAGTGTTTAATGTTGTTCCCAAGGGTGTCGTGAACTTCAAAAGGTTGGGAAACACTGCTATACAGGTTTTGATGTCATGACCATATATTGATATGTGTACACATGTTTTCATGTCATGAAGGATAGACCATATATTGAGATGTCTATAGAGGTTTTCATGTCAATGGCTCTTATGGAGAATCTACGCAGCATTGCCACCACGATTACTGTGCTTTTGTTCACACAGCTTGGGCTGTGCAAAATGTTCATTAGACCCATGCCCGTGTATAGTTTGGGCAGGTATTTCTAATGCTTCTAATGCAATTCCACTACCTTAACTAGGTCTTGGACTATGCGGCAAAGAACATACATCAGTTATCATTTAGTTGTCTGATTTATGCTATCATCTGTCCTTGCTTTAGTCAAGTATTAGGAAATTTAGGAGAATTAAAATTTAGTTGAGTCGATTTTGTAACACTACATCACTTACTTTTTTATTTCGGAAAACATGTTTCAGAAGCCATGTGCTTCCATTGTCAATTCTTTTTGTCGACTGCCGGCATTGCTTGCTGTGGTGGTTGTCTCTGTCCCTGGTGGTGGTTTGATGAACTTCTGGATGAGTAGATCGCCTGGCGGGATTTCAAAATTGAAAACCCGGTTCTTGTTTTTCCAAATATATATGTTTTCCCAAACTTTTAATTCTGTCTTCCTTGTGATGTTTTTGAGGATTTTTGGGCTTCTATTTATAGTGTGTTTCTCTTTCCAAAAATGCCAAGCTACTGCAGATTTTTCTTCTTGTTTGAGTTTAATATTTCTGTGGTGTTCTTTTGCCCTGGTTTTTATATTTCTTTTTGTTTGGCCGATGTAGATTTTTTCACAGTCATTACAGCTGAACTGATATATTCCTGATTTGTTTCTTGTGGGATATCATCTTTTAATTTAGAATTTAAAATGTTTTTTATAGAGTAATTGTTTTTAGGGCCTAGAATGATGTTATGTCGTTTGAAGATCCTCTGGAATTTGTAGAAAGTTGTAGGGTGGTATGTAAACTTCTTGTAGATCTTGTTTTCTTTCTGGTTTTGAGTGAGTGTGCTGACTTCTTTAATTCTCTTTCTATTTTTGGCTTTATTAACTTTTTTGTACACCAGTTCTGCCCGAAATCCATTCTCTGTAGCTATGTCCAATATTTTAATAAGTTCACATTGGTATTCTGTTTTTCTCATTGGTACATTTACCAATCTGTGTGTAAGGCTGTTGAGTAAAGCATGCTGATGGGGAATGGGATTGTAACTCTTTTGTTTTATATAGCTGTTGGTGTGGGTAGGTTTTCTGTAGATGCCAAATGTAAGGTGATTATTAGTTTTGATGATTTTTAGGTCAAGGAATGGTAGTTGTCCATCACATTCCTTCTCCATTTTTCAGATAAAATTGACGATTACATTGCGGACGTACAAATAGCCACCCAGCACATAAATGATATTGATAAAAACATAATAAAAAGTGAATGTTGCCAAATTATCGAAACAATAGAAAGCAAAAAGAAAACTAACCCCCCAAAAAATGTAATAAGAGCATTAAAAAGCAAACCGGTAATTTATAGCAAAGCAGACAAAGGAAACACAATAGTAATTATGGACAAAACTGAATATGTAGAAAGAATGGAAACACGTTTAGAAAAAGAAGAATACTCTACAGTACAAAAGAACCCTCTAAACCAATGTATAGTTAAATTAAATGCCAGGATTCAAGAATGTAAACTAATAGACAAAAAAGAAAAATGCAAAATTAAAGTTGATAATCCAGTTCTGCCCAGAATTTATGGCCTTCCAAAAATACACAAGCCGGGAAATGCAATGAGACCAATTATAAACAATATAAGTGCACCTACATATAATCTAGCAAAATGGTTAACAAACAGATTCTCTTCCTTCCCTAAATTTGATACAGCAAGTATAAAAAAACTCTCTAGATCTGATCGATAAAATTAAAGACATAAAATTGGAAAAAACCGATATGTTAGTTTCCTTTGATGTTACTGCTCTGTTTCCAAGCATACCTACAGAAAGCATACAATCCCACATCAAAAACTGGTTACTTGCAATAGGAAAAACAACAGAAACGAGAATACATCATATTAACGAATCTGTGCATAAATCAAAATTTTTTCACATTTAACGGGAAATATTACAAACAAACATCTGGTTTAGCTATGGGCAGCCCGCTGTCACCAATATTAGCAGATCTCTTCATGAGCACTATGGAAACTAGGATTAAAAAGGCATTCCCCTGGATGTTCAAAATATGGTACCGCTATGTCGACGACATCTTTGCAATAGTCTCAGAAAGACACCTAGAAGATGCACTAAAACTCCTAAATATGCAAGAAAAGTCTATAAAGTTCACAATGGAGAAGGAATGTGATGAACAACTACCATTCCTTGACCTAAAAATTATCAAAACTAATAATCACCTTACATTTGGCATCTACAGAAAACCTACCCACACCAACAGCTATATAAAACAAAAGAGTTACAATCCCATTCCCCATCAGCATGCTTTACTCAACAGCCTTACACACAGATTGGTAAATGTACCAATGGGAAAAACAGAATACCAATGTGAACTTACTAAAATATTGGACATAGCTACAGAAAATGGATTTCGGGCCGAACTGGTGTACAAAAAAGTTAATAAAGCCAAAAATAGAAAGAGAATTAAAGAAGTCAGCACACTCACTCAAAACCAGAAAGAAAACAAGATCTACAAGAAGTTTACATACCACCCTACAGCTTTCTACAAATTCCAGAGGATCTTCAAACGACATAACATCATTCTAGGCCCTAAAAACAATTACTCTATAAAAAACATTTTAAATTCTAAATTAAAAGATGATATTCCACAAGAAACAAATCAGGAATATATCAGTTCAGCTGTGATGACTGTGAAAAAATCTACATCGGCCAAACAAAAAGAAATATAAAAACCAGGGCAAAAGAACACCACAGAAATATTAAACTCAAACAAGAAGAAAAATCTGCAGTAGCTTGGCATTTTTGGAAAGAGAAACACACTATAAATAGAAGCCCAAAAATCCTCAAAAACATCACAAGGAAGACAGAATTAAAAGTTTGGGAAAACATATATATTTGGAAAAACAAGAACCGGGTTTTCAATTTTGAAATCCCGCCAGGCATCTACTCATCCAGAAGTTCATCAAACCACCACCAGGGACAGAGACAACCACCACAGCAAGCAATGCCGGCAGTCGACCAAAGGAATTGACAATGGAAGCACATGGCTTCTGAAACATGTTTTCCGAAATAAAAAAGTAAGTGATGTAGTGTTACAAAATCGACTCAACTAAATTTTAGTTGTTAAAACACATCACTGTCTCAAAGTCCACCATATATCAGGAAAATTTAAGAGAGTTAGTAATATTGGTTGCTTGCGAGTCCTCCCCCATTTTCCTTGAAGGGGTCATGTATTTGTTACGTTTTGTGTTCTTAAATGTTAAAATGCTACCTTTTCCTCAACTTCTGTGAACTGAAGATGAAATTAAGTATACAAATGAAATTCTGGAAAATTCTGATTCCGAGGTAGACTTTTTCAAACTTTCAATAAATGGAGTGTAAGCTGCTTTATGCAGATTTTTTAAACTCATATTTGATACTTGTTGTAAATTTAAAATAAAATATTAATACGGAAATTATGACTATTTTCTTACTTGAATACTTTTTGGTAGATTTAATTGATGTACTGTAAATAATAACTCAAAGTAAGCGTAAAAACCCTGGGTTTCTTGGCACTCCAACTAAAGAAACGCCTGGGCTTCAATGTGTTAAATTTATTATTATTATTATTGCATTCATTATTGTACTTTCATTATTACTTTTTGACTAGGTTAATAACTGTTGTATATTTTTCAGTTAATTCCTCAGTGAAATACATTCATGCCTCAATTTATTGCATTCTCTTAATAATTGTCAGCACTTTACAATTTATTATCTGACTCTGAAGCAGCTGTTATATCCATAACATCTGATGTAGCACCTAATAACCTAAATATTGCAGAATGCAGCAAAATCATAAAACAAATAATGAATTTAAATAAAAGATTAATACTTCAATGGCTACCAGCACATTGCAGAATACAGGGTAATGAAACAGATGACTTTCTAGCCAAGAAAAGTAGTAAAATTACATCAAATTCATCTGACCCAATTAGTTATCACTCTTACAAAAGAATCATTATATCAACGTATAACAACAAAATTAAAGAAGATAATGTATTACAAACAAAAGGAAAACCATGTTATAACATGACCAGAATCACTACACTACCAAGAAAATCCTCTGTAGCAACTTTTAGACTCTTAACAGGCCATGACTGTCTCAATAAACATTTATTGAGGATTGGTATAGTGAGATCTCCTCTGTGTCCTTTCTGTACACTTAAAGAAGAAATGGATGGAAACCAACAACTACACTGCCCAACCTTGAGTACTGGAATGCAAGGGAGTGAATGGCTTCGCTGCCAAGTGCTCAACCAACCAACCAACTTTACATTTAACTTAATCGGACATGGGTTCAACACCCAAAGAGCAGTCATGGTTGGCCTGTTCACTGCCCTCACAAGAACTGGAGTCATTGCTGGTTAACCTAATGATTACAGGTTCAATATTATCCTGCAGCTGATCTGCTTCTATACCTTCAACATGTTTGCAGTAATTTAACCACTGATCTTGAGTGACTGATTCATAAACCTTTGTCTATTAAACTTTCCATCTCCTTTTGCTTAAATGTAGTGTTATGTCGCCCAACATGTCCCTTTACCTGATTCCATACCATTTATATAGGGTTTAATTCACAATGATATGGAGGCAACCTGCAAACTGTTACTCCATGTTTTTCTGCAATCTAGTCTTTAATAGTGGCACTACATTTATCTCGTACAAAATTTAGAATAGTCAGCAATTCTCTTCTAAGGCAATCATCCGGATAAAGGATATGTTTTGATGCCAGCCAATGTTTTATATCTTCCTTATGGGTTTTTGTAGAGGGGTGAGTCTCTACCTTTCTATCGTGGTACGAGGCATTGTCCATAACAATGATAGTTCTTGGTACTATATTGGGCAATAGTTGGTTCCTGAGCCCAAATCTATCACTATCCATTTCTGAGGGTAATCAGCAGAGCCTTTTTTTTGCCAATAAAACAAGTTTTGCACCCTGTACAAATCCCATCGTATCACCAGCATGCAGCATTACTACTATTCGTGGTCTGCGAGCAGTAGGTGATTTAAGACCAGTGCATAACCTGGCCAAAAGCGCTTCTTTAGGAGTTTTTGTAGTCTTATCCTTCCAAACTTTTGACTCACTGTGCCCTACATTTTCCCAACTTTCAGCAAGGTATACAATTTTTCTTCCCTCTTTTCTGAATTGTTTTATTTTCTGTAAATAGGCATGTTGCCACATTATAATATCATTTCTGTCAATCATAAACAATTTATTTCCTCTCTTTTCAAAATCAAATCCCATTTCCTTTAATAAGTGGTAAAAGGTTGAATATTTAAAATTTGGTAAGTTTACATCATTGACCATTTTTAAGACGGACAGAATTGTAGGGGGAATATTTTAAAACAGAAATTCATGTAAATTTGCATGGTATAGCACTACATACAAAATCACATTTCACTTACCTGCTGGTGTTGTATGTATGTTCTGTTTGTCTTGTATTTCGCTGTGTAGTAATGGACCTTTTTTTTTTACATTCTTTTCTTAATCTATAAAAATGTATGCCTACTTATGCCTGTTGCCTTACAAAGTTCACTATCAGTGAATGAATCACTGCGGCTGGGCTTCTTTTTCCTTTAAATATTCAAACACTTGAAGAATTGTGTTTCGCTCGCCACTTTTAATAATCTTGCCCTTTTTTCTGCGATCCATCGTACTCTGATGAGTTAACTGCAAGGCACACAATGAGATTTTGTAAAATTCACAGATGCCTCAGATTCCCGAAATTACTGAAAACCTCCACTGAAGTCAACCCCTTATCGCCCCTTGAACCGTCACACCACATCTGGTATTTTCATCTCCAAGACACGAGGACCAGGTTTGTTGGTGCTGTGAACCTTGTGTGCCTTGCCTTAAACTGTTGATTCATGGATGCCTTGGTTCTGGAAATGTTCTGTGTACATAAAAATAATTTCAGTATTTCCTTGACAACTTTGTTGCTAGAAGTTTTTATAGAACAAGAATTAGCCAGTGACATTTCCATTGTATAATCGAAGACTCCAAATACTTTGTAAAAAACTTTATTTTTTTTTAATAAAAGTTTAGGCATATTGATATAATCTAAATACCAACATGGCCTGTGAAAGTAAGCGAACTATCCAGATTATTTTTTATTGCAATTAATTTTGTTTAAAACCATGTTTTAATGTTCAGAGTGAGAAAGAACTTAAAAATCTGCTTTCAACAAAGATTTAAATTTTATAATTTTAAAAAATGTACAATTATATAAATAGACTTTTCGTGCATACCATCGTATTCTTCTACACATTTCACACCAAAATGCATGTTCCTATTTTTATCTTAGTCACATTTGAAAACACACACATTTGGCAATGGTGCACTTGATTCTTCCATTAAAAAAAAGCATGGTCCATAAGAGCCCATTTGCATTCACAATGTGAAAATCTCTAAGAAAGAGTGAAGAATATCCAAATTCTCTTTTGAATAAAGAATCTTAGTGTCTTTTGGATTGTGTGAGATGCCTGCCTGGATAGTGTGGGGGTAGCGCATCTGCCTCTCTTTCACAAGTTCTCAATCTCCCTTATGGTGAGTTACCCGGATAAGGTTTTTTTTTTTTAGGTTTTCCCTTATTCTGAGAAGACGAATGTCGAGTAACTTTAAGCGCCATGGACCCTGGGATTATTTGAGCATCATTTCACAAATTGCATTCGTCGTCTGGTATCACCAACCAGGTTAAAGGATGTTTAGCTACATAAAATACTATCATCAGTTACAACGGTAGCTAAGTGTACACAGTAAAATTGCATGCAGTTCTACATAAAAATCATGGATATACCATACTGAGTGTTATCAGAGATCATTACCCACCTTGGTATTATGGAGGTAGCATCTCTGCCTCACATTCTAAGAGATCATTTGAGCAACATTTCACCCATTTCATTCATCGCCCGATATGACCAACCAGATTAAAGGACGTTAAGCAAATCTGTTGAAGCAAAAGAGTCCATCTGAGTATAACAAAGTGCACAAATTATGTATCAAGTATCGACATTTGGCCTGCATCACATGTAAAAATTAGCATCTTTAAAGCACTCATGAACACTTAAAAAAACTCAATTAATGCAATGTTGCAAATATATTATTTGAAAAAGTGATGCCGAGTGACAAAAATCAGGAAATGCAAAATCTAGGCTTCAGTAGATGAAATTGCAGATGCTGCAGGAAGGTATGCAACAAATATTGTAGTAGGAATCCTCTTGTGTAACAGGCCTGGACTAAAATTTCTAGTGAAAAGTGAGCTACTAAATGAAGTAGATCATGCATAAATTTCTTTCATTTGTTACTGATGGTACCTAATATATAGGATTGTTAAATTAAAAAGTAACCTCTCTCGCAGGCTCTCTTCACTGTGTAAGAGAACCTAGAGTTGCTGGGAAAGTGGTCCGGGAGAGGTGCACTAAAATCTTTTCCTCACAGTAAATGTTGCAATAGTTGACTTTCTGCTCCCAAAATGTCACCATATCTGGTAAAAATAATCACACTCACAGGGATCATTTTGTTTCAATGATTGCACTCGTGTATAGCAATGGTGTTAGTTTTAACAGATGTATAACATTTCTTGCAGAAGATCGAGACACACCTGTTTGTTGAACTAATTTGTTTAGTAAGTTTTGAATCCATCCAGTTTATTTTCTAATCAAACTGAATGTTTATCAAACACTACACCAGAAGCTTTGAACTTACACACGATTGCATGAGTAGATTTTCTTGCAGTGGTGCAGAGTTGGAAACCTTTTAACAAACTCCCTCCGTACATGACAAGCAGATTCTAAGTAAATGTTCTTCCACAAATAATTGATGCACCATGTTAAATATCAGAACAGAGGGATTTGAACAACTGGATCTAATGCAGCAATAACAGTGATGTATAGTGCCAACACACCATAGAGTGGGAAATGGCTGTCTGAAGTACTGCTAGAGGAGTTCCCTTATAATTTAACAACCTATATGTAGCGACAGAAAAATATTGTTTTATTTTTTAGAACATTTTAGTGTTATTTTTTATGGTTTTCGTTGTTATTTTTCAGTGGGTTTTAAAGTAACAAAGTTGATTGTAAAGACACTTTTGTGATGCATCATTTAAGTTTGGTTATAGATGAAAATTAATTAATATAAAAATTATTTTAAACAGAAATACTTTAGGTATGTATGCAAGCATGTTATATTTACTTACAAACTATTATGAATTATGATGTGGTTTTACTTGCATATTAATTGCAGTCACTATGAAACGCATTCTTCACAAGTATTCACCAAGTGGATCACTGAGTCACACTTCAAATGATAGCAAAGCCATGAATTCCAAATTTTCTTTGCTTAGATTATGCCCTCAGTCAGTCAGTGAAAATATTCATTCACTTCCACGTTGCTACACGGAATCAATAATGCTTATATAACTGCAGCCACAAATTCAGGATTATCTAATTTCATTGCCTGTAAGCATTTCACAATGCCAACCTTCTCATCTGAAAGTTGTAACTTGATTACATCTTGCAGCTTTCTGTATGCTTTCAGAATTGTGACTGCACTGAGTCATTGCATTCATGGCACCTCAGAGCTTCCAAATGCAGCATTATGTCCTCAGTCACCCTTACAACAAATACCCATAGGCTCACAATGCTCTATTTCTGATGTCAAAGCTAGCAAAGCCTCCTTTTCTATAGCCAAGATGTTGCTTGACACCATGATTAGTGGTATGGCCAACCGAGTATTTGTGTTGCCAAGTCCTTCGCCATGTCAGGTCAGATTACAGTTGCAGGTTAACCTCTGACCTCTGTCTGCAGTATCTGGTACAGCTTCCAGTATATCCAACCATCTACAACGGGTCTGTCGTCCACTCTTCTATGTAGCACACGTAGTGTGGTGAAGACAGGCCTGATGTGATTTCTGCCTTCTCGTCTTGGTGTGAACAGTCCATCATTAGGTGACCTGGTTCGCCACTCATCACCTGAAGATAATGGTAATCATCTCCCTCTCTGTCATAGCAAATAATCTTGGTTCTTGATGTAGGTACAGCTGTTGTTTTGTATGTCTCCATTCTAAATGCTGTTATTAACGCTTCATGGATCGTCTTATAGCTGTCCCATCTCGATGTAATGCACCTCATTGACGAAGGAATAGGCAGCTTCCAGGGACACATAGCTAGGGGGTAGATTCACCAAGTTGTGTTCATAAGCTGTTCAATGGCTATGGCAAACTTCTGCAGCACTCGCCTCAAGCTTGACTGTGGTAGGCTGCAGCTAAGCAGTTCTTGAGGGCCTCCCTGATCTCCCTGGACTTCGCGGATACCGGGATCACATTCAGTACATCTGCTGCCCATCCCTAGAGGTTTGGTATCAGCCTGCCACTTCTTTGGCTGTGAATTGTTGGCTGAAGATCTCACAGGCACTTGCATGGTTTGACAAGCATGGATGTTGTGCTACATCCTTGCATCTCGATTTTCAACTTCTTAAACCTCCCATCGAGCATCCTTTGCACCATGATGTTCAGTTCCTTGGTGCTTCATTCAGCTCCTCTTTTCAGGGCATTAAGGCATTAATTGTCCTTCATCGTTCTGACAAGCTCTTCTACCTTTTCCCCGAGATCTTACACTTTCCCCCAAGTTCTGCTATGTCATTCTTCATGTCTGCCAGTTGTTCGTTCATTTGCGTAGAAAGTTTTGTTTTAGGTTGTCCATTGTCAACTCCATTTTTGATTCCATTTTCTGCATTTCTTCCACTTTCTCTTCCATCTTCTCCACTGTAGTTTCCATTCCTATTTTCATTTCTTGTTTCACACCTTTCTTTCGGTCTTCATTTTGTCTGCACCTTTGTTAATGAGGAATATATTGTTATTTTACTTTCCATCCTGCCCATCTCTTCTATCTTGGCTTCTTAATCAGACTCCTGACACCAATGTAACATCTGTGTTTATTGACTCAAAAATTGTTTACTGTAAAGTCTTTAATTCTTGCAACAAATAGTTTACTTGATGTTTTGGCCAGACTGTTTAAGGCTGCATGCCATCCAGGCTCATACATCATTGTGTGTTAACACTCCAGTCATTCATGACTCAGTACAATTCACAACACAACAATCTACACTGCAGTTCTTCCTCCTTTTATAGCTAGGAAACAATGTCACAGAACTTCCTGGAAGCTTCTGATGCCATATGTTGGAGAAGAATAGAGAAGTCACATTCTTTTGAGATGAGTCTCCTGTTCTGACGGTTCCTATTATGTTGTGCTGCTCCTTGTTTATGTATCCCAATAATTGTGATGACTCACATCAAGAACTGTTGCATAAGATGGCACTGTCACAATATTTCTAACTTTAAGCAGTTATACAATATAAAGCAAGTTAATGGTTGGTAATGTTATAACATGTTAATGTTAAGCTTTTTATGGGTACAATATTTTAACCCCCTTCTCCAATAACATTTAAATGCCCGTGCTAATGCAGATATCAGCCAATATAATTAAAATCACTGATTACAATTTAACTGTTCTAATATTCAAGAATAAAGAGTTTACCCCTTTATGTAAAAATGGGATAAACACATTCATGAAATTTTTCTGGATGTATAAAGATTTGCAGAAACTGGGTAGTATTTCTCTTGATCTCTGAAATTTTGAAGACTTCACTAATGATGTGTCTCTTCAAATTGTTTATTTCTATTTGTACAGCAAGGTCGTTGAAATCATTGAAAGTGCTCATGACATACTTCATGAACAGTATGGGGTTTACCTGTTTTCTTCGCAGATCAGGAACAAGAGAGGCGTTGACTTCTCGCTTTTAGCAACATGTGATTGATCATTAACTTTGGATCGCCCTCCGTGGTGTAATGGTTACCATGCTAGCTTCATATACCCAAGGTTGCGGGTTCAAACCTGGCGGAGGACGATGGATTTTTTCGGGCGTAAAAATCCTTAGCATGGCTTCCTTCGGAAGGGAAGTAAAGCCGTGGGTCCTGTGTCATAGATTTACGGCACGTAAAAGAACCTCAAGCCTGATTGAGAGGCCTCTGAGCAAAATTAAGCGGTCTTTCACGCCCAATTAGAATGGGACGCTGAGAACCACAGCAGTTAAAGAGCGTCCATAAATAAAACGCCATTTTCATTAACTTTGGTACCTAATAGTTTTATGAAGTTGAAATCTGAAGCTGCATAAATCAATAAGAAACTGATTCTTATTTTACCCAATGCAGTTGCCTGAATTAAAAACTACATCTCTTTATCTGCATCTAGAGAATTGTTTTTTCTATACGACCCTCTTCATTTGGCTTGTCCTTCATGCTAACATAGTATTGAACATCATTGACTCCCAGTCATACATTGCTAAATTAAACACATTCAATTCTGAAACACAACAGGAAGAGGAGGCAAATCCGGACATGTCAACACACCCTTTAAGGCTTTACTATAATGTAGAGGAGGCAAATCCGGACATGGCAACACACCCTTTAAGGCTTTACTATAATGTTTGAATTTTGAACTGTCTCCTTTAAGTGTAAGACAAATCTGTTTCAGTTATAATTTTTCTATCTGGTCTGCTTGTGTGATTACCAGACATCACAGTTCACATAGGTCTGTTTTATTTTTGTTTTTTTTTTGGAGGGGGCTGAAGAATCCTAAATTAAATTCAGTGAACATTTTGTAATACATCAAGCAGTTTGTGCACTTTATGCCTTTTAGTAATGTGTATAGTTCCCATCCTCTTAGTGTGAGAATACAATAGTGACTCAATCCTTGGCTTATGATTTCTGACATTTTCCTTTATATGATCTGAAATGGCCACAAGATTACTATGCGTAATCATGATGAAAAAGATAGGATTTTACGAATAGAAATTTGGTTAAGTCCACCAATCCTGTTGTGAAGGAAATTCATTTTTTTCTATGAGAGTTATACAATTCTGTTGTTAATTCCCAATGTAGCTAAGAAGAATTGCTTGCAGTCACATAAATTTCTCCATTACAGTTGAAATAAGCAGTATGTATAAGATACTGATGACTATTTGCTTTCTGATGTGTACATTGAGTTCATTGTCATCATATTTGCTATTATAAAGTTGTGTTACCTTTGCAGAGTGGCCATTCCCTAGAAGCGTTGGTAAAATGTTCCTCTATTTTTCAGTAAATTTAATGGTACATATCAGCCTGTACTTTTCATTACAAAGAGGTACAAGTGTCCTGCTTCTCTAGTTACCTGAATTCTTTCTTACATACATTATATTTCTTAACAGTCTGCCGAGATGTGTAGCTATTTTCATAGTTTCTTAGATGTTTTCTTTAATTTTTTTTTGCCATTTATCTTGGTTAACTTTTGTTTGCTACCCTTCTTTACTGTTTTGGATGGAAAAAATGTTACATTCCTAAACACAGTTTTTTTCCTGCTGATCAGTTTTGTTTTGTCCATCAGAATCACTTCATGATCAAATACTTGAAACAGAATATGGGATACCAAGATCAGCCTGGGAATCATCTGAATCAAAAGGGTAAGGGGCACTTCCACTCTTTGTTCAATTAGATTTGCACCTTTTGACAATTTTTGATGTAAAATCCAAATTACAGTTCAGTAATAAATACAAAGGTAATGAATAATTGCTTAGACTTTGATCTATAATGTCAACCACTCATTTTGTGCAGCTATATTAGCTCACAGTTTCTGGATCTGCTTCTACAAAATTATGTATTGAATTTAACAAGAGGTTCTTCTTTGCCTTTCCTACATATAATGTGATAGTAATATCATCAGTGTTGTACAAAAATCCTGTGGTAGATTTTGCAGAAGGAGAAGCCTGTCTTTGAGCTTTCTTCAATGTGTCCATCATTCCATTTCAACTGAGCAGCAAAATTATTAGAAGTAAAAGAGTTAACACATTTGTTCCTTTTGAAGTGAAAGGCTGCTTCATCGTGTAACAACATTCTGTCTTAGGTGGCCATTCATCACTTTTTCCCAAATAAGGGAAATCCTTTCACCATAAATTTTAATTCTGCAGCAAGTCAAAACTTCAAACCAAACTTCTACGGTTTGTTACCCATATATTCAGTAAAGTGATATCGAGCTACAGCTGCTTGTATAATGCTGTTCTTTATTACATAATACAGTATATTTAGGTGTGCAAAAGCAATAATTTCCAAACAAGGTGTTCTAATTTCAAATAAGTGTTGAAGAAATAGCTCCAATAGATTACCCCAAACATGAATAATTAATATCATGCACCTGTATATATTTGTATACAAACTCATAAAACTACATGATTATATGATGTTGATAAACAAACACATTCCATATTGTGTAAATTTTCAATTTTTCCTGAAAAAAAAATAATAATTTTTAGGTATATCATTCTTTGGGTTAAGGGGACCTCAAAGCATGATTTTGACAACTTAATATACATTTTTTTGGTGGATTGCATCATTTCAATTACCTAATACAAGGAGTAAAGAAAGTGTAATGTTAAATGCATAGAATTCTGAAACAAAAGATTATCAGAAGTGTAATTATACCCATTAACTGAATTAAGAAAAATGACTGTTTTTTTTTTTTTTATTTTATCTGAACCAATTAAGCTCTTGAAGAACATTTTGTGTGAAAACAAGCCTCCAAAACTACCATCTGACTTAAAAAAAAAAAAAAAAAAAAAATGTTCTTTTCATTTCTTGAAATGCTTTGCATCTTTCACATTATTAGTTACTGCAAAAAAGTTAAAATATAATAGAGGCATGCATTATTTAAGTATATCTTATCAATTTATTTGATATTTTTCTAAAAAATTAGTAAAAACTCTTGAAACAAACCTTTCAACAGAAATAGGTAATGTCGTATAGTTGCTTCAAGGAACTTTGGCACAAGACAAAAACAAATATGAAGTGGCACTTCATTTTTTAAAGCCAGTTTTTGTGCATATAACATTGCCCAGTTATCTGTAAGAAAAATATAAGGCTATAACACACATTATAAACAAAAAAAAGACACACAAATTGGTTCATTTGAGTTTATTGTAGCACATTTCCATCACATACACATCCGAAGTAATTAAAACATGTAAGTGATGAATATGTATTACAATTTACTCAAATGAATATGTAACTTATATTGTACATCAGTGTACCAAAATCCTCATCATATCATTTCATTTCAAGTAACCTATTTGCTGACTTGCATATGTACATCTAAACAAAAATACTATAAATTCTGCCTTATTAGCTACACAATTCATATGAAAGTGCAGATATTTTTTATATTTTATACAAGTGTCCCATAATCATATACGAGGGGCATTCATTAAGTCCTTAGAAAATCCAAGAAATTACACTCATAGAATGAAAACAGTTTGTATTTAGTAACTGTCGCCTCTTACTAGTTAAAAGTTTAAGTTTCAGCCATATCTAATCACGTAGTTTCATTGTCATAGCCAATTGTGCTTATTTAGAAAGATGAAAAAACAAAAAATGAGTTTCGTACAATGATTAAACACTTCTATTTAAAAGGCTTAACACTGAAAGATATAAAAGCTGATTTGAAGTTCATGGCACACCTGCTCCTGCATTTGCAACAATCTACAATTGGATAAATAAATTTAAACATGGCTGTCTATCCACAATGATAAACATCGTTCTGGACATCCAGTAGCAGTGACTTCCTTTGAAATTATTGACAAAATCCAGGATATAGTTTTGAGTGATCGATGGATCAGTTTGTAAAGAGGCCGCATGCATATCACAAGGTAGTGTTCCCAATTTTGCACCAAAAATCAGGTCTGACAAAGGTCTCGGAAGATGGAGCCACATTTGCTCTCAATGGAGAATAAGTGCATTGTGTGATCGATTCGGAAGCTGGTTTGGCACTTTTCCGTCGCAATCCTAATAAGTTTCTGCATCTGTACATAACTATGAAACATGGACACACTAATACACTCCAGAGCCAAAAGCACAGTGGAAACAGTGGATTTTTAAAGGCGAACTAGCTCTGAAGAAGGCAAAGGTAATGAAATCTGCAGACAAGGTGATGGCTTCTGTTTTTTGCGATGCACACAGGATCATGTACTTGCAGAAAGGAAGAACAATAAATGAAGAGTATTATGCATCATTATTGCAACGGTGGTATGGAGAAATCAAGAAAAAGATTCTCTCACATCAAGCCAATGCAAGAGTGCACACTTGCACAATTTTGATGGTGAAAATTATAGTTTTAAGGTTTAAATTACTACAACATCCTCAATTACAAGTACAAAAAAGACACATTATGGCTAACATTAAATTTCTGAATCTATGTCTTAGCTACAAAGTCACGCCACATTTTATTAAGATAAATAAAATTTAATGACTTTAACCATCATCAAAAAAATGGCAAAAAAGTGTATAATAGAAACTGAAAAAACGAGAACAGTATAAAATATTACACAGAACTGAGTTACAACTTGACCAACTTGTGTTTAAAGGTGACAAGTATAGTAGATTTCCCATTATGGAAAAATTTTGAAGAAAATTACTATCCATATTTCCATTTCACAATGGTGAAGAAAAATTAGACTTTAAAAAAAAAAATTAATGATCTCAAATATTGCCAAAAAATTGCAAAATCAACCAGTTAATCATATAGTAAATTTATCCAATGAAACCTTTAATATTCAAGAATTACAACTATTGAACAAAAGCTTTAAAACCAGTTTGTCCTTTTTAGAAGACATTCATGACTATGTAGCTGACATAAACATAGCTACTTACACAATATGTTTCCAACACACTGAAAATGTAATGTTCAGAAATTCTTAAAGAATTAAAGTACAACTGCATAAAAGAACCCAGAATTAAAAGTAATTAAACAACTTAATGACTGGTTTGTAGTAAATTTAAAAGCTGACAAAGGCAACCAGATAGTAATTTTAAACAGTCATGATTATAATTCCAGAGTTTTGCAACTATTACAAAATGATGATTATAATCAAATAAGTAAAGGTCCTTAAACTCTTGTATTAAGCTTGTTAACTAAGTAATAGCTAATTCTAATCTCATACCAACAGAGGTTAAAAAATACTTAAAAAACAGTAATCCTATAATATCTAGGATATACTGTCTGCCTAAACACATAAAAAAAATGGTAGTATGAGACCTATTATCAATAATATAGGTTCTCTAAGCTATGAATTTTCGAAATGGTTAAAACAAAAAAAAATTTAACTCACATAAATTATCTTACAAATTGTAAAAAGTTGCTAAGGATGACAGAATCTTAGGGTTAATGAAAGCATGTAGAATTAATGGAAAAAAGTTAAGTATATTTAAAGTAAAGCTGCTACATATTATATTAAATGAAATTATCTGGCCAGGTTTAAGTGTTGTTTTAGGCAGTTTAATGCTCTTGTTATGTATTTCAGAGTTTATAATTGTTATGGGTATTGTTATCTCATTAGTTATTGATAAATTTTTCTTTATTTTATGGTGAAGGTTTTAATGTGAATATATATCAGTTTTGACATTTATATAAGGTTATATATATATATATATATATATATATATATATATATATATATATATATATATATATATATATATATTACATTGTAAGTGTTATTGAGGCTGATTACAACTCCTTCCTAGAAGTTAAGATTGTGTTTGATTTACACAGAATAGTTCCACTCAATTAGAGATCTGCAGTGGGACTTTCATGACAAGTAGAGTTAGGTGATACAAACTATGGGCCATTTCGGGACACAATTTGTATGAGAATGTGCCTTACTGCAGGCCATGTCTAAAAGCGTGTAGGCTGGAGTTGGAAGGGGACATTAGTTCCAGAATGCTGATCGAAAAATTGGCTTGCAATCATGACCAGCACCATCATAACGGGCTAAACGATCCCAGTGAATTACCACCCTCATCCTTCGGGGCAGCTTCTGGATGTGGTAGATGATATCATTTATCCTCTTCACCAAAAAGTATGTAGTTTTTGTCCCTGTAACATCTTATTTTGAAGTATTAAAAATACATAGAAGATAGATAAAATGTAGGTGGAAATGAACTTTTTTAAAAGCCTTAAATAGCAGTGCAGATATTTCACTGTGTGGTGATATATTTATAAGACATTAAATCAGTATACAGATTTCAGTTGGGCGCCAAAGTTGCAAGCACATATATAGTACATGTGACAGCATTTAGCCTGTACTGTCTTTTGAGCATGAGAAGGTGCTATAGCGGACATACAAGATTGAACAGGTAGCTTTTAAAATCTTGAATGACAATTTTATTTATTTAATTTAACCTCAGTACTCTTTATGAAATTATTGTACAATGATCTATAAGATTTATTTTGCTGATATCTCCCTTCCTCTTAAACTGTAATTTCATAAAGCCCTCATAACAATAAGTCACCCCAACCCAATAATCTTTCAAATTCTAGAAATGTTGTATACTATGTAAAAAATTATTTAGGGGTGAAAGATTATCTAATGACTGAATCATTTGTACTTTCTCTAGCACATACGTAATACAATGTGTAAAGAGCCTAGAGAACTGTATTCCACATGAAAATTCAATGTTGAGATTTCACCAGAAATATGTTTTGAGGTCACCGAGTCTAAAACAAAAAAATTCAGAAAAAGAGGGTGTGTGTGTGTTTGTGTGTGGGGGGGACAGCATAGCTCAAAAACAAAAAGAGTGTTAAATGCCATACTAAGTATTTATGTAAGCTATCTTGCAAATATGTGACACACAAGATTTTGAAGCAAATCTCCCCATCCCAAATTATCTTTTCCATCAACAATTTTTTTGAAAATGTTTTTCTCAAAAATGGATCTAACAATTTTGATTTTTTAAATACCATTTAACACCCGCTTTTACTATATTGGCACTGCAGGTGATGGCAGTGATTACACATTGCATGAAGAAGGAGCACTGGTGGAATGCAATGGCAGAGGAAACCAGAGAACCCACAGAAAGCCCACCTCTGTGCCACCACAAATCTCATATGGTCCCCTGGGATCAAACCTGGGCTGCCTTGGTGAGAGAGGTGAGTGGTCTAACCACTCTGCCATGATTTTGATTAAAAT
The DNA here is from genome assembly GCA_030762935.1 of Hymenopus coronatus. Lineage (NCBI taxonomy): Eukaryota > Metazoa > Arthropoda > Insecta > Mantodea > Hymenopodidae > Hymenopus > Hymenopus coronatus. Next base: position 90,343,111 of record CM060887.1, on the reverse strand, counting down.
TCCATATATTAACGATATTTACATCACATATAAAATGTATATCTTGAATTTTCTGGGAATGGCCTCTGAAGACCTCTTTATTCAGGATGAATTTGACTGAATTTTGCATAACTGGTAAACTGTAAGAGATAGACAAAAACATACTGCACAAAAAATGGAGATCTTGTTAAAACACATATGTCATACACAGTTTTTGTGTACAGTTGGTGTTTTGAGATATTCCTTGTTATTGGTTTCAATTTTTAACTATGTAACTTTCTCAAATGGGACGGCACCTGTTTTACCTCTTTTTGTTTTACTGTAGGCCATGAAGGCAAACCGAACTGCAATTGTTTCACATAGCACCCGGCTTAATAAAGATTTGGCTATCACTTTACCCTAGTGTTTTCCTTTATTCCCTTTTACTTGCAAGGAAGCAAATAATAAAATTCTGCTAATGCTTATCTTGATTAGCATGGTGTTGATAAACAACCACAGACTTCTTGAAATTTGTAATATCCTTTACTTGCATATGTGTCCTGTCCTGAAGTCACCTGATCTTCTCAAGAGAAGTATAGTTAGGATTCTGCATATTCACTTTCAGAAAAAATCAATAAACATCGTATCTTATTTAACTTGAATATGCTCAGGAAGGAAAAATTTGCGCAGGCTATACTGTTATCAGATAACTCACTTTCTTATCTGGACTACTTTGTTTTATACATTTAACTCCTGCATATAATGATTAAGAAATTGAAGCTTAAAACATATTTTACATCATACCTTGTACACGCTGGTCTCTTGACATCCAATAGACAATGCCTTCTGCCCAATCTGGGACCAACTGAGCATCTGAGAGAATTCTTACACGTTTCTTGTTCAGCTTGAAGTCCAATATGGAGGATGCAGTCTTGAAAAAAAGTTACCACATTTAAGTATCCCAGTTTGTTTCATGAATGTGTATTTAATTATCCTAACATGGTTAATACAAATTTGACAGCAATTTTCACCACTTAGGGCTACGATCACCAGGTAAAAGCAATGTTGAATGTCATAAAAATACCAAATGTATGTGAAAGTTACATAATAAACGAGTACACATTAATATTATATGTTGATCCTATAGATGTTACAGATTTTTTTGATTTTTGAATAAAATTCTGATGTTTTGATCCATAAGTTTGTGAGGTGCATTATGTATATAACATAAATTGTGTGTTTTAACGTGCTCTACATTTGTTGTAGGGTAAGTTTTTGACCATCTCTTACGGTTTAGCAGTTATGCAAAATTCCGTAAAGTTGACCCAGAATAAAGTAGTCTTCAGAGGATATTCCCAGAAAATTCAAAATATACATTTTATTTGTCAGGTAAATATCTTTAATATACAATATTTTAATCAAAATCGTTACCCATTTTTTAGACAATAAAAAATTTCGATAAAAGTTTCATGTAAAGGGTAGTTTGGGGTGGGGGGATTTTTCTCAAAATCGTGTCGCATACTTAACTTAAATACCAAGTTTGGTATTTTACCGACTTTTCATTTTTGAGGATAGAGTGGTGATACACTATTGCTAACCTTACCATTTTTAACTTTAACTGTAAAACAGCCTGTAGAAATATTTTACAGTATATAAGCTGTACTAAAGCTTAGAATTTGTAACCTTGCTTTACCTATATTGAGTTATCGTGTTCACAGATACACAGACCTTTTTCCAAAAATACTTTTTTTGGATACAGGGGACCCTAAAACATATATTTTCGGTGAAATCTCGGTATCAAATTTTTTGGTGGAGTGCAATACCTTCTCTATACACTATGTACATAGTGCGCACAGAGAAAGTAAAAATAGAAGAACCTGATATTGATGGTTGTCATTTATTGAACTTAAACCGTTCATTCCAGCTACCTAGTTCAGTTGTAAAATTCTGTAAGAGGTCAACTAAGGAAGTATTAGTAAGATGACATGTCAAATCCACCTTGGACCTAGAGTTTCATTCAGCAATCCTATCTACAATATTAAAAGTCTCCCCATCCTGAAGATGTCTATTTGCTAAATGCATATGGCTTCACAGAACTGTGAAACGGTATGTCGCCAAGCTGAGTGAGCACATCAGCATATGCTTTAGTTAACTAGATTGTTTAAGTTAATTACAGAGTAAAATATTATGTATTTATTGTCACAATGTATATCGAAAGGTCAGAGAGAGACTGTTCCTGGAAAGCATTTTCTAGCTTCAACCCGAGTGTTCACAAGCGGTGAATTCAGTTGTTTACGACAGTCGTGTTGTATATCACAAGAGGGTAAAGATGTTACTGTATAGTCACGCCTCGGAAAGAGATAGTGAATGTGACATACAAATAGGGGAATCACGAGAAAATGGGGTCAAGAATCTCATGAAAGACGTGTGGACCAATCGAAAATAATCACATCACTTCAGAACCGCAGCCCAAGCTATTTTCGGCGCTAAAATGAGCCAATGAGATTGCAGGTTGAGAGTTTTGCGTGTGGGTAGGATTTGCTATAAATGTAGAGTATTCACTCTAAATTGCATGCAGTTGAAATGTAACTTCACATGAAACCTGTGATGCACAAAACAAGAGTCTGCGTATAATAGCAATTTTATTATTGTGATTCAGGCACTAAGAAATGAAACTTCATGCAGAACCTGCGAATTTTAGAATAAGAAGACCTGTGCCAAATAGTAAAGTCTCTGTGAAGTTTATTATTATGATTCACGCACTGTAAAATGTAATGTCACGCGAAACCTACGACACTTGTGATAAGATATCCATGCTAAAAAGTTAAAGTGTCTACAAAAATTCTGCACCTAACAGTTGCAATTATTGCCACATAAGTTCAAGTTTCCTTTGTGCGCATTACGCTCTACTATGAGAGAAATTACAAAAATAGAATCGCGCCAGGAACTGTCTCGAGAACGGTTGAGAAGGGAAATAAACCTTTGGTCAAATGAAAGTGCCAACGTTTATTTTAAGGCAAATTCCCATTCCCCGACTTGAGATCACCGCCGCTCAATACCTGAGCTAAACAAATAGGTCTCAATTGCTTGCTGCTGAGTCCGCAAATAGCCGAGAGCAACGAGAATCGACTTCACCAACTGTGACGCCGGAGAGAGACCCAGTCATCGCTGTGCAGCCCAGCAATAAAGGTACGTCTTCCAGATCACATGCCTACAACTGCCAACATCAAGTATTTATGGACAAGAAATGCTAAAGTATTCTGAGCTAAGAAGATTCTTCACCACTCATTAATATAATCACAAAAGATTTAAATAACTTCAATGAACCTAATTAATGTGTGGCTTTGACCCTACATTTAATAAAGAGAACTACATATATTGTTAGACATTTACCATCAAAATGTTAGACGACAAACAACAAAAATTTATGAATTTTACACAATGATAATTTCCTCAAATTATGATGCAATCAGTATAACTGAATCTTGGTTATTACATGATATCTGTAACTCTGTACTTTTTGACCAAAGATATACTGTTCTTCAAAAAGATAGGAATTCAAAATCGAGGCAGCAGAGTATTAATAGTAGTTACATTAACACTTAATCTGGAAATTCTCTTAACACCAGCAATGAATCACTTTGAATAAAGTGTTATCATCATAATATTAAATTCATTATAAAAAACAGTTTATTTTCCTCTAAATGCTAATGTTAATTCATTTAAAGAACACTTTGAACACACAGAACAAAATCTTGAATTGTTTTAACTTGCATGTAGTTATTAGGGGGCTTTAATATAATATCTGATGATGATTACAACCTCAGTACTACCTTTACTATCAGTAAAGATAGTAATAAATCTAACTGCTTAATAATTTGTTATCCTTTACAACATACAATCTATAAAAAAGAAATAAATAAAAATATGTAAATAAAAGGCATTTGGACTTGGCTCTAACATAACAAAGCTTGAAGTACAATAAGATAGTAACTCTTTGGTACCTCTAGACTTATACCACTTTGCTCAAAATTTAACATTTAAAACTGAGAAAGCAGCCAAAAGTAATAAGAGACAACAAATACTCACAATTTTCCCAAAGCAGATTTTTACAACATGTACAAGTTTTTGAGAGATTGTAAATGGGATCTTATAGCATTATATCAAGATATTAATAATCAGTGGCTATTTTCTATGACAAAGAGGTGTGTACCCAAAAGAAAACAACACCAAAGAAATAACACAGAACAATAAAAATAAAATAGAAGTACTTTATAAACAGAATTGTATGAGAATATATACACATGGAAATAGAAGATAATGGCAGCTTTGATTGCCTTCCTCAACCCTCCAAATGACATGGACCCAATTACCAAGTTATCCACAAACAGTATGTTTAAATTTAAAGCTTCAAGTGCTAGAAGAGACATTGCAACATTAACATTTTTGTATAAAGTTTTACATTATGATTTTTCATAATACAGTTTGCATTTAAGGGGTAATTACAAAATTCTGTAAAGTCAAAGTATTTAAAGTAAATATCTGTAAAATGACTGACTGAGGATATTCTAATCATATTCTTGATCATAATATAAAAATATGAATAAATATTGGCACAGTTATCGAATGAAACCCTTTTTATTCACTTTCTCTTCTCTTTTCTCTATGATACAAGTAAAGGGGAAACACCAAACATCCAATTGGATAACTAAGGGCATTAAAATATTAAAAAGAAAAAAATGTTTCTCAAGCATTAATTACTTTTTCCAAAAAAATCAATATATCCGTAAACAAACAAAAAGCAAGGTGGGATTTAATCAAAGAAGAAACCAATTCCAAATTCTTCTCTTTTAAAAATATAGAGCTACTGAAAAATAATACTAATGTAAATAACCCAGAAGAAGTAGTGAATATCTTGAACGAACACTTTATTAAAATTACAGAGAATATACAAAAACACAATTGTGCAAAAGGAGTGGGAAACTCTTTACATGTGCCTATTAATACACATTCACTGTTTCTTGAGCCAACACATGAAAATGAAATACTAAACATGATCAAAACTCTAAAAAACAAAAAATCAGAGGGAATAGATGGAAGTTCAAACTTTATTATCAAAAGCTGTAGCAAATATTTTATCAAACCGCTATGTTATCTAGCTAACCACTCCATAGAAAGTGGAGTATATCAGCAAGAATTGAAAATGACAAAAATTAAACCCATCTTTAAAAAGGGCAACCAACAAGATGCTAACAATTACAGACCAATAGCAATACTATCAGCCTTCTCAAAAATATTGGAAAAACTTTGTACAACAGGCTGACAAAGTTCCTAAAAAAGTATAATATTATCAATGTATGTCAATTTGGCTTTCAAAGCAACAAATCTACTAATATGCCTGTAATGAATTTTGTTAGTAACATTTACGATGTACTAGACAAAAGCGAGCTAGGGATGGGACTATTCCTGGATCTTACCAAAGCTTTTGACATGGTAGACCACAAAATACTACTAAGCAAACTGTACAAAAGCGGAGTTAGAGGTGTTGGTCTCTCAGTAGTCGCTACTGAGAGACCATGGAGATGTACACGCCACTGATGATGCCTGCCGCAGACGCAGGCGAAACGTCTGGGGTACGAAGGGAGAAGCCCAGTGGACCACGGCCTACAAGCCCGGTTTTGTTTTCTATAAGTGATTCTAACACCGGCCGTGAAAGCCTTCGAACTTTAATAACTGGTTTAAATCGTACCTTAGCGAGAGAGAACAAGTAGTAGAGATTGACTATATAGATCCTGGTGGGAGGGTATTAATGACAAAACAATCTCAAAAAAGAAACCTTCAAGCTGAAGTTCCTCAAGGCTCGGTTTTAGGTCCCCTCTTATTTTTACTATACGTCAATGATTTACCCCAATATATAAAAAATAATGAAGTATCATTTGCTATGATACTAGTATTTTAATTAAGGGCAATTACAAGGATAACCTCAAAGAAAGCATCTCGGTCACTACTACGGAACTTCTAAATTGGTTTAAAACTAACAAACTAGTGGTTAATGAAGACAAAACTGTGTCAATGAACTTCCATCACAAAACATGCAAGACCTCTATGAACTTCGATATCAAATTAGGATCTAAGTCCCTGGAAAATGTGACCCAAACAAAGTTCTTGGGCCTATGGATTGATAATAACTTAAGCTGGGATAACCACATTGAAAAATTAGCCATCAAACTCAGTAAAATAAATTTTCTCCTATATCAGTTAAAGAAAAAAGTTTCTACAGAGACACTGCTACTTTGCATATTTCCATTCACACGTATCATATGGGATTGTATTGTGGGGGAACTCAGTTAACAGTAAATTAATTTTCAAATTGCAAAAAAAGGCCATTAGAATAATCATGGGGATATCAAGAACTGAAAGCTGTCGTGAGCACTTTAAAAAAATTAAACATTCTATCATTACCATGTTTATACATAAAAGAACTGCTGGTTCATGTTAAGGAAAATATAACATGTTTATCAACCAATGCTGAGGTACATACATATAATACTAGAACAAAAATAATCTGCACATGAGCTTTCATAAAACCAGTCTATTTGAGAAGTCATTTAAACATACTGGAATTAAACTGTATAATCATCTTCCTACATATTTGAAAAACAAAGGTTCTATAACACAATTCAAAAATGAAATCCATAAATTCCTACTTAATAATCAGTTCTATTCAATTGATGAATTTAAGAGTCATGGCAGAGATAAGTTTTGAAATGATGTAAACTGAGTAATCTATATCAATTATTGACTCATAAACTAATACATTGCTTTTATATGCCCTGTTACATGTCTGAGAACTGCTAGGCTGAATGAACGAACTGGAAGAAAGATGTCCCAACAGCAATTAAAAAGAAAACTTAATCCAGCTCTTATTACAAGACATTTTTTATATTAAATTGATCAATTTTTGTAATTCATCTATGATCTATAATTGTATATATATTCAAATAATGTATTTTGTATTCCAGTATTATTAACTATTTGTACATATAATTTTTGACGTGTCCTATACTTAATGTAAGTCTTACTGGATGAAATAAACTTATACTTATACCTCAACTTACAGATGAAGTGAATGCATAGCTTATTTCAACAAGACAGTGCTACAACTTGGATTTCTTTGGATGTACTGGTGACAAGAGTGCATCAGTATAGGGACATTCAATGTTATAATTTGCAAAATAATAATGCTACTAGTTGGCCCTGTCTTGTCCATTCATACCATTTTCTTTAATGTATATGACGGTCCACACAAAGATGAAGTGTTGGCAAGTGAGTGCCGAGTGTCTCAGGTGCCACAAACTATGCATAGTTATATAGGGGCCCATTTATTTTACATTATGTTTTCACATTGTGATTAGGAAAAGTGCAGTTAAAGCTAACACTTTGGCAACCCCAAATTCAGTACGGTTTGTGCTTTGAGTTGCAAGAGTGATCTGATTTTTGTCAAGTATGGATACGGAACATTTTATAGAAGAAATTTGTATTAGGAGTTCAATTTGGGATGACCCTCAGAAAATTACAAGAACTGTGACAAGAATAAGTTACTAAACACATTCTCAACAAATCTTACCTTGTTTGTGGCAATAGTGCAACAAAAATGGATCCATGCTAGCTGTACAAGAATATGGAAAGGAGCTAATAGAAGTGATATCCTTAACAGAACACAATTGATTTGATGTTTGACTGGTAGAATATTTTTTATGAACTATTTCTTTATAAAGGCTGAATGAATTTTCATTTTGGATTTTATTTGTTATGAAGTTAAATTTGAAACTTGCAGTATGCTCAGAAGAGTTCCACATGCAATTTACTGATCTAGAAGCCTATGACAGCTTCTTGCATTATGTCATGGATATAAAACTGTGAATGGTGTTATGTCACGCCTGAGCTTATGCTGCAATGTTAGTCCAACTATTTCATTTGAATGGGTTCTTGCAGTGCAATCATAACAGGTGGTAGTAACTCCTGAAAATGAAACCAGCAAAGGCAATTGATCAAAGCAATCTGTGATCTTGGTGTACCATGCTTGGTTTCATATCCATAATTGTATTAATAATCTCCTTTATTACTATAATAATAACTAATTTTTTATTTAAAAAAATACTAAAAGAAACATTTAGGATGATTGAGGCAAAAATTGTTGTTGCCATTGTGTGCAACAGGCCTCAATTAGTTACACTTTAGAATCTTTTATTACCAAAAGAAGCAAAGTTATTACTTTCAATAGACACACTGTATTAAGTTAGAATAGGTGGGAAACCAAAATCTCATAACATCTCATAATATAACTTATTCATTGAAGAGATTTTCAAGCTATTTTGATTGGCATAAAACATTTTAACATACTTTAGCACAATTTAATTAATTTTAACCCAACAAAAGTTCAAGGTGTCCATGTAAAGATAATTCTGCTAAGAACTAGTACTCCATGTCAGTAAAGAAAGCGGTATCAAAATTGGAAGAATCCAGCTATTTGCTGATCAATAGGGACTGGCAGAATCTAGAGACCAGGAAAAAATGATTTCACTTTAATATTAAAATTTACATATAAAGCGCGTGATATTTGAAGTAAAAGATAGCCTAAAGTATTAACAGATGTGTAAACAAATTTTAAAATTGAATGAGCAATTTTCAGAGTTTATATCTAAGACAAATTTTGTTCCCAACTTCCCTTTATATTTCACATAGATTACATACACTTTGTGGTTGGTTCATGATGTGTTGCTACAGATGATAAGAAGGAAGCAATGTTCTTATAAACATACAGCATTTATCTGAAAACAAGACAATGTTTTTTTCCCAAAATATTTATGTTCAGAACTGGGGGTCGTCTTGTATTAGTGATATGTGTTTTCCAAATACATACAGGGAAAAATTAAGTTTCAAACTTTACAAGCACAGCAGTGGCAAAGCCTGGGAAAGGGTATAGATTACCGCCCAAGTTGCGACATATGTGGCAGATTTTGAGCATTTCTTTTTGTGCTGAAAATTAGCTGTTAAGGAGCCTTTGAGCATTCTCATTGGAAAAAAGATAACTCTGTGAGACTAAAATAAAATTACAGCACTTTCTTTCACATAATGTTGTACTGCAAGTCAACGGTTTAGCAGAAAGAGAGAGGTTAGCTACGCATTTCCTGTTCATGGGCCATAATTATACTGCAATGTGAATTTATGCACAAATTCAAACTAGGTAAAATGTTTTACGATATATAATGTATGTTGTCTTAGCAGAAAATAGCATCCATAAATAATCATCATTACAGCTATGCTTCCATCACTTTTTATCATTGCATATACTGCACATTTTGTTCTCCCTTTTCTGTATCTCCCGTTTGCATTGTGAATTTCTGCATAAATTCAAATTTGGTAAAAACATTTACACTGTGTTATATTAATACGATATCGTATCCATCAACAATAGTTACACTAACACCACCACCACATTGTACAATCGCACCCATACCATACATTTACATACTCCCCTCTCTGGCAACCGCTCAAAACGTGAATTTCCTTGAAAATTCAAATTAAGTACAATATATAAGGGACTTAATCAGCTTACTTTTACATTAGTTTGTTCAAAATACATGGCAAACCTTCACATTTCATTTAAAAATTCTTCTTTTTATATACCTATGTCTTTTAAACATAGCTTATGTAAATTAAATAACTCAGAAGTTTGAGACAAGTGAAGTTTTAATCAATGTGATGTTGAAAATGAGTCGGAATAGTAACACTCACCTCACTTATATGTAATTATGTCCAAAACATATGTTTCAAGGGCAATTGCCCTCTTCTTCAGTTGAAGTCCGACTGATGGCTGGTATTTGTGCTCTGTGGTCTATTACGGTGGAGCCATCTGGTGTTCTCAGTAGAAGTTCAAAATCATGTGACGGTATTTCAAAATTCATCAGTTGGTCTTTTTGTTGTGTAATGAGAATATTCTCCCAAACTGTAAGTTCTGCCGGGTTGTTTACAGGTTTTAGCAATTTTATGTCATTTTGTATTTCATGATGTGATGTCCAAAAATGGTATGCTACTGCCGATTTATCTGTTTGTTTCTGTTTGATATGTCTGAAATGTTCCTTTAGCCTTGTTTCCAGTCTTCTTTTTGTTTGGCCAATGTAACATGATTTGCAGTCCTTGCAATCAATTCTGTAGATGCCTGATCTCTGGTCTGTAGGTATGGGGTCTTTAATGTCTGTTTTCAATGCATTTTGTATGTTGAATTGGTTACTTGAAGCTAAACTTATATTGTATTTCTTGAAAAATTTTTTGAATTTCCTATCTGTTGTTGGGTGATAGGTGAATTTTTTATATATAACTTTCGGTTTTTGTATGGACAAAGTGGTGATTTGTTTTAAGGTTAATTTCTCCTTATGTTTTTTAATTTTTTGGTCAATGATGTCTGGGTTAAAACCATTGGCTGAGGCTATATGTCTTAGTTGGAGGTATTCTGTGTTATACTCTTCTGGGTCAAGTGGGATGCTGAGGAGTCTGTGTACTGAACTGTTGAAGACTGCCTGTTTATGAGGTTCTGGGTTGAAACTATTCTGTTTTATGTAATTGTCTGTATGTGTGGTCTTCCTGTAGATGCCATAAGTGATCTTTTGTTCTTTCCGTGTTAGTTTTAGGTCCAGGTATGGTAGCATTTGGTCTTTTTCTGTTTCCATTGTGAATTGTATGTACCTGTCCTGTAGGTTTAGTAATTTTAGAGAGTCTTCTGCTAATTTTTTGGGGACCACCGCAAAAACATCATCAACATATCTAAACCATTTTTTGAATATATTCGGAAAACTGGAGGTTATATGTACTTCAAGTCGTACCATGTACAGATTTGCTAAAAAGGGCGAAAGTGGGTTACCCATCGCTAAGCCTGATGATTGTCTGTAAAATCTACCATTGAATTGGAAATAATTCTGGTTGATGCAAAGTTCTGTTAAAGTATGGAAGTCTTCTATTTCTTTCTGGTTTAAGCCTATGCCCCTGAGTCATGCTTTGAAGGTTTCAAGTAACTTGTCGACTGGGATGCCGGTGAATAATGATTTCACATCAAACGAAACCAACAACTCATTGTTTGAAACTTTGTACTCTTCTAGATGTTTTATTAGTTCTATGGAGTTTTTAATGGAAAGGTGGTTGTGTTCCGGGAAGCTATTGAATTTGTTAACTAACCACTTAGATAATTTGTAGGTTGGAGAGTTTATGCAATTGACTATTGGTCTCATGGGTTTGTCCGGTTTGTGGATTTTTGGCAAAGCATAAAGACGTGGTAGAGTTGGGTTTGCTTCTTTCATTTTGAATTTTTCAAGAAATACAATATAAGTTTAGCTTCAAGTAACCAATTCAACATACAAAATGCATTGAAAACAGACATTAAAGACCCCATACCTACAGACCAGAGATCAGGCATCTACAGAATTGATTGCAAGGACTGCAAATCATGTTACATTGGCCAAACAAAAAGAAGACTGGAAACAAGGCTAAAGGAACATTTCAGACATATCAAACAGAAACAAACAGATAAATCGGCAGTAGCATACCATTTTTGGACATCACATCATGAAATACAAAATGACATAAAATTGCTAAAACCTGTAAACAACCCGGCAGAACTTACAGTTTGGGAGAATATTCTCATTACACAACAAAAAGACCAACTGATGAATTTTGAAATACCGTCACATGATTTTGAACTTCTACTGAGAACACCAGATGGCTCCACCGTAATAGACCACAGAGCACAAATACCAGCCATCAGTCGGACTTCAACTGAAGAAGAGGGCAATTGCCCTTGAAACATATGTTTTGGACATAATTACATATAAGTGAGGTGAGTGTTACTATTCCGACTCATTTTCAACATCACATAGCTTATGTAGATGATATGCTATAATCCAAAATTAAGTTCTGAAAAATGAGGGTTGTCTTGTATTCAAATAAACATGGTAAGTCTCAACAGTTTCCTTTGGCCATGATCAATCATCCATGACTCCTGTGCCATATTATGACATATTCGATTTCTTGCTCAGCGATATTAGTAGTTTTCCAAGGCAATGTATCAGGTAGAGTAAGGTGTGTCCTAAGATCCTCAATGAGGAAGGTTTCCCAGAAATTATACCAGTGCAGATGATGTATCTTGGCTTTTTTATGTACACTGTTTTCACTCTTTCTACTGCAGAAATATGTCATGGTGAGAACATGATAAAACAGTGTTTGACAAACCCCTTCATTAAAGACTCTACACATTTGATTCAGAAACAATAAAGTATCACCTGCAGCCTCAGGATCTCATTAGTTTCAATCAGGGCACAGTTTTCCTACCATATTTTAAATCTGATGTGTTCCATGGCTTCCTCTACTTCTCTATAGCAAATTCTTTTATATACTTCATGCTAATCAAGGTAAATATTAGCAGAAATGGTCTTATAACTTGCTTCCTTGTAAGTAGAAAACAAATAAGGGAGTACACTAGACTAAAGCTGATGATTGAAATTTGTTTTTTTGCACAGCCAGGAGTTGATGAATTCCTGTGTGAGAAAAGTTGAGGTATTTTAAAACTGAAAGCAATAACAATGATTTTCTTGGAAATGCTCAACTCCATGCAAGAAATGTATTTGACATAAATTGTGTGTTTCAACGAGATCTATATTTTTTGTGTAGTAAGTTTTTGTCTATCTCTTACGGTTTACCAGTAATACAAATGGTCATTCAGAAGGAAGAGGTCTTCAGAGGCTATTCCCAAAAATTCAAGATATATACTTTATTTATCATGTAACTGTCTTTAATAATCAGCATAATCAAAATTGCTAAGAGACATTTATAAGAAAATCAAAATTTTTGAAATTTCAGTAATTTTCCTCAAAATCTTCATGTTGCATCCTTGGAAAATACTAAAAAATACCAAGTTTAATATTTTACACTTTTCATTTTTGAGATAATGTGTTAACAGGCACACATGCACCTTTTTATAAACATTCTTTTTTTGGGGAGGTAAAACATGTATTTCTGATGCAATCTTGGTATCAAATGTTTAGTTACAATGCAAGCCTTCTCTACCTATGTACTATATACTAAGTAGAGAAAGTAAAAATGCAAATGCAAACCCTCACTTCTTTCTTCAGCTCTTGCTGCCTTCTATTTCCAGCTATATCTGTTTGATGTATTTCCACTGTCTTCCGCTGATGTTGCATATCTTCCTGGTCATTCCACAGCAATGCCAAACTCCAACATCCAACTTCCAAATACAACTTTGATCATATTAAAAATGCCTTTTCTCTCCTGATCTTGCTCCCTTCATTCTCCTAATTCTTTTTAAAGCTTCTGTTCTTCCTACTTATAATGTTCAACAAAACTATTCCTTTCTTTTAGTTCCTTTGTATTTTACACAACTGCCCACTTCATCTTTGTTGTTACCAATTTCTGGCCTTTGTCCCTGCATTAATTCTGTATATGAAGTGTTACAAAAAATAATGGGAATATTTGTTTTCTTAAAGAATCTTCATTTATTCATCAATATCAACTTTGTTGTTACCAATTTCTGGCCTTTGTCCCTGCATTAATTCTGTATATGAAGTGTTACAAAAAATAATGGGAATATTTGTTTTCTTAAAGAATCTTCATTTATTCATCAATATCAACTTTATCCCCTTCAAAGTAATCCCCCTCATATACAACACACTTGTGCTAGTGCTTTTTCCAATTTTGCACCTCACTTTTCATTATGGTGTTCAGCTCCTTCAGTGATTTTTATCTTATTCCATGGTGGCAAAACAACAACGTTTCAGCTTCGGGAATAGAAAGAAGTTACAAATGTCCAGCTGAGGCAACATAACGGTTTTGTTTATTGCCAAAAAATTACAAGCAAGCATTGAGGTGTGAGCGGGAGCATTTTCGTGATACACTTTCTAAGAGTGGTTTTGCCACAATTCTGGTCTTTTCTTCATGCAAACAGTGCATAACTTCCAGGCAGTATTCCTTCTTGACCATAAGACAGGAACTCATGTTGCGCTATCTCATTGCAATCAAAGAAAAGAGTGAAGAATCTTCACATTCAAATTTTCAAATTATTTTTGGTCTTGGCTCTTCAGGCAGTTTCCATTGGCCCAATTGGGCCTTGGTTTCGTTGTCAATGCAACGTATTTTTCAGTAGTAATTCAACAATTTTAGAATAAACTTGATACTACACATTTCATGTACAAAACATTCGAAAAAATTATTTGACATAAGCCAAAGGATATGCTGACATTATTGGCAACCTCTGTGATGGTGATTTGGCAATTTTCCCTTCTTCCATATTGTGCCATGGCATTCAGGGTGGTTGTCATCTTCATATTCTCGACCCTCTTTTTAACGTTTATACCACTCTAAACCTGTCTCACTCATTGTAGATTTGCCAAAAGTCAATATTTTGAATGTGGTGCTGTCTTTATTCCATTTTAAAGCAAAATTTACTGCCAATACTTTGATCCAAATTTTTTGTAAGTAAAAAGTGAGCACTTACAAACACAAATAGCCTTTCCGACTTTCATAAACTAAATATTCAAAACAGCAATACATACATCAGGAACATATGTACCACTTATTTATTTTATTTATTTCAATACAACTTTGCAAATTTTATAATATTTCTCTTACATATTTGAGTTTCTATTTTATCCCTTGGTCTACCATACATTTTTTACTCCATGGTTATTTATACATGGTGGCCTTGCTGTCGTTTACATTACTTCTATTCTAATATATAATGGAAGTCATTATCTAGCTCTGCACATAAAGCACAACTATCCAAATTAACTTCCTTTCTATCTCCTCCCAATCTAGTCCAAGGCCATGTTCATACCCATTACATACTTCTGTTTGCCCCAATCCTCCTTTAATTGACAAATAGTACTAACTTTTCTTATCACTAAGACTTTGAAATAATTCTTGCTACTCTATATTCTCTACCCTATTCCTTACCTCTTTCCAAAAACCTTTAACTAGCCCATCCGTCTCTTCCTGTATGTTACCTTTTCCAATTTCCTGTAGAATTTTCCTCAATCCCTGGGCCCAGTTTGTCCCATTTAGGTTTTTTTCCTGCATTTCTAAACACTGTCTCAAAATACTCTGCTTGGCCATTAATCTCATTCTATACTATGTTTTAATATGCTTTCCCTTAAAACCCACTCTTCCCATTTCCAGCTATGCAGCATCATTTGTTGATGATATGGTTCAACCCAATACCCGTTTACAAAAAGATCTATGTAGTTTATCCATCTCATTCCACCATTCTTCCCCAAATCTCTACAGCGTAGGCCATCTTTGCTTCCACAGCCATTTTATATACCATCTCCAAACAGTTGGTTTGTATATCTGGTATCTTATAGCATTCATTGCTAGTTTTCCCTTAAGCTAATCCTGTGATCATTCAATCTTCCATTACAGCTCAGGCTCACTCCTAGATAATCAAATTTCTTTACTCTTTACAACTGCTCCCCCTCCACACGTCACTTTTCCTCTTTCTTCAATTTATTACATCCTTTAAATACCATTATCTTTGACTTACTAAAATTTATTCTGACTCCATTTCTTGCA
This sequence comes from Hymenopus coronatus, assembly GCA_030762935.1. Taxonomy (NCBI): domain Eukaryota; kingdom Metazoa; phylum Arthropoda; class Insecta; order Mantodea; family Hymenopodidae; genus Hymenopus; species Hymenopus coronatus. The sequence continues at coordinate 90,327,520 of CM060887.1, read as the reverse complement.
TTATTCATGTAAAATTAAAACTCTAGATAGGCCTCCAATATATGAATCAAAAAGCTAAAATACAAGTTTTGAAAATGAGATGTAAATCCCTCAAAATTAAAGGTTCCTGTTATTTTTTTATCACACCTTATAAGTTTCTTTCAATTTAAGTACTAGTTTTTCTTGAAAGATTTCCTTCTTCCGTTCCCATGTTCTTGCATCACATTTAGTTTCCTTTCCTTATGTCTTCTCAATATCTATCATTCTACTCTGACATTCTTTTAATTCCTCTTCTATGCCATCAGTGTTTTCATATCTTCGAATTTTCCAGCTATTTTTCTTCTAATCTCCTCTCCATTCTTTCAATTCTGTCCAATTTCTTCAGCCTCTCTATTTTTATTTTTTCCGTTAATTCCAATATACAGCTTGATTCTGGTACCAAGTTCATTTAAACTCCCTCTTCTTCCTATGGTGCTGTAGTCCTTAGCCTCCCTAATGACACCACCATTCAATCGATCGTATGCCTTCCTTCTCCGTGCTCTCAGGTCTTGTTCCACATCATTAATCCAGCTTTGTTTTGGGTATCCAATTCTCCTCTTATTATCCAATCTAATGCGACTTTAGGGATCCTTGTGTTCTTATCAAATGGCCTAGCCATTGTAGCCTTCTGATTTTTATATCTTCAACTGTATCCGTTTCTTTATATTGTTCTGCTAATTCATTATTTGATCTAATATGCCAGATTTCATCATCACATATTGATGCGTAAATTTTTCTTAACATCTTCCTTTCCCATGTTGCCAACATCATTTTTGCTCACTCTGTTATTATCCAAGTTTCACTTTCATATGTTAGAATAGCATTTAAACTCCTATTAATAGTAATACTCTTAATGCTAGTATATACCATGATGCATTCTCCAACCCCTCGTGGAATGTCTTCTTTTAAGATTTAACCATTTTTCTACTAAATATCAGATAGATAAATAGTTACTTGATTTCATCTTTTCAAGTTTCAAAATACATACATATTTTCCTGGAGTTGCTGAATTTGGTATCACATACAGTTAACATCTTGTTATATGTATATGTACCTTTCCCTCCATTTGTACATTTTTATATCCTACAAATAATAAATCTATTTACCTCTTTTATAAATTACAACCTCATCATTCAATTAATAGGATCCTCTCTTTCTTTGGTGATTTTTCTTTCCCATTTCAGTTGTTTCAGAAATACTTTTCTATTGTTTTTAAGTAGGCAGTAACTTTTCCCAGTTTTTATTCCATATTATCTTTCTCCACATTTTAGTTTCATTGCACTCAATTATACAGTGTAAACTGTTATCAACATTGCCACATAGTCCTTTAAAACTTTTAGACCTTTTAATGATATTGTTCCTGTTCTTGTCCATGTGAGATCCTCTCTTTCCATTTTTTTACAGACATCAATTTATTTGTCACCCTCCGTGGTGTAATGGTTACCATGCTAACTTCATATACCCAAGATCACGGGTTCAAGCCCGGTGGAGGACGACACATTTTTTGGGGTGTAAAATCTTTAGCATGGCTTCCTTTGGAAGGGAAGTAAAGCCATTGGTCCTGTGTAGTAAATTTATGGCATGTAAAAGAACAAGTCTTTCATGCCCAATTTAGAATACAATGCTTAGAATCACAGTAGTTAAAGAGCATCCATAAATAACACGCCAATTACATTGTTTTTATCAATGTATTTTTCGCTTCTCCAGTCTTTCTTAACACTTCCACATAATATTAAAGTACTCTTATACCTTAATCTATTTCTTTTCTCTCTATATGGTTTATCCTAGCGTTCACTTTATTCCATAGTTTTTGTCTCCCTATTGTCTGTTGATTAGCTAGTTTGCCCAATCCAATTTCTCTTACAATTTCCTTTAATTGTCATATCCAATTTCTTTCTCATTTTAATGATTCTTTGACAATATTTCCTTCCTCTAATGCTTGGATCCTATTACATTTCATTATCAGTTTGGCTACCGATCCCTTCCTCCCAGCTCTTCCCAATTGAACTAATGCTATCCCATTATGAGCTATTCTTGGTAATCCCAATATGATTTTGTAAACCGATCTATACATTCCCACCCTTTTCAGTCCAATTCTAAAGGAGTCTATAATTTGCCAGCCTGCAAGTTTAATGCGTGCGTTGACTTCTCCAGTTATATTATTCTATTTTTTGCATTCCACTATTTCCTTTCTTGTTTCACCTGATTTATGCTTTGTTTTATTTCTTCCATGTTCTTTCCCCTTTTTTCTTCCGTACTCTTCTCTCTTAGTTTAATGTCATCTGCTATGTTTATCAACACTGCCATCACTTCATCCATTTCTGGTCTTGGATTGAGTTAGTTGAGGAATTTAATGCCCTGGTAGCCAGTGGTTAAAGTGACCGACTAGAGACTGGAAGATCCATGGTTCAAATCCCAGCTATGGCATTGTCAAAATCTGTTGATGATGTAGGCAACATAGGCCTGCGAAACATGTCCACGTAATTTATTACTTAGTGAAGCAATTCAAGTATAAATTCGACTCATTTTTTAACCAATGTGTAATTATGCTTCACTGTGTACCACTTCCAGTATTTTGATTTTTTTGATCATAAGGTAAATATTGTTGAAATGAATGTATTTTGTTCAGAATCTCTCTCTCTCTGTGCGTGCATGCAAAAAATTATGAATGTATTATATTTGAATTAGTGGGTGGATTTAGTTTATTTTTGTTTGATTATTTGTGTTCTGAGGAATATTTTGCATTTATTTAAGCAACTTGCAGATCCATAAATACAAAACAGCATTATGAAGCCACATATTCACTTATGTTGCACTTTTTGTTTGATATTTGTTATATTATGTTGTATACTGGCTGTGGCTCATTTGCAAACATTAATCTTGTAGCCACCGTAACGAGAAATTTTCCTTTGATACTTTTTTTGTAATGAAGGGAGCTGCGCAATGGACCATGCAGGTAGGGTCTTCTACGGAAATTATATTGCAAAGCATTGAGAGTATTAATATTACATTGAAGATTTGTATTCCTTAATCAAAGGAAATATAGTGTCAGATAGATATACCATTTACAGAAAATAAATACTTCAGGAATATTTTTCAGAGAATATTACTACAAGGAAATGCTTTGTCAGTAAAAGAGATATAATAAATTATAATACTAAAGTTTCTATGGAGGGCTTAGAGCGATGTAACTTTTCATTGTTTTGCACTTTTGAGTGAATAACCAACTAAGTTTAAATTAATAAAGCATACTCCTTTCACAATATCAGACCTAAAACAAGACCCGAGAGAACGAGTCCTTGAATCACTACCAACTGAGCTTACTGAGCAAATGTAGCGCCAACATTGTGCAGCATCCCAGGCATTTCAAGATTACTAACCGTACCATCCATGAACCAAACCATCAAACTATGTCTTCATAACATGTGCTTACCAAGTTTCTGCCCCTTATTTCACTTCAGCATCAAAAAAAAAAAAAAAAAAAAAAAAAAAAAAAAAAAACAACCTCTGTGTGTATGTTTGCATGTGCATGTGTGAAAGTGACAGAGATGGAGGAAGGGGAGGATCTTAAGGTATTTATTAAATATAGCATAAGTTAGAATACATAGAGACTAACAAATCCTAAACATTTTCCAAAGGGTGCTTATAGTTCTAATTTTTTTTTCAAGAGAAGCAGCTAAAAATGCCACAAGTTCTACTCATGTACTAATAATAGGTAGAAATTAAAGAACTTTATACTTACATTTTTAAGATCAACTTCAATATTTTTAGATACATCTAAGTTTTCTTTTACTGCACCAAAAGTTTTTGCAGTAGAAGCCTCTTTCTCAATCTTTGCTTTCTTTGCTTTTGGTCCATGTGATGCCATAACTACAGATGTTACTATATAAAAAAAAAAAAAAAAAAAAAAAAAAAAGACGCTTTATTATCCAGTTTCATTCCAAGACACTTCCACATAATTTGTGCAAGGTGCAGAGCAATGTTAAAAATATTAACACACATTGCATAATATTAATATCTATGAGCTTCATTCTTTTATATATCTTTTATTTTTAGAATCTGACATTTTAAGAAAGCAAGTTTCACAGATTTTGACATTACTTATGTGTTTTATAATATTAGTACATAGAGGAAATACTGATTTGTGAAGAGTCTCCACATGGAAAAAATATTCCACCATCTAGATTGAAGAATTGCAATGTGAGCTTCAGTCCTTGGCATCATTTGCCAAAATAAGACAGCATGACGGAATCCTACTTATTATTATCAATATATTTTCAAGAACCTTCAATCTGATAACAATTACAATTAAGCAAACAAAAATATTAATCAAATTAACACACACACACATTTCAAATGAAATAAAGAAAGAGAGAAAGAAAACGTGGTGATACAATCCATACTCAACACATATTGAAAGAACTTTGATGCTGGTGTGGAATTTTTCTCATCATACAATACTTATAAGTATAAATGTTAACCTATGATGTAAAAGCAAAAATGTTACAATATGAAACTATTTTAGGTCTACAGTTTTAAATTGTGCCAAAACTGCAATAATGCTCTTATACCTTATTATTTGGTTGACTATTTCAAACTTCAGGGGTAGCTCTTGAATGCATACGACCATGTGGTTTAAATCAAATGTTTTAACTAGGACAAAAAATTTGAAGGGTACCAATATTTTTATTGAATAGGATTGTGACAAGCAAGAGCAGGAAACATAATCTATACTGCAGGAAATGGAAAGAGCGATCAGTGAAGCTATGGATAGAGGGAAAGAGACGAAGGCTGACACATGGAAACATTTGAAAATTGAGTGAGAGAAGAGGAGGAAAGGCATGACTCATAGAGGCTAGAGTGGAAGGCAGCAGGCAACGTTGCAGACAATGAGGCAGTTCTCTCTACCCAAACAGCTTATGGAAGAAGTGCAGGCCGGACTGGATGTGTTTGAGCGTAGTGTGAATGCCCTCAGGGAGTATACTGGAGGATGATGAGAGAAAGTCAGGGATAGACACAAGGACAGAATACGCATTAGACCAATTTACAGTGGATAGAAAAGGTCAATAACCTGGCTGTAATTCTTTGGAATGTTGAAGGTTTATTAGACAAGATAAGTAAGGGAGATATGTCACAAGTGTTCCCGATGGGAGATTTTATTGCAGTTATTGAGACATAGCTAACAAAAAGCAAGGTGATAGAATTAACTGATTTTGAATATTATGGAAAATGGGGTAGCAAAAAGAAAGGAAAAGTTCGGTTAATGCTATGTGGAGTTACTAAAGAAAAATTGTGTATTGGAGTACTATACAAACTGCCAGGGTCATCAGTCTTTTATAATCCTAATATATTTCAAACCATAAGGAAGAATATGAAAGAATTAGAAAATAGGTGTTTAAATGTTGAATTTGTGGTTGTAATAGTAGAGTAACAGTTTTAGGGTGCATCAACTGCTGGAGTTATTAGCGCCCATGCATAGAATTTCAGTAAAATCAGATAAAAACTACAACCGCCTCCTGAGGAAACGACCAGTAGTCAGGGAAATTAAAACACAAGAAATGTAAAAGACGAGGCAATGAAATCAGATAAAATTGTATAGTCCGCTTTTGCATAAGAATAAAATCACATGTGCAATGACAGAATCGTTGTCGGATAAAATTATGTTGAGACTGGGGGACAACCAGTGAAATTGTGGCAGTCGGAGAAGATGTTTCATGGTGATGGTCAGTATACAAAAGGAACACAGTGGTTGATCTTTACCTTGGAGGAGATGTCTGTGCGTCAAGTGTGTGTGACCAATCCGGAGGCGGCAAAGAATAACCTCCTCGCAACGGTTCTTACGGAAGGATGTTTTCCAAGGACGTATAGTGTGCTTGATTTTGCTAAGTTTATAAGATGTTGTTGCCCAATTCGATTGCCATTGCAAATATAGCTGACGCTGAAGATAATGCTGCACATCCTGAGGTGGTACCTGAGATACATCAATATGAGTTTTTGCTAATGCCTGTTTTGCGGCTCTATCTGCTACTTCATTTCCTGATATGCCTACGTGACCTGGTACCCAACACAGTACAACTGCATAGTGATGTTGTAACAGTGAGTGGATTAGTAGCAGCACTCGTTGTACAAGGGGATGGGTAGAATACAAAGCAGAGATAGATTGTAGAGCACCGAGACTATCTGTGCAGATGACATATCGAGTGTCAGCAGAAGACTATATACAGCAGAGCCTGGTGGATAACTGTCAGTACGGCTGTAAACCGGAGTCACCAGTCACATTCATCGATGAAGATTCAGCATCACTGTCAGAGGATGGCCGCTGGTCGACTTTGCTGATTTTAGCACTGGAAGTAGGGGAGAGCAATGTCTTCCGACCACCGCATCCCTGATGCCGAGAGGCACTGGTAGACGGCAGATTTACAGGGACAGCCTGCTTATACTTAGTGGGTATGAGTATCGGTGAAGAAGTATCGGAAGAGGATGAGGTCAGGTAGTCACGTGAATGACAGTGAAAGGAGCGGGTTTGGGGCCTAGTAGGCTGACCGATATGAGGATCAATACCAAAAGGGAGTATATTATGAATGTGTAAGAGTATTTAATGTCCTTCTAAATGACTTACATTTGCTATCTTCAGGGAAAATATGGCGGTGGTTAAAATTGCTATGTTGGGTGAATTTGTAGTAGTTGTTTTCTATATGATGTGTTCAATGTTCCCAAGCCTGCTTGATGGTGGGAACAAACAAACAAAACAAAGACCTGGCAGAACAGAATGAAGTTCAACTCAACTGGGTGCCTGGTCATAGGGGAATAGAGGGCAATGAAAAAGCTAACGAACTTGCTAGACAAGAAGCAGCTTTACAGTTTGTTGGACTAGAGCCAGCTCTGGGGAGCTGTAGAAGTTCAATTAGAGAAGCTAGTCCAAAATTGAAAATTACAAATCCTGGCCTAAAAAGCTCAAGAAATAGACATGGTAATCTATTTATTAGGGAACCATAAGAAAAGAGTTGAAAGCCTATTAAAACATAATAGAATTCAGGCAAGAGCAATTACTGGTTTTCTCACTCACTTTTTACTCAGGGCATGCTTCTGTGAAAAAGTATCTTAACACAATAGGGGTGTAACAGGATAACTTGAGACTGCAGATTGTGCATAAAAGAGATGAAACAACCCAACATATTCTACCTATGTTCCTGTGAGGCCTTGCTTTTGGGGAAATGGGTATAGAACCAAAAGCAGCAGCATCGATACCCACTAGAAGACTAAGTGAGTGGGTTCATCTTAATATAGGTAAAACAATAAACCTTAAGCTGACGTGCACCCAGAGAATTGATGGAAATTTGTATTGAAGCAGAAGAATGGAAAAATAAATTATTATACATTATGAAAGATTATAAAACACCTATGATAATAGCCTGAAAGTATCTTTAAAGTATGCATCCAAATCTGCATACCCAATACTGGCAAACCATGTTACAAACCGTACACAAGAAGCACAAGATTTTTCCTTTTTTCTATGCAATATCTTAAAACATAAAATGTGAGTACTCTGTAAAGTCACTTGAAGTTTAAAGGAAACCTAAGAATGAAAATTAGGTCTACTCTAAATGTATAGTATTCACATGCTTGGAAAAAACAAAAAGCTTAAGCTTATTAAAAGCTTGAGTGAGGTTTCAACCCCAGGCATAACCCAGGACTATCAGCCTGGGAGTTGAGCTAGCACATGGCTGCTCTATTCATGTATAGAGAATCTACCCTCTCTAATTCATACAGAGCTTGAGTGAGTTTCAACCCCACGCAAACCCACGACTATCAGGCTGGGAGTTGAGCTCGCACGTGACTGCTCTATTCATGTATAACTACCCTCTCTAATTCATACAGAGCTTGAGTGAGGTTTCAACCCCAGGCATACCCAGGACTATCAGTCTGGGAGTTGAGCTCGCACATGACTGCTCTATTCATGTATAAAGAAACTACCCTCTCTAATTCATACAGAGCTTGAGTGAGTTTCAACCCCACGACTATCAGCCTGGGAGTTGAGCTCGCACATGACTGCTCTATTCATGTATAACTACCCTCTCTAATTCATACAGAGCTTGAGTGAGGTTTCAACCCCAGGCATACCCACGACTATCAGCCTGGGAGTTGAGCTCGCACATGACTGCTCTATTCATGTGTAAAGAAACTACCCTCTCTAATTCATACAGTTTTCTACACAAGGTGAAACTGGAACTTCAGTAGTGCACTGGCCCTTGCTGACAGAGCATTTTCTTCAGGATAGCAAAGCTCATAACTTCAAAAATACATTGGTAGCTATTTTCACACTTGGGGGGGGGGGCCGAACATAACTACTTTTGAATGAAAAGCAGCACTATATGTGTATTTAGGCTTTATGTATGTGCAATTATCAGTATGAATATTCCAGTATATAACCGCAAAGCTTGTTGTCACAGATCATAGGTGTTCCACCTAAGTGTGATCTTAAACTATTCCTCTAACCACGAAGGTTTTTCGTTTGAATTCTGTTAACACCACACACACACACACACACATATATAAAAACACAGAATCATTTGATTAAGCAGCCACGCTTACGAACAGCTGCTTCCCTCCAGAAACTTTTCTCCATATGTACCTTCTTATGCACTGAAACAGATAGGATGAACAGACAAGGTTAATTAGAACCACTATTGTTTTACAAGTTACAACAATGAATGACCCTTACATTCTTAGCTTTTCAAAGAAGATACTGGAAATGTTCTCCTTGTGGTCAAAGACAGACATTGTACATCTAACAGATTATTAAACTTGTTTGAATTCTTCTTGGTATATGTGGTTGTTTCTTCTCATATTCTTTTGCAGTTCTTATGTTTGTGGATTAAATTTCTATACTTTGTCTTTCAAACTGCCCCACAAATAAAAATCTCTAACTTTAAGAGTCTTTCTTGATGAACATTCTAACCATACACCAACATCATCAATTCTATTCTCTGTTAAAACGTTACGATTTTCTATTTTTTCTGGTCTAACACTAATTCCATACTTGCACCAAAGAATGTTCTCTACTGCCTTTGTTTACCATATATGTGACATAAGTCACAAGGTCGCATCATATGTGGCACAATGGTGGGAACTGCAATCTCAACAGGAGAGTGGCATATACTTGAAACCCAAGTGCTGATTAGTGAGGCCTTAATCTGATGGGCTTTGTATATCTATCTTTAACTAAATAAACAAACATTTATTTCTGTCACATATATACTTATATTATCCATGCCTTTAAATAAATAATACATTGAAAAGCTTCCTTTCACATATAAGCTATCCATTCCTTTGAATGAATAAAACAAAAGTATATTCCTTTCATATTCCTTATCCATTTTTTAAATTAATAAATAAATAGAAGTATATTGCTTTTATTGGCAAAGGGTTCTTCTTTTGCCCCACTTTTATTAAGACATCAGGGAACACAACAGATTACTATTAACAGAAAACATTCTATTTGAGTGGGTGCACTAAAGGCTTTCAAAGTGGTATGAATTGCTCTTGAATCACATACAAAGGTAATAAATGCATTATTACATTTCTTGTATTAAGTTTCTATACTCTGATAGATACAGAGCTTTCACCAACTTGCATCTGCAGGAAATATCATTAACCTTGTTTATGCTTACAGCTATAAGTATTAATGAATGCAGTTTTTATTACCAAAAAAGGGCTTAATAGGCATGCACTGAACATCCTTGGACTTTGGGTATATTTTACCCCAGCCTCACACACATTGCAATAATTGCTTTATCCACCACCCAACATAGCATCGCCTCTCATTACCTTTCTCTCAGTTGGTTAATTGTTGTGAGTGACAGATGTATTCTTGAAGGTGAATAATTGTAAAATATATAGCTTTGATTATGGGCTGGGGTAGAATATATCCGACATCCTAAGCTAGGCTCCTACTTTCAAATTGTGCTATTTTTTACTTTCTCTACACATGCTATGTGCATGTATTCCACCCAAAAATTTGATACCAAGATTTTACCAGAAATACACGTTTTGGGTCCCCCTGAATCCCAAAAAAATTTGTAAAAAGGTGCATGCATGTGTGTGGACAACATAGCTCAAAATAGAAAAGACTGTTAAATACCAAACTTCGTATTTAAGTTTGGTATCTTCCAAGGATGCGACACAAAGTTTTCAAGGAAATCCTCCAAACTACCCTTTACATGGAACTTTTTTCGAAAATTTAACTTTCTCAAAATGGCTCTAACGATTTTGATTAAAATATTGTATACTAAAGATATTTACCTGACAAATAATATGTATATCTTGAATTTTCTGGGAATAGCCTCTGAACACTAGTTTATTCTGGATGAATTTTACGAAATTTTGCATAACTGCTAAACCATAAGATATGGACAAAAACTTACCACACAAAAAATGTAGAGCACATTAAAACACACAATTTTTTCAAGGAGTTGATCGTTTGAGGTATTCCTTGTTTTTGGTTTCAGCTTTGAAAAACTTGTATTTTTCTCATACAGGAATTTGTCAACTCGTGTCCATACAAACAAAGGAACTCCAGTCACCCAGTAACCAACTTTTGACTTCACTTTAACCTATGATACTCCCATATTTCGTTTATACTTACAAAGAAGCAAGTAATAAGATTATTTCTGCTAATTTTTTCTTGATTAGCATGAAGTAAATAGAATAATAATCTTATTAACAATAATTTGTTACACGGAAGTAGAGAAAGCTATGTGAATGGAACACATCAGATTTTTTTCCTTTGGATGGCTATGGCATCCTGGTTGATGTGGGTTGATGATCCAAAGTTTGATGATTGGGTACAAGATACTATAAAGTGAACATACTAGAAGAAAGTGAATTTAGTGACGATGGTAATTTAGATCCAGATTTGGTATGTGATTTTGATAGTTATACAGAAAATGACATTAATAATAATTCAGATGAGGGGTCATCAAAGAAAATGCACCTTTCTCTGAATGTAGAGTATGATGTACCAGCAGAAAGTAATGAAAGTGTAATTTATTACCTAGAAAAAATGGACATAAATGGCATAAGACGGGATTGGCAACAAACATCAAACATTGGGACACAATATCAACGCACACTTGCCAGTAGTAGTTGGTGTAAGAAAAAACTCAAAATAAAGAACATCTGGATATTCCAACACAGGCTTTGCACGTCTATTGCAAAAGTAAATGGCATGTTATTTATGGATGCTCTTTGACTGTTGTGGTTCTCAGCGTCCCATTCTAAATTGGGCATGAAAGACGGCTTAATTTTGCTCAGAGGCCTCTCTATCAGGCTTAAATCTACGACACGGGACCAACGGCTTTACTTCCCTTCCGAAGGAAGCCATGCTAAGGATTTTTACACCCAAAAAAAGTCCATCGTCCTCTGCCGGGTTTGAACCGGCAACCTAGGGTATATGAAGTTAGCATGGTAAGCATTACACCACGGAGGGCGACAAGTCTATTACAGGTACTAATCATAACAACATTATCAACAACTGGTTTTCATCCTTCACCTTAATGAAGGAGCTACAAAAGAAGAGCTTATGTAGTATACTCAAAAGAGACAAACAAGCAATTCCAAGATTTGTACCTTCAGCAAATAGAGAGGTGCTTTCCTCTCTGTTTGATTTTCATAGAGAGATGACAAAATCACATGCGCCTAAAAAGAAAAAAACCTATCATTTTAGTTATCTCGATGCACCATGCAGCTTAAAAATCAGAAGAAACTAAAACCCAGGAATCATTGGTTTTATAATAGCAATACAGAGGGAGTGGGTGCTCTTGGTGAGAAATGTACAGTAGGTATATTCCACCATCTGCAGATGACCTCTTGAAATTTTCTATGCTTTATTGAACATTTCACTCATGAATTCATTAGTTATTTAATTGGCTATCCATCCACATCAGGAGAAAGCTTGACTTCATTAAGTAGTTGTAAACCAGTTAAGAGGGCACATCTTACAGCAAGGATGTTCAAAAGCATGTTCCTTAGCAGATTCAAGTAAGTAGATATCTGGTGTATGCTTTATTCCAGTAAGTAAAAGATTTAAATAAAGAAAAAACAGATATATTTCCAGTATCGGTGGACGCCTTGTATAATCATCTCATCATCTGTTGATAATCGAAGACTTGAAAAATATTGATTCAATCATTTTTGAAGATTAACCTGCATATTCTCGTAGGTCTGTTATCAATCATTCATTAATTAGATGGCTAATTTATACAATGTGCTGAAAACACATCTGTTGAATTAAACTCCTGCCAGGCGTTAGTTTATGACTGAACAGTGCTTCAGCATTTTCTAGACAAAATTCTTGTAGAACACTACTCGTTTGCACAAAATAGAAAGCTACCCGACATGGATAACGCTATAAACCATAGATTACTATAAACTTACCGCTTCTATATCCACCAGCAATCATTAACCTTTTCTCCAAGCACAGAAAAACAATTCTGTGTTTTATATGCATATTCTTCGAAATGACATAGTTTATATTGCATTTCACATTATCATAAAAGCACTACGTATATAGCTGTGACTAGATATACCTTAACATACCTTTAAGAATTACTTGGTTTAACGTTCTGTTTTTTCTCCTTTATTAATATGTATTATCACTTATTTACCACCTCTATTCAAAACTTCAAAATGGCCGCAAAAATCCTTGCATTCTGCAAGGGCATCATGGGATACAGGGAAAGTGCAGATGTTGGGTGTGTAAACAATGATTGTGATTGAAGGATTTAGCCGTAATGTACGGTTATCTTTGTTCCTTTCTTCCAACGTGTGCAACAACTAAAAATAGAAAATGCGAATAGCATGAAAAACAGGAGAGGGACTAGTGTGTGGAGCAAATTTATGATTTTAAATTAAGCCAAATTCACTCCTTAAATGTTTATCCTACGTTTCATAAGAATGCAAAGATTCCAGACAGTTCACACAGAAAATATAGAGCAATAGGAAGTTAAGGATGAATAAAATTAAGATCCAACTAACATGCCAGTTTATATTTTAATTTCCTTCTAATATTAATTAACACCAATCATGGCGGATGTGATCACGTGGTACATACAAGTCGTAGCTTATTCGGCTCACATTACAGCTGCTGACTAGTGCAATCGCTCAGGGAATTCATGCATTATTGAAATGAATTTAAAATGTTTAGAGGTCATCAAACGAAGTTGCATTGATGGTGTTTAGGGTTACAACACGTGTATAATCGCGATGACTATTATAGTTTTCCTGATAGACACTTCTGCATCTATGAACCAAAGAGCGTATTTGGGCGGAAGACCGACATTGCTTGATGTTGCTAAGGGGGCAGTAGAAACATTCATTAAGGTATGCGAGTTTTGAAGGATAAGGCCTGTAGCAATAACAGCGGCAGACTTTCTTTTAATAAATCGAAAATTTGTGTTTGTTAGGTGCGTCAGAGATCTCCAGAAAGTAGAGGTGATAGATATATGCTACTAACCTTTGAAGATCCGCCCGCTAATATTAAGGTAAGTGAAATTATATAGGAATGATTGTTGTATAGAATAACTATGGGTTTATGGGATTTTTACTCTAAAAATGTATTGCATGTGCAATACTGGGGACAGATTCCATGGAATAAAGTATTACAAATGTTTTTGACATGCATTATATCTTTTGGCGTGAAACTAGGGTAATGAGTAACTTTGGAGTTGAAATATATTTTTTAACCGCGGAGCGACTGGAAAGCAGGACTGACTATTAAAAGTAAAACTCGTACTGGCCACTCAAAACGATAGATTTGAATTCAAAATTATCGTACATCATAAAAATGGTACAATAATAAAACTATCAGCATAACACTTGTGAAAATGTAATAATATTCATGTTCATGGTACCTACTTACAAGATTGATAATCAGGATTACAGCTTAAGCACTATTTCTTGCACTATTTATCTGAAAGTTTATCTTATTCAGCTGTAGCAGCACTACACATTTGTTGTGGTCGTAAAGTTTTAACATCATCAGTGAACTTGAAGAATTTCAGAACCACCACATTCTTTCACAAGCTAAAATGATAATGGCTCTTCTTTAGATTATGTCCTGCAAACTTTTTTCCCAAATAAAACCTAAGTCCAAAGGTACTTACTGCTCATGCACCTAGGTCAGTAGCAGGCAACTTTAAATGCTGCCAAAATTGCTGCTGCAATCATGGTAGTTTTTGTTTCCAACATAAACGCATATTCCCTGTAACTATTAATATTAATTATATATCTCGTTATATTAATTATACAAAACTATTGCCTACCTAATTTTTTTTAATTACATATTTAAACTGATGAACTACGTTGCAGGGCAAATCTTTTGAATGCGTTTGATTAATTCCTGAAATGGGTCGGCTAATCTATTTTTTGTGTCCTGTCGCCACAGGTACTCCACTGAATGTACATCCATTTGGTTTTTCATGATTCCACCCCTGGATAAGTGATGCCGGAGAGATTGCAGCACAATTCGATATTGTTGGTGTGGACATTTGTTACTGGGTTCATGAAATGCAGGCTCTGGTTCACTGTTGAGTGCACAACATATCCCCAGCAATTGTGTGGATTGTGCTGGCAAATTCCATGTGCTCCTCAGATTATGCAAAAAATGTTGCACCATCTCTCCTATTGTTGGGAGATTTGCACCTCATTGGTGACCACGTCGATCCTTCTGAGGATCCAGTTTCCTCCCACAATGCAGCTGTGATGATATTTCCTCCTTCCAATTTTGCACTCGTCAATTTGAACGACATGGCCAGTACTGCCTATTTTACCCCTGTTTATGTATTTGTCATCTATTGAAGAGATGTGCACCTCCTGGTAGTAGCTGAGCCAATCAACAATTGTTTAGTGACTAACATTGGTGTCTCCTCGAGAACTTTGCTCTTATGATAATTGACTGGCAAAACTGTATGTAAGAACGAATACTGGGGCAGTATGTAATCTTGAATTTTCGAACCAAGTCCCTTTTGCTACAAACTCTGAAAATGGTTCGGCAGTGCCTCTTCTGCATGAAAATATTAGATATGTTCTATCCCCTTTTGTTACTGGATGTAGGACATAACATTTAGGTTAGCAGTCTTTCATCATAGAGGAAGGCATGCATTCTTCCATGTTGTCCCTCAAAGGTGCTAGATCAAAACTCGTAAACCTTCAGGCGCAACTTCCACCTACTAACTTTATATACTGACTGCCAGAGGCTTGGTAACATACTCATTTTCAGGTTTAACAATAAAGCTGCTTCCTTTCTAACAATGGTACATGTGGTAGGCCCATGTAGAATTGCAAACAGCTGCAAAACAGATGCTTGGGTGTTGATGTGGAGGTTGGCACCATATGCATATATGAATAGCAATGCTTGCAGTGCTAAAATTACAGCAATTTCAACCGCTTTGTCAGCTCTTGTGCACTATGCATGGATCTCTTGCATTGGACTTTGACAAAAATTCTTGCGGGACATAATCTAAAGAATATCCAACAGAATAATTCAATTTACTGTATATAGTGCTAATCTGTTTCTAATTTTGGTTTTCATTAAACTCTCATTAGAAAAAAACTCTTTCACAAGAATCATTGCTGTGGGGCAACAAAATCACTAATAATGCAAACTAGTGTTGCCAGAAGTATTTCACAAAATTTCGCCCAAATTATTACACGTGCATTCTCTCTCTCTCTCTATATATATATATATAGGTAATTATTTACAAGTTGGGCCGCTTACTCTCTCCGCTGCGACTTCAGTTTTGCACTCTAACGGGACCGGTGTGTTAGAGGGGGATTAGGGGTGGGGAGATGGTTCAAAAAACTAAAAACTAATGTTGCTACCTGTTTATATACACACACTAACCTAAACGGATTGGAACCTAACCTCGCGCTAAATTCGAAATCCACAGGCTTTGAAATTGTCATCATAAATACAAAGTCAGTCAACCGCACTTAGTTTCATTCGATTTTAGAGTGGCCGAAGTTCTGCATAATAAAATTCACTGAACAGCTGTATCTGCGTGAAACATACTTGTCATACATCAGCACAGCGTCTAGCGACATATGCCAGTGTTGCATTCCACAAAACTGTTCGCCTGCCGCTGACAACGAAACTCAGATTTTAGGCACTTTAGTGCGTAGTATTATTATATATTTACATTGCAAAAGTACTACAAGACTTCTTTATTTATATTCTACTCCTTTTAGGCACCATACTTCATAAATATTCACAAAAAAGGATCACTATATGCACGTAATAATTTAGCGTTTAACTTAATTAAGGATCTTTTCCGATAAAATAAATTGGTGAAAATGTAACACGTATAAACCAAACTTACAGTCAAACCACAATTTGTTTAATTTTTAGAGGGGCCCCAAGTTCTCTATAATAACATATATATCTCAAAAGATTCTTATAAACGGTAACTCTGTAAGAATAGCACAATCATATGAATAACATAATATTGGAATACTAGTGTGAGCTGCGCTGATACAGATTCAGGAAAGAATATGAAAAAACGAGACGTTTGTGCCAATAATTACATTAAAATATTACCTTCAGTATTTATTTTATTATTTCCCCAGTTGAGGGCTGCTTTATAGGCAATCTATAACCATTCAATCTTATTAAGCGAACAATAAATGTTACATTTTAGGAGCCAATTCTGCTATATGTTGCTATAGGGACATAATTTTTATTCGTATATTCTACTTCCCACACTAATGCTTCTGATCATGATTAAATGAAATTGTTAAAATATTGATATAACCAAATCAACAATTCTGATAAATATAACAAGTATAACAAAACAATTTGCAGCATGGAAATTTCTTTTGCTTTCATTGAAACCACATTGCAAGTGAGAATGCCAATTTATGATCCATCCATAGCAACGATATTATTAAATACCGCAAATTAAAATATAAATAATTACTGGCAGGCTTAAAATAAGTTTTACTCACATTAAAACTGGAGTGCCTGTAGAATATCTCTTCGTCCTGTCCAATTTCCTCTCATTGATAAATTTCCAAATTGAAATTCAGCATTGCAGGGGAAGGTGCAAGATGTGTCACAGCACTGGCGATTCTCATCTAAAGTAATTTTTGTTCTAAGAATGCAACTTAGAAGGTTCAGGTTTATTTGATTTCTTAACTTTATTTTTGTCGAAGTCACTCGTGAAAATACCCTTTCAACTGTGGCATTACTTATGGGTAGACTGAAAGCATTTAAGGCAAATAAAGAAAGTTCTTTTAAAACATAATCTCCAGCTGAGTTTTTAAGCCTAATGGCTTTACACCAGAAACGCGAGACATCATCAGGAATCTTGTCATTGAAATAGTTTTCCAGTCGCAACTCAGAAGCATCTGCCACTAATGTTCAAGTTCTGTAACACTAGATTTGTCCTTAAGTAATTCCAAAGGAAGTTCGGAGATTTTTTGGAGAAAACAGCTGCATCTTTCGCAGAATAGATAAATTTCCAGGAATACGCATTTGAAGTTCCTTGGCTGCCCTTTTAAGAAATTTGACACCTCTGCCTATTATTTTGAGCTTGTTCGTCATTTATGTTTCCATAGTAAAATCTTTGTTTTTAGTGAAACTGAAAACTCAAAACGAAAATCAACTGACTCAATAGGGAGGTAAATGGAAGTAAACTCCCAAGTTCACATCAAGTTTGACAAATTGCTCGTGTAATCTTCGCCTTAGAAATGAAAGAATAAATTCTTCTAGCTCAAGTAAGATTCTAGTATGTTCAGCTTTGTTTAGTCTCTCAAAATCATTTAGTACTGACCTCAGAAAGATAAGAAAATTTTTGTTAGTTACATCACTGTACATGAAATGTAATTCCCTGTGTACCTGTCAATGTTATTAGAGGCTAATTGAAAATGCAGTTTCAAACATTCAAAAATTCTTTTTATGCACCTGCTTCTAGCCAACCAACGAGTTCCTGCAATGGTTCTTCACCATCACAAATTAATCTACAAGGTTCATTATATGATTCTTTCCTAAGGGCTGGTCTTTGAAACCAATCGTGGGTTTCTCTAAGCATACAGTCAAGATTTGGTGGCATTTCTTCGCTTACCTGTGAGCACACTAAATGCAGCTATTTTGAAACATGCAATAGAAGGATGTAGTCTGATCACCCACTGCAAGAGCAGTATAGTTATGATGCAATAAGCAACAAATTGCTAGTGATAGAGGGTAGGTTTCGTATCACCATTCAGATATTACTTATCATGGTGCAATAAGAAGCGTCAGAGAGGATGTAGTATTTGTCTTGCGTCATTTTAGATTTAGAGTTTTCTTCCCCACCAAATGGCAAAAGTTAAAAATGGGCATTAATAAAAGTTATATTTTGCAGAAATATTTTAGTAGCCCAAACATTCGCGAACTGCCTTCATCAACATTTTGTCATAAAAAGCTGATTTTAGTAGCCCGAAGGGCGACTTTTCGCCCAATCTGACAACACTGTTGCAAACTCTCCCAGTTCTTTGAAATCATTATTTTCATCAAGTTCACACATGTGTTTAACAGAACTTCAGAAGCAGTCAGGTTCAGGCATTTTCTTTGTTTCACAGGAAATATCACTTATTCAGAGTTTTCTCCATTGATCATCAATTTTCTGAGCAGTGCAATCTTAATTGAGGTTAGTAATTCTGTAAACCCTGGCAATAAGAGGATAAAGGATAGGAGGCTTAGTAGGATATGAAACAGTTGTATTAGAAGGATGGAGACAGGCTATGAGGGCAAAATTGGGGTAGTCACCAAAATGGTACCTTTTCTTTAACTGTGAACAGCCAACAATAAGAAAATCACTACAGCTCTGCACATCTGTAGTTAGTAAGTTCTGAATATCTAATCTACTAAAGTCGCCCATCACTTCTCCATTTGTTCCAGAGGTTTGAAGTGACTTTGATCTTTCAGATTTGTTTGCTTATATGAATAATGATTTGTTAAAAGGGCTTGAGTCCAGGCTTTAGTGATTTTGAGTTAAGTATAAATACAAGGTCTACAGACCTTAATACAGATTGTTATGTTAAAACAACTGTAGTCCTGGAATCTTTCAGCATAATATTGAAGATGATTTTCTGAGATGAAGTGTTATTAGGAGAAAGTAGATTCAGCCATGGCATGACCTACAATTTTAGAAAAGGATGTTCTTTTGTTTTACCTATTGGTTACTATTTCAAGGTGACTGATATGAATGACAATGTAAGTGAAAAAAGAAAAGGCAGAAGGAATGGGTCTCTATTCAAAGAGTGTAATAAAACATGCATAGTAAACAGGAAAAGTATACATTAACCATAATAACAAATTATTTTCGGTAAGTGTATAATGAGGCCATGTTAGAAACAATCTGATGTGTTCCATTCACATGACTTTCTCTACATCTCTGCAACAAATTATTGTTAAAAAGCTTATGCTTCTATTTAATTCATGCTAATCAAGAAACATTAGCAGAAATTGTCTTATTACTTGCTTCCTTGTAAGTGGAAGCGAAATAAGGGAATGCTATAGGTTAAAGTAATAGTCAAAAGCTGGTTGCTATGTGACTGAAGTTCCGTTGTTTGAATGGACATGGACACGGACACGAGTTCACAAAGTCCTGTATGAGAAAAGTATGTTTTTTATAGCTGAAACCAAAAACAAGGAATATCTCAAAAAAAATCAACTCCACGAAAAAAATGTATATAACATAAATTGTGTGTTTTAAAGTGCTCTACATTTGTTTTGTAGTAAGTTTTTGTCCATCGCTTACGGTTTAGCAGTTATGCAAAATTCCGTAAAATTGACCCAGAATAAAGTAGTCTTCAGAGGCTATTCTCAGAAAATTCAAATTATACATTTTATTTGTCAGGTAAATATCTTTAATATATAATATTTTAATCAAAATCATTAGAGCCATATTTTAGAAAAACAAAATTTTCAAAAAAAAAAAAAGTGCCATGTAAAGGGTAGTTTGGGGTAGGGGGATTTTTCTCAAAATCTTCGTGTCACATCCCTGGAAGACACTAAACTTAAATACCAAGTTTGGTATTTTACCGACTTATCGTTTTTACAGACAACACGCGCGCGCACACACACACACACACAGACCTTTTTCTGAAAATAATATTTTTTTGAAACAGTGGACCCTAAAACACATATTTCCAGTGAAATCTTGGTATCGAATTTTTTGGTGGAGTGCAATACCTTCTCTATACACTATGTACATTGTTCGTATAGAGAAAGTAAAAATATGTTAAGATGTTATTCAGACCCCATACAAATTAACTGTGTTGCCATTACTATATCATTGTAATTTGAACTTGTTTCAGCTGCAAATTGCAGTCTTTTAAAGCAATTAATGAAGACAGGCAGTTGGACGTACTATCATACTTCAATACGGTTTTACGACAGCATCTCCCAAAGCTTGATAGAAATGAATGCTGCTAGTTGTAAACAGGCCAAGGAAATCAGATACCCCAAAAAGAGGAATGCAAGTTTTACCTACCATGTGTTATGCAATGGCGAGAGTATTAAAGTTTGCCAGAAGTCCTTCAGGAGTTTACATGGAATATCAGAAAAACATGTTCAGCGTTGAGGGTTCCTCTAATGTAAGGTAAATCTCCAAACGACAAGTGTAATAAGCATCCAAATTCAAATGCAGTATTAGCAACAGAGAAATGTATCCATGAGAATCCTGTAAAAGATTTTTCAGGGAAATCATATCAATATCAATGCAAGATTCACAATCAACACTAAGTATGGAAAGTGTAAAGAAAAACATCCAGACAATAGAGTAAAGTATCATTTCTACAGGAAATATTTTCATGACAACTTTAAACCTATATTTGGTCGCCTGCAGATTGATACTTGCATAACATGTGAGGAACTGAAAGTCAGGTTTACAAACCCAATTCTTAATGCAGTCGCTGAGAATTTAATACATACAAATTGTGCAAAAATGTTTGACACTCATTTACAGGACTCAAAGAAGTGTGAAGAAAATAACATGGCCAGTAGCAGTAGATTTCATGCAAAACGTTCCTCTGCCACATATTCCCGCACAAATGATATTCTACTTGTGCCAACTCTGGGTAAATGCATTTTGCATTTATGACATGACTGGAAAAGGCTCACTTTTTATATACCATGAGAGTATTGCTCAGAAGGGAGCTAATAAGTTTGTTCCTTTGTCATGGATTATATTAATGAAAACTTCCATCTCATGTAAAAGAACTACATGTATATTTTGATGGATGCATGGAATAGAATAAGAGCCACTCTGTATTAAGTATGTTTCTAGCACTAACTGACAGGCAGATTTGATAACATCGTTTTCCTATTCGTGGTCATCCACTGCGACAGAGTGTTTGGAACAGTGAAAAAGCAGCTTGGGAGAGTGGATAGAGTACACTCCTTGCAATACACATCACTGATACTACAGAGTTCTGAACAAAGTATCAGCACAGTTGTAATGAGTGTTATTTTAAATTTTAGCAAGTGGTGGCCAGCATATTGAAGGAAAACAATATCACTGGAAATATGAAACATTCTGTCCCACGTTCTGAGAAGATAAGCTTCAAACCTACAGAGTACATAAATATGACAGGATCATACATCAGCAGTCCTGTTTTTCCAAGCGCCTACATGCCTAGTGGTGCAGACCTGTGCAAATGTCATGAATCGAAGGACTGGAGTGGAAGGCAAAAGACACCCAAGGTCGCACACTATACATTAGTTGTAATGGGAAAACAATGACATTTAAATAGCTATAATTACATCATAAAGATACCCGAGTAGGAAATAATTGCAACAACACGTTCTTTATGATGATCATCATCTATGCACAGTGATAGACCATGAATGTCCTGTTGGTAGTTGAATAAAATCACTCCATTCATTAGACTGAATTTCATCACACAACTGAACAAAACAAAAGTAAATATTATCATTAAATTTGAATATCGCATGCCTCCATTTAAAGTGTTTTGCAAACAGGATGTAAGCATCACAGAGAGCTTAATCCAATTTTTGCAGTTTCTCAGTGATTTCATGTATACTTTTGCACAAATTCGTCAATTAGGATTATAAAAGGGCTTGTTAAGTGTGTGTCTGCAGTAAGGTGGTCAAAATGCTGAATTAAAAATGCAAAAAATGCTCGATTTGATTCTAGGCTGATGAAGCTATTCATGATTATTATTCCCCACTCTCAAGAGCCTGGAAATACGAGTGCAATACTGAATGTGGTTTAAGTTAATTGAGAAGTACAGTTTTAGTGTACACCTCAACAATTTCAGCATTTGTTATACAAGGTTAAAATGGTAATACGATGATACTACCAAAAGTGGTATGTAAATAAAAAAAAAAAAACAAATAAAATTATTTAGCAGAAAAAAAACACATGCAATACTGGATTTTCAGAGACGGTATGTACAGTATAAAAATAAAATAAACTTGAAATTAGGTACTTGTATTCCACTTCAGTAAACTATATTCAAGACGTAAAGTAAACATTTTCTATCAGTATTTGTGGTATATTTGAGTTAGATAAGATAGATATATTAATATGTGCACCATAGGAGAGTATCATCTGTGCTTCCTGAAATCATTTTTAAACAAATCTAAAATTAGAATTGATTATTACTTAATACTCTTAATGTTCTAACAATTTTTACAAAATTCCTTTTTGGCATCCTATGGGGTTGGTTTCAGTCTGAAATTAAAGATTTGAAAAACTAACTTAATCGAGATTTCGGGTAATTTTTTAAATTTAAGACAAATTTTAATAATGAATCTAATGAGCATATACAAAATAGTTATAAGAATAAAATTAGCATTTTCATTACCTTTGTCTGATGATAAGTGAAACTAAATATTAAAGGAACTGTATCAGGAATATATTTTTTCACTGAGCAAAGATTTGACTGGTTCCTTATGGGTATTTTTACCCCCAATCAGTGGACCTTACATAGCATCTGACTGTTAAGACTCCCATTTTCTTCCTATGGTCTTGGAATTCAGTCGAGAATTCAGTTTCTTGACAACGCTTCTTATGCCAGTAGCTTTGTCCTTACAGAACGATTTGATCTTTGTTTTTGTGTTTGGTGTAACTTCAGACGATCTACCACTCCTTTTTTTATCTGCGACATCACTCTCTTCTGTTTGAGCCACTTTCTAACAGTGTTTTTATCAATCTTCAGACGTTACACAATTCCTTTTATTGACACCCCTTATCCACTAAAATCTTGAATTTTAGAGCATAAACATTTCCTTGGTGTAGGCAACTTCTGTTGAAAACACAGAGACTTAACTATTGATAATTGAATTATCAATATTAAAAACAAATAACTTGAAGCCGAAAGTTTCTCACCTGGGTGAGGAATGTATTGGTTTATTTTAACCTGTGCTATGAGAGGGCAAATTAATGATTTTGTAATTTTTCTTAATTGAATACAGATCCCAGACACTTACGGATTCACCTGAAATTTCATTCACTAATTCACCTTTAAGCTTTCGAATAATCAGCTTCCTCAGAGAGTAAGAAAAAACATGTAATTAAATGTAATGTCTAGTACATCTAATAGTCATACTTACTCTGTGTAGGCAATTCCAATAACATAAACCGATATCAATACACCACTCATTGTTGTCCTAAGAGAGGTATAACAGCTGCAATAAGGTGCATAATATATTGAACAAAGTTCTGTCATCTAGGGTTTCACTGGCACACTAATCGATCACATTTTTCACAATATTTTTTGCTTTAATGCAGCCTAATTTAACTTATTTAGCTATTACTCTACCGAGGACAACTAGTTTAGGTGCTAGTTGTAGGGTAATATTGCATTCTGCAAGAAAAGAACATTACTGTATTTTAGCTTCTTTTACTTTTTTATAAAAATGGTTTACCCACCGTAACTAGGAGGATTGTTAAGAGAGTTCTCTTTGTTTTTCCAAACCTCATACCCTGTTTAAGTTTTTCATGCTAAGCACCTTTCCCATGGGTTTTCACTACTAAAAATTCTGCTGTAAAAAAGTTTTACACAACCTACACTGGGCTCGAAACATATCTTTTACTGGCCCAATCCAACCATGGAAATCTGGATTCCGTTCCCATTCTTTTCTGTACGACTGTTTTCAGTGTGTTGATTCCGTTGAACTATCACCCTAAAATTCTTTTCTCCTTCTCAAGCTTTCCAAAGTTTTTCTGTGGCCCACCCTTTCGTTTCTCCCACTTTCCAAATCGCATATTGAAATAAATACAATAGGATAACCACTACTTAAACTTTACCTAAAGCTGTACTGCAACTCAGGACTACTAATCAGATTGATTATGAACAAAAGAAAGGTGCAATAGCCAGCCACTAAAGTACACTTCACTTTACTGTTTGCCGTGTAACTGTGAACACACATGTGCACACACTGTTGATTGTTCAAGTAGGTGCCTTCCAGTAATGTTTCATGAAAGAATGCAAATCAGTGTAAGCAAGAGGGAAGTTGGAATCACATTGTTTGTTGCCCTCTGTTAACTTTATATACTCAAGGTCGCAGGTTCAAACCCAGCAGAGGACAACGGATGTTTCTGGGCGTAAAAATCCTTAGCATGGCTTCCTTCGGAAGGGAAGTAAGTCAAAGATTTACAGCATGTAAAAGAACCTCAAGCCTGATAGAGGAGCCTCTGAGCAAAATTAAGTGGTCTTTCACCCCCAATATAGAATGGGATGCTGAGAATCACAGCAATTAAAGAGCGTCTATAAATGAAATGCCATTTCCATTTTATTTCACATTGTTTTGTTTTATTTTACATTGCTTTCAACCTCTCAGATAGTTGGGAGCCATGTCATGAGATAATACTACAGCCTCAGCAGGAACAAGAGAGGTTCGCTATTTTTAATTACTTTCATTAATATCGTAAATTGTACAAACATTTAAATTATCATATACCCCCTTAATTATTGTACTTTTCTACTTACCTTTGGGATCTTGGGCCACCTGCCGGTATCCCAGTCTCAAGTATAAAGTCAAGAACTAATAGACAACAGCAATTGTGTTCTGGGTGTTGTTAATTTGGGGTAGGAGGAAATAGTCCTTTCTGATGACAGCATTCAGCTTCTGGTGGTCCACTCAGAATCATAGCTTGCCATTTTTCCTCTTCATTAAGACTATAAGGTGGCACCAAGGTGTATTGGACTCTTCAATGATTCCCCTACATGTCATGTCCCAAACGTCTGGCAGGGACAAGTGTAGGTGGTTGCCGGATGGTTTGGGCATCTCCAGTGTCAATGTTATGGAGAACTGGTCAGTGTGGCCATAATCTCTCTTCCCTTAGCTGAAGATAGACTGGTAACATCTCAGCGGCTGGCCAGTTGGAAGCAGTCAGATGATTGACAATCTTTCTGCCAGGGCCCCAGATCCTGCAATGGTGCTGGCTGGTCAGAACTATCGCACAGTGATACAGTTGCAGCTGGCTTCCAGTTCCCTAACTCTGTCCTGACCAGTGTCCATTTTATACAGCAGTCTCACATGCACTTCCCTCTGACACTGCATCTGTTCAATGGTGTTTTGTGGTTCAAAACAAGATTCTTTGACTATTTGGCCCTCCAGGTGCTCCTTACCACCACCTTGCTTCTTGCAGGCATAACTACATCGTTTCTCAGAATCACCCTTCAAATCACTGGATGTTCATGGGTACTCCGAAGCAACACCTCATCTTGGTTGAGTCCCAGTACCCTCTTGCCATCGTCAACTGTAGCTTCATGGCTCCTGAGCTATCCAGTCCCAGTCCCAATAATCGTCAGCAACCCTTGCAATGCTCGTCTCAATGTCAACTCCAACAGGGTCCCCTTCTCCACCAGCAAGGTGTTGCTCATCACTAGTTGGTATGGCTGACTTGGTTTTTGTATTGGCAAGCCATTCACCACGTCATATTTGATTGCAATCACAGCAGGACTGTTCCTACTATATCTTGTAGTTTTCCTTGTGCCATGGTGCTGTCATCCACTCTTCTGCCCAATCCACCTAAGGCACTCAAGGGCTTGGTGAACACTGCCGCTTGTCATGTTGGTAATTGTTACCTGCCTGCTGGTCTGCTTTGTTTCAGGCAGTCCTTCACTAGATGCCCTCGGTCGAAAAAGCTCCAGCACACATCTTTTGAAGGATTTTGTCTGGGTTGTTTCCCTCTCTCTCTGTTGTGGCGAATACTCATCTTCAAGATGGATGCAGCTGTTATCTTGGCCCCCTATCATCAATGCCTGCATTGTCCTTTAGTCACCAAGCAACGGTGCTGCTGTATCTCAGTGTTGCACACCCCATTGATAGAGTAGGCTTGCTTCCTTAAACACGTAACTAGGTGGGAGGTTCTATTATCAGGGTGAATTCTGTATAATTTCTGTTGGCTCTTGCAGCCTCAATTTGAGTTGACTGTGGATTGCTGTAGTCAAGCGATGGTTCCCAAACCAGTTTTAGAGTGATCCCAGGGACACTATGTACATTGAGACATGTTTAACTTTCGGTTCTAATGCCAGAAGCAAATTTGCCAACTTCCATGAATGGTTTTTATTTAGTAGGATCTTGTTTAAATTTGTTAATGTTATATAAGAAGGTATCTATAAACTTGCTGTCAAATGACAAGAAGTGGAAAATCTGGGCTTTATTAAAAGTATTTTATAACAGGCAATGTAGTGGGTCTACATGTGCAAAATTTTACAAACACAAAGATACATACAAAGAAAACCTATTTTGCATTTGGTTTTGCTTTAAAGAAATAGTTAATTTAGCTTGTTTCACTTTTCTTACACAAGTCCATAAACAGCCATTGTTTTGAAATGGATGTGGCATTAACATGCCTTTTGAGGAACTTAATAAAAAGACAATAACATTTTGAAGAGTTATGTAAATGTAGAAACTTTATTTAGGGTATTATGTACACTTCTGCAAATGTTTGTACAATAGAGTATTACTCTGTGTCCTCTGCATCCAGTTTTGACTGTGTAACGGAAGTGACAAACATCAGATTTTTTTTCTGTAAAACAGTAATACTTAACAAACTGTGTACAGGGATTTTACTGGTCTATAAGTACAGTTTAAGAGTCACAATAACTTGTTTTTGCTGTAACGGATGTGACTAGTGACAATATTATTTTCCATTCTTCTTAGTTTTATTAAATTCTTGTATGTATTGAAAATAACATGGATAACATATTTGAATGAAAAAAAAAAAACACTTCTAACTTGCACTGTAAACAAATTTGGCACTGTGAATGCATATTACACTTACATTGTAGTTTACAAAACTTGATCATTAATATTTTAGGAACAGTTCTGCAAAATTATAAACTGAACAAAAAAAGTGCAACAATAAAAATAATCTTTCACTGTTCACACCTATTGGTTGAAGGAATTCATACAGTATGCTGTCTAGTTGTTTTCACTTTTGGTTCCTCCAGAGTATCTCCAAAGAGAACCAGTTTATCATTTATGAGGCATCTGATTTAGGTAATATATACTCTGGTCGAAGTCTCTAACATTTAGATTTTGAGATGAAGGTTTATTGAATTCTTCATGTTTCACTGATATCCATTGTCATATGTTTTATTTGCTTCAGACTACTTCTTCAGTACTTAGGTCTTTCACAGACTTCACACCACATTTCCCTGGGGCCTGTCTTGATGTTTCATCATTGTGATGGAAATCTCCAACTTTACTAACACAATCTTTTGTAAGGCTTCTTGGTCCCATTTTCTTAGCAGCAAAAAATTTCTTAGTAACTTCAGGTTGAAAATTCTCAATTATAAGTTGCTTCATTGCAACACACTTCTTTCCTGCACTTTTAGGAAGTGTATTCTTCACTTTCTCACTGGTTTTGTGTTCTAAAATGGTTTGCTGTGTTTTGTCATTTGTTAAGTGTAAAAATATGGCAAAAGAAGTTATCCAAATATAAAATTATTTTAGATATGATACAATTGAACATTAAGCAACATGAATCAAAACAGTTTGCAGCCAGAAATTTATTTTTAATTTTTTTCCCCTGGTTACATTTGCAAAAGAATAGCTGTAAACCTCATTTTGCTAACTTATTAATAAATTTAGAGCTTTTTCACTACCACCTTTAGCACTGATGTAATGCCTACACACATTTATTGCACTTCACTCACCTTATATATTTCAAGATTTGAGTCGTCATCCACATTACTGTCAGTGTCGCTTGAAGCTGGTCCACTTTCTTGATCACCACCATGTTTTTGACACACATCAGCAATGATCTCCTCATCTTGTAGTTCACCACACACAGCTAGATTGTCATCAAAATGCACAAAGGTATTGAAATTTGCACCCTCCAGTAGAGTGGCTCATTTATAGGATCATCACTACCAATCTCATCACCAGACTCTTCCTGTAAGACACCAGATTTAATGAAGAGTGTTTGATTGTGAAGGATGACAACTGCTTCCAGCAGCCAAAATAAATTCCATGGCTTGTAGTAAGTTAATGGCAAGATTTTCATTTCCTGCATCAGTCAGTGTTATTAAATGTTGAACCAGCATTTCTCTTTAATGAATTTCGAAGTTAGCAATGATGCCCAAATCAAGTGGCTGTAGCCGACCGGTGCAGTTAGGAAGGGAAAATTCCACTTGAACATTTACCAAAATTATTTGAGGTGGAAGTGCTGTACTTTGATACATAAAAAGAAGGATCTTCTTCTGTTTCTTTTTCATTTTAATGTCCAGTTTCTTTAACCACTGTTCCATTAAAATCGTAGTCATCCAAGACTTCCTATTGGATTCATATTCCACAGGTTTTGTTTACACTCCCTTAAAACACCTCAGATTCTTAGATTTTCCTATCACAAGTGGGGGAAGTTTGCATTGGTGACAAGTAGAACTGTTATGCAAATTTTACTTTTCTTCCCTCCAAGGCATGAGTCACCCTTTTCAGCTAATGTCTTGCTGGGAAGGCGATTGTAGAATAGACCAGTCTCATCACAGTTGTAGACATTTTAAGGCTGATAATCCCTTATGATTCCTGGTAGAACCTCTGTCTTCCAGTGTTGAACCGTTATATCATCCACAGCATTCAACTCGCTGCAAATTGTTTTCCCTGTGATTCCATGACAATCTTTAAATCCTTGCAACCATCCTGATGAAGCCTTGAAATCAACCATGATGTTCATTATTTTAGTGAAATCTATCACTGTTGCTTTCAGCATGTCGCCACCGATTGGTAGAGCTGCAGCCTGTTTCTGCTGGAACCATGTGAAAAGTGCCATTTTCAAATCAGTATATCTCCCTCCCTCCTGATGGCTGCATTTTGTTGATTTGGCCCTCAATTTTAAAAACTCGTCCAAAATAATATTTTTGTTACTGATGACTATACATAGCATGGAGTAAGCAATTCATGTCTGAAGCAATTTCTCCACCTCTCATATGAATATCACTTCCTGATCTAGAGTATAACATTACCTTTTTCTGTTCAGCATGGCTGATTAAAAGCAACTGAAAACTGAACGACAAACCGCTGTTTAACAATAAACACCAGATACCAAACATTTCTATCTTTACTTCTCGTTTGTTGCTGGTTTGTCACTCTCTACCAGCAAACGTATTAGTCGTTTGTTTCCGAGGTTGAAAACTGCCCACTCAACTTGCATCTTTGTCAACACAGATAAGAAAAATACCCTTGAATTTCTTTTAAGATAGTGTATGCCGTATGCTCATTATAATTACGTAAAACTCAGTTGTATATCACTGAAATTTAATATGTATAACAGCAAATTATGTATAAATAAGGTTCTGTTAACAGATTTCTAAATTACTTTTTGCTGGGACCTACGAAAATGTACATATAAATACGAATTACTTACAACTGGGATATGTATAAAACACGTTCAACTGTATATACATTTTTACTTTCTCTATACTCACTATTTACATAGTGTATAGAGAATGTATTGCACTCCACCAAAAAATTCGCAACCCAGATTTCACCGGAAATATATGTTTTAGGGTCCCTTGTATCCAAAAAAAAGTATTTTCAGAAAAACGTCTGTGTGTGTGTGTGTGTGTGGTGGGTGGTGGTGTGGTGTGTGTGTGTCTGTGAACACGATAACTCAAAAACGAAAAGTCGGTAAAATACCAAACTTGGTATTTAAGTTTAGTATCTTCCAGGGATGCGACACGAAGATTTTGAGAAAGATCCCCCCACCCCAAACTACCCTTTACATGGAACTTTTTTCGAAAATTTCGGTTTTCTCAAAAATGGCTCTAACGATTTTGACTAAAATATTGTATATTAAAGTTATTTGCCTGACAAATAAAATTGTATATTTTGAATTTTCTGGGAATAGTCTCTGAAGACTACTTTATTATGGATGAATTTTTCATAACTACTAAACCGTAAGAGATGGACAAAAGCTTAACACACAAAAAATGTAGAGCACATTAAAACACACAATGTTATATACATTTTTTTCGTGGAATTGATCTTTTTTGAGATATTCCATTTTCTTAGTTTCAGCTTTGAAAAACTTATACTTTTCTCATACAGGAATTTGTCAACCCCTGCCCATACAAACAAAGAAACATCAGTCACATAGCAACCAGCTTTTGGCTTTCACTTTAACGTATGGTACTCCCTTATTTCGCTTCTACTTACAATAAAGTAAGAAATAAGACTATTTCTGCTAATTTTTCTCGATTAGCATGAAATAAATAAAAGATAAGCATATTAACAATAATAATTTACAGAGATATAGAGAAAGTCATGTGAATGGAACACATCAGATTTTTAAAAGTATTAATCTGAAATAATATAGTGAGCAATCATACCCATATGGTGTGGATTACAGAAAATTGATATACTTGGTGCATGCATTGTAAACTTTTTCTCTCCCTCCATTTTCTTTCTTCCTTTGTTTATGTTGCAATATTGTCTTGTTTCACTATCCTAAAAGTAGTTACACTTATAATTATTCCACATTAAATGTTTGTACTAAACGTTTGGCTTTGTTTTAATACTGATTTCTAATTTAGATGCATTAAAGATTCTAAATTGACTGAAAAAAATGAACTAATAAATGTTACAACTACATATTGGAAATATAATGGCTGTCCACCTTGGTCTCGAAAACTCATGTTGAACATTGACCTTTCGGTCTCCCTCAGTGAGCTGATTTCACTCTTGAACGCATTGCACTGCCCAGAAAGGAAATTCAGGCTAGTATGCTCTTCCGCCACTATTTGCACCCCTTTGGTGATGAACCAATTTTCATTCCG
The DNA here is from genome assembly GCA_030762935.1 of Hymenopus coronatus. Lineage (NCBI taxonomy): Eukaryota > Metazoa > Arthropoda > Insecta > Mantodea > Hymenopodidae > Hymenopus > Hymenopus coronatus. The sequence continues at coordinate 90,296,209 of CM060887.1, read as the reverse complement.
AATGCTGTTCTCAAGGCTGTTAGGAGTAAAGATGCCCTAGCTTGATCCGGTGAATGAGTTTTAAGTTGAGTCGGGGGAGGGGGGAGAACAGCACAATTTGAATTGCATTCAGTGTTTCTGCTGTCTATTTTTGGATGCTGGCAGACCATATATTGGCTGTGGGTGATGACAGCAGAAGACAGCGATTTGATGTGTCAGCAGTCCTTGAGCCTTCTGTTGAGCATTTGTATCCTTTGTGCTGCCTTCGATTATTCCTTCCAGAACATTAAGAAGTCCCCCAACATCCACCAATGCATTAAGGTGCTGTTTGTGGTCTTTCTTACCAAGTTCTTGCATATCGTTAATGTCTGTCAATATCTCCATCCCAAATTTCATTTCTGCCTACATTTTCTCCATTCCTGATTTCATTTCTTCTATAATGGATTCCATGTCATGCCTTATCTTCTCCATTGCATCATTCATTTTTACTTTCTTTAGCCTACATACAAAATGTACATAGTGAATAGAGAAGGTATTGTATTCCACCCAAAAATTTGATGTTGAGATTTCACCAGAAATATATGTTTTGGGGTCCCCTGAGTCTGAAAAAAGCATTTTTAGAAAAAGGTCCATGTGAGTGTGTCTGTGGACAGCATAGCTCAAAAACGAAAATACTGTTAAAACCAAACTTGATATTTAGTTTGAGTATCTTCGGGATGCGACACAAAAGATTTTCAATTGTAAAGTACTTCTACTTTTCTCAGACAGGAAGTGCCTGTTTTTCTTTTGTTGTACTCCTGGTCAAGCAAAGAAACCATTTGCAATGAAAATCACATAATGAAAGCTTTTAAAACATTTTACTATCACTTGTAGCCAAATGCATTCCCTTAGTTCCCTTCCACTTATAAGGTAATAAGAACATTCTGTTGTTTATTGATTAACATTGTGTTGAAAGGAGAATAATCATTTTTTCAGAAGTTTATAGAGCAGCTAGAGAAAGCCATGTGATAACACATGTTTTTTTTTTTTCTTAATTTATGCTAGAAAAGCTTTTATCTCCATTTTTGCATTCTGTCCCACTTCTGGCACCAGTGTAACAAAATCTCTTTATGTTACTTCAAATCTGTTGTTTATAGTAGTCTTTCTTTCAATGCTGTGTACGTTTTTCTCTAGTCACTAACAACACTTGCTCCTGTTCCTTCAGCTGTCATAACACTGCAGCTGTACACTAGGAACTGACTCTGAGCTTGACTGCTCTGCTTATATAATTTTTGATAATATGGCAAAAAAGTTCCAGAGGTAAAGTCATTATAGCACATGTAAACCATCAAAAATCACATACAGGTGTTACAGTGCAGCAGCAATGGGGGAAGCTGGCCACACAGTGCAACAATCACCTGTAAATGATTGAAAGCCACATATCCAATGATTACGAGCCGGTAAGTCACAGGTGTGTGCTTTTGGTGTGTAGTCACAACAATTTAGACAGTTTCAATTGGCAATTAGAAGTTTTACTGTCATTTTATTCATGAAAACCAAAAGAGTGGGTTATTTTTCTGTATGATTGGAAATCCAATAATTCTATATGATGACTATTAATTTTGGCAAATTGCTAAATGAAGTATCAACTTCAGAAGAGCAATTCATCTGGTGCCAGCCACTAAAATGTAATGTTTAGCAACATTGCTATGCATTAAACAAGGACATTCTGCATAAGGAGAACTGTGCATAAACATGACTGCATAACATGTAAATATTGTGGGGGTGTTTCTGGTATCTGCTATTAAGCCACGTTAGGTTGCCCTGCCTGGATTGGTGGTAAGTTCTTGGTTCACCCCAACAATTGCTCGTGCAGTAGCTTGAAGTCATATCAGGTGTTGTTTGTCCAGCTAGCAGTTAAATATTTGTGTGACTTTCAAGTATCTTATTTGAGCATGAATTAACCTAGGTGGTGTGTGATACAAGGAGATTTAGCTACTGAATGATATTGGCTGAGTTTCTGCCGAAATCTTTTAATATATTTACTTTAAAATATATAATTACAAATGTAACAAACCAAAGCAAATTTTAACAATAACTGCTTTTAATGGCTTCCTTAATTAAGCCAATCAATGTAGAAGCCTATTAACACGTTACAGATGTTAAAAATATTCTTCTTCCCAAATATAATTTATAAAATATTAGAAACTTGATTAAAATAACTCCTTTGCATGCGTTACAAAATTTGTTGATGATTAGCACAAACTCTTTGTTTTTCTTATATTTAACTATACTTTTATCTTCAGTTACTACGTATTACTGGAAATGGCCAGGACCTCTGATTTTCCCTCTCTAAGTGTATTTGGTATCGTGAGACCATGCACACTTCACGGCAGTACTCAAACCAATCAGATCTTGTCACATCGGCGTACATTGGTCTCCAGCCGAACACTCCATTATTGTCATCTCATATGATGCTTGAACGACGTTCCTTTGCACCAGAGTGTGATGTTTTTAAGTCCAGTTAAAAAAAAATTAATAATAATAATAATAATAATAATAAAGTTATTTATCAAATACTATTAATAACAAAAGTCACAAAAGTAGGGGGCTCAATTTTAACATCCTTCTACTTGCATCAAAACTTGGGATATGTATGGTCCTGTCTGTTGATGGAGTGCCAGACTGCACCATTCTTGTTCTCAGCAGAATCTTGTCAAATAATAATTGAAGACAGGACTCTGAATCGTTGAGGTAAACCGACCTTATTAATGTAACAACAAACCATTTCTAAAACTAATAGAATCTATAAGAATATCACCATTAACATACAAGCTTCCCTTCTCTCACTACAATACATTCTGCTCAATCTCATCCCCATGTTTGCAAGAGCACTACTCTGCCAGATGGAATACAGCTCGCAGTCTTCAGTTAGTTCTGTCTGCTTGCACATGCACATTTCTGAACCTTTGGATATAGAAAAATTTCTCACTGCCTTGTGTCACATGTTCTAAAGTATCCCTAAAATCATTTTTATACCTATTAACAATGCTGATTGGTTACCAATGCAAAATTTTTAATGATCCATTCTCCTCCTTAAAACTATCTCATTACATGAGAAAACAAACAGCTAGCACAGTTTAAGTAGTAAAATTTTTAGCTTTGAAAACTCTCAAGGTTTTTCAACTTTTTTGTATGAGTGTGAAATTAGCATGTTGATTATGAGGTTTTATCATTTATTGAACTACTTTTACAGTTAGCTTTCTTATGGAATACCTTTTTTTAAGGACAGAAGTGTAATGCTATACAAGTTGATAAAATTTTAATTGTTTTATTATTTTGTTTGTTATACTTTAACTTTATTCACTTTAATTTTGGATACTTGATAAAATATTTTGCCAGCCTTAACATAACAATATTTGTAGTTTCTAATTAACTAATTCTTTGTTATTTAGTTTTATATTAATTTTTTATATATTTTCATCTTTGCACATTATGCACTGAATATTCTATACTTCCACCATATTAATATGTACCCAGAATAGTTAGTAAATATAAAGTTAGAAAGTAAGTGCTACTACATTCACAATAACAATACTTATTTATATACCAAACATATTGTATAAAATATTAAGAAATCACAATTTTATATTCATTACAATATGAAACAGTGTAATAAGCTTTATTTGCCTCTCCTAGCTCATCCTTATAAAATTCTGTCACGTTTTGTGGAATTTCAAAAAAAAAAAAAAATGCTGATGTTTTACACTCACATGACTTCCTCTAGCTGCTCTACGAAATTCCTACAAAAGATTATTATTCTTTGTACACAATGCTAATCAAGATAAATGTTAGCAGAATGTTATTACTTAGTTCCTTATAAGAAGGGAATAAGGGAATGCACTATGCTAAAGTGATTGTCAAATGTTTTAAAAGCTATCGTTATGCGATTGTCATTGCACATCACTTCTTTGCTTGGCCAGGAGTAGAACAAAAGAAAAACAGACACTGTCTGTGTGAGGAAACTAAGTACTTCACAATTGAAACCAATAACAAGGTATATCTCGAAAGCAGTTACCTCCACAACAAAAATGTAAAGGACAAAAATTGTGTTGTTTTGTCATGAGGTACATTTTTTTGTGCAGTACGGTTTAGCAGTTAAGCAAAATTCAGCAAAATTCATCCAGAATAAAAGGTCTTCAGAGGCTATTCCCAAAAAAATTGAGATATACATTTTATTTTGGACATAAATAGCTTTAATACATAGGATTTTAATCAAAATCATTAGCCATTTTTTAAGAAAATCAAAATTTTCGAAATTTTGTCCATGTAAAGGGCAGTTTGTGGTGGGGGGATTTTTTTTTTTAAAATCTTTGTGTCGCATCCTTGGAAAATACATACCAAGTTTGGTATTTAACAGCCTTTTTGTTTTGGGGCTATGCTGTCCACAGACACACACACACACACACACACACACACACACAGACCTTTTTTTAAAAATGCTTTTTTCGGACTCTGGGGACCCCAAAACATATAATTCCGGTGAAATCTCAGTATCAAATTTTTGGGTGCATTACAATACCTTCTCTATACCTATGTACATTGTACATATGGGGCTAGAGAAAGTAAAAAAACCTAGCTAGATCTTGAACAACCTTTTTCTTTTCTTTGCTCACCCTTTTGATTTTAGAAACAGTTTGGGATCAAAACAGGATCTTGTCTCAGGATTTACTAAGTGGTTTCATCATATCCACCTCCACAGGAAAATAAGAATATGTTTTTTGAACTGCTACATATACATTATGGTCTTCCTTTGATTGCCAAAATGTGTAATGAATTACTGACTGTTCATGTTGAAGCTTTCACTTTAGTGTTTGCTTTGTACTTTCTTTCAAATCCTTAAATTTCCTGTACCTTCACAGGTTTTGTAATATCTGATGGTATTCATCATGGCTCAGATATTCTCTTTTTTTCCTTAACCCTTCTTCAATTCTGCTGAAAACTCTATCTGAAGGCATATAACTATGTCCACACATTAAGTAGATATGTGAAATACAGGAGAATTATCTACTTGTTGCCAAGAAAGTAATAAGCATGATTGTACTTACTAGAGCAAGAGTCTGAAAATGAATTGTAGAAGGAGCATTGCAGGATATCCTTTTTTTCAGTTCCAATAAGAAAAGGTGCAAAGCAGAGACAACCCGGTTGCAGCCTTTAGCTGATTTAGTTTCCAACCATAAATATATAAGGAAACATCATTGCTCTGGATTTTAGAAGGAATCATTATGCATAAAAATGCCCAGAAATCCAAGAACCCCAACATTGAGTGAGCAGTTAATTACAAAGTTGCAGAAATGAGGGGGAATTACAAGAACCACAATAGTGGGATGGCAATCGATGTCAGCATTACAATTCCAGAATTAAGGTTGCTATATGCTATGTCGGTGTATAACAACATTTGAAAAAAACTGCTAACATTCCTTATCTTCTACACAGGTTAAATATCGAAATACACAAAATTTGATTTAACAGATCAATGCAGAAGGTACAAATTATGCCAAAACATTATATAGCTCAATTTCATAAAATTTTGCATCTATCAAGTTTTGAAAAAACAAAGCGCTCCTCAATTGGCTAAGAAAATGCGATGCCTGCATAGATTCTAACGGAGCACATTTTGAGCATATGCAGCAAATGCACATATTGTTTTTTTTTATTGTTTCATTTATATAGCCTCTTTTAATGTCATATTGGGGGCTTTGTTTACAAATAACTTGTCTGTAGATCTTTACGTTGGGTTTAAATCATTTTATGTTCCCCAAACACACACACACACACACACACACACACACACACACATTCTCTCTTACATACATACTGCCAGACTGTGCGGGATAGGGAATAATTCTGGTTAAAGAAAAATTCCCCGTACCAGCCGGGAATCGAACCCAGAACCTTCGGGTGAGAAGTCAGCTCGCTAACCACTCAACCACGGAGGCAGTCTTATATGTTGCAGTTGCTGACCATTAATAAATGTCCGTTTAGCAAAGATGTGCCATTGACTTAATTATCCATGATACACCTGAATCAAATATTTTCATAATTCACAATTGATATATAGGCAGTTAGTTTCTGCCAGTGCCAGGCTGCTTCCTACTTCTGCAGAATGGGACCTGTAATGACAAAACACGGGTAATATCTGCACAAGAGAAATATAGTTGCAAAGATGATAATAAATAGTAATAATGATATTGGTTTATAGTTATTTAATTTGCATTCTGTGGAACAATCTAAGATTTTCAGATTTAAGTGTTCATTGCCCTCAGCAACCTAACTAAAGTATTCATTAAACAGCTCAGCTATTCTTTGGGATTTTCAATGCTTTCCCCATTTTAGATTAGTATGATTTTTTCCTTAGCATTTGTCTTATTTTTGCTTTGTTTTTAGCATTTGCAATATGGCCCTCATTTGATTCCACTTTGCTATGTGTATAACCTGGTTTAGGATCTTGCACTAAGATTTGTAGTATTTTTGGAGATACTCATCATTATTTATTTTACACAGATTGTTTAACTGCCTCTTTCTTTTGCAAGAAGTTGTTATACCTTTTGTGAGCTGCTTTCATTATTTAAACTGATGATCTTTTTGAGTGGGAATGCTACATTAAAATAGTGCTTGATAGTAGTTAGAAAAACTGATGTTTTGTCATTTGTATCAATTTTGGTAATTACATCTGTCCAGGTATTTTTTCTAGCAAATATTCAAAGTAATGTATGTTGCTTTGCTGAAAGATCTTTTATAGCTTTTTAGCAGATTTTGAAGGTATATTCCTATTTATTCACACATATATATAGGGACACAGCATTGTGATCAGAAATTTCTAAGTTTACTTTTTTTACTGTGAATGGGAGAGAGTTACAATTAATTATAATTTAATCCAAACAAGTTTGAGAACTGGAGGTTATATGCGTTGGGAGTATTCATAATCTCCATTGAATTATGAAAGAAATAGCAATCGAAATTCACTTGCGCTGCTTTCGGTGGATAGGAAGTTTATATTGAGGCCCCCACACAAAACCAGCTGCCTATTTTTGCTCACTAGATCATTTAACAGGATTTCAAAATGTTCAAGAAAGGTTTTTATGCAACCACTAGGGGATCTGTAGATGCAAACAACTATGCATTTAAAATTTGGGTCAAATATGTCAGTGACTGCATGTTCAAAGGTCTTTTATATATTTAGGTAGCACGTTTCTTTGTTTTCTTTACATTTCAATTGGTCTGTGCATATATTTCTACACCTCCATTTCTGAGAGCCGATCGACAGAAAGAACCCACCCACAAGTTTATGGTTAATGTGATGGGATGTTATTTCATCAGGCTTGAGCTAATGTTCTGTACAGCAAAATATATCTATATCATTCATTTTATCATTTAATAGTACTTCTATTTTATGCTTTTTATTTCTAAGGCTTTGGACATTTTGATGCATTAATGCAAACTTTCTATGTTTTGTTGCTATACCAGGTGTCTTAGTTTTAAAAGAATTTTCTGAATTACTCACCTAGTTGACATCCCTTTTTTCTCTGTATTGGTCCCTCGTATGTCCCTGTGCTGAATCTGCAATGCGATGCTCCTTGGAAGGATTTGTCCCTTCTAAGAATGATTCCTGTTGAAGCCTCGATTTCTCTGCATGACTTGTTGAGTTTATTTTTACTTTGGTCATTATTTTCAGACACACAGTGTTCTGGGTTTGAGAATCCTGTCACTCCTACAGCTACGTCAAACACCGCATAACTTATTAGTTTCCCTGTCCCTGGCATTTGCTGATCCCCTCACACAAGAACTGTCCTCTTCTATTTAGACGAACACCATCTCTGGCTTGATCCTCGCTACCTATGCACCAGTTGCTGTCCATCATCACACACTTCCAAGTATAACACAACCAATCTAGCTCTGCATTAATTCTTCTCACGTTTTGTTTGCTCACATTTTGCCTGCATAATGTTCCGCTGATTACAATTCTGGTTGGGGGCTTTGTGTTCTGATCTAAGTCCACGGTGTCACCCTCTCCAGATATTGTTAGTTCCCAAGTGAATGGCAGCAACGTCTGGCTTTATTTCATTTAGCTTGTCATTTTCCATTTCATGACTTAATTCTTCCACTCGGATCCCTGGGTAGCAATGTACGTCATAGCCCGTATCTCTGCATTCATTCCTGCCAAATTTTAGGAGCAAGTCTTTGAACACCATTACCTAGGCTTCTTTTTTTCCTTTGTTATAAATCATCTCTTGTTGATCCCCTTGTTTCTTCCGTTGTTCAAAGGTGGCTTCATTCCTTTTATTGAGCATGCTATATCGGTTTGTGGTTGTTATATTACCATGTGGATCACCTGGTAGCTCAGTTGTTCTGTTTATCTTCCTTCTTATGACTGTAGCGAAAGATTCCTTTTCCATCAGATGCTGAAATTCGCTTGTTAACTTTACATTCTCTTCTTTCAAAGATGAGATTTCTTCTTGTGCTAGTTTCTCTCTTGTTTCAGTGTTATAATATCCTCTTGTGCTAGTTTCTCTATAATTTCCTCTTGTGCTTGCTTCAAATCTTTATTCAACATAGCAACTATTTTTTTGGAGCGTTGCTATAACCTCCGACTTGCATGATGCTGCACACATTTTCTGCATCATAAAATTTTATCTTTATCTTAAATTACACAGCTTCCTGCATTATAAATTGATGAACTACTCTATCACTTTTCAATGATATTTCCATTATATTCACGCTTTTTCTGTACCATAATACAGGTTACTACTTTACAGGCCGCCAGCTTGAAACATGAATTTGAATTTGTTTTATCTTTGACTAAATGTTATGTGTAAGTTCTTGTGCAGCTTTTAGTTCAGGTCTCGTGAATATAACCAGATAGCTTGAAAAAAAAAAAAAAAAAAACATCCCACCCCTATCTGATAATAAACACACAGGCATGTGGCAAACTAAATTTCAAGCACAAAACAAAGCATTGGCCTGATCCCAAACCAAACATTCGACTCTTAAATAATATTCTGTTAACAAACTTTGCAGATAATGTATTCAATAATGTTGAATTATCTCCATTACCTTTCAAGATAGATGAAATTGTTGTTGGACTTTTAATTTGTCATATTTGGATCTCCCAGCATGCAACATTTGTGCACTCATGCCCTTAACATACTGTATAACTTCTCTAAGAACATGTTAAATGGACATGCTGATACATACTTTTACTCTTAAAAATTAGAATTTGTGTTTGCTTGTGCTATTTTTGATTGCCCCACTGCTTATTCTTGCTGGTCATTTTTTTAATTTAAATGTGTTATTTTTATGTTCTTATTCGAACATAAAGAGAATCACTCTTGGAAATCTGGAAAATTTTCTTTTGGCAAAACTATGTTATTTAACGTATCTTTTCTTTTTACGATCACTTATCCCTAAAATTTACAAAACACTATTTCAAATTGGTAAATTGTCTCCTATTTCAAATTGGCAAATTTTTCCATCCATCCTTTACTTGGATGTGTAAGGTCTCCTTTGGAAATAACTAACATCCAGTTTTTAGTTGCTTCATAGGGCACTGAATAAGCGACATTTGTGGCACATAGACTTTTATCTAATTATTTTATGTTTAAATGCTATGTAATCTGTGAAATACTACAGGGCATCATGAGTAATATTCATACCTTTTGCAGCTAGATTCTAGAAACTCTGTTTCTCCTCCTCAGACGAATGTTTGTGAATAAGAATCCTCACCCTTAATTCACTAGATAGAAAGTACTCCCAAGTACTCTTCATTGTCAGATGGATTTGTCACACTTGTAGACAGATTTTCTTGTTTCACTGAGAATGGGATTATATTTTATTTTCCCAATATAAATGGATGCCTATTCCAGCTTCTCACTTCCTAAGTAGTTGGATTGTTATAAAACACTCTACCTCAAACTGTAGAAAAGAAATTTTTCTGGCATTGTGATTTAGTTAGAGGTGAGGATATTGAAGATTTTTTTACCCTTCATTATATCAAACAGACTGAAGTTCGAATTTACGGAAATTATCCATTTTGAAAGGATAGTAACATTTTCTTGCCCTGTTTTTTTTTTTTTTTTTATTTGGTCCTTTCCTTGCATTTATATTTACTATACAGAATGGGAGTGAAATAATCCTGCAGACTGAAAGTGTGTCTTATAGTGAATAACAAGAAAATCTAATATTAAAAGGCTAAACAGTTTATAATTTTCTAGAAAAAATTCTTTTATCCAAAAAATGTATCATCACCTTGCTGAATTGCTGTGATTAAAGCTTCTTAATTTATGACCAGGGAGAGGCATTTCCTGACTTGCTTCAAGTTTAGTGCACATGGGCTCTAGTCCATAAAGATTGCAAAAAGATTGTAAACAGTGACCTCTTGTGCACTCAGTCATGTACATGATCATATACATTTTTAATGTTTAAAAAACAAATTTTCTTCTGTTAGGGGTAAAGCATGATTTATACTCCAAAAATGCTCTCTCCACGTCACAAACTGTAGTGGGAGCAAACTTAGACCAGATCACTTGTATGTAATTGACTGTTCTTTACATTTTGTAGGTTGGCTTTTTCACTTGCTTTCATCACTTTGTTGATGTCACATAATTTTGAGTATTCTGGCTTTTTCTCAAACACATTGTTGAAAAATGTAAATTTTGTGTTATTTATGGATGCTCTTTAACTGCTGTAGTTCTCAGCGTCCCATTCTAAATTGGGCGTGAAAGACCACTTAATTTTGCTCAGAGGCCTCTCAATCAGGCTTGGGGTTCTTTTACGTGCCGTAAATCTACAACATGGGACCAACGGCTTTACTTCCCGTCCGAAGGAAGCCATGCTAAGGATTTTTACGCCCGAAAAAATCCATCGTCCTTCACCGGGTTTGAACCCGCGCCCTTGGGTATATGATGTCAGCATGGTAACCATTACACCACGGAGGACAACACACATTGTTGAGTTTATTCCTTACTGATAGAGGTGCTCTATTGATAAATTGAGAAATACTTCTAACAAATTCCTGTACCTGACAAATTGTATCCAGCAGTACTAGTTACCTAGATTCCAAAGTAACAATAGTTGTGGGTAAACATTTCTAATTATTGTGAATGGTTCTTAGGTCTTGAAAAATGAGCAGAATGTTGTGTTTCGTCCATGGAAATCCATGGTTTATTATCTGCTACGGGTTCCCGTACAACAGCTAACACGTCCTCATAGCATGTACACATACATATCTCAGGAGTAATCTTTCAGAAGGCAGTTTATGTCCTGTATATTGCTCCATAAGTGCCACGAATGCATGATTTTGCAACTTGTGTAAAGGTATGTCCGTGGACAGCGTCATTTTACACAATTGTTTACAAAATGTGTTTTCCCTGGTAATGTTTTTGAAGTGGAAGGCAGATCAGCGATCACTTTAATTTCCATTGCCTGATTTATGTTTTTTGATATTGTAGTGTTGATTTATGTAGTGTGTGCTGGGATAGCTGTGATAGAGCAGCACAATCTGCAGTGCTGTAGTGGCATGTGCCTCTCCCTATTTGTAACTATATTCATAAAATATCAAATAAATGACAATTTTTTCCTTTGGTGTATTTCAATACAATAAATGATTCTTTTAAATCAAATTTAATTTTTTTTAACCAAAGCCACAAGTTATGATCAGAGCTGTTAAGGGAGCATGAATAAAAAAAAAAAAAATAGATAGAATAAAAACAAGTTCAGAAAATCTTGTTACAGAACAACTTACTCAATGCCATGGTTTTCAATATTTTGATGATCTTAATTTATGGAGAAACACAGTGCAATTCACCATCATTCACAACTATGCCGAAAGATTTCCTAACAGAATCGTGCAGACACATTTGTTGCCTTTTGCCAGCGAGTACATGATACAGGTAGTGTAATTCAGGGAAACGACCACCTAGCGAAATTATCGACATGAAAGACAAGGTGTTACATTTGGATAATAAAAATCCTAATCGGAGCAATTGCAATATTGATTGCACAGTGAAGTGTCACATTAGACTGTACTTAGAAGTTTTGAAGAACAGTTATTGTGTCTATATCACAACCAGTGAGTTCACCAAATGACTTTCAACATAGATTTGGGTATTTTCAAGTGGCTGCTTTGTCAGTTTGCACAAAATCTAAGATTTTGTAATAAATGTGTTGTTGATAGACAAAGCCTGTTTCACACAAAGTGGCATTATGAACTTTTAGCCTTTGGGCCAGCATAATTGGAGATTATCTTATTGGACCATTTTTACTTCCACTGTGCTTGACTGGTATAGGGTGTGGCAGTTTTTGAAGTACTAATTGCCTAACCTGTTGGAGGTATGGAGTAAGATGTACCTTCATAACAGTGTACCACCCTGCATCCTCTCGGAGTCAATCGAAGATTTTCCCAAACCATTGGATAGGTCGTGGTTTGACCTGCTAGATCACCAGACTTGAATTTCCTAGATATTTACTTCTTGTTTTCTAGACATGAAAAATAAGTGTACAGGGGTGAAATAGAGACTGCAGAAGAACTGCATCATCATCTTTTCTTAGCAGCTGAGGAAATTATAAGCAATCTTAGCATCTTTGCCAGGTTGCATCACAACTAGTTAAGAAGAGGTGAAGTCTGACTTCAAGCAAATGGTGGGCATATGGAACATTCCCTCTAAACTTTTATTTCAAATTTACATACTGGAGGCAAGTTCAGCTATTTTAAATTAATCCCAATGTTTTTGCATTCTAATAAATACTACTGATTAAGGTTATGTTATTAATTTCTCTAGCATGTGTATATAATATACATGTAGATAGAGAAGATACTGTATTCCACCCAAAAATTTGATACAGAAATATCATCAGAAATACATGATTTAGAGTCCTTTGAATCCAAAAAAAGGCTTTTTGGAAAAACGTCCATGTGTGTGTGTGTGTGTGTATGTATCCTAAGGATGTGACAAAAAGATTTTTAGAAAAATCACCCCTTTCCAAACTACCCTTTACATGGAAACATTTTTGAAAATTTTTATTTTCTCAAAAATGGCTCTAACAATTTTGATTAAAATGCTGTATATTAAAGATATTTACATGACAAAATGTATATCTTGTATGCATTTTTCTGGGAATAGCCTCTGAATACTTCTTTATTCTGGATGAATTTTGCTGGATTTTGCATATAGCTAGTAAATCATAACACCCGCAAAAACTGGAAAAAGAAATCGGGCATTTAATCAAGGCCTTAAGCAGCAACAGCTGTACATGCAAAGAAATAGCAAGAGCCCGACATCCAAGGTATCCTTCAGCCTGGAAAAACAACAAAGAAGAGCCACCATATGTTAACCATACTTTAATAAGGTCATGGACTGAATAGGTAAACTGCTTAAATCACACAACATAAGGACCATTTGTAAACCAACAAGAAAACTGAAGGACCTACTCAACTGCGTAAAAGATAAGCGACATCCACATTGCACAGCAGGAGTTTACAAAACACTGTGTAGTTGCGGACAGGTATACATAGGTACCACCATGCAGAGCGTCAGCACATGTCTAAAAGAGCATGAAAGGCACAGCTGGTTATGACAGGCAGAAAAGTCAGCAGTGGCAGATCATTCACACTACTGTGCTTGCAAGAACCAATCAGTACCAGACTCTGAGACGAGAAGCAATTGAAGTATTGAAACACAAAAACATTTTTAATCAAAAAGAAGAAAGACAGCAAATAAGCCAAGCTTGGATTTCAGCTCTGGAAAGAGCGAGAGTGAAACCTGAGCAAAGGGAAGCTCGTCACTTTATACACAAAGCAGAGACATCCCTTGGACAGGTGATAGCCAATGATCAATCGACCTCCACCCCTAACTGGCCATGCCCTCCTTTGGAACGTGGCTATATATACAGCGGCAGTTACTATCGCTCCAGTCTTGCCTGAACTCTGGAGCTAGATTCTCATCCTGATTATGCCAAACGCAGCGTTTGGCGAAACATCGGTTATACAAACAAGATAATGTCGTCTGTGAAAGCCTAAGCCTCTACATTATAGATTTGTTTGCGAATAGGATAAAAGTGTGTTAACTATAGGATTCCAGGCTTATCAGCTGCAACAACTAGTAGTTGAGATTTTCATAACCATATCTCATGCATATTGTGCTTGGAGTTAAAGTTCCTCTGTAGGAGATTATTAATTGCTCTTGCAGTGTGTCAAATCAGCTATGACATCATTGGTGGAATATTGACAAATGAGGATTAAGCTTGTAAATGCTAACAGTAATTTGAGTATGCTCATTGGCTTTCATGGCCAGTGTTGTTATTGGTAAAATATAACATGTAGGCCATGGTCGAATATTAAAATTATTAAAACAAGTTTTCACCCATAATGACTATTCTAAAAAAGAATTTACACATGCCATCCATCCTAACAAATTTCAAAAGGAAAACCCTTAATCAAATTCAAATAGAGCTAAAGTCTTTCTGCCATACATAAAAGGCGTCACTGACAGAATAGGCAAGCTACTAAATAAACAGAAAATTAAAACAATATATCTTCCAACAAGAAAATTAAAACAAATTCACAAATCAGCTAAAGACCCACTGGACCCGCTCTCGACCACTGGCGTTTACAAAACACACTGTATATGCGGCCAATCTTACATAGCCATAACAAAATGTATAAAAACCCACATCGCCAAATACAAAAGATGTACAGACAAATGTGCCATTGCAGATCATGCCCTCGTCTTAGACAAACATGACATGTTATTTGAAAAAACAGAAGTCCTCGCAACTGCCAAATACTACTACCCCAGAATGGTCAGAAAATCCATAGAAATATACAAATATCCTAATGATTTTAATAGAGAAGACACATTTAAGCTAAGCCAGACCTGGATTCCTGTCTTACAGCGTCTTCGCATCGGCCAGCATAACAGCCAATCAGAACACAACAGTCCAATTGAGGGGGTCAGCGCAATAGTGGTCTAACCCAGAAAAAGATTTGCTCCACATTAATAAAGTTTGTTAGGTATATCTCAACATTATGTTAACAGTACTCAATGTGTCTGGAAAAGTATCAGTAAACAATCAGTTCAATTAAAATGAAGTTTTCGTTATTCTTAAAGAAACTAGGTGTGTTTCACTGAGTTATTATCCATTTTTTAAAAAGATAGGTTAGACCACTGTTGCACTGACCCCTTCAATTACTCCCCTCCCACTACCCCAACAGTATATATTGCTGTCTTTTGCTTCATGAATCTGCAGTCACTAGCCGTTCCTGCCCAGCTTCATTCTGAAGATGCCCTCCACAGCTTAGGACGAAATGTCAAGTTTTAATTATTTTAATAATCGCAATTTTCAGCCATGGCCTACAAGCCCAGACATGTTATATTTTACCAACAGTAATTTGAGTGTCTATAAAATTTTACACAGTGCAAAGAAGTTACTGGGACTCAAATTGATCAAAAAAGTTGAACATTTTGGTGGAAAAGAAATACAAAAAACATTTGTTTCTTAATATGAATACAGAGTGGAAAGCCTACCTGTGTGTACCTTTTAACTGCTGAGAGAGCCCATTAAAAGGAACAAAACGTATATCATAATTATTGAGAAGAAAATAATTGGTATGATACTTGTAACTTCACTGTCATACCATTGTGTTCTTCATGATAATCCCACTCTACTTCACTGCTAATGTTTTACTTAGTCTAAAAATAAATTTGCAATGTATTTGAAAATGCTACATCATGCAGAAAACTGCTGTTGGATGCTCTTGGTTGGCTTAGAGTGGTAAGGCATACTTTGTGTCCCAATGTCATTTATTCCCATAGATATTTTAAAAAGTTCTTCATATAATGTTCTTACTCTTTATTTCTTGTTAATTATGATAAACGCTTACATGAGACTAAGACTACTGTAAATTATTTTAAAAAGGTAGCTCATGGAATGTCAACTATAATATTAACTCTGTGTAATGAGCTCATGAGAAATAAAATGAAAAACTCAATATTTCAATGTGTTCTGTTAAAAATGTAACATTTAAAGAAACAGCCATTTTTTGGAGCTTATTAATACCATAAAATTTTTGACATGCATTGAATATTTTAACAAATTATAAATTCATTGTGAATTAAAAGGACTTCTAAGTCTATTTACAAAAATCTCAAGGTTAGCTACATGTCTTTCATCTATGTTAATATGTAGAGAGAAAGAGTAAAAATAACATCAATTTGTCTACCTTCTATGGTAATATATAAAGATAGTAAATAAAAAAGCTTTAATTTGTATGCAATGAAAATAAAACTTAATTTTTACTTTCTCTATTGTATATAGTAAGTAGGGCAAGTATTATATTCCACCCAAACTTCAAAGGTGAGATTTTACTGGAAATACATGTTTTTTGTGCACATCCGAGAGAACAACATAACTCAAAAACAAAAACTTCACCATCTTCCAAGGATGGCACACAAAGATTTTCAATAAAATTCCCCACCCAAAATTACGCTTGGATGCAAAATTTTGATTCATCCAAATTTGGCTGTAATGATTTTAATTAAAATGCCATTTAAAATTAACAGTATATATTGTATTGCATACTTAAACCTTACTAAACACAAAACACAGATGTTGAGGCACATAATTTATGTCAAGTATATTTGATATAATATTACATAAAGGTATAAACATTACTTGCTGTGTAGACATGCTCTAAAAAAAGTGTGAATTCAACCACATTTATAAGTTATGTATTGCTTAAGAGGACAAATATCCTTTTGAGGAGCTACAATATTTTTTAGTTTTATTCATGCTATCATTTATTGTTTGCATTTTAAATGCTTTTAAACCTTTTGTTTTTCTGTTGGCTTGCAAAGAGAATGGAAATTACATAATGACCTGCTCTTTAAAGATTAACAAATCACTTGAATCCTGTTGTGCCTATGTGAGTGGTTTAATAAGTACCCATGTTAGGAATGATGAACCCATTTTTTTCAAACAAGAATTATTTATTTCTCATATATATATACAAAATATTCCTCAATTTCAATAAGAACCTCATTTGATATAAATTTTGTTTCTGCAAATCATTTCTTCATTCTTTGGCAACAAAAAGAAACTACTGGGAGCCAAGTGGGCAAATGTTGGGAGTTGCGAAACAGTTTGTACAACTGTACATGTTACAACTCCAGCTGAATGTGCGGGTGCATTGTTGTGGTGAAATAGAACTTTATTTTTGCCAAATGAGGCTTGTGTTTCCAACTAGATTTGAACCAAGCCAACAAGTCACTAGTATTGTCCAGTAATTATTTTTTGTTTCTCAAAGAAGTTCATGAGTATATCACCCTATGATCCCTAAAAATCATTATCATTTTTCCAGCTGATGGGACCATCTTTCTTTGGAGCAGATTCACTGGAAGCAATCCATTGTTTTGATTGTTGCTTGGGTTCTGTAGTATAGTGATGAATCCATGTCTCATCGATGACGACAACTTGATGCAAAAAGGCTTTTAATATCAGTGAAATACCTTCAAACACGGCTTGTAAGTTGATAGCAGCAATTGTGGCACCCATCCAGCCAACAACTGTTGCATCTCTAACTTGTCATTCCTGTCGTCCTGTAAGTTTGTGAACTTTCTCATTCAACAATCGGTGAGAATCTTACTGTGGACGTTTGTATGATTTCCTTGGTATCCTGGTTTCTTTTCCTCAAAAATGGGTGTTAGATCACATTTAAATTTGTTGAACCAATATTTAACTTGTGATAGATGGCAAAAGCTCCCGTAAAGGGTTTTCAGTTTTGCTTTTATTTCCTCCAAGTTTTCCCATCCAAAGTAAAATGGTAATCACTGAACAAATTGTACTTGTTCCTCTTTAGTGAAAACATGTTGAACGACAAATTGAAATGCCTGCCAAATCCAAACTAACCTATGAATTAGTACCAAATTTGACGATGTGTAGCAAATGACAGTACACAAAGATAGCCTTAGCAACACAAATCACTGGTACTCATTGAACTGGCCTCAGAAAAAAGTATTCAATAAGAGAATTTCTGCAAATGTTTATTTTGATTAGTATGAAGCAGACGTTTTTACTCTATTAACATGAAGTAGATAGAATTGTGAGATAGTTGTTCAGGAGTAAGTACTAGAGAAAGTAATATAAGTGTAACACATCAGTTCTTTTTCTCTTCCAGATAAAATTAAAAATACCATTATGGAGTGAACATCTTAATAGGAACAGATTTAATATTCCACGAAAAATTGAAGAAGGGTCACAATTCACAGATTCAAATTTTACAGAAGAGATGAAAAACTATTTAGAATAGAAACAAGTTGATTATTTTTGTGATTTATTCAGTGCCTTTAATAAGACTATACCAGGGCTGAAAAACTAAAACTTCTATTTTTAATAGTTTGCCTTTTCAAAAACATTTGACTGATGCTATTTCTGCAATGAATGCACTGATATTAAAAATACAAACTGATAATTTTTTCTTTATTGAAATATCATTATTAGACTATATCAGGATTGGAAAACAAACTAAAACTTTTATTTTTAATAGTTTGCCTTTTCCAAAACAGAATTTTAATTATTTACACCCATGCTCTTTCTGCAATGAATACACTATTATCAAAAGTAATCAAATCCAGATGAATAATACATTTTTTATTTATTTTTAAAAAATGGTAGCTACTTTATAAACTACATGTTATGTTTTCAAACTTAAACCGTTCTATAAATGAATAATTTTGCATTATACGTATTATTTTGAGAATATTATAGACTTCTCTAAAAAATTCAATCTTTTTTGCTTATAAACATTTTTGTATCCTTTCATGAAAACTGGAAGGAGATAAAATCTGTAAAATGAAAGTTAATCTAATTTCCATCATATTCATTATTAGCGATGTTGGTTGTCATTGTAAAATTTTTCATAAAACTCCAATTATTTTGAAACAATACACTTTTTCCTTTAATTACCTACATCTTCTATTTTCCTTGCAGTGATAGTTACTTTACCCAATGTACTTAAACTGCCAATAGATAGTCAGGTTTTGTAGAAAGTGTAAGTCTCTTTTTAGGTTATTGAAAAGGTAAATTACCTTAAATGAATTTAACAATTTAATTTTAACAGTGTATTAAATGGCATATTCATGTCATTTCTGTATAGATAGTTTCATCTACCCCTAAACATGCCAGTATAGTATAAAATTCATTTTCATAAAAAAACTTACTGATGATCTATCTGCAATGACAGATTCAATTGGAGGCTGGAATGCAGGAAGTTATTGATTTTAAAAAACCTGTTGTTTGTTACAGGCAGGGTGGAAAGAAAATTTAGCAACATTTATGAATGAGCTGAAGAATTTGCAGTGTGTGGGAATGACTACTATGGGTGCAGCACTGAAACATGCATTTGACGTACTGAATATAAATCGTATGCAAACAGGTATTGATACTTATGGTCAAGGACGCTGTCCATATTTTCTTGAACCTTCTGTAATCGTGGTCATCACAGATGGTGGAAAACTGTCAAACAGTGCTGGTGTTCAGGAAGAAGTATGTATTACATTTTTTATTCTCTTAGTTTTAATAATAATAATAATACTTATAATAATAATAATAATAATTAATAAATGAAATAACTCAGAAGTTTGAGACAAGTGATGTTGTTAAAGTATAATAGCATGAGTCAGGATAGTGACACCGACCTCACTTAAAATAAAATATTTCTTCATTTGAAAAGCTAACTGTCACTATCCCGACTAATAATAATAATAATAATAAAGTAAATACAAAGAAAATAGTTTGCAATAAGAGAATAAGTTTAGGAACAAGAGTTACGGCTGTATCACAACTGAGAATGGTAACAAAATCGATGTCAAAGTTAAATTGCATATATTATAATGAGAGCATTCATATTGATAGGGGGCTATTCTAGGCCTTTGGAATAGTAAAGAAGACTTTGCCAAGTTTTAAATTTTTCATTTTCATTCCCAGACATGTTACATTAGATCCATAATTGCGTGTATTAACTGTTCACTGTTAATATTACTCTAGGTGGCTGTGATATGAAAGATATCTGAGCTTACTCTAGTCGCAGTTCTTTCAAATTTTGACATTGGTCAGTTAAACATACATTCAATCTCAATGGTTCACTTTAAAATTGATATGCATTCATTACTGGGCTAATTGAACCAAAATCTTGCATACCTGGTTGGCTTCTTGTTTTTGGATTATTTTAACCAGCCTTTGTACTTAAAACTTCTTAGCTTGGAAATGCAAGGTTAGCATTTAGAAGTTTCAAACCCTTCAAGCCAAGATATATTTCAAAATTTTGATTACAGAAGCGATTTGTCAACAAAGGCCAAATGCAAAAAGTCAGTTGCAAGATTCTAAAAGAAATGCATCCATTTAAACTGCAGGGAAGCAAAGCTTTTATTAAATGAGTGAATTGAATGGCCCTGACTGCCTGTATGGAGAGTAAGAAGGAAATAAATCCTGTAGTCAGGCCAATCTTAGATAAAGTAGAAGACTGATGAAATAGTATCTTACAGTTCTGCTCCTTTTCCTGCCGGTGAACCTTGCAGTTGAAATTACAGTATTTTGGATATGACTTTTGTATCACACCTGGCTTGTCACAGAAATTCTAGGGTAGATTTTTTATTATTTAGTTTGATGCTTTATTTGTTAACTTCATCTCCCTTTTTGGATAGACTATAATGTAAAAGTGAATAAAACATTTCATCCTTGATGAGAAATAAAAGTTTAAGTTAAAGTATTCCCAATATTTTACTGCTCAGCAATTTTATGCTTGTTGCAGTTATACGCTTGGGATACATAAAAGTTACTGTTTTCAACAATTTTTGCCTATGAGGCATAAATAATGGTAGGTAACTACATGATATATATATATATATAATTCTTGGGGATAATTATGATTTTATGGCCATTGAAAGATAATAGAATTTTCTTCTTTTTTTCAGTTCAATTTACCAATGCATTCACCAATTCCTGGCTCAGAACTTACCAGAGAACCTTTTCGTTGGGATCAGAGACTCTTTTCTCTGGTATTGAGGTTATCGGGTACACCAGCATTGGATCGTGATGTAGGACTTGTTCCAAGTGATGGTTCTCCTATAGATGCTATGTGTGAAGTTACTGGAGGTATATTTTTGTAAAAAGATTAAATTATTATGGTGTTTAAAAATTGGTACAAGCATAAAGAAAGTTATCATGATGAGTCTCGCAATCATCCATATGCCAATCTGCAAATATCATTGTGCATTTTATTAGTAATGCATTGTCTATTGTATGAGGGTTACCCCAAAAATTTTTACAGCATTCCAAACATTTTAATTCATTGTAACTTCTAAAGCTTTTCCAAGTATTTTCAGTTCATTCACACCGAGCTCAAGGAATTAAGTGATTTGTCTACTGTTTACAGACATGTCATAATAAAGCACCAGGTGAGCAGTTATTTTAATGATTTGCTTTTGAAGCTGCAATGGCACAAGTTAGATGGTGAGTCATCTATTACTCTGTGCTTCCCACCAGGGGCCTACTATGGTAGGTACGGGTTTGGCGCACCCGGGGTCCCGAGGCATGCTTGACTCCCTCAGTGAGCAACCTCTGAGTGGTGAGAGAGTCACTAGGTCAAATGCCCACCCACGTGTAGGCCGTGCGTGGAGACCCGTGTCAGTGGAAAGGAATATCCTGGTTGGTTGAGGGTTGCGTATCTGAGCCTGGGCCTTCTGTCTTTTCAGTGACTAGGGAGGGTACGCAACTTAATACACCACTTTGGTTTCTGCTTCACCTAAACGGGAGGCTACGGACTAGCCCACCCCTAGTCAATCGGCCAGGACTAGGTATTACACCGAACTCCAGGGTGAGTGGGACGGCGAGCCTACTATATCCCCTGTGTAGCCCTGTCATCCCAGTGGGATGACCCCTTGTTGGACTCCGTGGTGGGTGGGGAGCACCGGGGGATGAAAATAAAAATTAACTTTCATGGCAAAATCAAAAAAATCCATTAAATATGGTACTGAGTTCGGAAAAGAAGTAGTCGAGTGTTGTGGTCCTTGCTACTTGATTGTCAATAGAACAGAGGAAGGAAGAAAGTTCTCTAGTGTAAGCCCTTTTGTTATTCAAAAGGGTCTTGATAACATTGCTGGTCCTGTAAAATCTTGTATAAGAGCTCGTAATGATACGCTCCTGGTAGAAGCAGAATCAGCATCCCAGGCTGCAAAAATACTAAAGGCCAAAAAGTTAGCTAGCTATCCAGTAAAGGTCGATTTACATAAAAGCTTAAATTCCTCACGCGGTGTGGTAAACACCTGCGCACTGGACGGTTTGACCTGTGAGGAAATTCAAGAAAATCTTGCTCCTCAAGGCGTAACATCTGTGTATCGGGTTCAAAGAAAAGTAAATGGAGAATTCGTGCCTACCCGTACCCTGTTTATTACCTTTGATCGGGTAGATTTCCCACAAAGGATAATGCCAGGATATTAATCCATTGAGGTAAGACCGTATATACTGAACCCGCTCAGATTTATAAATGTCAGCGCTTTGGCCACACCAGTGAATTCTGCAACGGCGAGTCTACCTGTGTGAAATGTGGCCAAAACTCGCATGACGGAGAATGCACGTCAGCTCCAACGTGTGTTAACTGTAACGGTGAACATCCATCAAGTTCCCGTAGTTGTCCCCGTTTTGCAGAGGAAAAGACGGTCCAGGATATACGGGTCAAAGAGAAGGTGTCCTTCTTGGAAGCCCGGAAACTGTTGCGAATCCGCCAACCCTCTGTCCCGAAGTATGGTACCTATAGCTCAGTTGTAGCTAAATCGGTACAAAGTCGGGAAATCACAACTCAAACCTGCAATATAAACGGGGTCACGATTGCAGAAAAGCTTCTCACACCCAGCTCATTTCCTAGGGCTTCGACTTCAACATCTAAGTCAGTAGTAACATCTGAAACTGTAAAAAGCGCTAAAATTAAATCGCTGCCATAGCAATCGACCACGACCAACAAGTCTGGCAAACTAATAATATATAAAGAACCAGAAAGAAACTTTAAGAACACCTATGAGAGAACCGACTTCCTCAAACAAAGTGTAAAGCCTATTCCCAAAGCCACTAAGGGAAACAAGAGTCCACGGAGGTCCTCTTCTGAGGATTCGACTGGGAAGGACTCAGGTCGGCGACTATCATCTTCGCCGGTCTCTATTTCCAATCGGTTCGACGTACTCGAACCGAAATTTTCAATTGGAAATGGGTCCTCCCAAGTGGAGGAGATGAAGGAAGGTGATACTGGCCTCACTGCCAGAAGGACAGTGACAAAGAGGCAGGACCATCCTCCAGTAGAAGGTGTCTTCCCGACACCTAAAAAGAATAAACTCAACCGACCTCCGCAGCCTTCCAAATAGAAACAACCACAATGTACAACTTGTCCCATTATAAAGAACATGGCTATTCTACAATGGAACTTTCCTGGAATAAGAACACATCGACCTGAGCTTGAACTGCTGCTTAACCAGAACGATCTTTTGGTCGTAAGTTTGCAAGAGACTAAGCTCCGTCCACAAGACAGCTTCAAAATCAAACGGTACACCCCTGTATGGTATGATCTATCTTCGGAAGAGAGTGTACCAGCACACGGAGGCACTATGATGCTCATCAGAGACGATATATTCGCTCAATCTGTATCATTACAGTCCGACATCCAATCAGTAGCTGTAAGGATTAAACTGTCACATACCAGATTCACCATTTGTAATAGATAACTTCCTCCGAGTGACGACCTCTCGCTCACCGATTTAAGGGATTTAGTTTCTCAATTACCAACACCGTTTCTATTGGTAGGTGATGTAAATGCCCACCATCCACTTTGGGGCTCACCTGGGGCTTGTGCGAGAGGTAAGTTAATTGTTGATTTCTTGAATAATTCTAACCTAATTCTCCTGAACACCGGAGAACCTGCATTTCTTTCTGATGCTTTCAACAGTTTTTCACACTTGGATTTAGCAGTTTGTTCACCACCATTAGCATCTTCCTTACAGTGGAATATCTTTGATCTACATTCTAGTGACCACTTTCCATGTCTTATCAGTCTCTTGCCACACGAAACATGTTCTACACGTTTACCTAGATGGCGCATAGATCAAGCCAACTGGAACCTTTACTCCCGGCTGGCTGTCTTTTATTACAACGAGCACAACTCTGTGAATGTTCTAGTGGAGCACCTCACAAAAAATATTCTTGAGGCTGCCGAGCAGTCTATTCCAAAGCAGTCGTCGATTTCCGATACCTTGGTGGACTGACGAATGCCGGAATGCCATTCGTGCTCGCAGGCGTGCTCTCAGGATTTTCCGTCGCCCAACACTGGATAACCTGATTGGGTATAAAAAGATGCGTGCCAAATCTAGGCAGGTTGTTAAGGATAGCAAAAAGACATCATGGAGCAAGTTTGTGGCATCATTCAGTCGACATACACCTTCCTGTATCGTATTGAATAAGTTAAGGTGCGTGGATGGAAAAATGACTCATATGCCAATTGCCGGTCTTAAAACAGCTGTAGGAGATGTTGATAAGTTTGACGTGGCCAACACTTTTGGCAGTGCTTTCGCTCAAGTGTCTAGCTCAGAGAATTATTCGTCTGATTTTCTTCCCGTTAAGGCTCAGGTGGAATCGCAAGTTTTTAAATTTCGTTCTAAAAATCTTGAAGATTACAATCGACTCTTCACCATGAGAGAGCTAGACCATGCACTATCATC
This sequence comes from Hymenopus coronatus, assembly GCA_030762935.1. Taxonomy (NCBI): domain Eukaryota; kingdom Metazoa; phylum Arthropoda; class Insecta; order Mantodea; family Hymenopodidae; genus Hymenopus; species Hymenopus coronatus. The sequence continues at coordinate 90,271,442 of CM060887.1, read as the reverse complement.
CTCGCGAAACTCTGCACTAGGTCCTGATGGAATACATGTCGAAATGTTGCAACATCTCTCTCCTGAAGGCCTTCTTACTCGAGGTCTATAATCGTGTTTGGGTTGACGCCACCATCGTACCTATTTTGAAAGCTGGATAGGACCGTTTTCTTCCATCCAGCTACCGTCCAATTTCCCTCACCAGTTGTGTTTGCAAGGTGATGGAACGCATGATCAATGGACGGTTGATATGGTGGCTGGAAACTCATAACCTACTTAACACCCAGTGCGGTTTTCGACGACGTCGTTCAGCAGCTGACCATCTTGTCTCAATTTCGACGCAGATAATGAATGGATTCATGAAGAACTGTCAAACCGTTGGGGTGTTCTTTGACCTCGAAAAGGCTTATGATACCTGTTGGCTGGCAGGAATAATACGTTCCCTATACAACTGGAACATACGTGGACGCCTTCCGTTATTCATTTAGGAGTTTATGAGGGACCACGTTTTCCGAGTAAGGGTCAGCTCGGTTTTATCAAATATTTTTGTTCAAGATAACAGAGTGCCACAGGGATCGGTACTAAGCGTCACGCTGCTTGCTATAGCAATTAATTCTATCTCAAAATGTATTCTCCCAGGAGTATCGTCCTGCTTATTCGTAGACGACTTTGCCATCTATTGTACTTCTCAGCGCAAACCTTTTTTGGAGCGCCGTCTGCAGCGGTGTTTAGACAACCTCTCAGATTGGAGCTCTAAAAATGCCTTTCGCCTCTGCTGAGAAATCTCTCTGCGTGAACTTCTGGTGCCGCAGGAGGCGATTACCACCTTCGCTGCGGTTTGGCACAGTTTTACTACCATTCGCGGATGAGACGAGATTCCTTGGGTTGATATTCGATAGAAAACTGTGTTGGTCACCACATATAGCACAGCTGAAAGTGCGCTGTAACCGTTCTCTGAATATTCTACGGATACTAAGTGGCAAATCTTGGGGAGCGGATCGGACAGTCTTGCTGCGACTTTGTCACTCACTGATCCGAACCAAGTTAGATTTTAGAAGCATAGTTTATTCTTCGGCAAGCCCATCTGTGCTTAAAAGATTAGACACTGTCCATAATCGGGGTATAAGTCTGGCTGTTGGAGCTTTTCCAACCAGTCCAGTAGCCAGCCTTTATGCTGAATCTGCGGAACCCCCTCTGCAGTGTAGACGAGATATTCTATTTACAAATTATGGCTGTGGGCTAAAGTGCATGCCTTCACATCCAAAGTTCACTCCTTTTTTTAACACTGAGCTGGACGAACGTTATAGAAATATCTTGATTAGTCCACAGCCCCCAGGTGTTCGCTTCCGAATGCTTCTTCATAAGCACGATATCGTAATGCCTAGAATGTTTCCCAAGGGAAAAAGGATGCACCCACCTGAGTTACTTACAACATCCCACGTAAACCTCGGGATGACGGCATACCGAAAGTCTACAATGCCTTTTTCTAGTATCTGTAGATGTTTTTTAGAATTTTTGTCAAACTACAATGACCGAACTTGTATATATACTGACGGAAGTAAGTGTACGGTTGGTGTTTGGTGCGCCTTTGTTTATGATATCGAACAATATACATTCGGTTTTCATAGTGGCACATTATTTATAGTGCAGAGCTATACGCAATATATCGAGCCATTCTGCTCGTTGGCCGTCAAAATTTAAGTGACTGCCTTATATTGAGTGATTCTCTGAGTGATCTCAGCCTTGGTGATCTCTACAACTATCATCCTGGCAGATTTTGCAGCAAAGACGGCAACCACCGAGCCCAGTACAATAATTTCTTGTATAACATCGGAAGACTTTAAGCTTGTTGTGCACAGGGCGATACTTTCGTGCTGGCACGATGAGTGGTCAGCTCTCCGCGGAAACAAGCTTAGAGTAGTGAAAAACCTTCCAAGAAACTGGGTAACTTCCTCTCGTCATTCTCGACGGGAGGAAGTAATTTTGGCTTGTTTGCGTATTGGCCACTGCAATTTTACACATAGTTTTCTTTTTAAGAGTGAATCTCCTCCATTGTGTCCGCTTTGTGGAGAAGATTTGTCTGTCCGTCATGTGTTGCTAGATTGTGTTAATCTAGCACATATTTGAGAATCACTGCAACTGCCGGTCAGTCTTGCAGAAATCCTGGCAGACGATAGTCGAGCAGTAGCCAAGATTTTTTAATTTTTATCGAAGATACCCTTCAAATTTCAGATTTAGTTGTTTTTATCCATGTTTCTGTATTACTTTTCTTTGTTTTTTTTTTTTTTTTTTTTTTTTGTTTCTTTTTTCTTCTCTTTTCTCTAAGCACCAATCTGTGGCTTTTGCTATGATAAACTTTTTACCTTAATTTTTAGACTAATCTTTTGTTCTTATTAATAATATTTCTTATTGAGCTTTATCTCTGGCTTTTGCCATGATTTGTTTAATAAGGGCGCTGATGACCTTGCAGTTGAGCACCCATAAAAACTAACCATCATCATCATTATACTCTGTGCTTAATTTTTGAGTTTTCCATTTATAGATTTAAAATGACGAGCCAATCCAAATTTGGAGGGCCCAGGTTTAAATCATGGTTGTGATGAGTAGCATTGGGTCAGTCTCGACTGTTAGGGCATGGTTTTTTTGAGAAATCAGTAATAATCATTCATTGTCTCTGCATACAAAGCTGAGATGCTAAAAGGGAACTTATACTATACAAAATTCTGACATGTTCCATGCACATAACTTTCTGTTCTTACAAAAGACTGACATAGGTAAATTTTCCTTCACAGATAGAACAATTAACAGATGGAATAAAATACCTGCAGAGTTACTGGAGATTTTTCCACAAAGTGCAAATGGTTTTAGAAAGAGACTAAAGAAGAGTGTTTTATAGTTGGAATAGTAAATATAAATATTGCATTATCATTAGTATTATAAAACTTTTAATATTGTATTATTATTACTGTATGATTATTATTTTTCTGGTAGTATACTATGATGTACTGTCATTCTGATAGGGTATTATGTTACCCATTTTACCTATTTTATTTATATTGTACGCTGTATTATTACATAGACAGCACTTCCAATGGGCCATGCCCTAAGCAGTGAAATAAATTATCTATTCTTTTATCTACATCATGCCAATTGGGATAAACATTAGCAGAAATGATCTTATTACTGGTTTCATTGCAAGTAGAAGGGAAATAAAGGGGTCATTCCATGTCAAGCGATCCAACGCAATTTAACTTACCATTTTCTTTTTATTTGATACTCTGCACATGTTAAGCACTCTATGAGAGGTTTCTAAAGTTTTATATTTTCCTCTTTTATAATGTTTGTGTTAACAGAGTTAAAAAGTTCAAAAAAAAAGATTCAAATTTTGTCATTTGCAAGATACATAATTATTATTTTCTCACACTATAAGTCGCCCTCCGTGGTGTAATGGTTACCATGCTAACTTCATATACCCAAGGTCACGGGTTCAAACCCGGCGGAGGACGATGCATTTTTTCGGACGTAAAAATTCTTAGCATGGCTTCCTTCGGAAGGAAAGTAAAGCTGTGGATCCCGTGTCGTAGATTTACGGCATGTAGAAGAACCTCAAGCCTGATAAGAGAGGTCTCTGAGCAAAATTAAGCAATCTTTCACGCCCAATATAGAATGGGACGCTGAGAACCAAAGCAGTTAAAGAGCGTCTATAAATAACAGGCCATTTCATTTTTCACACTGTAATTGATATATTGACACAAAATAGAAACCATTTTGCTCAGAATTCAACAGGCTTTCATTTGATATGTAAAATAACATATTTGTGAAAATTGACATTTCAAATTATTGCACCAAAATTCAAAATTTGGTTTCCAAAAAAAAAACATGACTAAAATGTTTCAGAAAATCTATTTTCCTCTTTGGTGTTTTAAGATCATTCCTACAAATGTTGAATTTGGGATCTCAATGAGGTGTTCTGTTTTGTGGATTGTTATATTCTAATACACATTAGAAATTCTTGTGCATTTCTCTACTAATAACCTTAATCGCTATTTTTCTTCATATGTTTTTCTTTCAGTATGCATAGAATTGTTTATTATTGATATATTAAGATATCCCAACATTATAAAAAAAAAAAAAAAATGTTGAAATATTTTACACCAGATAAGTCAATATTAACTATTGCAAATACAAAATCAGAAAAACTGAATAATGGTTAAAATGTTATGACTTAGAGATATTTAGGCCATAGTTGATTTTTAGAGTTTATCTCCAGAAAATCATTTAATGGTTAATCTAGTTTCCAGCGTTTTGGTTGCAGCAGACGTCTCAGTTTGGGTTATGGTTTAAGTTCTCCCTGTTGCAGTTCTTGATTGGACTTGTGTTAAAATTTGGCTTCTTTACTGAGATACACAAATGAGTGTGCTGGTCCTGGGGGTTCCAAGATAGCGACATATACTTCATTATCAAAGTTTTGGGAAAATATATAAGCCAGCCACCATCTTTGATCATATTCACATATTACAAAATCAGTCATTTCATCAATTGATAAAGTTTTTCAGCCTCCAATATCTTTTTTATTACTCAATGAATACATCTTGGTAGCAATTTCACTTTGACAAGGTGATGAAATCAAGCAGTGAAATCTGTGTGTTCCCTGAATCATTTTTGGTTCTGAAAAGTGAAATTTCAAGCATTTTTCTACTTCAAGGTGTTTCTGATTTGTTCAAAAAATGAATTCAGTTCAAGGAAGGTTTAAATTGCTCCAGTTGAAAAGTTGGAGGAGTGTCATTATTTGGTCTTCCTAAGGTCTTGTTTGTCCCTCCCAAGTCATTGCAGACCTCCTTGCCATGAGCCCACAGCTCATAGAAAAATCTTGCTTATGATGACAAAGGTTGGAGAAGGGTGTTTTGTTCTTATGTTGTGCAGCTGACCCATTAGAAAAGGAAAAAATATTTTGTAATGTAGGCAATATTTTGCTCTTTAAGAATTAAAACTGGTTGTTTTTTTTTTTTGTTTTTTTTTAAGTATACAGCTACTGTGTAGCACTCGGAAATAAATACAAAACTTTTATAACAGATTTCATTTTGATCCCTATAATAAACGGCACAAGGATGTATTGTTGCTTGATTATATTCCAATGACAAGATTGAGCCTCATCCTGCAGTATAAAGGAGTAGTTTTCAGAGAACTGTAAACTGATTTAGGTTTCATTTACTTTAATATTTTCTTTAAGGCGGTTATAGTATGTATTTTGCTGTTGAACTATATAGGAGTGTGCCTTCAATGTTAAAGGCTGTTTCGGAGGCCATGAATCGTGTCATTATGCAAATAGTTTCACTGTGTTACTAATTTATAATAAAAATAACTCCAAGAGCTCCAAGAACATTCCTCTGCAGCACTGAAGAAGTGTTACAAGTGTTATTGTGTACATATATATGACTAATCATGACTACGTACTAAATCAGCTATATAAAAGAAAAAAATTATTTTATTATTTTGGAGATGTAAATATTGATTTTCAAAGCAGTAACAATAATTAAAACATTAATGGGAATGCCCAGTGATGTAACTAATCAAATAGGAGTAAAAGCATAGATTACACTAAAACTTCACTCTTGAAATAAAGTAACCTACTTTGGACATGTTTCGGTGGCTGTTGCCACCATTTTCAACAGAGATTCACTGATGAACTTGTGGTAGCGGCCTATGGATGTCTCTCTTCTGGATAGATGAACTTTGAGATGAGTCCATTTGTTTGTGGTAGGTCAAAATTTATAACCTTGTTTTTGTTTTTTAAAATTAAGATTTTCCCAAACTGTTAATCCAATTTGATTCTGCATTAATTTTAATAACTTGGGTTTGCTATGAAAATTATGGTTTTGAGTCCAAAAATGATTGGCTAATTTATCTGTCTGTTTATATTTTAAATATCTTATGTGTTCTTTAAAACGTTGTCCAATGTTTTGTTTTGTTTCTCCTATATATACCTTTTCACATTCCTTGCAGCTGATTTCATATATACCCCTGATTGTTTCAATGGGAGGATTTTATCTTTTGTGTTTGTATGGAGGAGGTTTTTGAAATTTTCGGAGTGCCAAAGGGTGGTAAGTGAATTTTTTGTGGCTGGTTTCTGCTTCTATTGTTTTTAGAGTGCTAATTTCTTTTACTTTCTTGTTTCATAAATGTATTAATCTTCTTCTATATTACCAAATGGTCTGTGTAGTCATTCTTTTGTGCAGTTTCTATGATCCTATTAAGTTCTATCAAGGCATGTTTGTGTGAAATTGGGTTGTAGCTGTTGTTAATTGTGTATTTTCTGTCTGTGTATGAAAAAATGTAAAGATCTCCATGTTTCTATAAATGGAATAATAATTCAAATGCTGTATTTAATTTAAAAACACAATCTGGATTCATACAAGAAGTCAGTTAAAAATATTAGAAAAACCAACTCAAAGAGAAAATCTTATTGTTTGCCTTAACCCTACTGAGACTATTACAATTGAACAACAGCTAAATCTAAAATATGAACTCGAAAAATGTTAGTCCTGTTATAGCTAAAGCCCTTACACTAGAAACCTTAAATCTAAATTATCCTGCTTACGATTGGACACAGTATATTCAGATGGTTCCCTCTCTGATTCCAATGAGCTGGAGTAGGTGGTATATGCCAGTTCTTTCCTTTTATAGAAATATTGGAAAAAAATACCACAAATGTTGGTGGCGAAATAGAAGTTATTTGTATAATACTATAACATTTATTTCCTTGGCTGCATCAATGCAAAAGTATAGTTATTATTTAAGACTCATAGGCTGCTATACAAGCAATAGTAAAATTCCCTAAAATGGAAAAAATTAAAGAAATCCAAAAGATGATTGATAAACTGTGGAAAAAAAGTTGTATTACAATGGATTCCATCTCATTGTGGAGTGGATGGTAATTAAAAACAGATTTTTTGGCTAAGAAAAGAACCCAAATTAAAAAAAAAACAACCTATAATAAAGTTTCCTTGTGAATCAATCAAATGCATTGGAAAAACAAAAATAGATACAAATTAAATAAATAAATTAACGCAAGAAAATAAAAATTCAAAGTGACTACAATGTGTATAAAATCCTAATTTAATTCCAAAACTACCAAGAAAATCAGCTGTTGCCAACTTCAGTCTCATAACTGAACATGATTGAATCACCATCTCTATAAATCAAATCAACATTATTTGCTGTAAGATTTCATTACCGGTTTCGTCAAATATGAACAACTATTGGGAAATAAATTCACAAGATAAAGTTTCTATTTATAAGAATTAGAATTGAAATACAAGATACATTATTGGAAAAATATATATTATGTACACCATTATACATCCTCAATGAATTATAAACAATGACCAATTTAGTATAAAATAGATTTGTTGAAGTGAGTGTAGTGACTTAGTCTTCTCCATAGCTGGTGGAGCACTCTTCTTCCTGTTTGTTTATTCACCGTGGCAGTTCTCGGACATGTAACAGAACCCATAAAAGTATAAGTAATTATTAAGTGGTACAATTATGCAATTCACATAATTTCAAATCTTACCTATTGTGTGACCCTTAAATTCATCAGTTGAATAGAATTGATTATTAAGTAGGAATTTATGGATTACATTTTTGAATTTTGTTTTTAAATATGTAGAAAGATAATTGTAAAGTTTAATTACAGTATGTGTAAAAGATTTCTCAAAGAGACTAGTTTTATGAAAGCTCACATGCAAATTATTACTTTCTCTATACATACTATGTGCCAAGTATAGAGAGAAGGTATTGTATTGCACCCAAAAATTTGATACCGAGATTTCACCAAAAATATATGTGTTTTGAGACCCCCTTAATCCAAAAAAAATTCTTAGAAAAATGTCCACGTATGTGTGTGTGTGTGTCTGTGGGAAGCATAGCTCAAAAATGAAAAGACCATTAAAAACCAAACTTGGTATTTAAGTTTAGTCTCTTCCAAGGATGCAACACGATTTTCAAGAAAATCCTCCCACCCCAAACTACTCTTTACATGGAAAAAATTTCCAAAATTTTGATTTTCTTAAAAATGGCTTTAACGATTTTGATTTATTTAAGATATTTACTTGCCAAATAAAATGTTATCTTGAATTTTCTGGGAATAGCCTCTGAAAACTACTTTATTCTGGATGAATTTTACAGAACTTTGCATAACTGCTAAACTGTTTGAGATGGACAAAAACTTATCACAAAGAAAATGTAGAGCACATTAAAACACACAATTTATGTGTATACATTTTTTTGTGGAGTTGATCGTTTTTAAGATATTCCTTGTTTCTAGTTTCAGCTTTGAAAAATTTATTTTCTCATACAGAAATTTGCCAACTCCTGTCCATACAAAGGAAATTCAGTCTCATAGCAACCAGCTTTTGACTATGACTTTAACCTATGCTACTCCCTTATTTCACTTCTACTTAAAAGGAAGCACGTAATAAGACTGTTCTGCTTTAGCATGAAGTAAATAGAAGCCTAAGCTTTTTAACAATAATTTGTTGCAGAAATATAGAGAAAGTCATGTGAATGGTACACATCAGATTTTTTTTTTTTATGCATCCAAAAATTTTATATCGAGATTTCACTGGAAATATATGTTTTGGGATCCCCTGAATCCGAAAAATGCATTTTTAAAAAAAGGTTTGTGTGTGTGTGTCTGAGGACAGCATAGCCCCAAAACAAAAAAACCATTAAATACCAAACTTGATATTTAGGTTTTGTATCTTCCAAGGATGTGACAAGATGATTTGCAGAAAAATCCCCCCAAAACAAACTACTCTTTACATGGAAAACATTTCAAACATTTTGATTTTCTTAAAAATGGCTCATAACGATTTTCATTAAAATCCTGTATATTAAAGCTATTTATATTTGAAATCTCTTTATTCTGGATGAATTTTGTCAAATTTTGCATAATTGCTAAACCGTAAGAGATAGACAAAAATTCACTGCACAAAAAATGTACATCACGTCAAAACTCAAAATTGATGTCCCTTATGTTTTTGTTGTGGAGGTAACCATTTCTGAGATATTCCTTGTTATTGGTTTCAATTGGAAGTACTTGAACATTTCTCAGACAGAAAGTGTCTGTTTTTCCTTTGTTCTACTCCTGGCCAAGCAAAGAAGCGATTTGCAATGACAATCGCATAACGCTAGCTTTTAAAACATTTGACTATTGCTTTAGCATAGCGCATTCCTTTAGTTGCCTTCTACTTATAAGGAACTATGTAATATGAACATTCTGCTAATGTTTATCTCGATTAACATGGTATAGAAAGAAGAATAATCTTGTGTAAGAAGTTTGTTTGTATGGCAGCTAGAGAAAGTCATGTGGGTGCAACACATCAGATGTTTATTCTAGTATTATATGTATCTCAGCATTGGTTGACAAACATGTTTTCTTAACATGAACTAGTAGTTCTTTTGTGTATAAACGTGGTAAAGCTAGAATATTTAATTTTTGAATGTGCTCACAACTTCCTATGTTAAATATTCCCATGATATTTCCATTCTTATCGCCTTTTTTTTTTTAAATTAAATTACTGTTAACACCCCACAATACAATCCCATATGATACCTGTGAGTGGAAATACGCAAAGTAGCAGGATTTTAGTCTCTGTGGAAATATTTGTTAACTGATACAGGAGAAAATTTATTTTACTGTGTTTAATGGCTAGTTTATTAATATGGTTATCCCAGCTTAGGCTACTGTCAATCCATAGGTCCAAGAACTTTGTGTGGGTCAATTTTCCAGAGATTTAGATCCCAGTTTGATATTGAAGCCCACAGAGTTCTTGCATGTAAGTTCATTGTCATAAATTTAACTTTATTAAGCACTAGTTTTTTGGATTTCAACTAATTTATAAATTCCATAGTAGTGGCTGAGATGCTTTCATTTAGGTTCTCCTTGAATTTCACTTTAATGAAAATGATAGTATCATCAGCAAAAAGGGTCATTGCCACTTAATTGGTTTTACTTTCCCTTTAGAGTTCCTTGTATCCAAGAAAAGCATTTTTAGAAAAAGCTCTATGTGTGTCTGTGAACACGATAATTCAAAAAGTCTGTAAAATACCAAACTTGATGTATAAGTTAAGTATCTTTCAAGGATGCGACCCCAAACTACCCTTTACATGGAATTCAAAAACAAGAAGTCTGTAAAATACCAAACTTGATGTATAAGTTAAGTATCTTTCAAGGATGCGACCCCAAACTACCCTTTACATGGAAAAACTTTTGAAGATTTTGATTTTATCAAAAATGGCTCTTAACGACTTTGGTTAAAATCCTGTGCATTAAAGATATTTACAGAACAAATAAAATGTATATCTTGAATTTTCTGGAAATAGCCTCTAAAGACCTCTTTATTCTGGATGAATTTTGCTGGATTTTGCATAACTAGTAAAGCGTAAGAGATAGACAAAACATGCTACACAAAATATGTAGATCTGGTTATAACACACAATTTATGTCACATACATTTTTTTTGGAGGAGTTGACCATTTTTGAGATATTCCTTGTTTTTGGTTTCAGTTTTAAAATACTTAAAACATTTCACATACGGGAATTTGTCAACTCCTGGCAATGCTAAGAAACTGATTACATCCACATGGCAACCAGCTCTAAAAACATTTTACTATTGTTTTAGCCTAGTGTATTCCATTATTTCCCTTCAACTTAAAAGAAAGCATTTTTACTAATGTTTATCTCGATTAGCTTGTAGTAGACAGAAGAATAAGCTTTTTAACAATAATTGGTTACAGAGATGTAGAGAAAGTCAAGTAATGGAACACATCAGATTTTTAGTAAAATGTTGGTGAGTGTGGGTCTGTGCGTATATCTGTGGACAGCATACCTCAAAAACAAAAAGTCTGTTACATACCAAACTTGATATTTAAGTTCAGTGTCTTCTAAGAATATGACACAAAGATTTTCAAGAAAATCCCCCCACCCCCAATTACCCTTTACATTGAAAAAATTTAAAAAATTGGTTTTCTCAAAAATGTCTCTAACAATTTTTATTAAAATCTTATATATTTAAGATATTTTCATGACAAATAAAATGAATACCTTGAATTTTCTGAGAATAACCTCTTTATTCTGGATGAATGTTTCTAAATATCTGTATGTGGAGTTGACATATTCGAGATATTTCTTGTTATTGGCTTAGTTTTAAAGCACTTAAATTTTTCTCATATGGGAACTTGTCAACTCCTGACCATGCAAAGAATCTGATTTCAATCCTATAGCATACACATTTTAAACTATTTGACTGTCGGTCTAGCCAGTGTATTCCCTTATTCCTCTTCTACTTATAAGGATCTAAGTAATAAGACATTTCTGCTAATGTTTATCTCTATTAACATGAATTAGATAGAAGAATAAGCTTACTAACAATAATTTGTTACAGAGATATACAACGTTATGTGAATGTAACACGTCAGATTTTTATATATGTTGATGTAAATCATTGATGTAGAGTAAAAGTCATTAATACCTTTTCATTACTGTCCATATAGTCAATTTCTACTTCTTGATCTCTTTCGCTAAGGTAATATTTAAACCAATTTAATGCAATACCTCTGACTCCACTTTTGTGCAGTTTGCTTAATTGTATTTAGTGGTCAACCATTTTGAAAGCTTTGGTAAGATCCAGGAATAGTCCCATCTTTAGCTTGCTTTTGTCTAGTACCTCGTAAATGTTATTAATAAAATTCATTACAGCCATATTTGTCAATTTGCTGCATTGAAATCAAAACTGACAAACATTATAATATTGTACGTTTTTAGGAACTTTGACATCCTTTTGTGCATTAGTTTTCCCAATATTTTAGAGAAGGCTGATAGTATTGCTGTTGATCTGTATTTGTTAGCACCTTGTTGGTTGCCTTTTTTATAGATGTGTTAATTTTTGCCATTTTAAATTCTTGAGGAAATACACTTTCTATGGAATGGTTAGCTAGATAACATAATGGTTTGACAAAGTATTTGCTACAGTTTTTGATTATAAAGAAAGTTTGAACTTCCTATTTGTTTTTTTCTTTAGATTTTTGATTATATTTAGTGTTTTGTTTTCATTAGATGGTTCCATAAACAATGAATGTGTGTTAATCTGATGCAAAGACTTTTCAATTCCTTTTGCATTATTGCTGTTTTGTATATTTTCAGTAATATTAGTAAATTAAAACATATGCTACTTCTTCAAGGTTATTAGTCGCCCTCTGTGGTGTAACAGTTACCATGCTGACTTATATAACCAAGGTCGCGGGTTCAAACCCGGCAGAGGACGATAGATTTTTTCAGGTGTAAGAATCTTTAGCATGGCTTCCTTCGGAAGGGAAGTAAAGCCTTGGGTCCCTTATCAAAGATTTACGGCACGTAAAAGAACCTCAAGCCTGATAGGGAGGCCTCTGAGCAAAATTAAGCGCTTTCATGTCCAATATAGAATGGGATGCTGAGAACCACAGCAGTTAAAGAGCGTCCATAAATAACACATCATTTCATTTCATTTCAGGGTTATTAACAATAGTATTTTTAAAAGAGGAGAATTTGGAATTGGTTTCTGTTTTGGCTGCTTTTTGTTTGTTGAGAGATTTATTAATCTTTTTGGAACTATCCAGCTTTTTAGCAGCATGAATTACTTGCTTGTATATTTGTTTATACTTTTTGTAGTAAGCTATTAATGCTTGGGAAACATTTTTCTTTTTAATTTGTTCACCTAGTAGTCTAAGTTTATCCCGGGATACTTTTATGCCTTTAGTGATCCAGTTAGGTGTTTTGCAAAGGAAACCAAAGGAAAAGCCATGTTACAGTAGTATTTAAAGATATTTATGAATTTAAAGCTTATTCCTTCTGTTTTTTTCTATGTATTCTCCCAGGTTTCTTTTTCTAGTAGATATTTTAAGTATTCTAAATTAGATTGATTCATCTGACACACTTTTTTACTTTCTCTATACGCATTATGTACAAAGTGTATAGAGAAGGTATTGCACTCCACCCAAAAATTTGATACCGAGATTTCACCGGAAATATATGTTTTAGGGTCCCCAATACACAAAAAAAGCATTTTCACAAAAAGGTCCGTGTGTGTGTGTGTGTGTGAACACGATAACTCAAAAACGAAAAGTCGGTAAAATACCAAACTTGGTAGTTAAGTTAAGTATCTTCCAGGGATGCGACATGAAGATTTTGAGAAAAATCCCCCCACCCCCAACTACCCTTTACATGGAACATTTTTCGAAAATTTTTATTTTCTCAAAAATGGCTGTTACGATTTTGATTAAAATTTTGTATATTAAACATATTTATCTGACAAATAAAATGTATATCTTGAATTTTCTAGGAGTAGCTTCTGAAGAGTAGTTTATTCTGGATGAATTTTACGGAATTTTGAATAACTGCTAAACCGTAAGTGATGGACAAAAACTTACCACACAACAAATGTAGAAAACCTTAAAACACACAATTTATGTTATATAAATTTTTTCGTGGAGTTCGTCGTTTTTCAGACATTCCTTATTTGTGGTATCTGCTATGAAAAACATATTTTTCTCATACAGGAACTTGTCAACTACGATCCATATAAACAAAGGAACTTCATTGACATAGCAAACAGCTTTTGACTATCACTTTAACCTATGGTAGTCCCTTATTTCGCTTCTACTTACAAGGAAACAAGTAATAAGACTATTTCTGCTAATTTTTTCTGATTAGCATAAAGTAAATAGAAGTCTAAGCTTTTTAAGAATAATTTGTTGCAGGGATATAGAGAAAGTCTTGTGAATGGTACACATCAGATTTTTACTTTCTCTAGTCTGTACAATGTACATAGTGAATAGAAAAGGTATTGTATTTCACTCAAAAAATTTGATGTCGAAATTTCATTGGAAATATATGTTTTAGGGTCCCTTGAGTCTGAAAAAAGCATTTTTAGAAAAAAGGTTTGTATATGTGTGTGTCTATCTGTCTGTGGACAGCATAGCTAAAAACGAAAAGACCATTCAATATCAAACTCTGCATTTAAGTTTGGTATCTTCCAAGCATTTGACAAAGTTTTTTGAGAAACCCCCCATAAACTACACTTAACATGGAACAATTTTCGAAAATTTTGATTTTCTCAAAAATGGCTTTTAACGATTTTCATTAAGATTCCATATATTAAAGCTATTGCATCCCAAATAAAATGTATATCTTGAATTTTTTATTCTGGATGAATTTTGTTGAACTGCTAAACCGTAAGAGATAGGCAACACTTACTACACAAGAAATGTAGATCTTGTCAAATCACACTATTTATGTCCTTTAGGCTTTTGTTGTGGAGGTAACTGTTTCCAAGATATTCCGGGTTATTGGTTTCAATTGTGAAGTACTTATGCTCTTCTCAGACAGGAAGTGTGCATTTTTCTTTTGGATTACTCCTGGCCAAGCAAAGAAGCAATTTGCAATGACAATCACATAACGATAGCTTTTAAAACATTTAACTATCACTTTAGCCTAGTGCAGTCCCTTAGTTCCCTTCTACGTGTAAGGAACTAAGTAAAACGAACGCTCTGCTAATGTTTATCCCAATTAGCATTGTGTAGAAAGAATAATCTTTTGTAAGAAGTTTATAGAGCAGCTAGAGAAAGTCATGTGAGTGTAACACCAGATTTTTGTGGAAGGGGATGCCATCATCATAATTTTTGTTTAATCCCCAAGTAAATGTGATAGCATTTCAAAAATATAAATATTACTCGGGCCTAGATTGCAACTTACCACAATCTGATCAATTGCAAAACTTGAGGTATTAGTTTACTCTTGTTTGTACCTCTATCATTGCTTTAAGCCATAATTATTTAGTATAGTTGTAAAAGTCAACTTATTGTTACTGCTTCAAAAATCAATATTTACATCTCCAAATAATAAAATAATTTTGATCTTTTATATAGCTGATTTAGTATGTAGTCAAGATTATTTATAAAAAGGGCAATATCACCTGAAGGATTCTTGTAAATGCATTCAATAACCAGCTTGTTTTTCAGTTCTATTAGATTTTACTCAAAATGACAGTCTATATTTACTTTTTGAAAAGTAAAGATGGGCTTTGCTTACCATGTTTCTTTAACTAATGTTACTGTTCCACCCTTTTTCATTACTTTTCTAGTGCACCCATTAATTACTTTAAAGTTAGGTATTTTCAGTTCTTCTAATTTATGTTCTGCCATCCAATGCGCAGTTAAGCACAATACATCTATGTGTTTTACTTTATCCTGAAGAAGCCCATCAATATCTAATAGTTTATTTCTAATACTTTGGATATTTTGTTGGAATACGTGTAATGATTTTATTTTTTGAGTTAATTTATTAGTTTCTTTTGAATGAGTATTACATTTGGGGAAGTTTTATCACTACTAGTATATTTTATTGTATGTACTGGGTTTTTGGTTTATTAATATTGCTAGCTACTGGAGCAGTTGCAGATTGAAACTTTTCACTGCTGAGTCTGTTCAGTTTTTACTTTCTCCATACGCACTATGTACATAGTTCATAGAGAAAGTATTGCACTCCACCAAAAATTTGATATCGAGATTTCACCGGAAATATATGTTTTAGGGTCCCCAATATCCAAAAAAAGCATTTTCACAAAAAGGTCCGCGCACGTGTGTGTGTGTGTGTCCGTGTGTCTGTGAACACGATAACTCAAAAACGAAAAGTCGGTAAAATACCAAACTTGGTATTTAAGTTTAGTATCTTCCAGGGATGCGACACAAAGATTTTGAGAAAAATCCCCCCACCCCCAACTACCCTTTACATGGAAATTTTTTCGAAAATTTTGATTTTCTCAAAAATGGCTCTAACGATTTTGATTAAAATTTCGGATATTAAACATATTTACCTGACAAATGAAATGTATATCTTGAATTTTCTGGGAATTGCCTCTGAAGAGTAGTTTATTCTGGATGAATTTTACTAAATTTTGAATAACTGCTAAACCGTAAGAGATGGACAAAAACTTACTACACAAAAAATGTAGAGCACATTAAAACACACAATTTGTTATATACATTTTTTTTCGTGGAGTTCGTCGTTTTTGTGACATTCTTTATTTTTGGTTTCTGCTATGAAAAACGTATACTTTTCTCATACTGGAACTTGTCAACTCCTATCCATATTAACAAAGGAACCTCATTGACATAGCAACCAGCTTTTGACTATCACTTTAACCTACGGTTGTCCGTTATTTCGCTTCTACTTACAAGGATGTGAGTAATAAGACTATTTCTGCTAATTTTTTCTGATTAGCATAAAGTAAATAGAAGTATAAGCTTTTTAAGAATTATTTGTTGCAGGGATATGGAGAAAGTCATGTGAATGGTTCACATCAGATTTTTTTTGTTTGTTATGAACAATCATTCTGCTTAATAGGCATTCAATTTTAGCAACTCCTCTTCTATTTAGGTGTAAAGCAACCCTTGCCAGGTCATTATAGTTAATTCGTGCATTACCATTAATAAAATTACAATCATTATCATTAGAGAGTTGTTAATTGCCTGGATGTACCTGAAGTCCTCGTCCCACGCACACACAGCTGCTTTCCTGTTGATATTACTTTCTTCATTTCTTCCATAATTTCAGCAGGTGTTCTTGCAGTTCTGATATTGTGGGTACCAGCAGATTTGGGCACAAGGATAATAGTATACTTTTTCAGTATTAGCAAGGAACTTAACTGTATGGTGCATTATTGAGTCCCCAATTCTATAGCAGAGTTCTTTTTAAATATGTTAAATGTTTCATGTTCACAATCACTTGCTGTTACGATGGATTCCACACTTCTTTCATTCCATGATGGATTCTATGCAAGTTTTCACTTTTGTCACATCACTCAGGGCTTTGATTTCTATCGTAACTTCATGAAGGAATTTGCAGATTCACTTTCAAAAGAAGAATTTCTGTAGTCCTATTATTGTCGCCCTGGTAACCATTACCTGGTGTAATGGTTACCATGCTGACTTCATATACCCAAGGTCGTGGGTTCAAACCTGGCGAAGGGCGATGGATTTTTTTGGGCATAAAAATCCTTAGCATGGCTTCCTTCAGAAGGGAAGTAAAGCCGTTAGTCCCATGTCATAGATTTACAGCACATAAAAGAACCTCAAGCCTGATAGAGGCCTCTGAGTAAAATTAAGTGGTATTTCACGCCCAGTATAGAATGGGACGCTGAGAACTACAGCAGTTAAAGAGCATCCATAAATAAAATGCCATTTCCATTTAGTCCCTTTTATTCTTCTTTGTTTCTTCCAGGTTGTCTCTGCATTTTTTATACTTGCCACGAGCCTTCCTGCCATGCATTGGCTTTTCTTCATCTTGTTTTGTTTGTTGATCCAGGAGTCTCCTCAATTTTGTTTTTTTTTTAGTTAATTCACAATTTTCTTGGTTTAGATATTAGTTTTCCTTAGATGCTCTATTTCTGCATTTGCATTTGCTAGTTCCTTATTTAGGCACTGGAGCACTACCACAATTAGATCAGCCATTCCACTTAAGAACTGACCACTTTGTCCTCATCTGACTGTTGAGTTTCATGAACTTAGAGGGCCAGAGGCTCCAAGAGTACAACTTTACATTAGAAAGGAAGGGACACTACCATATCCATACGTCACTGTCAGAGCACAAAGGTTGAACAGAAAGAGCCTGCTGCAGCTGTCCATGTCATTTTGACGATGCCTGCAACTAAACAGGATAACATAGGCCTGAGGAGAGAGCAGTTAGGGGATACATACTTTGGGACACTCCTGAGTAAAGTGGAGGCTGGGAAGACATCGCACCTCAGAACAGTATGTCATTGGAACTCGTTGAAGACCAAGGAAGGTCTACTGTTCGAAGTATGGGAAGATCCAGAGAAAGAGCAGCTGGTCCTCCCTCAAGTAAGGGGTCATGGTCGCAGGTTCAAACCTGGTGGAGGACGATGGATTTTTTCGGGTGTAAAAATCCTTAGCATGGCTTCCTTCGGAAGGGAAGTAAAGCTGTGGGTCCTGTGTCGTAGATTTACGGCACGTAAAAGAACCTCAAGCCTGATAGAGAGGCCTCTGAGCAAAATTAAACGGTCTTTCACGCCCAATTTAGAATGGGACGCTGAGAACCACAGTAGTTAAAGAGCGTCCATAAATAACACGCCATTTACACTTTTTTTATTTCAAGTAAGGGGACAGACAACATGGAGGGAGTACACGTACCCAATCAAACAATCTACAAGCTGACAATGGTTCTACTGGCTGAGGCTGCAAGATGTTGCCACAATGTTGTGTATGCAATTGTTATGGCCCACAAACTACGAGCCAGGGTTGCATGCAACAGTATAGAATTGGAGCACCTTTCGAACCATAGCCACTGAAGTAGCTGCTTTGTCCGGCGGGCCACAGGTATCGGAATTACTTCAGCAAGTGACCAGAGATGTACGCAATTGGAAACTGTCTTGTAGAAGAACTGTTTCGTTGCTATGGTGTGCCGTTGAAGCTACATAGGGCACATCAACTGAGTCCAACCTGATAAGGGCAACACTGGAACAACTTGTAGTGCACAAGATGTGCACATGTCGCCATCCACAGTCAGACTTTAGAAAAACATTCGAGCAAGATTGTGGCCAAACACCAGAGAAACTGGGATGTCAGGGTCCCACTTTTCTTGCTCGCATACTGCTCAACCCACGATACCACTGATTAACCAGGCAGCTCGATCTTTTTCTGGGAGCTGCATCCACCATGATTCCTCCTGGGGCAGAGCAGCCATCAGTTGAGAGGATCTAGTGGACCAACTTCACAACTTATGACCAGCAGACCAACAGCTAAGATTTCCAGCAGGGTGATCTGGTGCGGTATATCACTCTACCTGGACACTACACTGTCCCAAACTTGAACAATTGTGGCAAGGCCATACCTTGTGGTGAAAATGATAAATTATGTCGTCTTCTGTATCCAGAGCTTACCCTGAGGAAAGAGGCTGTTAGTACACTTGGATCATTTAGCCCACTACAACCAGCCCTGAGGAGGGGGCAGTGTGCCATGCATATGAGCAGCTTGCTTTCAAAAGTAGAGCAGTGTTGTATGTGTTTGGCATCTTTTTTGTAACCATATCCATTGTCACAGGTGATTGAGAAATTAACACATGAGTGGCTGCACCACCTCAAAGCCTTGTAATGTGAAAGTCATCAAGTATAAAAAGGAGAGAACGAGTTCTGGCGAGTCAGTTATCAACTGGGAATGCAGAGTTTGCAGCAATTACATTCAAGTGATGAGAATTAGAAGTGACTAGAGAAAATTGTACTGCAGAAAGAGCAGCTTATAATCAGTTTTAGAATCAATAAAGATTAGTTTTGTTACATCATTCATTGCTCTTTTCACAGAATCTTGTATTTTTAACCTTAGAATGGCTGCAAACACACAGTATATGGAGGGATGTTTGCCATGATTCATTGCTGCAGTTTTCCCTCACATTTGCCTAGATCCACTAAATTTTGACTTGAGAAAAAGTTCCAGATTTTATTGCTATTCTAGATTGGCCCTCTATAGTATCCCTGGTGTCAGTTCATTGAATTACAACTGTGGTTAGTGCTTGAGATTTTTTTTTTTTTTTCCATTTACATGCCACCCTTAACATCTAGGTCACATTGGCAGCTTCTCCTTTGGAACAATTGCCCATGGTAATGATATTCTGTCGTTACTGTGGTGGTTTTTTTTTTTTTTTAATTATTTTTAAGTTTACTTGCACGCATTCATACTCACATTGATTCCTTTGTACTCTGGGAAGAAAGGAATAATGTTGGCAAGAGAAAAATTCCCACCCCCAGCCAAGGATTAAACCCAGGACCCCTTGCACAGCAGGCAGGTACTTCACCAACTGAGGCCTGAGAATAATGCTTGTAAGAAAAGGCATCTTTGCATTGAATCTCTCAAACAAACTCTGGAGTCAGCAGTGGCAGATTTTCCCATAAAGACAATGGTGCTATAAGTTAGGTTCTGTATTAGGGTGAAAGGGGATAATTCTGAATAATAATATAAAATTACAGCTATACCCAGAATACAACTGGATATATGTGCCATAATAAAGTAAAAAAAAAAAAATGGTAAACTGCATTACTGTCACTATAAGAACATCTTTGCAGTGGAACAAATGGCAGACTAGGTATATTGCAAATACTCTGTGTGCTAATGGCTTCAGCTGAAAGACAACACATGTATTTTTATGTTTACTCAATCAAGAAACTTGTGCAATTAATGCAACTAATGCACTGTATTTTATTGTTTGCCAAGGCTGCTACCAAGTGGGATGGGCTTTACTTGTACCAACTCAGCTCAGTGCGATGCCATTCCGTTTGTATCTGCAATGTTCCAGTCAATAAGTAATGCCTCCTACTTTCTTCTTCTTCTCCTTCTTCTTCTTCTTCTTCTTCTTCTTCTTCTTCTTCTGAACTAAGTTATATGAACAAATTGGATTTGGCACAATTCCTCAAACTTTCTTTTCCACCCCACCTGCAATAGCAACTTCATACGTCAACCGGTGGCAGCACTGCTTCCTTGTACAAAATGGCTGCTGATATCGATGTTTGTATTAGATTGCATTCTATCATTGAATTTTTAACACTGAAGGTAAAAACACCCAATACCCATTTGCATTCATGAAGGACTCACAAAGGTGGTGATACAACAGTGGATGTCAGCATGGTTAGAAGATGGGTTTGTCACTGTAATGAAACTGAAGGACCAATGTGTTGGCTGATGAATAGCAGCAGGCCCACGACCTCGTAAAAAGAAGCATTTGGAAATTACGGTATAATTTGAGCTATATCAGCCATTGGTAGTCTGAGCTCACCATATTTTTACAGTAGCACTAGATGTAGATACACAAGCTTATTTCACAGGAGCTACTATAATTATTGCTGTGCCAACAGGAATTAAAATTTTCAGTTGGTTTGCAACAATATACAGTTCAAAAATTATTTTTAGACCTGCAACAAGGGAGCAAGTGGATGAAATCATTTGAGCTGACCACCAGATTGCAATAGTTGAATTGTATCGCATTACCTCCCTCATTAAAGGCAGTGTAGTGCCAATCATTCAAAAACTGAGGTACTCAAAAGTGTGTTATTGGTGTGTACCCCAAGTGTTAACCATGCAGAATAAGAAGACGCTAAAAACAATAGCCTTGGAACATTTGCAGCGCTTCAATTTGGAGGTAGAGGAGTTCCTGGACAAAATTGTGACTGGGGAGGAAACGTGGGCTTATTTTTTTGAATCAGAATCAAAGATAGAGTCCATGTTTGGCATCAGCACAATGTCTTAAAATTCAAAACTGTGTCATTGGCAGGGAAAGTGATAGTGATCGTCTTTTGGGATGCAGAGGGTGTGATGATTGATTCTTTTTTGGAGCAGAGATGTACAATAAATTCCATGCAATTAGTCAGCACCCCCAAAAAGCTGAAAGTATGTTTTTGGTAAGTTTGCCCAACAAAAACCATACCAGATGTGAAAATGCAAAACCACATACCACGAAATAGATTGTGAAAATTGGATGGGAAGTCTTGCCCCATCCCCCATACAGCCCTGACCTAAGATCATACTTCCATCTATTTGGACCACTGAAGGAAGCTCATCGCGGGATTCACTTTCTAGATGCAGAGGCCATGAAAATATCTGTTTGTCAATGGCTTCGGAAGCAACACCGTGCATTTTACCACACAAGAATATATGCGCTCGTTAAAAGGTGGACTATACTGTGGAAAAAGATGGGGATTACATTGAAAGGTCACATTTAATCCTCAATGTTGTTGCTTTCATGCTCTGTAATCAATGTTTAACTTTCTTAAAGGAGAAAAATGAATAAGAGGCATTTGTTCTTGACTGACTTTCG
Organism: Hymenopus coronatus; assembly: GCA_030762935.1. Classification (NCBI taxonomy): domain Eukaryota; kingdom Metazoa; phylum Arthropoda; class Insecta; order Mantodea; family Hymenopodidae; genus Hymenopus; species Hymenopus coronatus. The sequence continues at coordinate 90,249,547 of CM060887.1, read as the reverse complement.
CAGCTATTAAGGTCTATCCCAATCAAAAATAAGGTAAGTTGAAAAATAGAATAAAAAATAAAAGAATTTGAGTCGGTTTTTGTAACACAAACATCACTTATTTTTACTTACTGGGGACCGGTTTCGGGTAACAGTTGTTCCCATTTTCAACCCTTAATTCCGACTAAATCTTTCTTTGTTGGCGACAACGATGGGGGTGGTGGTGTATTACTTGTGGAGGCATCTGTTGCTGGATCTATGAACTTCCAGAGGTTGCTGTAAGGTGGCAAATCAAAATTCATGATATGGCTCTTTTTCTTCATGATGTAGATCTTCTCCCAGACATCTAATTCTGTGGGTTTATAAGCTGGTTTTAATAGTTTCATATTTGGTGTGATTTCGTGTCCTGATGTCCAAAAATGATAGGCAACTGCTGATTTTTCTATTTGTTTGTATTTTAGATTTCTCATGTGTTCCTTTAATCTGGTCTCCAAACTTCTCTTTGTCCTTCCATTATATACCAGATTACAGTCTGAGCATTTAATTTCATAAATTCCCGGTTTTTTGCCTGCAGAGATAGGATCTTTTAAATTTCTGCACAGCAGTTTCTGAATGCTGTAGTTGTTTTTTGGAGCTAAGGTGATGTTAAAATTCCTGCATATTTTCTGAAGTTTGTTGTGTGCCCAAGGATGATAGGTGAATTTTCTGAATTGAGGTTGGTCACTGGGGTTCTGTAGGGTGGTTGTGTGTGTTATGTGATGCAGTTTTTTTGTATTTATGTATTCTCTTGTCTACTACACTTTTTTGGAAACCGTTGTTGGTAGCTGTTTGGAGTATCTGTTGGTATTCTTTTTGGTATTCATTCTTCTCCATGGGAATGTGTACTAGTCTATATGTTAAACTGTTCAGGACTGCATATTTGTGTGTTGTAGGGTTGTAGCTATCAAACTTTATGTGGTTATCTGTATTGGTGGATTTTCTATATATTCCAAATGTCAGGCTATGTTCTTTTGTTCTTATTACTCTAATGTCTAGGAATGGCAAGGCTCCTTCCTGTTCGGTCTCAATAGTGAACTGAATGGACTTGTTTTGCAAGTTAAGAAGTGTGAGTGCATCGTTTACGAGTTTTTCTGGAACTATGGCAATGATGTCATCTACATACCTATACTACTTTTTGTATATATGTGGGAATGAGTCAGTAAAGTGTATTTCAAAATTACTCATGTATAGGTCGGCTAGGAATGGTGATAGAGGATTCCCCATTGCAAGTCCTGTTGTTTGTTGGTAGCATGTATTCTGGAATGTGAAGTGGTTCTGTTTTACACATAAATTGGTTAACTGGACAAGATCTATTTCTTCTGTTGGTATGTTTATGCTTTGTAGCCAGGTTTTCAGAGGTTTTTGTAGTTTGTCTATGGGTATGCTGGGGAATAGGGAGGTGACATCAAAGGATACTATTTTATCTTTAGGTGAATCACTAAAATCTTTCAGGTGATTAATCAGATCCAATGAATTTGATACACCTTTACTATTAAATTTTGGGAAGGAGTTGAATTTTTGTGTGAGCCATTTGGAGAGTTTATATGTGGGTGCATTGATATTATCTACTATGGGTCTCATTTTGTTGCCAGGTTTGTGTGTTTTTGGTAGGGCATACAGTCTGGGTAAGGTTGGTAAATCTGGCTTTAATTTGGATCTCTCTTTTTCTGTTATGGTTTTGCAATTTGCTAAAGTTTCTTGTAAAATCTTTATACTTTTATTCAGTGGATTGGATATTTCTTGATATTCCGGATTGTTTAGCAAGGATTCTGTTCTTTGGTTGTAGTCTTCTTGGTCCAGTATTACTATTTGGTTGCCTTTGTCTGATTTTGTGTAAATAACTGGTTTTTGAGTTAAGGATTTTATGATTTTTTGTTGAGGATTTTTTCTTTTTATTCTTGTATGTACTTGGTTCAAAATTGGTTCACATTGCTTCTGAATTGCTTTTTGGTCAATTTCTTTTAGGTGGCTTGTGGCTATTTCTATATCTGCTACTAAGTTTTCTGTTTTTTTACAATAATCTACACACGTTTTTAGGCCTTTGTTGAGAATGGCTAACTGAGATTTGTTGAAAGTTTCGTTTTTAGATAAGTTTATAACATGGTTTTCGGGAGGTCTCTTGTATCTGATTGGTCTATTTTTATTCTGCTTTTTGCAAAGATGTAATTTTTTCTTTAGCATAAGCGTTTTCCTGCTCATTTTTCCGCTTAAGATCGGCAGGAAATTTGTGCGCAAATTATCCCAAAGAGCATGGCCTAACTTTTGCGGTAACGCTAAGTGTAGCTCATACAGTTGAAGTTCTAAACTATGTAATCTCGCATAGTGTTTGTTCTTTAGAAACCTTCTCGCTTAACATGAAGTAAGCAGAAGCATTAGCTTTTTAACAATAATTTGTTGCAGAGATTTAAAGAAAGTCATGTGAATGCAACACATCAGATTTTTTTCACAGACATCAATGTATTTTTCTTTTCCTCATTCTTTCTTAACACTCCTACATAATGTTAAAGTGCTCTTATCCTTTAGTTACCTATTATTTCTTGTTTCTCTATCCTAGCTTTCACTTAATTCCATAATCTTTGTCATTCTATTGTATATTGTTTGGCTAGCTTGCCCAATCCAACTTCTCTTACAATTTTCTTTAATTTGCATATGAATTTCTTTACCATTTTGTGATTCTTGTGCTCTAAAACAGTTTTTTACAATATTTTCTTCTTCTAATACTTGAATTCTGTTCCAATATTTCACTATCCATTTGACCACTGATCCCTTCCTCCCAGCTCTTCCTAATTCAACTACTGCTACCCCATTAGGAGCTATTCTCGGTAATCCCAACATCTTCTTGCAAAAGGATCTATAAATTTGACCTATACATTCCCACACTTTTTCAGTTCCCCAAATCTCTATTCCATGCATCATCTTAATTCCACTGTTGCTGCATATATTCTCTCTAGCCAGTTTACTTTCATGTTTGGTATTTTCTTTAAGCAGGTTGTTAATAATAGCTAATTTCCCCTTACCTAGCGCATTTTTCCTTTGCTCTGTCCGTTTTCCATTGTTATTTAGCCTTACTTATAAGTAATCGAACTTGTTTACAACTTTGAATTCATTCCCCTCTAACCACCCTCTCGGTTCTCTGCTGAGTTTATTTCTGTTCTTACATACTATTATAATTTTTAAACTCCATTTTTTCCACTATTTTTCTGTTGCTTCTATTGCTTTTCTTAAACCTCCACTCTGCTACTAGATCATCAGCAATGAGCAAATCTGAAATATCTTTATTTTTGATTGCTGGGCATTGTGAAAATGAAATGGTGTTTTTTTTATGGACGCTCTTTAACTGCAGTTCTTAGCGTCCCATTCTATACTGGGCATTACCTTATGGCATTACTTATGTGCCTTATGTATCAGAAATTCTTCGCCATCTTCATCATAACGGGTTAAAAACTGAAGTGCACTTACCCATCCATTTAGTTTTGTGTTGCTAAGTAAGAATCTTTGGTACCCAATGTGAGCAAAGTTTACCAAATTTCAGTTTTTCGGTAACAATTTCATGAATTAGTGATCGTGAGCTTTGGGGCAATTCCATAGCAAGAGCACTAATTGTAAACTTGAGGTTTTCCTGGATCTTATCATCAATCTCATGAACCAGTTCTTCTGTAACCAAAGATAAATGCCCACTTCGTTCTTCATCGTGCACTTCACTACATCCTTCATTGAACTGTCGGACCCATCTTCTCACCATTGAATCACTCATCGCATTTTGTCCATAAACTTCACAAATTTGCCGATAAATTTCAATTGGTTTCACTTTCCTAGCATTCAGAAAACGAATCACAGATCTGATTTCACGAACGGCGGGATTTTCAATCAACACCGACATTGTAAACAAGCATAACAAAGCGTATGTGATTGACAGCAATCTCAAAATGGTGCACGTTTCTTCTCCTTGATACAGAGCGTCTACCGCGCATGTGCGGAACTGCAATCGCAGCGCTGCAGCGGAGATAAATTGAAACAGAACTTACTTTCTGGACGTATCTCATAGATTAATTCCTCTGTAGATGCTTGGATTATTCACCTCCCTTTTCCCTTTTAAAAATCGTCACTATCACTCCCCATTTCCAATTTTGTGGAAACCTTCCTCCCTCGAGAAGCACATTGAACAATTTTCGTAATAGTACACTTCTTTTGGTTTTTCATACCACATGTTCCAAAATTCCCCTGGTATTCCATCTATTCCATTAGCTTGCTTACGTTTTAATTTTTTAATGTGCTCTGTTATCTCATTCTCTAACATTTGCTAGTCTAGTTTCAACACATTTATGGAACTCCCATAGTACTTTTGTCTGCATTACCACATTACTTCCACCTAATAGATACTTGAAATACTCCTTCCATTTATTAGAACCAATTTTATTGTGCCATATCCTTTCATTTACAACTCCATATCTTTTTACTATATTTCTTTTTTGCTGCCTTATAGATCTTTTGTCCACTTTTATCAGCCCACTCTTTTTTCTCCTCTCCCCACTTCACTATTAAAAAGTTTTCTTTTTCGACTAGTTCCCCTATTTGTTTCCATCTCTTAAACTATCTTGCTACCTTATTTATTGCTGCAAGTCAATCCTTATTATACCAACCCTTTTTTATATTTTCCCTTTGATTCCTAATGTTCATTGTCTTCCCTGCTAGCTTCACTTCCCATTCTAGGTACAGCATTTGCCTCAGCTTTTCCCTCCTCAATAAGTTGGGTAGTTTCAACCTGAGATTTCTTTCCTCTTTGAGTTCCAATCCCAACAAATAATTCTCTCTCCTCTGCATGCCATCTCAAATCTTCAACAGTTTCCTTCCTCTTTGTCTTCATCCTGTTCTACTACTCCCACTGTTTTGAAAGTTGCTCTTAATGGGAAGTGTATTCAATATCCTTTGTAGAATCTTATAATCCAAAAGATCATTATCAAAATTCTGTGAATACATCATATAATTAATTGCACTTCCTCCCATTTCATTGACAAATGTGAACTCCCCAGGTTTGTTTGATCCTTTTGCACCATTACACATTAATAGATTATTAGTTTCACAAAATTGTATTAACTTTTTCCCTTCTTAATTACTTATTTTGTCATTACAATGCCTGTTCATATAAATATTTTCCTTTTTTTGGTAATCTTCTAAATCAACTCAATGTAATTATTCTTGCATTGAAGTCTCCTATTATCAAGAAATCTAAATTATCAATCATAGTTCTGACACACAATTTCCATGTCGTTCTCTAATTCTCTGTAAAAGCTTGCTGACATCTCTGGTGAATTATATACCACACCCAAACCTGAGTTTTGGCTCTTTCTTGTCACATGACCTTCACTCTTCACTTTGTTACATGACCCACATCACTTTCTGTGCACCTACACCCTTTATTTCCTTTGCTCTAACATTTCTTCCCCTTCTAATAAACCCCTATTCCTCTTGAGACCCCTACCTTTCATTTTCTTTTTCACTCCACTTTTTCCAAAGCATTCATAACCCTCTATATGTATCACCATTGCTATAATTATATATATATATATATATATATGTCTTTTGTACCAATTCTGCTATAAAGTCTCTTTTTGATGTTCATGGTGTTGATGGAACAGTTTGAACTCACTCACTCTTGCTCGCAGTACATTGACGATGAGAACTGCACATACCTGTCCACTCAAGCATGTGTAAAATCACAGCTGCGATGTCAAAACAGCTTAGCATGGCACAGGTGTTTACTAACACATGTTTGTAAAAATGGATGCCAACAATCAGCTATGACTTACAAAGCAAGCCATACAGACGTGTTTGGCGATTACGTCTGCAGAGTGTGGTCACAATACAGTGAAGACCTTAATAATCAGAAAATTGCACAAATCGCATAGGATATGATTGGCGAAGAGTCTTGGCTAAATGGAATGTCAATTTTTAAGTGTAATTGACTTAGCAATAAATAAATCAAATAAAAGATAATAAAATATATGAAAAATAAATCAAATAAAAGATAATAAAATATATGAAACATACACTTTTCTGTATATTATGTTCTTTCATGACCATTGCCGCAATGCATCAAAATTCAGGTATGTCCTTCCCATTCAATTTTCAGTTATTTTGCATCCATATTTGAGGTCATTTTCCACTTTTCATCACTGGTTGCTGCAGAACATTTTACATTGCTCTGTATTAGTTTTAATATTTTATATTTTTGCATAAAGCCCATAGAACAATCCCCAAGAGTAATGCAGAAATGGTAGGAAAAACATAAAATGCTTCCAAAGCATATGAGTTGGCTATTACGAAAGTCATGAGCAACACTGTTTAACAATCTTAATATTTATTTTTAAGCCAAACCAAATACATCATCATAATCTACAGACTTTCTTTCACTTTCCGACATAGTCTCCATTGTTTTGCACACATTTTCCCCGTCGTTCTACAAGTTTGAAAATGCCCTTGTGATAGAACTCCGTTCCAGCCGCCTGCAGACCCTGACGCACTGCTTTCCGAATATCCTCCAGCGTCTCGTAGCGTTGGCCACGCATCTGCTCCTTCACAGAACCGAAAAGATGGTAGTCGGAGGGTGCCAAGTCGGGACTGTAGGGAGGATATGGAAGAGTTTCCCCACCCTAATGCCCTGATCTTTTCCATAGTTGCACGGGCAGTATGCGGACGTGCATTATCCTGTTGAAGGATGATCCTCTTTCCAGGGCGTTTATCACGCAAAGCCCCAACGGAGCTTCAGAAGTGTCTTGATGTAGTGGGCAGAATTTATGGTTTGTCCAGGTTCAAGAAAGTCAACCAGAATGCAACCTTGTGCATCCCAAAAGACACTTCCCATAACTTTTCCTACAGACTGCACTGTCTTCGCTTTCTTCTTCGATGGTGAGTTCAAGTGGTGCCATTCCATACTCTGACGTTTCGTTTCTGGCTCATAGTGATGGAACCAGCTCTCATCTCCAGTCACAATACACGTCAAAAATTCATCACTTTCATTATGAAATCTCTGAAGAAGGTTTTGTGCAATGGTTCTTCTCTGAAGTTTGTGGTCTTCAGTCAATAAACGGGGGACCCAACGGGCACAGACCTTTCGATAACCCAAGCTGTGGATCATTTCTTGCATTGCACTATGTCCTATTCCAAGTTTCGCAGCAATTTCATTCACAATGAAACGTCTATCTCCTGTAATGAGCTCATCAACTCTTTCCTTGTTGCGTTCTGTAGAGGCAGTTCGAGGACGCCCGCTACGAGGCGCATTTTGCAGACTCGTGTTTCTATCTTTGAAATGTTTCACCCATCTTCTAATACTGCTGGCACCCATGCAGACACCTCCATAAGCACGTTGAAGTCTGAGATGAATTTCAGGAGCAGATTTTCCTTCTTTCACAAGGAATTCAATGACAGCATGCTGTCGAAACGAAACATCAATGTCAGCCATTTTTCAAACACCGTCTGTGGTCACGTGATAGAAGCTAATGACATCACAATATGTCAACATGTGGCTTAAAGTCTGTAGATTACGATCCTGCAATTCGTTTCGTTACATTGTTGAAATTTAAATTTTTACAATGGGTTGCTCGTGACTTTCAGTATGCCCCTCGTAGTTAACAATATGGAAGTAATAGCCTTCTCCATAAAATGATTACAGAATGCCAAATGTTGCAAAGTTGTTGAGGGCTCATTTTACAATTGCATTCACAGGGATTGCAATAATATCCAAATAACCAATGTACATTTATTTAGTTGTAAGTGCTATATTATTAGCAAGAATTACAGTTGGTCCAGTTGAAAACAGTATGTCTTTTTAACTAGAAACTTACAGAATAGCCTTGAATGACTTGAAATAAAATCCTAAAAATGCAACTGCAACATTCAAGTGTATACATATTCCTCCTTCAAATTAAACTGCTAAACCACTCCAGGTATTATAGTGCATTATGTCTAGAAAATTCCATTCTGAATGGACTTCGTTGATGTACTGTGTGATCCAAAAACGTCCCAACCAGCTGTGCAGTGTTTGCCTGAGCGCTCGTTGCTGTCATAGTAAGGCGTGGAAGAAACCATGCAACATTGATAAAACTACTTTTAAAGGCCTTACCAAAGTTATTAAAGGAGATGCTGAAACCGACCATACATTTTTGGCACCTCTTTAGGAAACTATTAATCACTGAACACAGTTCATGTTGAGAAATGCTGGCAATTTCTTGGTGGGTATTTTGTTTTAATTCTTCCAGGGTGTGTGGGTTTGCTTTGTGCAATTTATGCTTTAAGTTACCCCAAAAATAGAAATCACAGGGGTTAGGTCGGGGGACCAAGGGGACCACAACTCTCTACTAATAACTCTATTCTGAAACACAGTTTCAATTGTTCTCATTGAAAGATTGGCTGTGTGAGCTGTTGCAGAGTGTTAAAAAAAGACAAAATCATGCTCCCTATCTGTTATTTCTCAAAAAAAGGGGACGGGGCAAAATTTTATTCACGTAAAAGAACCTCAAGCCTGATAGACAGGCCTCTGGGCAGAATTAAGGGGCCCTTCATGCCCAATATAGAATGGGTTATTGAGAACAATAGTAGTTAAAGAGTGTCCATAAATAAAACTCCATTTCCATTTTGCATGCTATGTTTCCGTGTGTAGTGGAAAAACACGGCACAGCAGCTTGGATGTATTTGGGTTGCACTGTGTTACAAATATGCAGCTGTATACTAATAGGAGGAAGAAATGATTTGTCTTAAAATCATACAATGGTGAATCAAATATAAATGGGAATTATTTTTTACAATTTGATTTAATCCACAAAGAAACCATGGATTGGTAATTTTTACTTTCTCTACATGTACTATGTACATAGTGTATAAAGAAGGTATTGCCCCCAAAATTTGATACCAAGATTTCACCAGAAATAAATGTTTTGAGAGCCCTATTTCCCAAAAAACATTTTTAGAAAAATGTCCCATGTATGTGTCTATGTTCTCTCTCTCTCTCTCTCTCTCTCTCTCTCTCTCTCTCTCTCTCTCTCTCTCTCTCATATCCTTTATTAGCACATGTTCCATTACAGATATAGTAATACTACATACTTGATTGTATCCAATACTTAATTGACAATATTTCTATAAGTTAGTATTAACATTTAACTATGAGACGTTTACAATTTATATAAATATGATTTACAACAGTTGAAAGTTATTAGAATTCAAAAATTTTGTAAAAGTCCTTCCTAAAGTTTTTAACCATTTTCTTCTTTTGTACTGGCCACTTGATACATTCGTTTAGAGTATGGTCTCTTGTTTGATATCCATTATTACAGGGGTACATTGGCCTGTCTGCTATCTTAAATCTGTGGTAATATGTTCCCAGTTTTTCATGTCCAGTTTATATAGTGTATGGAGGGGTGGGGTGCTCAAAAATATCAAGACCGTTAAATACCAAACTTGGTATTTAAGTTTGGTATCTTCCAAGAATGCTACACAAAGATTTTCAAGATAATTCCCCCATCCCAAACTACCGTTTACATGGAACATTATTAAAAAAAAATTGATTTTCTCAGAAATGGCTAACAATTTTGATTAAAATAAATATCTAATGTTTAAAATATTTTTATGACAAAATGTATATCTTGGACTATATGGAATAGCCTCTGAAGACCTCTTCTTTCTGGATGACTGGTAAACCATGAGATATATACAAAAACTTACTGTACAAAAAATGTAGATCTCATTAAAGCACACAATTAATGTTATATATTTTGTTTTTGTAGAATTAACCATTACCGAGATATTCCAGATTATTAGTTTAAATTTTAGCCACAAACTTTTCTCAAATGGGAAGACATCTTTCTTCTCGCTTCTTGTTTGTTTATTCCTGGAAAGCAAAGAGATTGTAATTTCAATTGTTTCATATAGTGACACAGCTTTTAAAGGGTGAGACTATCAATTTAGCCTGTACATTTTCCTATTTCCCTTATGCTTACAAGGAGCTAGTAATAAGAGTAATTCTGCTTATGCTTATCTGATTAGCATGATGTAGATAACAGATTGATCTTTTCAATAAAAGGTTTGTTTGCCGAACAGCTAGAGGATATGTGAATGGAACACATTAGCTTTTTCTCTTCTACTTGAAAGGGACCAAGTAATAGGGACAATTTCTGCAGATATTTATCTTTATTAGTATGATGTAGATAGACGAATAAGCTTTTTAATAATAAATTGTTACAGAGCTATAGAGAAAGTCTTGTTATTATAACACATTAGATTTTTGATGCGGTTCTTGAAGAGAAGAGGGACATGTGTGCAGCTAGTTGCATACATACTTCTCTGCCCTGTACCCTCATCAATCCAATAACTTCCTCCAACTTTCTTGGTTGTGAGTATGGAGGCTAGGAACCCCTCTGACAGAAAATTTTGGGAAGTTTAGTTTATCAATGGTAGTTTGAATACTCCCAAAGCTACAGGAGATGCAACTTCAGAAATTGTCATGGCCCATTCTTCTTCAATAAGGTCACATACAGCATGAATAATGGTTCCAATGATGTCTTTATTGTTTTAGATACAAAGGGAATAGTAATAGTCAAATGTATTAGAACTGGATGCTATACACTGGCCGTAAAATTCTATGCTCGTCTGTGGTTGGGCTTATTTTCCAGTGCTTTCTGCAAATGAATGTTTGTACCATTCATACACCAAGGTTTTAAATCCCCAACGTGGCATGGAGCCTTCTCAAAATGTTGGTAGCTTTGGTGGCTTATTTTGTCAGAAACTACATCTTTCACGTTAAAAGTTATGGAACAAGTGGCTGCTCTGTGTTGTGTGATGCACCAAGACCTTTACTCCAGATATTCCCACCCATTTTGGTGCACTATCTGAGTCGTGAATTTAAAGTTCTCTTTGCCTTTGATCCACTCTCATATCATTTTTACTTTCTCTAGCATGTATGTATAATGCACATAGTAAGTAAAAAAGGTATGTATGTTCATTAAATACCAAACTTGGTATTTTAGTTTAGTGTCTCCCAAGGATGTGATATGGAAATTTTTCAAGAAACCCCCCCCCCCCCATCCCAAACCATCCTTTATATGGAAAAGTTTTCGAAAATTTCATTTTTCTCAAAAATTACTCATAACGATTATTGAAGTACCGGATATTAAATCCAATTTATACAACAACTTACTGCACAAAAGTGTATATTTCATCAAAGCAAATTTATGTCCTGTACAATTTTGTTGTGGCTCTAACCATTTCCGAGATATTCCTTGTTGTTGGTTGCAATTTTAAAATACTTTTCTCAAGCAGGAAGTTGGTTGTGTTTCTTTTGTTTTACTCCTGGCCTTGCAAAGAATCAAATCTCAATGACAATCAGATGTCACAGTTTTTAAAACATTTGACAATCATTTAGCCTTCTATTTGTAAGAACTAATTGTAGGAATCTGTTGATATTTATCTCAATTAGCATTAAGTAGAAAGAACAAAATGTTTGTTAAGAATAGTTTGTTTGCAGAACAGATAGAGAACATCATGTGAATGGAACACCTCAGATTTTTAATGAGTGATATTTATCTTATATTCCTTACCATAAGCATAGTTGGTATTTCACAAACAGTTTATAGGCTTAATGCAAACATTTATGATTAGAAATGGTTGAAAAATATATAACCTAAAATGCACAGCATGTAAAGAAGATGATAATTCTAGATTGGTAAATTACCAGTTTTGTTTTACATAGCAGCAATAATGTAGGGGCGGGGATGGAAGGGAAAGGAAAGCATGCAGTTGTTGTGTTTTGTTCAGTAGCATGTGAACCAAACATTGTGATAAAGTGTCACTTTAATCATAGTTGCATTATTACTGTTGATATTTGTATCTCACACTTGACCTGTTTTTCCCCTCTCTCAGGACGTTCCTACTGTATAACATCTCATCGCATGCTTATGCAGTGCATTGATAGTCTAGTACAAAAAGTTCAGAGTGGAGTTGTAATTAATTTTGAGAAGATTGGACCTGATCCTTTACCACTGACCAATGAAGGTAATTTAATATTTCTTTTTTCTGCAAAATTTATACTATTATATAGTATTTATTTAGTATTATAAAGCTAGCTTGTACTCTCTGTAGCATACTAAACAGCTGTTAGCATGTTAATATTATATATAAAAGTACTTAATTAGCTCTCGAGGGATGAATGTATACTATATTCTGTTTTTTTAATGTATCCAGCTGGTTTCTGATAATAATTGGGGTTGGGGGGATTTTCTGGGAATAGCCTCTAAAGACCTCTTTATTCTGGATGAATTTTGCCGAATTTTCTGTAATTGTAAACTGTAAGAGATAGACAAAAGCTTACTACATAATTTTTATTTATTCAAAAAAGGCTCTTAACAATTTTGATTAAAATCTCTTATATTTAAGATATTGACATGACTAATAAAATGTATACCTTGAATTTTCTGGGAATAGCCTCTGAAGACTACTTTATTCTGGATGAATTTTACGGAATTTTGCATAACTGCTATATACAAACAAAGGAACTTCAGTCACATAGCAACTAGCTTTTGACTATCACTTTAACCTATGGTACTCTTTTATTTCACTTCTACTTACAAGGAAGCAAGTAATAAGACTATGTCTGCTAATGTTTATCTTGATTAGTATGAAGTAAATATAAGAATAATCTTTCTGACAATAATTTGTAGTAGAGATGTAGAGAAACTCATGTGAATGGAACACTTCAGAATTGTTTGCTTTATTTCTCAACATAATCTCCAGAAAGGCTAATACATTTGTCATATCATTATTCTAATTTAATTGAACCATCTCTGTAGTGCAATTTTCAAGGCCATCAAAAAACATCTGTTTACCAAATAAAGACCTCCTCATTGCTGTGAAATCTTCGTCCTCCAAGAAATTTTTTGAGGTTTGAGGTTTGGGAACAGGTGGTGGTCACTGGGTGCTAGATCTGGCAAATAGGATGGATGTTCAAGCAATTCAAACTTTAATTCCCACATTTTGCCCATTGCAGTGACTGAACGATGGTTGGAAGCATTGTCGTGATGAAACAAGATTTTTTTTTTGCCAAATGAGGTCTGTTTCTTTTCATTTCATTACTCAAACAGTGCAGTAAGCTTGCATAGTAGTCACCAGTGATACTTTTACACTTTTCCAAGCAATCAATAAAAATAATTCCCTGTGCATTCCCTTACCATAACCTTGTTAACTGACTTTTTTGGGGGGGGGAAGGGGAGTTTGCCTGGTGCAATCCACTGTTTGACTGTGGTTTACTTTCTGGAGTGTAGTGATTCCAAGTTTCATCCATGGTAATAAACTGTCTCAAAAATTCACAGGTATTTTTACGGTAGAGCTCCACATTCTTAACATAAACATTTTTTTTTTGCAACTTTTGATCATGTGTCAACACACGTGGCACCCATCTTGCACAGACCTAGTGAAAGCCTAAAACATTGCTTAAAATATTATCTGTACATTCTTTTGATATGTTTACAGCCTCTGCTATCTCAAACAACTTTAATCTGTGGTCTTCCAGTACTAAACCGTGAATTTTTCAATGATCTGTGTAGTTGTCACTTTTACAGGGCGAGGCTCATCACTAGTGCTCGTACTTACCATTTTAAACTCTGCAACCCACCTTTTAATCATTGAATATGAAGGGCCAGAGTCATTCAATATACTGTCCATTTCCTCCTAATTTCTTTAGGTGCTAAATCTTTCAAATGGAAGTATTTATCACTGCTCGTTTTTCCAAATCCTCAATTTTCGTGAAAATTCTGAAGTTTTGTTGTTTAATATGCTGTCATTCGAAAACTAAACAAGCTATTGACCTATAACTATGGATACAAGGTAGTCTAATGTTAAACTATACGATGGTACCATCTAACTGCCTAACTTCTCCAAAATATTCTGAACACAATTATAGTGAAACTTTTTTTAATATGTTCTTCATTATTTAGTTCAATCACACAATTTTAAAATTGTGATTCTCATCGTAATTAATGTAAAAACAATTATCATTTTATGATGTAGTGGAAGTTTTGCTACTTGTGTTTAATACAAATGAATTATCCCCAACCCTAAACAAATATTTTATCCACACTTTGTGGAATGCTGTCCTTTTTCAAAGTTAGCTCTCCCATTACCTTTGAAGGATAACATACCTAGTGGGACTCTGAGCAGTCCAGTTTATTACCCTATTTGCTGGTCAAAAAGATTGCTAGTTGACATTTGCAAAAAGTGAGAAGCATTGCATATCAAATGAAGCCATAAAAATTATGTTCTGTCATACTACTACTACTTATTATTATTATAATAATAATACTAATAATAAAAGTTATCTAATCATTAAATAATGCCAACAAAATTAAAATGCTTCAAGTAGTGACAGAAATCCTAAACTTGACTGGAAAATTAGGAAATGCGGTGAAATAAAGCCCAGGTAAATTTTCTCATGGATTCTCTTATGGTTGGTTTTGCAAAAAAAGACATCAATGTGGACTTGGATTTGCAATTGTTAATTATGTTGTGACATCAACTGGATTAGAATACTAACATGTGTTGATAAGTTTGTTATAGAGTTTTGTTTTCTTTTTTTAACCTAAAATAGTTACTGCTAATATTGCACAATTTTGGTTGCCTTGTGTTTCTTTTTACTTTCTCCTCACATACTGTGTACATAGTGTATAGAGAAGGTATTGCATTTTCCCCAAAAATTTGACATTAAGATTTCACCGGAAATACAGGTTTTGGGCCCCTCTGAATCCAAAAAGAGAATTTTTAGAAAAAGGTCTGTGTATTGCTGAATATGATTAACTCAAAAACGAAAAGTCTGTAAAATACAAAACTTGATATTTAAGTTTGGTTATCTTCCAGGGATGTGTTACAAACCTTTTGAGAAAAATCCTCCCACCCCAAACTACCCTTTAGATGAAAATAATTCAATTTTTTCTATTTTCTCAAATGGCTCTAATGATTTTCATTTTATTTACTGTACATTAAAGATTTTTACATGACAAATAAAATGTTTATCTTGAATTCTCTGGGAATAGCCTCTAAAGACCTCTTTATTCTGGATGAATTTTGCCGAATTTTCTGTAATTGTAAACTGTAAGAGATAGACAAAAACTTACTACATAAATATTGTAGGTCTTTTTAAAACACACAATTTACATCATATATGTTTTTTCCATAGAATTGACAATTTCTGAGACATTTTAAGTTATTTGTTTAGATTTAAAATACTTTAATTCTCACAGTTTTCCTCTGGTCATGTATAGAAACAGATTTCAATCACATGGCAACCAGCTTTTAAAATATTTGACTTTACTTTAGCCTAGTGTATTCCCTTATTTTCCTTATGCTTACAAGGAAGCAATTAATTAAGACAAGTTCTGCTAATGTTAATCTCTATTATCATATAGTATATAGAAGAATATGCTTTTTAACAGTAATGTGTTACAGTGAAAACATGCTGTGCAATTTAGCCAAGTCTTTGTCGGTTATACCAGTTACATTTGACTTCTATAGAAGCAGACACTGCAAAGAGTGAAATCCACTCAGATGTTGAAATTTATACCTGGGTGGGGTTGTTGGCTAACAATTTAAAATACATTTTTTTTCACTTGCAAATAGATTCTGTCAGTCTTTTGCGGATGTGTTGACAGCTGTGTTATACTTTGTGATGTTTAATTCTTTTTAGTGGTGCATTGCAAAGAGTGCAGAAATAATCCAGACAATTTTTATTATATTTATGGATGATATACTCCCAAAAATCAGAGGAGAAACATTTATAACATTACCAAACATGCATATGCTTTATACTTTGGGTGTCAAAAAACAATTTACCAGGAAAAACAATGGTCACATCATCAACTCTATCACTTGTACGACAAATCTTTGGTTACGATTACATGGCAAACTCAAAGCATGACCATTTGCTGTACCTATGGTGTGGTGAGAATCAATATATATGGTTACTTCTGTATGACAAATATATGTGGACTGTCTAGGAAAGGCAAACAGTTATTGAGTATCCAGATATTCCTTGTGTCATCCACATTACTAGGAATTACCCCCTCACACATTGGGTAGTGACAGTAATGATGATTCTCAGGCTAGTTGTACCAGAAGCCAGAGGCCTCTACTTCAAAAGATCCTCACTTTCAACCAGAAAATTCTGAAAGTGAAAGACATTCTGTAGAGCAAGTAGATTTGAATGATTTGGCACACAACTTAAATTTTTCAAAAGAAGACTGAACTTCTGGTTCCAGGCTGCAACAATGGAAAGTACTTAAATTATAGTACAAAATTTACAGAGTTTCAAAATAGATATCAGACAATTGGAAAATATTTTTCTGCGGAAGAGAGTATGTGTTTCTGTATAGACATTAATGGTTTAATGAGTGGGCTAGGTAGGAATTGAGTATAATCAGATGACTGGCAATGTTTATAGAGTCATCAAAGTTCAGTTTAAAGGTTGTTTTACTTCATAATGGTAACGAATTTCCAGCTGTTCCAATTTTTCATTCTGTAGGTCTTAAAGAAAATTAGGAATTTATGGCCAAGATTGTATCTGTTTTAAAATATGAGGTTCATTGTTGGAAAATATATGATGACCTTAGAGTAATTGATTTTCTGCTTGGATTATGAGGGATTCACAAAATCTTACTGGTTTTTTGTGTTCGTGGAACAGCCGTGATACGCAAATACAATAGTGGGTCAAGCAACAGGAATATGTCCCAAGGGAGAGTAATGTAAAACAAACAGCATTGGTCTCCCTCTCTTACATATAAAATTTGGGCTGATGAAGAATTTTGTTAAGCCACTCAAAAAGGACAGTAGTGGATTTGCATATTTGCAAGGTAAGGTACCACAGTTAACTTACACAAAATTGAAAGAAGGAATTGTTGTTGGACCTCGTTTCCGAGATGTTTGAGAAAACATTACAAACTGTGGAATTATCAGCTTTGAAATCATTTACAAGGGTTGTGCGTGGTTTTCTTGGAAATGCAAGGGATAAAAACTGTAAAATTTTGGCCTCAAATTTGTTGAATTACTGCAAAGACATGAGTTGTAGAAGTCTTTGAAATCCATTTCCTTCATTCGCATTTAGACTTCTTTCCAAAAAATCTGGGTGATAATGATGAACCAGGGGAATGGTTTCATCATGACATTTCCATCGTGGAGAAGAGGTACCAAGGTCATAAGGACCCAATAATGATGGGGGATATTATGGTTGGAAAGCAGACAGGAGTACAAGAGGCAATCACATGCTACCAAGCACTTTCAAGCAGAGTTACAGATATGTCCCTTAACTATATACCCAAATATTATTGAACGCATGTAAAACATTTTGAATTAATCTTAATTCACCGTGACGTATAGTATTATACCATATATCATTACATCACAATAATAAATGTAGCATATCTCACCTGAAACCTTGTGGGTGTGAACCTAAATGTCGTCATATCTTTTTTCTTAAGAATCACCTACTTTTATCACAGAGGTATGAAAAAAGTTTTTTTGGATATTGTAATTAAAGGCTCTAAAAATGTATGACAAACATTCTTAAAAATCACTAAAAAAAAAAAGGTTAGGAAAGATAGTAAATAAGTAGGTATAAAAAAACTCATGCTTGTGTAAAGTGGTAAGTAGAATTGTTAAATGATTTGAGCAGTTTTAATATTTATTGTGTTTAATGTCCTAAAAGAATCACACTAAATAAATATAAACTTGAATATAATGTATACAGTGAATTCTGTTTAAACATTTGTAATACAGTGTGATATTTTGTCATTATTAAAAGTATTTGCCCAGCATTACTTCCATATTTTGTTACTTTAAAATAGTGCATGAATCTAAGAGAATATTCCCATGGTAGAAAAAGGCAAACTTAGAATTAACATTGGATGGTGGAATCCATTTTGACTTGTTACATTCCTGATTGCAGTAATGTGGTCACAATGTTAATTTTCTCCCTGTGTACTGCTGTTTCCTTAACACTAGCCTTCAAAGCAATGTACCTTTCAGCTAGCTCTGGAAGTGATAAATGATTCATCACGGGCAGTACAGCAGTGACAGAATGCAGAGTTGGACCAGATGGATTAGTTAATATATTCATTGATCAAATAATTTATAATACTTATCAGAATAATATCCATGTCAAATCTTTTACATGCCAGCAATTTACTGACATGGGGATGTCACGTTTAAGTACATTTAAAATCCAAAGTTTTCCTGGGATACATAGAAACATAGCTAGTGAAGTTTCATTGAGTTGAAAATGTCCCGGGGTCCATATTTCACTGTCAGCTCCTGTAATCTTGTACAGTTTCACCTCTAACAACAATCAAATAGTTTTGACGATTTTGTTATACCTCTTCTTGTATCAAACTATCCAGCCAGTGGATGTGCTTAACTTTTGAATCGCAGGATTGTTGGCCGCCATAAAGCAAGGATTACAATAAACTTTAGAGTTGGCATAGCTAGAGTTTACTAATACCAAAATTCTCCTTCCCATTATGCTAATTTTGTTGTCATAATAATTAGAACTAATTTCATGAAGGCAGGAGTAGGAGCATTTCTTAACTTCATGCTGCACTCCGTCATGTTAAGTTCATTGTAATCTCAGCTTAAGTGCTATTTTGCCCACCATTATTTGATTAGTGCTCTGCTCTTGAAATTTCAAACCAGGTATTCACCATTAGCTTCTGGTTTCTTATAGTTTGAATATTGCATATTTTCATTTTTTGGAGTTTAAGTCACATCCTGTAGCACTGGATATAGTCTTTTCTCTGTTTATGATAGTTGAATTCTATGTGGAAACAGAAATCAGCAACTCACATGCTCTGTGCACCAAGCATGGTGAACATACCAACAATAAAATGACAGAAAAGAATTAACAAATAGGTGAACAAATAATTTTTAACAAATGGCTTTGATCGCTTTCGATAAAATGAATCAAGAGCCAATAGGAAGACAGCAAATATAAAAAATCAGCTGCAAATGAATTAGCAAGGATAATGCCAACAGCTGCAACAAAGCCAAGCATAAAAGCACTACCTATCCAAAAACAGTAACCTTCGATAAGACAAACTTCATACTTTACATCAGTGTAGTTTCTAAAAAGACAAATAAAGTAAAGAAAAAAAAAAAAGTGTGATGTGCCAGTGTACAATCACTTGCCTAGCTGTGAGGGAAAAGTGAAGATTAGGCCATGGTTGCTTGAAAGGTCATCAAGTTATCTTGGTTGTTTGAAATATCTTGGTTGATCGCAATGCCATTGTACTTTTTTTTTTTCTTTCTTTGTCCTATCTCAAACTGCCAGGTATGATGTAAATGGTGCAAGCATAGCATGTCATAAATGAAAACTTGAGGATTTTTAATAAACTGTGATCATAGAAATATGAAGGGACCAACAAAAGGTTGGCAATAATGGGAATGTAAATATTTTGTAGTATTCTAGTAAAGTACAATAACAAACATAATGTTTAATTTGAATTTATCTGGAAGGTACTTGAGAAAACAAAGATTTGCATTCTCCATTATTTCAGGTGGAATATTTACGGCAAGGAATGATTCTGTCAAGATCTTTGTTAATTCTTGCTTTTCTGGTTTGATTTGAATTTTCAAGTAGAGTAGCATCTATATTGTCTGAAACTTTACTTCTCTGCTTTGTTTGCCTTGTGACCTGTAGTCACAAGTTTCTTGCGGTATGCACTCTATTCCAATCTACATGGAACTGCAGAATTTACACAAGTATATTTTCTTTTTGCCATTAAAAACATAAAATCCTTTTTGTCGAAACTCGTCTATGCGACTCTGCACTGTCACACCTGGCAATTCAACAAGAAAAACGACTTCCTACTCACTTGGTAATGGTACCAGTTATAACACCAACTTTGAATTCTATTGTTGAACTGAAAGAAGCAAAAGTAGTTGCCGACATTGGAATATAGTAGCTTCTTTTTCCCAGAATGTACATCAGTTGCGTTTGGTGACATTGCATTATTACCATTTGGAAAACAATGATAAATAGTTTCATACAATATTACAAAAATTTTCTTTATGAATTTTCTCAACTTTTTTTGCAATTATGTTGCGGATGGCAACCAATTTCGTGGGAACATCATAAATTAAGATAAATTCACAAAATAAACCTAAAATATAAAAAAATTGTGCATGTATCATTAATGTTATCAAAATCATTAGAAAAGATTTTTCATGAAAATGAGGTCCCTAATTATAATCCTATTGTTTTGAACAAGCATTGAAATATTCAGTTACTATTGTATTGTAATATTTTCATGATTATTAGTTGTGTTTGGATTATAGACAAAGGATTTTTAAATGAGATTTTTTCTTAGATATATCCAAATTAATTAGTATTATTTTATATTTGTCCATTTTTTAATGATTTTAAAAGTGAAAAATATTTTTTCGAATTCCAACTAGAATAGCTCTTGAAACATCACTAAAAGGTAATTTTATCTGTACATGTTTCAAAGTATGTGAGCTTCATTTTCAGCAGTTTCCAACTGACTTAATTCTCTGTGTGGCTTTGATGTAATTGGTGCTCTTATTATATACCTCCAAAGAGTGGTGTGTGGTGGCAAATCAAAATGAAGTTGTCTTGATTTTTTATGATGTGGATTTTCTCCCATACCTAATTCTGCTGCGTGTCTTACAGGTTTTATAATGTTTTGATTTATTTATAATTTGATGACCAGAAGTAGTGGGCAATGGCAGATTTGTTCGTTTTTATTTAATTGCACTATGATGCTCATTCAGTCTTGTTTCCAAATTTATCTTAGTTTTCTATGCAGAGTTTGTTGCAGTCTGTGCATTCTATTTTAAAAATGCTGATTTTTGGTGTTCTGGCATTGGTGGTGCATAATATTTTCTGAAGTTAAAACTGTTTTGGGATGCTAATGTGATGATGCATTCTTTGAAGATATTTTGGAATGCATATTGTAGACGTGGCTGGTAAGTAATTTTCTCAAAGATGGGCTTCTTTTACATCTGGCCTAATTTTGCAATGTCTGTAATGTTTTTGTTGTTTGAGTGACATCTGTGAAATTGGGCCTATATGCTGCTCCAGAATTAAAATATATAATTGACAGGAGCTTAAGGAGGATAAAATAATGTTATATTTATTTTATCCACTGCTATTAAAATTTCTGTAGGCTTTTTACATGTAATATGAATTTCGGTACATAAGGATTTCATATAATTAGCTTGTGGTTTGTATTTATTTGTAATAAGGAATATTCATTAAAGCTTTCTTATATGCCACTTTCATGTCAAAGACAACAGCAGAGAGCGAGATAGAGAGATTGCTTTTTGTTTTAGCAAACATATATGTTTTGATGGCTGTACATTTTGCAGTTACAAATGAAGGTCACGCTGCAAATCACTACATGCAGTGGATTAAGTTATTTGATACCAAACCGGGAACTTGTGGATTAGACTGATTGTTTGCCAGGGTAGCATACTCTTGTCATTTTCACACAATGAACCTTGGGTAGATGAAGTCCAACATGTAACGCAGGATTTTTTCTAAGTCCAACATGAGCAGAATAATTTTTTGAAGTATGGCTTTACCTTTTGTTATCTGATGTGGATTTCAAATCACTTTTTATTATGATTTCATGACAGAAAACGTTATTTTAACATAATTTATAATTATTTACTTACTGTGCATGTAGCCATTTTGAAGAATGTAGCACAGCCAAACATAGCGCAAGGCAGGGAATTACACTAGCTATACAGTTCATCAGTAAATTACGATGACTCTCTATTACACTAACTATATAACCATGTACACCGTTTGTCCCTAAATTACTAGCTATGTACACTAAACACTTAACTCATTAACTAAGCCTAACCCCTAATCCACATGTCTTTCACAAGTTGCTGAAAGGTTCTGCTGTGTCGGTAGGTCACAAATACATGTGAGCATCCAAATGTTGGCATCGAATGCCGCCCCCTGGATAGGGCCCACTGTGAGATTCAATATTATTGTGTGCACATTTGTCACTGCATCTACAAAATGCACAGGTGGGAGTAAATCCTCCAGCCATCAAGCCAGGCATTTGAATGTTGGTGAATTCTATGTGCTCTGCAATTAAATTGTAAAGCATATTTGCATCTCTGTTATTATATGAACACATCACCATCCGCAACTCATTTGTTGGCATATCTATCAACCCAAGGAGCCAGTTGTCCTCTGTGGTGTCCCCCCTGTGCAATTTTCATTGTCCTACTTTACATTCATCAATTTGAATGCTGTGGCCAGGACCTCCAATTTTTCACTCTCGAAGTGCATTTAATATCGATAGAGACCATGCACACTTTGTGACAGTAAACTGAACTAATCAGATACTGACTGCAAATTCACACCTTGGTCTCCAACCAAATGCTCCATTATAGTCACCTCATATGACTGCTTGTATGCAAAGCAGTGTATGAGGTAAAGAATTTTACTACCTGCTCAAACCACGTTCCTTTGCACACAGACTGTGCAACTCTTTCATGTCCAGTTCAAAAAATAAATAATAATAAAATTATTTACTAGATATTAAAATTTACAAGAGAAGTGCTGTATTTTAACAACATTCTCCTACCTGTAGCAAAACTAGGGATATGTACGACCATGTCTATTAATGGTGTACAAGACTGCATTGCAATACAACATTCTTGTTTCTCTGATGACTCTCGTCAATAATTGAAGACAGGCTTCTGAATTGTTGAGGCAAACTGACAGATGTACCTTATTAATCAGACAAACCAATTCTAACACTATTAGAATCTGTAAGGTCACCAGTAACATACAACCATCTCTTCTTGCATTACAACAAATTCTTGATTGCATCCCTGTGTTTGAAAGCAACAAACCTAAGAAGTACAGTCAGAACTTTTCAAAAATGACTGGTTGTTAATCGCTTTCAGGTGGTGATTAAGATTTAATGTGCAGATGTCTGGGGATTATTTGCAGAGGTTGGCTATGATTAAAATGATGTTCAGGTGTTTGCTATCCGAGATGTAATACAGCTTGCAGTCTTCAATTGATTCTGACTGCTTATGCATGCACATTGCATGGACTTGCAAAAATTTCTCGTCGTCTCACATCGCATGTTGTGAAGAATCCCTGGCAAAATCTATAGAAACCTTTCTTTATAACAGTTTCTTCACTTCCTTGTCACTTGAAGGTATCTCTTGAGCATTAACATACACCATGAATGAACTCTCCTTCATTTTTCCAGATGAAGTAGTCACCCATGCCCTCCAACTGTATCCGCAGTTCCTTTCCTGTGATAATATTGAGGATTAACATGTTTGAGGTTTTGCCTGGCTTACCAGCAGTTAATCCTCTCATCAGCTCTTCCATGGAGGCTTTTGCAATGTGTTTTCTGCAATTTTCCAAAATGTTGCAGATGTAATAATAGTAACATCTCTTGCTTCTGGCTTTCTGATTTGCTGCACCTGTTTGTGCATTCTTACTTTGCCTTAATCAGCTGTTTTCCTCTTTTAGTCTTGCTGAGTTAGACCTTTTCTTTACTTTTATATTTTCCATGGGGATCTTGATTTCTCAGAAGCTGTCTTACTCATGTTGCCTTTCTGACAATGTTTTAGCCATCTTCTCAAGATGCACTCGCCAAGGTCTCTATATCAATTGAGAACAATACAAAGCAGCAAGAACGCGAAATGTCAGTCTGTTACACTTACTAATGCTCAGAAACCCTTTTTGTATACATATTTTGGTAAAGTGATATTAATGCAGAAGAAAATTTTAATCCTTAATTTATTTTCTTATCACCCTTGGTTGTGCAATTTACTCTTTTTTACCAAACTGAAGATCGCCACCGGGTGGAGTCTGATTAAACCATTCACAGCAGCCAATGAGTACAGCACACAGTCAAAGCTGAACTCTACCTAGTCAAAATGGAAACATACACAACAAACAGAATGTGGACATGCATCCTCACAAAAGTAAATACCAGTCTTCTGTTTGACTGTGGGAAGGATCACCTAATTCTCGGGCATTCCTGCTTAGGTGGTATGAGAATGAAATTTGCTATACATTTCCCTTCCCGTTCAAGAGGGCATGGTAGCCATCTGCTCACCTTGAAGTTTTGGAAACCAATATTTTAGCAATTATAAACTAAAGGGAAATTTGCAAATTCAACTTCAATATACCCGCAGAAAATGCTGTTATTGTGTTTCACTTAAGTAATGGACCTGCACCACCGTTTGGTGCTTTGTTTACAAAGCTTACTCAGCAACAGTTGTGCCTGCGACTAGAATAGCTGAAGTAGTTCAGGCCTGTTTCTGCTGAATACCAGAGAATTTTTAAATCTTTATTTACATGACCTATGACAGATTAATGAAACCTCTTTCTGATAACATTTTTCCCATAGAGCTGCATAATATATGGTTGGTTTTATTTTGCATAGTGTTGTAATATTCGCTATTGACTAACAATAAAATATTGCAATATAATTGAAATTTTACAACTGAATGGTTTATGAAACAAACATAAATTACAAATGCTGCAAATAAAGCAGGAAATACACCTACCTCAACTAGCAAACATTCTTTCTAAAATCAAAATATTTTCCCTTAAACACACACTTTCAAAAACTATAATATAATATACTAATATCAGGTTAAGGGGGCAAAGGTAGTCTGAACATATAGAAATTACACCTTGAGTATGAAGTATCTGTTTGCATTAATAGCTAATGTGGTTGAGTCTATAAAAAAATATTTCATTCAGCAGAAAAGTAATTAAAACATGTGAATTCATGTACCTTTTTCTCTGATACTACTTGCAATACTTGTTCTTGGTATAATCAGCTATCTTCTGAACTTCATTATTTAACTAAGATACAATTTCAGTAGAAATTAAAAAAGAAATATATTTGCATATTCAAAAAAGTAAAAATGTAGAAAATTTGCAATTTTGTTACTTTCTCAATATGATCAATATATAACATCATGATTGTGGTTCAGAAAGTTCAACTTTGTGTTGTATATATGTGCTGATAATGTCAGTTTTCTAGCTATCATACTTTCTGAGAAAAAGGTACATAAATATTCAAAAATGTTGTTTTGAGAAAACTGAATTTAAAGATAACAAATGTTCTAAAAAGGGGCATTGCATAACAGCTTTCAAGAAATGCAGACTAACATTTAGATTGATTAAAATCCTTATACATTTTCTGAAACTAGAAACAATAGAGATTTTATTAGTGTGTTATTTTTTATCATTTCAGAATACCTTGTCCCCTTAAAGGGCTTATTTCGGATAGGTATTGTTAATAATTATATTATCTTCCAAAAAATATAAGGAACCATTTATCTCCCCTTCTAGATAAGAAGATACCTCTAGATAAGAAGGAACTGAAAATGTTTACTGGCACAAAAATGAAAATAATTTCTTCAGAAATGTTGAGTGAACTGAACATGATAACATTCCTTTATAGTTAATTATGCAGAATTGTGACAATGATATGTGAAAATAGGACTCAGAATTATCGAAAGCAAATGATTTAATATATACCATAGGAAAGCATTTAATAGCATAAAAATTGTATTAATGGTCACAAAATGCACTGTAAAAAGTAGCAGATCCAGCAAATTAATTAATGGTATATTAAACAAGGCAGAATAGTTATGGATTGCTTGAACATGAAGCAACCTTAACACCGAGCAGTGTTATCATTTTGTTAATTTGCAGCACTATACACTGTTGACATGGTTGTCTAGAAGTGTGTCTTTGTGATGTTTGTTAATGTTGTGTTTCAGTAGGCAAGGATCGGACCACCACTTTTGAATTCACAGATAGTGCACAATGACCTCTGTTATTCCTCAGTTTTGATGTTGCACTCTATTCACCTAATATGAAGTGTTACTCTACTGCTAACTTGGCAATACATTTCCCTGAAAGGTAGAATGCTGAGAAACTGTATAAATATTTTGGTTTCTAGATACTCATTTACATTTATTTAGGGGATGAAAAGAGATCTGAACCAACATTAATATGCAGTTTTCAGTGTGGGGTGCAAGTTCCTTTACTTGTCTTTGTTAATTACATTCAAAGATGAGGTGATTAAACCGATGTAATATTTTTAATGGTGATTTGAAACTAAGGGCAATCAAATTCCTACATGAGTCACAGCATTAATCTTTTCTCCCTTTATCATAAAGTGTTAAATGTGCTTGCATGAAACATCACATCATTGTTAGACATTAGTTGCTGTCCATGTGTCTGCACAGCAGCAAAGAGTAACAGTGCTTTCTGAATCTCTAGAGAACTTGCACATACAAAACAATGTTCACAATTAACATGTACTTCTATTTTTACTTTCTCTATACATACTATGTGCATAGTGTATAGAGAAGGTATTGCACTCCTCCAAAAAATTCAATACCGAGATTTCACTGGAAATATATGTTTCAGGGTGTCCAAAAAAAGTATTTTCAGAAAAAGGTCCATGTGTGTGTGTGTGTGTCTCCGTGAACATGATAACTGTCAAAGGAAAAGTCTGTAAAATACCAAACTTCGTACTAAGTATCTTCCAGGGATGCGACACTAAGATTTTGAGAAAAATCCCCCCCACCCTAGACTACCCTTTACATGGAACTTTTTTCGAAAATTTTGAATTTCTCAAAAATGGCTCTTAAAGATTTTGATTAAAATATTGTATATTAAAGATATTTACCTGACAAATAAAATGTATATTTTGAATTTTCTGGGGATAACCTCTGAGACTACTTTATTCTGAATTAATTTTACAGAATTTTGCATAACTAGTAAACCATAAGAGATGGACAAAAACTTGCTACACAAAAAATATAGAGCACATTAAAACACACAATTTATGTTATATACATTGTTTTCAAGGAGTTGATCATTTTTGAGGTATTCATTGTTTTTGGTTTTGCCTTTAAAAACTTACACTTTTCTCATACAGGAATTTGTCAACTCCTGTTCATACAAACAAAGGAACTTCAGTCACATAGCAACCAGCTTTTGTCTATCACTTTAACCTATGGTACTCCCTTATTTAACTTCTGCGTACAAGGAAGCGAGTAATAAGACTATTTCTGCTAATTTTTTCTCGATTAACATGAAGTAAATGGAAGCATAATATTTTAAAATAATTTGCAGAGATGTAGAGAAAGTCATGTGAATGGAACACATCAAATTGTTTATATCAGCTCTCTTATTGAATATAATAGTGCCAATAATGCTATTATTTTACATAAGATGGTTAACTCATTAATAATATTCAAAATAAATGATTTGAGATATGATGGAAATTCAAAAAAGACAAAGTTACCTTATTTATTGCAAACAAGATTTCATTTTGACCTCTAGTTTGCAAAGCATTCTGCAGAAGGTTTGATTATGAAGTTAATATTAAACTATAATACTTATTAGGTGTATCATATTTTTAAGTTTATAATATCATTGGTACCTATAAATGGTCGTGTATTCAATATGCAGTCCTCTTGTCATATACTTAGTCTAGCCATGAATACTGTTACAAACTTTTAACACACACTGTACAACAACTGCACACATTAACCTTGTAGCTTGTCTTTGAAAGAGGAAGCATTTAGTTCCAGGTTTTAACATGGAATGAATGATTGTATAAAGTTGGAAAATGTGCAAGTGATATTTTCAAAACCTGAAAATCAGTTGTATGTATGTGTACTGGACATTGAGTGATTCACTGCAACCAGGACTGTGAAGTCTGAGGGAGTGTCGCTTAGGGCTCCGAAAGCAAAAAAAAAAGCAGTGGCTGCTCGTGTTTGGAGAAATCCAATGCAGAAACAGACTATCTTGTTCCATGAAATGTCCATCCTTCTGTCAGAGGACCTTGGTAAAGGACATCATCTTGATGCACGCCTAAAGAACCTGAGAGTGTTTAAATGTCAACATTTCATGCAACATTACACACAGAATGATCATTGGATCCTCCTCTTCACCAGTTTAAAAATATTCACTATTGAAGAGTCTTTCAATGTGAAAAACTACAGGGTTTTTGCATCATCTCAGGAAGCTATTAATAAGGTTTCTAGAGTTCATCCCTCCTCAGTGATTGGTGGGGGTTTGGTTATTCTGGCACCACCCAGCTGCATTTCTGCAAAAAGGGTATTAACACCAGCCTATTGTCAAGAACTTGAGTGGTACATTGTTTCAAAGCCAGCCATGGACTCAGCTGCAGTCCACAACTCAAGGGTGGCTTCAGCGTCATCCCCTGACTTCACTTTGCCTGAAGATTGGTCCAGTTGCAGTTGGAACCTGAACCCTTTGGACTACTGATTGTGGTGACTGCTTAAAAGCATCATCTGCAAGAGGAGAAGACACCCTACCATTGGAAGTTTTAGGTGTTTCTTGTTGTCATCAGATTTCCTCCTGAATGTTGTCTGTTCCACCATAGAACGGATACTCAGAGCCTGTATCAGTGCAAAAGGTGGCCATTTCGAAAAATGATTGGTGAATGCCACATACTAAAGCTACTAAAATATTTCTCATTCGTTTTTCACTTTTTAAGTTGTAACAGAATTTATGGCTAGACTAGGTATGAACATGAATCTGAAGGACAACATTTGTAAATTGTTTTTTCCACACAAGCCCTGGTAGGACTGGAGTTTGGATAGGTAGAGTCAGACTGAAAAATACAATGTCATAGTCAGGTTTTGAACTGGGCTCTGGCATTATTTTTCAATCTGGATCTACCTATCTAATATTTTCAAATCCCTGTCAATGGGAACATTTAATAATTATGATATAGTTTTAAGTAAAGTACTTCTTAACTTTTTGACTGTCATTAATAAAAGTAACTAAAGGAACTAATATCCCATGCTAAAAACTCAATATTAATGTTTGTTTCAGATAATCATATTTTTTCATCCCCTAAATGAATGTAAATGAATATCTAGACCAAAAGCATAATATTTATACCATTTCTCAGGGTACTACAAACTTTTGTCTTACAAGGAAATTTGTTGCCAAGTTAGCAACAGAGTAACATTTGATATTAGATGAATAGAGCCCAACCTCACAACTGAAGAATAGCCCAGGTCATTTTGCTGAGTATCAGCAGGTTGTGATTGAATCCTCACCTCCCACGTGTTTATATTGTGAAACACAACATTAACAAATATATCTAATTCCTCGAGTTTATATATTGTCATCGGGAATGGATAAACAGAATAAAGGCACACTGTTAGACAGCCAGTTAATGGGAGCATGGAAATATTGTATGGTGCCAGTAATAAGCAAAGGTGCAAAGGTTGCTTCATGTTCAAGCAATCAACAAATGTATTGTACTGTGTTTGACATACCATTAATACATCTTTTTACTATTAATGCTTTCTATGGTATTTAATATACTAAGTCCATTTGCTTTCGATACATTTGAGTCCTAATCTCTCATAGCATTGTATTTGTGTGGCTTTACTGCATAATTAGCTGAGTTCACTCAACATTTCTAACGGAATTACTTTCATTTTTGTGTTTTAACATTTACTTTTCCTTCTTATCTAGCAAGATTTTCCAACGTGAAAGGGAGATAAATGCATCCTTATGTCCATTGTAGGCTAATATAAACATTAACAATACATACTTAAATGAATCCTTTAAGCTGACAATAGTATTTGAGAATTATAGAACAGATGCCTTTGAATGTGTGTGTTTGATTTTGCAAAGAATGTTTGCCAGTTAAGGTAGGCATATTTCCTTGTTTTATTTGCAGCATTTATAATTTATGATTTATAAATCATTCAGTTGTAAAATTTCAATTGTATTGCAGCGTTCATAAGACAGCATCAAATATTACAACGCTATGCAAAATAAAACTAACCATGTAATATTCTGCTTTATGGGAAAAGTTCAAAAAGAGGTTTCATTAACCTATCAAATTAATATTTCACACAAGTTATGTAAATAAAGATTAAACAAAAAAAAAAAAAACAAAAAAAAAAACAGGTGTTGTATGGAATTCTATGCTATTCAGCAGAAACATATTTTAACCTCTTCAACTATTCTAGTTGCTGATTAAACTTACCTTTGTAAGCAAAGCACCCAAAATTAGAAGCGTTTTTCTTCAGGTCCACTACTTAATCTTCATAATAACTCATTTTCTGCAGGTGTATTGAAGTTGAATTTGCAATATTTTCCTGTTAATTTACAGTGATTGCTGCAATATTGGTTTCCAAAACTGCAAGGTGAGTGGATAGCAGCACGAAGGGAAGGGAAGTATATGGCAAATTTCATTCTCATACCACCTTTGCAGGAATGCCTGAGAATTAGGTGACTCATCATGCAGTCAAATAGAAGGTGGGTATTTACTTTTGTGAAAGATAGTACATAAATGAAAAGTCTACTTTTCAAATTCATTTTTACTAATTAGGACATGTAAAAAATCCCAAAAACTATTTCTGTTAATATTTAATAATAAAATGTCAAATGAAATGTAACAAACTGCATGGAGTTATAATATTAATCATTTTGAAACTCTTAACCCTTTCAATCCTGACTATGTTTTCTAAAATTTCAAGCTGGCAAATATGTTGCTCAATCTTATTTTTTGTGTACTTTACACTAAAAATAGTGAAAAAATTCTTACCTAAACCATTTCATTTTTACTTTCTCTGGCCCACATGTACAATGTACTGTATTCCACCCGACAATTTGATGTTGAGATTTCACTGCAAATATATGTTTTAGGGTCCCCTGTATCCAAAAAAGGCATTTTTAGATAAAGGTCCGTGAGTGTATGAGAGTCTGTGGACAGCATAGCTTAAAAATGAAAAGACTGTTAAATACCAAACTTGTTATTTAGTTTGGTATCTTCCAAGGATGCAATACAAGGATTTTAAGAAAATTCCCCCCACCACAAACTACCCTTTACATGGAAAAATGTTGGAAAATTTTGATTTTCTCAAAAATGGCTTTAACGAGTTTGATTAAAATCCCATATATTAAATATATTTACATCCCAAATGAAATGTATATCTTGAATTTTCTGGGAATAGCCTCTGAAGACCTGTGCATTCTGGATGAATTTTGTTTAACTGATAAACTGTATGAGATAGACAAAAACTTACTGGACCAAAAATGTAGATCTCGTCATTACATTTTTGTTGTTTCACCTTCAGTTAAAGGCATCATCAAAGTGTCAAAGCCTTCAACCGAAGGTGAAACGCGTCTGGAAAAGTTTAGGTATGTGAGGCCATAGAGTGTCTGGTCGACTCAATCTGTATTATTGTAAAAAATTATTACTGTACTTTGCAGAGTTAATTCCAATTGCTTTTTCAAACACTATTAAAGCTTAATTTAATGTCTAAAGTTGTAAGTTCTGAATGTTTGCCTTCTATCCCACAATAACTATTAAGTGAAATTTAACCTTCCCATGATTAACTTTTCTACTGACAAGTACTCCATGACTTAGAAGTATGGCAACTGCTGACCTAAATTGCAGTTTATGAAGACAATATGATTTGTTAATTTCCTAGTAAGCAGAGGCAGAGTAAGCAAAGAAACAGTTTGTATATTAGTGCTTAGTGCAACTGCATTCTGAATGTAATTATTGATTTTACTGTATTATGGTGTGCATATAATATAGGTTAATACTTTGCTCACATTAAATGCATTCCATAGCTATTCCAACAACGGATTTCTTTATGTGCATAATTTTATGTATGAGTACTAGGCTAAAATTTGAAGTTGGTGGGTTAAGAGCTGGTCTTCTGATCCTGAGGTCATGCATGGGTTTAAACCAGCCCAGGCTAATGGTTTTTAAGTGTGCCCATATCAGTGTATTTATTAATATGTAAAACACGGCAGGAATAAATTCCATCAGACCAATGACAATATGTTCCTAGCAACTGACACTGTCGTTAACAAATAACATTTTTTTTTTCCAAAAAGTTTAAATATGTACTACTGTGTCAAGAAAGTTCCGGGAATTTGCCAATAAAACACAACAAATTAATTATTCATCCAATTTTATTTTATCACCTTCAAAGTAGGCCCCTTCTGAAATTGTGCATTTATGCCAATAAATAATCCAATCATCAAAACACTTTTTTTTAGGCACTTTTAGGAATTGATGTCAATTGTCGCCGCGAATTTTCCATTATGTTTTCTATTGACTGAAAACGGATGCCTTGAAGTGGTAACTGGAGTTTTGGAAAGAGAAAGAAATCAGCAGGAGCCAGAACAGGTGAATATGGTGGTTATTCGATGAAATTTGTTGAGTTTTTGGCCAGAAATTCGTTCACAATAATAGCCTTGTGAGCTGGTGCAGAATCCATGAGTTGTCGTTCCACAAATCTGGCCTTTATTTGTTTTCTTAAATGCCGCATAACGCTCAGATAATAGTCGTTATTTACCATCTGACCTTCTGGCAAGAACTCTGAGTGGACAACTCCGCGATAATTGAAAAAAAACTAAACTGTCAACATGGCCTTCAGTTTTGATCGAGTTTGATGTGCCCTTTTAGGTTCCGGTTCAGTTGGAAGGCACCATTTGGAAGCTTGTTGACTGGTTTGAGTGTCAAACTCATAAACCCAGATCTCATCACCAGTTACAATGCGTTTCATGAATGAGGGGTCGGAACTGTCTCGTTCTAGCATGTCTTCAGCAATCCTTACACGATTGAGTTTTTGTAGAAAATTCAAGTCTTTTGGAACTAACCGAGCTTCAACGCGTGTCATGCCCAAACAATTGTTTAAAATGGTACAAATAGGTTTCTGAGACACAGAAAGTTCAGTGGCAATATCTCTCAGACCTAAATGAAGATTTTCAGACACCATTTTCTTCATGTTCAGTTCAGTTGAAACCATTGATGGCCGATCAGAGCGAGGCAAGTCTTCCACCACATCTTGACCACTTTTGAATGAACTGTACCACTCATATGTACATGTTTTTGATAAAGTCGATTCACAGTAAGCCCTCTGTAACATTTTCAGCGATTCTGCGTAACATTTTGCAATGCAAAATTTGAGACAGTTTCTTTGTTCCATATTTGTATACACCGTAAAATTGCAAATCACCTTTGAGATGAACTAACAAAATGGCATACTGTAAACAAACTAGATTACGGATGACAATCAAACTCCACGTGGGTATAGAGGAAAGTTGTACCAACTTAGCAACAACAATAATTTTGAATCCCTTTTTAAATGATCAATTCCGGGTACTTTCTTGACAGAATGTATTTTCGTGCATGATTAGCTTTAGCATTGAACTTACATCACTACAATACCTACATGAAATCAGTTTCTAATTATGAGACCTATTTTCTGTATAGTAATGCTGTCCGACTTTCTGTGTTAATTTTTCTGGATTAGTAATATGAATAATATTTTTCTTAAGTAAAAATATATTGATAACATGTCTGATGCTTCCCTATAGTAAAATACTGAACAAGATTAAGCTGTGAAAAAAACAAAATATGCAGATCTTATGTATGGGTCAGCTATATAGTTTTTCAGATTCTAATTAGATATATAACTCTAGAAAGCTTCACTGAGATATAGTTGATGTGCTTGATGTGATGATAGTTTTTGTCCATTATGGCTCCTAAAAAATTCTACATCTGTTGAATGATTTTCTATTGGAATATCTCTTAGGCTAAATAGTTGTTGGATTTTACTGTTGTTTAGTAAGAAACCATTGGCTCTAAACCATGCATTAGCATGAATTAACCTGTCTTCTGTTATTGCTTTTAAGGTTTTGGTGTTAAGGAAAGTTGTATCATCTGAGAATAGTACAGTGTGTGAGGTTACCAAGGAAGGTAAATCATTGATCATTAACAAAAATAATAATGATTCTAGTATAGATCCCCACGCTTAAGCTCCATCATTTTGGATTTCTCACACCCAACACACACAATTTGCTTAAGACTTGCTAAGTATGATTCAGTGAGCTTTAATGCTCTGTCACATGTGCCATAGAAATTTAACTTGAATAACAAATGAGTATGTTCTACATTATTGAACACTTGATTCAGATTACAGAAGGTGGCCTTAGCAAAGTTTTCAATTTCGAAAGCACTTGGTGTCTTTATGACAAGAGAAATAATGACATTTGTTGTTCTACTTTTTCTAAATCTATATTAGTATTGTCTAGATATTTTTGGAGTTAATTATACATGAGCATTTCAAGCACTTCTGAAAAAAACCGGAACTAGCAATATTGGATGAAAACTACCATATTTATCCAAATACAAGACAGCTTCAAATGTAAGACCACCCACATGTATTAAAACTTAGTTTTGGAATTTGGCATATCTTCTATATAACAAGATGATGTAACTTAATGTTTAAATGAACTGTAAAGAATTGCCACATGTTTTGAACAAACTAATAGGTTTAGTATCTTCCAAGGATGCAACGCAATTTTCAAAAAAAAAAAATCCCCCCACCACAAACTACCCTTTACATGGAAAAAATTTCGAAAAGTTTGATTTTCTTAAAAATGGCTCTAATGATTTTGATTAAAATTCCATAAATTAAAGCTATTTATGTCCGAAATAAAATGTATATCTCGAATTTTTTTGGGAATAGCCTCTGAAGACCTCTTTATTCTGGATGAATTTTGCGTGACTGCTAAACCGTAAGAGATAGAAAAAAACTCACTACACAAAAAATGTACATCATGACGAAACACACAATTTATGTCCTTTGCGCATTTGTTGTGGAGGTAACCATTTTTTAAATATTCCTTGTTATATGTTTCAATTGTGATGTACCTAAACTTTTCTCAGACAGGAAGTGTCCGTTTTTCTTTTGTTCTACTCCTGGCCAAGCAAAGAAGTGATTTGAATTACAGTTGCATAATGATAGCTTTTAAAACATTTGACAATCACTTTAGCATAGCACATTCCCTTATTCCCTTGTACTTATAAGGAACTAAGTAATAAGAACATTCTGCTAATATTTATCTCGATTAGCATTGTGTTCAAAGAAGAATAATCTTTTATAGGAGGTTTATAGAGCAGCTAGAGAAAGTCATGTGAGTGTAACACATCAGATTTTTTATAAATTGGAACAACTCTTGAAAGTTTCAATACATCAGGAAAAGTCTTTCTGCAAGGCATTTGTTTATGCAGAAGGTGATTGGATATAAA
Source organism: Hymenopus coronatus (assembly GCA_030762935.1). Taxonomy (NCBI): domain Eukaryota; kingdom Metazoa; phylum Arthropoda; class Insecta; order Mantodea; family Hymenopodidae; genus Hymenopus; species Hymenopus coronatus. The sequence continues at coordinate 90,214,355 of CM060887.1, read as the reverse complement.
ATACAATCTATTACCTTTTTAAAGATGTTACTAGATAAACAATAGATGCCTTCACTATCTGATGTCTTAAGGCCATTGATCTCTGGGGTGACTTCTTGGAAAACAAAGCTAAGCTGATAGTATCTGTTTTCACAATGTTCAAGTTATTCAGTAATTGGTTTTTTTTTTTTTTTTACTATTATTTGATTGATTACTTCTACCAGGTTTTGAAAAGATCATTTAAGTCATTTGTGGCTAATTAAATGATTCTGTTGTTAGTTTTGGCAAATGAGTTTATCAAATTCCAGGCTTTCTTGCACTTGTTAGCAGCAGTTTCAATACTATTTATGTTGTGCACTCTTTTAGCTCCGACTTCTTATACCCAAGGTCGTGGGTTCAAACCCAGCGGAGGACGATGGATTTTTTTGGGTGTAAAAATCCTTAGCATGGCTTCCTTCGGAAGGGAAGTAAAGCCGTGGGTCCCGTGTCGTAGATTTACGGCACGTAAAAGAACCTCAAGCCTGATTGAGAGGCCTCTGAGCAAAATTAAGTGGTCTTTCACGCCCAATTTAGAATGGGACGCTGAGAACCACAGTAGTTAAAGAGCGTCCATAAATAACACACCATTTACATTTTTTTTTTCTTTTAGCTCCATTTATAGCTTATACTATTTTCTTATTTTGATGTGCGACAGTGTGGCCTACTCTGATTTGTTCCTTCCATATAAGTCTAAATATAGCGTTAATTTTGTTTCATGTTTTTTAAGTGGAGAGTATAGCAAACTTGTTTTCGTTCTTTGGCACATACTTTATTTTTGAAGAAGCGATAATTTTACTTTTTCTTTCGGGGATACACATCTCAAAAGTATTTATGAATATATTTTCTGCAAGAATTTTATTTTTTTTCTCCATAGTGATTACCATGCAGGTCACAGGTTTAAATCTGGCAGAGGGCAATGGAGTTTTTCAGGCCTAAAAATCCATAGCATGGCTTCCTTCGGAAGGGAAGTAAAGCCATTAGTCCTGTGTTATAAATTTATGGCACATAAAAGAACCTCAAGCCTGATAAAGTTAAAGAGTATGCATAAATAAAACTCCTTTTCCATTTTTTGCAAGAATTTTTATCTTGCATTTGATAAATTTTGTTTTAGCTTCCAAGTCTGAGCATCCATTTGTTGCAGTTACTTCATTCAGGTGATTTTCTGCTGCTGATTCATCATTATCTTTGTAGATAGGGGAGCATCTGTTTATGATTTCAATCACCTTGCTTTACTAGTTGTTATGTGACTTTTTCATGTTAATGAGGTTGCTGCTATTCTGCTGCTTGCATCGCCAATATCACTTTGTTGTTTTTTTCCATTTTCTTACTCCAGGCTTTCATTCAAACTGTTGTTACAAAAGGATGGTATATTTATTGAAGCTGAACATAGGAACGAGCAAAAGTGAAACAAGCCAAAATGTGATTCCTTGTTACCTGAGAGAATAACTTGTGAATTTAGGAAGCGTTACCAGGAAATTAATTGCTTAAAGAAGGTGGAAGTTCCACGACTAACAATGCCAGTTATCTTTTTGAGAACTGGAAATGCGAGTAACAGTGCAGTTGCGTTCAACAAAGGCCAGGATAGCTCCTTTCGAATAGATTACAATTCCCAGATTGGAGTTATTAGGCTGCCTGGTTGCACACAGCTCACATTTTCAGTTAAGTCAGCTTCAATTTGCATAATGTGAAAGAATAATTCTGGAGTTGACTCTCTGACTGTGTGGATAAGAAGAGACGAACAACGTAATAAAAGAAACTAGGAGTTTAACTTACCCTGAGGACTGGAAACATATACCAGGAATTCAACCTCGGTGATCTGATTTCAAGCGGATGTATCCTAGCCAACTGAAAGACTGAGAATGGTGGATGAGACAACTTGAGAGAGAATAGCCATTTGAACGAGTAGAAGTAGATGAAGATAAAACTGATGCACTCCTTGAGGAAAGGAAGAAGAAACTTAAAAACACAGGCACAATGACGATCATAGAAATAACAAGAAACTGAAGCTTTTTTCAACAAGTAAGAGTAGTAGCATGGATTCTCAGATTTTATAACAACATAAGAGGAATAACTTTCATGTGGGTCCCCTGCAATATTCAGAAATCAAGGAAGCAGACTGAATATCTTCAAAAGGATTCAGTTGGATTCATTTCCAACTGAAGGTCACAGTTAATGGTATAAATGTTGTGAGGAATAAAGATGGCCTTATCCAAGTGAAGACCAAGATTGTGATGAGAGATAACCAAATAAACTTCAGATACCCATTGCTGCTGCCTAAGAAACATGAAGTAGTTGAAGAATTATCTTTAAGCAACATCTCCATTGATATGCTGGTGTTCAATTTTAATTGTGTATTTAAGAAACAAATTTTGGATAATACAAGCCAGAAGAACAGTTAAGAAGGTTATTGCTATACCATTCAGTGTATAAGACTAAAAGTGCAAAATCAGATTCTGTTCCTATACTTAAAGGATCACGTCAAGGTCTCTGAAGTGGTTCGCAACATACATTAGCCATTTTCGAGAACATAAAAATTTCCAAAAAGTGTTCCATGTAAAGGGTACTTAGAGGTGGTGGATTTTCCTGTTTTCCTAAAAATCTTTGTGTCGCCTCCGTGTAAGATGCTGAACTTAAATGTAAAGTTTGGTACTTAACAGACTATTGAGTTTTGAGTTATGCTGTTCTCGCTCACTCCCACTCACTCTCATACCAATACACACTTCTTTCTAAATCTGTGGTCATATACTAGATAGAAGAATATGCTTTTTAACAATAATTGTTTCAGTGATTTTACGGAACACATCAGATTTTAATTTCTGATGTTCAGTACACACTCCTTTGTAGTAAAGAATAAATCTTTTGTTGATAGTATTAAACACTTTTGTGAAAGTGGATATTCAAAATGTATTGTGCAAAATCATATAATTCACATATCCATCCTCTAACTCTTCAGATGTTTAAGGGATGAAGTTGCACTGAAATTAAATCAGCCTCATATGAATATAGTATTTACTAGTGGAGGTTATATTTGTAAATATATAAGAGTTTTGGCATACATAAGGATTTTGGGAAACTTCTTTCAAACATTTCTGCCTAAAGTTCTTTTGACTTAAGTAGTTTTGCACACACAATTAAGATGAAAGTGAACACTTAACAAGAAATTTTAGCATTGATTTTTATGGTTTCAACTATAACTTCGAAATATGCCTTGATTGCAGCCAAGTCTCTTTGCAAATACTGTCTTCATGCTTAAAAACTATTGTATTTATTTTTTTTTCTGTCCCTGTAGTCAGCTTACCCTCCCCATATTTAGGACTAACAAGCGGATGCCTAGGGGTCAGAAACCTGTCAAGGAGCCAACAGCACAAAACCACAGAATGGAGAACCTGGAACGAATGGTCAGCCTGTAGCCAGCCTTGAACGAAGAAGTGGATGATATGAAATGCATGATAGGAAAGGTGATGATGGTGTAATTGGCAGAGGACCTGGAGGAAAACTGCCCAGATACCCCTTCGTCCACCACAAATCCCACATAAGGACACTTAGGTGGGAGGCAAGTGGTCTAACCTTTGGCCATGGTGCCACCAGAGTGCTTGAGCACCCCCTAACCAAATTTTGTGATTTACTCGCAAACAGAAGCTGCAACCTGGGAGAAGCAGTTTGCCATTTTCATTGTTTTACTGTAATGTACAGCATTCACATCAGCAAAGTCTACCAGCAGATCACTATGTACATCTCAGAATACTATTATAAATACTTCACAGATTGGGATACTTTGAATCTTTTTCTTTTTTGGGAGTATCTTTCTACTCCATAGAAACCTGCTTTGTTTTGGGCATGTGGTGGTATGCCCTGGAATTATCAGCAGTTGCAGTTCCTTCCAGAATTTTTGCAACATGATGCATTAATCATTTTTTGCCTTTGTGGTCATCTGAAGGTTCTTAGGAATCCAGTGGGCACTAACTTAATTAACTTATGCTATGCTATACATGATATTGTACATTGTACCATTAGAAATGCTTAACCATTCAGATAGGATCACAAATGGATCTGCCAGTTTTTCAAAACTGCTTTCAATGGCTGTGACAGTGTTGCCAAAAGTATTTCACAAAATTTCACCCAAATCATCAAAAAAAATTGCAAAGTTTCAGTTGGTCACCCAATATTTGTATTAAAATATAAAATTTACTTAACAATTACAGCCCCCCCCCCACACATACACACACACACACACTCTCTCTCTCTCTCTCTCTCTCTCTCTCTCTCTCTCTCTCTCTCTCTCTCTCTCTCTCTCGCCTGGGATATTTTCAAAAGATTCTTATAAACGGTAACTCTGTAAGAATAGCACAATCATATGAATAATATAATATTGGAATACTAGTGTGAGCTGCGCTGATACAGATTCAGGAAAGAATATGAAAAAACAAGATGTTTGCGCCGATAATTATATTGAAATATTATCTGAAGTATTTATTTTATTATTTCCCTCAGTTGAGGGCTGCTTTATAGACAATGTATAACCATGCAATCTTTTAACAGAACGATAAATGTTACATTTTAGGAGCTAATACTGCTGTGTGTTGCTATGGGGACATAATTTTTATTTGTATGGTTTTACTTCGTGCACTAATGCTTTTGATCATGATTAAATTTAATTGGTAAAATATTGATACAACCAAACCAACAATTCTAATATATAAGAAGTATAACAAAACATTAACTTCCAACACGGAAATTTCTTTTGCTTTCATTGAAACGACTTATGATCCATCCATAGCAACAACATTAATAAGTACCACAAATTAACTATATCACGCAAAAAAAAAAGAAGTAATTATTGGCAGGCTTAAAATAACACTGTATAAATAAGTTTTACTCACATTAAAACAAGAGTGCTTGAAGAATATCATCTTTGTCCTGTCCAATTTCCTCTCATTGATAAATTTCCGAATTGAAATTCAGCATTGCAGGGGAAGGTACAAATGTGTGACAGCACTAGTGATTTTCGTCTAGAGTCATTTTTATTCTAAGAATGGAACTTAGAAGATTCAGGTGCATTCGATTTCTTAACTTTGTTTTCGTTGAAGTCACTCGCAAAAATACCCTTTCAAATGTGGCATTTTTATGGGTAGACTGAAAGCGTTTAAGTCAAATAAAGTTCTTTAAAAACAATCCCCAGATGAGTTTTCAAACCTAATTGCTTCACACCAGAAACTATCTTTTGCAGTACGGATAAATTTCCAGGAATGCACATTTGAAGCTCCTTGGCTGCCCTTTTAAGATATTTATGACACCTCTGCCTAATATTTTGAGCCTGTTCATCATTTATGTTTGCATTTTGAATCTTTGTTTTTAGTAAAACTCAAAACCAAAATCAACTGACTCAATAGGGAGATAAATGGAAGTAAACTCCAAGTTCACATAAATTTTGACAAATTGCTCATGTAAATTCGCCTCAGAAATGAAAGAGTGAATTCTTTTAGTTCAATTAAGATTCTGGTATGATCAGCTTCGTCTCTTTGGAAAAGCAAGTTTACTCTCAAAATCATTTAGTACTGACCTCAGAAAGGTAAGAAAAATGTTGTTAGTTACATCACTGTACATGGAATGTAATTCCCTAGAAGTGTACCTGTCAATGTTATTAGAGGCTAACTGAAAATGCAGTTTCAAACATTCAAATTGGTCTAAATTTTTTTTATACACCTGCTTCTAGCCAGCCAACGAGTTCCTGACAAGGGTATTAATTGCACTGGTTTTTCACTGTCGCAAATTAATCTATAAAGTTCATTATATGACTCTTTCATAAGGGCTGGTCTTTGAAACCAATTGTGTGTTTCTCTAAGCATATAGACTGGATTTGATGGCATTTCTTCGCTTGCATGTGAGCACACTAAGTGCACAGAATGACATGTATTTGACAATTAGATTTGGGTTACTTTCTTTCATCAACGAATAGAATGATTTATTTTTTCCGCAAAGATTAGATGCCCCCAACTTTTGCAAAAGTGAAGCATTAATTTAAATCAAGACCTAAAGTTCCAAAGTAGTCATTTATATGCCTAAAAGATCCTCTGCAGGTTACTTGTTACAAGTATTTTATTCTTCTTTTCACTATAATATCTGCAGCATAAGCAAAGATGTTTGATGCATGCAACATCTTTAGATTTGTCTACGATGAGTAAATATGAAGAATGGTTATATCCTGAACTAAATCCTGAAGCAAGCTTGGTGCTATAACTTAAGTGATTAACGCAGTGCATTTCGTCCTGTGTAAATGGAGATCTGGTTTTGTAAATGAAGTACCAGGACTGCTTTTATTAATTCTCCTAAGTGATCTACGGATTGTATATGCTATGAAATGCGACAAAGATAGCTAACTGCAGTTCAAATTGTGTAACAGTTTTTGCTGGGGGTAATACGCTAGAAAGTTTTGTCTGAGAAACAATTGCTGTGGAATTTTGTTTGCATCTCTTTGAATCAGAATGTTTTTAAGGCTAGTGCGTTAGACCCTTAATTTCACTTTGCAATACTTACAAAAAAGCACTCAAGTTGTCACTTGGAATTTCTTGAATCCATTTCACTAAATCCAGAGCGCTAAGCCAATTTATATTGAAATTTTTTCTATATTTTCCCCACTTTCCCATAGTTGAGCTAAAAGTAACTCCCTTTAAAACTTTTCAGCACCACTAAAATTAAAAGTAACAATGCACTACCGTTATTGCACTACTATAGCACAGAGAAAAAAATGTACTTTCTTTGAGAGTGAGAAACTACAATGATTAACGCTTGTCACTGAAGCATTTTTTTTTACAGTTAAGATGTAAGCAATATGAGTCAATTGCGAGGTTGTTGCAAAATGAGAGTAGAATGACACTACTCAGCTATTTTGAAACATGCAATAGAAGGATTAATCTGATCACCTACTGCAAGAGCAGTATAGTTATGATGCAATAAGCAACAAATTGCTAATGATAGAGGGTAGGTTTCGTATTGCCATTCATATCACTTCATGGTGCAATAAGAAGCGTCAGAGAGGATTTAGTATTTGTCTTCCATCATTTTAGATTTAAAGCTTTCTTCCCCACCAAACAGCACATAAAGTTAAAAACAGGCATTAATAGAATAACTTCTATTTTGCAGAAATATTTTACAAGCACAATAATTCACAAATTACCTTCATCAAAATTTTGTCATGAAAAGCGGATTTTAGTAGCCCAAATGGCAACTTTTCACCCAATCTGGCAACACTGCTGTGGCATTCCACTGTGTAGCAGTTGTTACTGGTGGCCAAAACATAATGAATCAGCAAGGTTCTCACTGTCTTCTAAGAACGTGCACCATCTAGAGGCATTGCTTTGGTATAGATGTCTTCTCCATGTATAGCACAATTTTGCCAGTGAATTCCTTTTGCCCACAGAAAACACAATATCTTGTTGCTTGTCACAAGTTAATGACAGTAACATGAACAATATTTTCTGTTACTTGTATTCTTCCTTAAAATTATTCTCTCTCTACTTAATCCTTTCTTTAGTAATTTTTGCACAGTGCACCTATGTTATCATATGCTTTCTCTAAATCCACAAACATTGTGTGTAATGTATTTACCAATTTTGCTTGGAATTCCTGTTCAACTTGAGATATACATGAATCATATATAATTATGGATCATTTTCACCAAGTGGTATAATTTCAGAATACCTACTTCTCAAAAGTAAACTCTGATAAATTATTTTTATTTTCACTTCAGAAGTATGCTGTTAGTGTTCTATACACAAGATGTTAGTGGCCGAGCTGAATTTTAATTTGTTTTAGAATTATGCTATCTTAATTGAAACAGGGCAGAGATTTACATCATTTCGGTCACGTTTTTTCTAAACACAAGAAAAATATAGCAATCAGTACAAACATCCCAATAATAAGAGATTCTGGTAATAATGTATTTAAACTGTAGAATAAAAACACCCATTATAAAATCAGTTATGTTTTTGAACATAAACCAAATTGTTTAAGAATAAATTTATTTTTATTGCAATCAGTTCCCTAAACGTTTTGTTACACTTGAAAGACCAGGTTTATCGGACATAAATTTATATTTATTAGAAAATAAAGCACTTAGAGATTTCTTAAGCAATTTGGTAAATAATTTTTAAATGATCCCTGTGTTTTGTTATATATTTGAACCGTGACCGAAAAGACGCCATTGTGACTGGAATGACTCTGGGGTATTATCAATAATACTAATAATGTGCTTCTTTATAAACACTTTAATTTATTCTAGTTCCAATCATTTTACATCCTAATTGAAGTAATGAAATTCAGACAAATGCAATTATTTGAAATTAAAAACATATTATTATCACTTTTACTGAAAATATTATAATATAATAATAATAAACAAACTGAACATTACACCCATTTTAAGCTAATATTATAAGAGCTTCAAACCAAAAATAATTATAGAGCTAAGAACATTATTTATCTGACAATTAATTCAAAAGAATTTCAACGTCGCTAGTTTGAAATATTTTCTTTTGCCTTTATTTTCTATTTTTAAATCCTGAATTACACTTACAATTTGGCTGTTTTTACAAAGAAAGAAATATCTCTTTCATTAATAACATACTACAATTTTTCTTTACTACTCTGCTTCAAAAAAAATAAAAATCAACTTCACCTTCGGAATCTTTTATGCATTGGCCAAGACATTTCTGATCCAATGTCTTTTAGTTTTAAAAACTTACAATGACGAAAACTCCCATCTTTATTTCTGGCAACCTTTTCATTTCAATTACATCAGTGCTGGTGTTGCTGCTTCTTCGTCTTCAGAGCTGTAAATATCTTGCACGTGAAGTCGTTTTGATGTGCTTGGACACTGGATGGAGCCAGAATCAGACGACTGTTCTGTTTGGCCTAGTCCAACAATAGGAATTGTGTAGAAATGGAAATGATCACAAACTTCACTAGGATGCATGTGAAGCAAAATAGTCTTCTCATATTCAATATGGCTCCACCCCATGTTATCTGGTGAATCTTTAGAATGCCGGGAACAGAGGGTATGTTATAATTCAATAAAGTGTTCTTCATTTTCTCAAAATTAGCATCTGGTACATATACGACATCTATTGAACTCTCCCTGCCGTGAGATACAAAGAAGACATTGGCACTGCATTTCAGCGTACCTCCAACACCATCACCAGCCTCTGAATAGTTCCATGTAATTTCATTAGTATTGGGAAATGTATTAGACGATCATCATAGCCAAATTATTTTTGTTCCTGTATTGTGAAAATGGCCTATCTGAATAGAAGTCAATTCTGTTTTTTCTGTCAGAAACTTAGCAAAGCAATCTTCTAGTGTCCTGTAAAATTCTTCTTTGTCTTATACTCCATTCTGCTTAACAAATTCCTTCCCTGGTATGATATTATCATCCTTGATCAATTTCACAATGTTGCTCATATCATCTTTAGAAATGATTTTTTTTTCTTCTTCTTTTTTCTTGTGTAATTGATAGCAATATTGCCATTTCTGACTTTAAATAATGAATTGATTCTGTAAGATAAAATGTGTTTCAGTTGTCTTTGTACTCTGTGCTTCCTTACTACTTCATTTCCTATAGCCTTGTTAATTAACTGTCTCCCTTTGGATTGTGGTTTTGTGGAATCGGTTTCGTGCTTTAGCTGTTTGTCCAAGGCATAGCCAATAGACTACTCCTTTTTTATTCTTTCTCCAACCTTTTGTTTTCCAATCAGATGTTGAACTTTGCCATTAGGCGAAGGTGATATTGGCATATCTTTTTTCCTCTCTCTCTCTTTGTAACCTCTTCTTATATTTTTCTTTTCAATTCTTGTATTTCTTTTTCCTGCTTCTTTATTACTCCATATGCTTTGGACCATCTCCGATTGACTTGCCGTCTTCCACATTCTTTTTGAAAAGATTCTTGTGAAGGAGGTGTTGCATCATCTGAATATTGGGGAGTCTGCTTAGTATTCCCCTTTAGCCTGTTTTTCTTGCTTGCTGTTTTCCATGCTTTTCTCTTACTCCTCTGTTCTCTGGGAGATAATTGTTTAATACATTTCAATGTCCCTTCTTTCTTCTTTCTTTTATATAGCTATCTATCTTTCTGCCTCTTCCTCTCCCAGTCTTCTTTACTCATTTTTTGCCCTTCTTCTTCTATGTCACTCAGCAGCTAAGTCTTTCTGGTGTGGGTACTTTGCTGATCCTTTCTCTTTCTCTCTACTTTTTGCAACTTTAAAAGAAAGAAAAACAGGAATCTTGGATCTCTGCTATTAAGCATCATTGTCTTGAATCTTTGATCACAGATAGCATTTGATTTTAAGTGGAATATTTATGAGTTTAAATTAATTTCATGATTTGTTTAACACAAAAATATGCTTCGTCAATCCGGTTACGTGATTGATCATTTCGGTCACAGGTTAAAAACTAGGTCACGTGAGCGAAATGACGTTTGAGCATCTTGGTAACATTTGCTTGCTACATTGAATCAAAGAGCGGGAAATAGAGTAAAGATTACGTTCAGGTTTATATTTACTAATGTAATAAAGCTTGGAAAAAAGTTTAATTTGTAAGCAACATTAACAAAATTGTGTGACCAGAATGACGAGCAATTAACATACGCTACAGGTTTTCACAATATTACACGAAATATACTGTTTTATTCTTAGCGTATACGGAAGAACACGACACGGGAAACATCATTATTTATTACTTCTCACTGCCAAAGCTTACAAAGTTGCCAGCACTGGTACTAGTCCTTTTGGTGCAAAATGCAATTTACGAGTGCGAGATTTAAAATTTAGAGGACAGTAGTATTCCATAAAACAAACCTACTGCAGAAAAATATTTTGACATTTTATGGTGTTTTGAAGAAAAGCCATAGTTGAAATATACATAATACTACTGTGAAAGATAAAAATTGTTTATCCTGTTTATTTATATGAGAACTTATGAAACACTTGATCAAGGACAGTGACCGAAATGATAATTTAGTAACATCTTCTTCAAAATACTTAAAAATGTTCCATTTTTTATTTATTTAATGCATGCAACATAAACACTTCTATAATCTTCAAAAAATTATGAAATTTCTACCGCATATAAATGCTATTTATCACTGGGGAATTGATTTGTACCACTTTGTGAGAATGACCCTAATACAGCAACAATATTCACAATTGGTGTGCCATGGATTGTTGGCTCATACAGAAAAGGATTGCAGCTGTAGAAGCCTTCATTATTATGCGTTCCCTAACTGAAATGCAGCTCCCCCTGTATCAACACTGGCACAGATGAATGCTCAACCAACTGTTGAAGTCAGAGGAAGCGAGCTTCTTCTTCAGAGAGTTTGAGAACAAACAAAACTAAAATCCTCACATAGTTTATGAGCCAGGATGTTGTCGTATGGTGTGCAGTTGGAATGTGTGGGATTATTGGTCCCTATTTTTCCGAGGATTATGCTGTAAATTTACTGTGAATTCCGACCACCATGTTGAAATTTGCAAAATTTTAGTCTTGCCAGAACTCCAGGAACGACACTTGAACCACATTTGGTTTTAGCAGCATGGTGCTATGCCACACACTGCACATCAAAGCATGGTTTTTCTCCAATTGACTGATTTCCTGCTTTGGAGATTTAACTTGGCTGTCCCAACCTCCAGATTTAACAGTTCCAGAATAATTTCTGTGGGGATAATTGAAAGAAAACTGTTTGCAAACCGAGCTGAAAGATACCATCGGCCAGGAAATCAATACCATTCCATGGGAGATGGTGCGACATGCCATGGAGGCATTTCCACACCATCTTCAAGAATACATGAATGCAGATGGTGGCCACGTCATATTCAAGTAGTGTTTGTATAAGTGCAATATTCAGAATGTAAATGTACATTGTTTCACTTTTATTTAGTAATACTATTTCTCAACCAAAATTGGTAGATACATTGCGCGCCTCTCTGTATGTAGCCTGCCATGCATCCTGCTTGTATATTTAGCCACCATAGTACTTAAAATTAAAACTTTGAACATTTTCGTCCTGACTGATGTACCCAAACAGTTTAAATTCTTCTTAAAGTATACCCGTAATTATTTTTCCATAGTTTGATAACCCCTGTAACTATTTGGATTATTAATGTTACTCATATTTTAAGAGGAGCATTCAATAGGTTGTCTACCCCAGTATCTTATATTGCTACACCAGGTGTAATCTTTTGCATGCAGGTTGGAGCATGTTTTGACATAGCAGACCCAATTACAAATCAGTCTGAAGTAGATGCTGCAAGTGCAGTAGGGATTTGGAACTTCATTCTGTGGTAAAATTTCTCACTAGGAGGGGGAGAACCCAAGCAAAATCCATGAAAAAATGAATGCTGTATATGGTGATGGTTCAAGCCATTTAAGTGGGGCAGGGGATCAATTCAAGATGATGCATGTTCTGGTTCAGGTTGGCCAGTGGAAACATCATCAAAAGAAATGTACCAAAAAATGGGGAACATGAGTTAGGAAGATTGTCATGGCAGGATCAGTGGAAGCATATTTTTCAGTATCCATGCAGTCTTGATGTCAAAGTTCAGCTTCCAATGGGTGCCATGAAAGCAGAAAGCAATTTTGGGAACAAAATTTAGACTTGGTTAGAGCAAACCCAGAGTTGTCATAGGGGATAAAACTTCTATCATCATGATCCCTACTCATCGCTTTCCTTTTTTTAGATGCATTACTTGCTTTAACTCTTCATCTGTCAATGCTTCTATATAATAATGTTCACTATTGAGATTCCATTTATACATCCCCAGTGCTTTCATTTCAACCCAAACTTCTGGCCTCATGTCAGCAGATTAACACTAGATTAAGAATTCATTAGATATTCAAACTTTAAGAAATGTTTCAGTATTAAAAAAGAATCTCACTTTGAACCTCTTAAGTAGGTGCTAAATTAGGACAGGAATTCAGCTGTGTCATGTCTGGGTGTTTATCAAATGTATGTACAGTAAATTAAAGTCTGCAACTATTACATTTGATATCCAATAGACCTGCAAGGTGTCAAAGTTAGGGTGTTCTCTTACGTAGCAGTTGCCAGTGTCTGCAGGGTTTTCATACTGGGACATTTCAAGTAGAAATCCCATCATATGGTGGAGTTGCTGTCATCTCAGCAAATGCATTAAGAGAGTAAAAATATTATAACAGTACAGCAAATATTAGTTTATGCACATGTTTGCATTATTATAAACTTTAATTTATGACTGCCAGTCTTATCTTTCATCGCATTGTTAGAGCACAAGTTAAGAGCAAGGTACATAAATATACCCACAAAGATTGAATATTCAGAAAATAAGACATATCTTCTCTTTTGCAAGTTATGGGTACAATTTACTGTATACTGTGACTATATCCCTGCTGCTGAATCCTTGCACATGACAGTTGGGAGTTAAGTTGGTACATCCACATAAAACAGATGAAACGCTTGACCCGTATGACTTTCTGAACCAATCATAAGGCAGCATTCCGGTCGGCGAACGCCTAACACGTGCTTTGAGCTCAGTGTAAGCTATGTATTACTCGTTATTGTTGATACCGTTATTGATGTTTCTTTGGTTAATATATATATTTACCTATATTTCATTACCTATATATTATATTATTTATACAAGATTTGAGTTGCGATAATGCCTCCAAAGCGACACCGTACATTGAGTGATTCACGAAATGAAAATCCTCTGCGAAAAGATGTGGCACTTAATAGCCAGGCATTGGAGCTATTAAGAAGGGTGCGGAAATTCTTTGAAAGTGAGAAGGAGTACGTGAAAGTTAATGGACATCCCTCTATTCCCAGCGGATAAACCCGTGGAGCGAACTGCAGCAGCTCTTGGACTAAGTACGAGAACAGTAATAAGCAAGAGGATGAAACTTCAAGAGCAAGAAGACAAAATCCCTGAAACATTTGGAATGCAGCAGGTATTTCTGTCGATGCCAGGGAAGAAAAAAAAAGCAGCCTCGTCCGGTCACAAATATTGAAGCTTTCCAATTAGACGCCATGCGTAGGCACATACGCCTGTTATAGTTGAGAGGAGTATCCGACTATACCAAAGAGGTTATGGTAGAGTGGCTGAACGAAAGGGGTGTAGCTGCAAATATGAACATGACCAAGCTGCTTGTATATTCCCTGGTGAAAGAAAATAAGCCGGTCACATCAACATATGTTGCAGATGTAGCCAGGGAACTTGGCCATGAAGTGATTAGATTACCTCCATATCTCTGTCATTTTAATCCCATTGAACTAGTATGGAGCGACATTAAGACTTACGTGAGGGAACATACAAGACGTTCACAATTACAGAGGTGGAAAGACTATTGCGGGAAGGTGTGGCAAGGGTGGACGCGGCTTCATGGAAGAAGAAGAAGAAAGTGAATCATGCGCACAAAATAATAGGAAAAGCACAGGAATTAGATGGAATCATCAGTGAATGTGAACCATGATATGGCTTGGTGATGACGATGATAATGACAATGATGCTTCCGAGAATGATAACGACGTAGACTTGGATGGAATTGAGCCATTAAAATTCTAAACTGGTGAGTGGAATTCAGTTTGTTATACCTTTCTCTCATTGTAACAAGCTATTTTACATTAATTTCTTCTATTTTGTCGTAAATATGTAATTTATGCTACATACCAATTCACTGTTATTTTCAATTGACATCTATAACAATGAAATAGTTTCATTCATCAGCATTCATTTACTATGTACATTGTTTACATTCGTCTTCACAGACGATAGAGACATTTGTAATCAGCTGTTGTTGTTTACTCATTGCTCTGCCAAAGACCTTACACAAAACCACCCGAACTGTCAAGTACAAGGATTCAGCGGCGGGGGTTTATAGCGTACGGCTGTAATTGCCACACATGGAAGTCATAGCTGATTGTTGCCATGTGCTGTTAGCAAGTTCTTTTGACATCAAAGCTGCGCATTGCTGCACCTGCTGTGGTTTACATGTGCGACTGATTGCTGCAATGGTCAGGTTTAAAAGGAGCACGAGCCCTGCAGAGAGTTAGTTTTGGTGGGAAATTTATAGAGCAGAAGTAGCTGCTTCAGCAGCAAACATATATAGGAAACTATGCCAGAATTTTTGCAGCAGCAGCATCGAAGAAAGAGAGTTATTTTTGAACAAATTTTCATTTGTGATCAATGGTAGAAATAGAGTTGTATATTGCAGAGGTTTTGTTACAATACATGTTCATGTTTTGTGCTCATCCAATGAAAATGGTAAACTATAACAGAATGAATATTTTTCCATTAACACAGTAGTGGATTGTGTTACAAATTGAAAATAAGGTACAGTGCTTCTAAGTAATTTTAATCTGCTCTATATGTTTTTCTCACCTAAAGCATTATGCTCATCTATCATGATTTTTTTTTAGGCATTTCTCTTTAAGTCCAGTATCCTTACATGTTTTTTGCCCTGTATATTGTTTAAATGGAAATTCATTATCTCTCACAGAAAACATTTTTATCTTTTGCGAGAGTTTCACCTTGTTTCTTTATCGCCTAACCTTATCCTGATTACTGCAAGTAAATCATGCAAACAAAACAAAAGTTCAGAAGTAGTTTCTTTTTATTTTATTTATTTTATTATATTCCTAACGGAGCAATGCTCTTGCTGCATTTGAATATACTTAAATATGAAAATTTAATTATATCACATAATTAAAAAATTCAGAAGAAAAAAAATTACTTCATCTGTCCCAAAATAATAGTCGCATTTAGTTAGCAAATACTTTATTTGCATTAAACAATACAGAAAGAAATATTGTTATAACACTAATAAACCACAACAAGCCGATGCTATTGACAGTACTCACAACTGCACCTGGTCACTCAACACTTTGTAAGGCACCACACTGTAGAACTAGAGGTAATCACCCCTTCTGTTTCACCATGTGAAGCAGTTTCCATGAACCTTACTGCATTCAACCATAACTTGTTGCAGAGTCAGAAAAACATTGTTGAGTGTCTCAGCAGGAAGGCTATTTGAACAGCAGTAACAAGATCTACTGTGGATGGTGCCTCTTGATATGGCATGGAAGAAGCTGAGATCGAGGACATTCATAAGGAAGGTTGACAGTACAGTTGTATGGTTAGACCAGTATTAGAAGCGGAAGCCTTGCACTCAAGATCAATGTGCGGTTTTATATTATCCTGTAGTAAGCATGGGTTTTGATGCTGCCCATGACAGCAGGAAGAACGTTCTCAATGAGCATTTTTCTGTATTTGTGTAATGGATTGGATAGGTTTCTTAACCAGCCCCTAGGCCTATTGTTGCTATTCCATTTTGCTGGTTCCTGGTCAATGAATGGAAATACCCCAATTTTACCATCAAAGTACTGGTTACATATTGTATCAAGATGGGATGTACCACTGCTGCTAGAAACATCACCTTCATAACAAAGTATTTATTCTGGCAAGTTCGACATGGGTTGGGTTATTCTGCAGCTAGGTAAAATTTTACTTTTTCTGCAGTCATGTAAAACCATTTTTCATTAATATGAATCCGATCATACATGTCGTGAAATCTTGCTCTATGTATCAAAATTGCTGGATCCAGCATTGACAAACAAAATTGCAAATGCTTCTGTTCTGCTGTTAGATTCAGTGTTGGTTTTAGTCTTAATGAATGTCGTCGTACATGTTTTATTTGGATTCTGTGTTGCACTGTTAATTTTGCTACTCAAAACAGCCGTCGCAGATCTGATAGTCTTTGACGCAATGGAATGTATTTAAGTTTATCCTGATCTATGAATTTCTTCTTTCTGCCAACTCTCCCTTTCATTCTAGAGGAGACATCAGCAACAATATTATCATTCATTATGGAGTTCTCACTTTGTTTCCACATGCGCTCTGTCCCTATGTATGGCAAATTTCACAGCGCTTTCCTTTATTACACCTCTTGGCAAGATACCATTATTACTTGCACAAAATAAGTGCTCATAAATGGTCTGCCTCTGATCTTCTCCAGTATTCTTCACTCTTCCCATTGCTTGAATGTCACTTTGTCACAGCACATACAATATGTTACTTTGTACACACAAAGCATAGACTCATTGAACTGAACACTGTTGTCGATGTGACAGCCTACCAAGGTGATGCATGTGTCCCAGACAGCTCTGTGTGAGACCAAACACCAGTGCTCGGTGCTTGAATTACTGTTACATTCTCATTCTTAACAATAAAAGCTTCTGGATGGATTACGACTATTATTTTGGGACAGGAAGTCTTACAGAAAAGATAATGCCATTTAGATAGTCCTAAATAATGACAGAAAACCCCATTAGCTATTGCTTGAATGTATTTGATTATAAGGCAAGCAATGTGATCTGGTTTTATTTTTGTTGAAAGTTCATTTACTAAGAGTACAATCTCACAACATGAGAAATTTTAAGTATATAAAGAAATAATTACTCGGCAAGTATTCTGCGATTGGAAAGTAAGATTGAACTGAATTGATTTAAAAGATGACTATGAAACCTTATGATTATAGAGCAATTCATAGAAAATTTTGTAATATGTTTTGAATCTTTTACATTTGATTATAATGATATATGATATAGAATTAACTGTACAAGTGAGCATATTCCACTGACTTCAGACAATGCTCTTATATAAAACAAGCATTACTGGAGTATATTCTAAGTCCTTGAAATCCTGGATATTAAACTCAGTTAGGTTTTTTTTTTTTTTAAGAGTTAGTGGTACATTTGTTGTGTGTTCATAAGCTGTTACTTTCATAGTGGTAAATAAAAGGGTAAATTGTAGTTAAGTTCTCTGTTACTTCTGGAGTAAATAAAAATTAAAAGAATGGTAATATTGCAACTATAATTCTAAAAGACATAATTAATGAGGGATTTTATAGTTGGAAGTTTTAAAAAGTTATTAAGCTTTGTTAAATTCAGTAAGACATTTGTGAAACATGTATTTCTGGTTTGTGTCTTACTGAAGACTGTGGCCATGTTAACAGGTAGTAAAGGAGATGATGTCGTGTCAGAGAATGATGCAGAAGGTAAAGGAAATGGTGATAAGGATTGGGAGAAAGATACTAACTTGGCTGATGATGAAAGCATTGGAAAAAATGGGGTAAGTTAAATCAAAAAAGTAAAATAAGATATAAGAATTGTTAAAAAGAATTAATAGAATTGGTCTAAATGTTTACTTCTTTATCCTGTACACTCCAGTTTAAAACATTTCTAAGGCAACTGAAGCAAAAGGATATACATGTCAGAAACTGTTAAGACACTATTTGATAATCTCTAAAACCTGAATGTATTATTGCTATTTCACAGCTGTTAGCAACATTTAGTAATCACATGAAAATATATCAGATGAGTATCAACATTTAGTAATCACATGAAAATATATCAGATGAGTATCCAGCTCTTAACACTAGAACCAAACTGGGTCACTTGTGACCAAGTGTTTAATTTTTTCATTTGTCACTGTTTTACATTGCTGAATTACTGTGCGTTTTTATCAATTAAGGTAGTTAGTGATCACACTTAATTTTACTTTTCATGGGGCAATCTTAAAAAAGAAAATTCCAGATTCACTTAAAACCACAGACAGGTTATTTTTAGATTACGTTTGTTCAACAATGCTATTGCCTAGTGAAGTTGCACTTCTCCAGCAGTGGAGGGAAGACATGCCTAAATGTGTGTCACTAGTGCTTTGTTCAATGAAATGTGGTGTCAGTAGTGCATTTTAACTTTACAAATAGTGATTGCAACATATACTTTTATTATGGCAAAACGTCTATGAATACAAGTGCCATAAATGAGATTTTAGCTTATGAATCTGAGGGTGAGCCGCTGGAGTTTTCATCTGAGGAAGAACTGCAGTAAGCAATAGTTTCAGATTCTTCATCTGCAGAAGATGCCATGCCAGTTGATTCACTCAATTGATATGCATGTTTACATTTTTCTTTATGTATACGTTGTATAGACATGTGTTTAAGTTGCAACAATTATTTAAATGTCAGTGGTTTCTCGAGTTGCAATAGGCCTAACATATTTATAAACATGCATTATTTGTTCTAATACCACAATATATTTAATACAAAATATGTATTCTAATACTACTTATTATTGGCATTTAGCTTTTGATTTTTATAGGAACTGCTCCCATACAGGCTAGGTAGGGTAGCTCATGGCTGTGGGCAAGGCATGAACAAAGAAAGACCTAGGTTGTGACCTATTCCAGTTTTCTTGAGGTACAGAGTATTATATCTCCAGAGGGAACAATCTGAAAAATGAGAGTCATAAGGGATGGTTCTGGCAGATATGCACATCAGACCATGCTGGTCCGTTTCCACATGCTACAGTGCTTAGTGCCTTATGATAATGTATAACATTTTGAAACATATTGTAAAATGCATGGAGACAGAGGCACATTTGAGTATAGAGGTTAGATGACTGGAAGCTTGTATAGCTATGTTGTACATCAGTGTGCTTCAAGAGCAAAGGGCTTAGAACTTATTGTGGTCTAGAAGTGTTGAAATAATTTATTGAAGTCAACTATGCTCATGACAGATTCAGAGAAATAATGCATTTCTTGGATTTGACATAAGATTGAGGAGGCAAGTTTGCATTGGTATCAGAAATCTGGTGACTTCATTGTCAGTACACAATGTACTAGGTCCAGATATAACAATTGTCAAACAGTTTTTTCATGTAAGTGCCAGATTCACACAGTTCTGGTCTCAAAACCAGACAAATATGGACAAAAGTATTGGATGGCGGGCAAATATTTTATAAATGTTTTCCCTTACCTAGGAAGAGATGACACTAAGCAGAACAGTGAGCACTTTGGCAATTTTGTTGTAAAAAATTGATGCAACCACAGTTGAATAAGGGAAGAAATGGCACAGAACCTTTTTACCTCCCCGGCTGTCTCTGAATTCTTGAAAGCAAATGCTACAACTATTCTGGGTACCATAAATTGATCTAGCAGGGAAATATTGGGAAAGACCAGCAAGTATGTTCTGATTCTCAGCACTTTGCAAGGCTGGTTTGAAAAATAAGTGACAGTTTATAAGTATCCCAAATATGGAATGGAGTGGTGGACCTGATGGCATGCAAATACTCAAAGTACCATTCAGATTTTGGCCTCTTCACACATTTTATATCTTGCTAGATTTGGCTGGATATTATACAATGCTCTAAATGAGAAAAAGTTGACAATTGGGGTAGGAGCTTTACTGAGAAGCATGTAGCAAACGGGAAGACTAGTATTTGCATCACTCTCGAAGACATTCCTGAGAGACAAGAAAAGTGAACACGTTGCCTTGTAAAGTCTGACAGCATTGGAAACAAATCTTTTGTAAAATATCATATGTATAAAATATCTGTGCTCACTATGGGATGCCAGCACATGTGTATAGAGTATATACAGAGTGCAATGGTAATATCTGTTAGTACCTAAAGTTGAATGTTTTAATAGAAGTAATGATAGTTTGTGAAAATCTACTTCATTTTGTTAATTTTATAATCAATATATGCAGCACATCAAATAATATTCATTAAAAGCCACAATAACACAAACAATTAAAGAAACCAGCCATGGTTCTAGGTATAGCCAAATAATGGCAGTTCTAGTGTTAGAGAAAGCAAACAACTACCACAGTTTATTTTATCTAATGTCATTGATGATAGGCCATATGAAAATTGGGTCAAAATTGGAGACATTGTCTTTTTCCTCGTGCCTATGGTTTCCTTTTAATGCATAAGGAGCCTGTTCCCACAATTTATGTCATTTTCCAGTGATATTTTTTTACAGCCACAATTTACTGTTTTCCACAATTACTTTGTACATGGATGGTTCTGGCCATATCACAAGAATGATCCATATAAGTGCTTTGATCAGGCTGTTTTCCATTGTACTGTTCAAAGTAATGAAATGATATTTCCAAGATTTTATGATAAATGAACAAATGTTCCAACATGTGAATTTAAATAACACAATAATGTATGTAACAGAAACAATTTTCTCTTGTTGTCGCTGCCATGGATGATATACCATTCTAAGTGTTTTACATGTGGAATGTTGCAGACAGAATTGATAAATAACAAAATTAAGCAATTTTTCATGTAATTAACCTACTGATAACAGATGACAGGCTTGTAAGCCTATAAATATATACCTGTGTTCAAAAATTCAATATCTAAACCAATATGATAAAGGAGCCAAAAAAATACATTTTGGTCAATAACTGTATATTAGAAACTCATATGTGAGTATACAGGAGATAATTGTGTATGATTGAGAATAAAAGTGTTATTCTGATCAATATGACTCTATAATGTCCAAAAAGAGAACTGTTAACCTCATTGCAGAGCCAGTAACAACATAGTAGGGAATCCTGAATTTGCTGAAAAATGTATTGTGTTTTCAATATTTATGTGGTGGCTGCAAGAATTATTCTAACTACCCCCCCCTCCAAGTTAACAGGGATAGACTATACTTTGGTTTTTATGTATTCCTAATGGGATTGTGGGGATCTTGCAGGCCAATGTACAGGTCCTCCCTGGCTGTTCCACTGATTACCAAAAGTACTGGTTATTATGCAATGACGATCTACAAAATGTGCTGGGGCCCCATCATGCTGAAACCACATCCTCCAATAACATGAGGACGTAAACTTCCAAGAACATAAGGCCCAAGTAAGTAGTCTATTCCAGCCTACATGTTTACTGAAAACATGTCTGATAACTTCTCACAAACATAGCAAAGGAAACCAAGGGTCTTGATGCAGAAATCAGCATAAAAGCTGTCATCTGGTCTTGCAACACATTCAATACTAAACTGTGATTGGTCTGCAACCTGCCAGATATTTTACAGTTGATTGTGGATTACAATAAATGTGCGATAATATGAACATCTTCAAACACGGAAACTTTTGTTGTACTTCTGCTGGCCTCTTCAGTTGCACATTTCATAGTTCGTCTTGACCAGTGCTTCACAGTGATACTGCAACTGCCATGCGTTGTTACTACAGACTCAGTGTCACAGAACATGACATCACAACATACCTCAAACCAACATTTGGTGTAAGAAGTTTTAAAAAACATTTTTATCGCCTCCACTCGCATATTGCTTGTGCATACCTAGTTCTCTTACAGTGTACAATTCTGATAAATAGTTTCTTATCAAAATATATTTGTTTTTGTCTATTGTCCCTAGTAGTTTGGGCTTTGATTTTTTAATACTCTGTATACGAGGGCAATCCAGAAAGAAACCGCCGTTTGTGCTTAGCGCAGGAAGTGGTGGGGGTAGTGCCGTTTTCTACACATCAGTGTGCACAGTGGTCAGTATGCTTCTAGCGTCTAAGGAAGAGCATTGTACTGTCGCGTGTTAGAGAGATAAAACCTCAAAACATGAGCGCCATAGAAAATCCTGCTAAGTGTGAGGTGCGCAGTGTTATAAGATTTCTTTTGGCAAAACATCACTCAACAGCCGAAATTCATGGTGAATTGTGTGCAGTATATAGTCCTAATATTATGAGTGATGGTGTTGTCTGTCAATGGGTACGATTTTTTAAAAATGGAAGAACTAACATTCATGAAGAATACAGGAGTGGTAGGCCTACTCTTGTCAATGATGACCTGGTGGTCAAAGTGGATGGAAAAGTTCACGATAACGGAACTTTCCGATCATTTTCCCGAAATTTCTCGGAGTCTTTTGCACGAGATAGTGACCAAACACCTAGGCTATCGCAAGATTTGTGCTCGTTGGGTACCAAAACTGCTGACTGACGACCACAAAACCAAAAGAATGAGTTCTGCCATCAACTTTCTTTATCGGTATGCCACTGAAGGAGAAGCATTTTTGAACAAAATTGTTACTGGCGATGAAACTTGGCTGGCCTACGTGAATGTTGAGACAAAACGGCAGTCAATGCAATGGGGACATACCACTTCTCCAAGCAAGCCAAAGAAAGCCCGTCAAACTTTGTCTGCGAGGAAAGTCATGACTACGGTTTTCTGGGATGATAAGGGCATGCTGTCAATTCTGAAGCCTACTGTGAAACGTTGAGAAGACTAAGAAGGGCAATCCAAAACAAGCATCGTGGTCTTCTGTCATCTGGTGTTGTGTTTCTGCATGACAACGCTCGCCCACACACAGCTTGAAGAACAAATGAACTTTTGGCCAATTTCAAATGGGACGTTTTTGACCATCCCCTCTACAGCCCGGACTTAGTTCCCAGTGATTTTCATCTGTTCCCATACATGAAACAGTGGCTTGCATCTCAGCGTTTCGGCAATGACAAAGAGCTTCATCATGCCGTGACGGGATGGCTACGTTCACAGGCGGCAGAGTTTTATGCAGAGGGTATTTCAAAGACTGTTAAAAGGTATGATAAGTGCTTGAATTTGTTCGGAGAATATGGAGAAAAATATAAAAAAAATTGTATTTTTCATATATAATAATACAATTTTTATATTTCAAATGGTTTCATTTTTATTTCCAAATGGAGGTTACTTTCTGGACTGCCCTCGTATATCGCAGGAAACTCAACTGTGTTCAGATTAATAATAGGAAAACAGTGTGAGGATCGGTTGATAAGTCCTGGGCCTCACACAGATACGGCACCACTAGGCCAGTTAGATGGTAGCAGCGTATAGTTCAACTCTAGACTAGCTTGTATCCATAGTTATAGGTCAATAGCTTATTTAGTTTTCGAATGACAGCAGTTTAAACAACACAACTTTCGAGTTTTCACGAAGTTGAGGATTTTGAAAATGAGTGGTGATTAAATACTTCCATTTGAAAGGCTTGATGCCTAAGGAAATCAAGGAGGAAATGGGCAGTACATTGAAAGACTCTGCCCTTTCATATTCAATGATTAAAAGGTGGATTGCAAAGTTTAAAATGGGACGTACGAGCACTAGTGATGAGACTCGCCCTGGATGCCCTATAGAAGTGACAACTCCAGAGATCATTGAAAAAATTAACCATTTAGTACCAGAAGACCGCAGATTAAAGTTGTTTGAGATAGCAGATGCTGTTTGAGTGATGAGGTGAAAAGAAAATGTTGGAATTGCTTGAACATCCATCCTATTCGCCAGATCTAGCCCAGTGACTACCACCACCTGTTCCCAAACCTCAAAAAAATTTCTTGGAGGACTAAGCTGACCCTCTTATTTTGTATTAAAAACTAGGACCACTGAAAAATTACATAAATTATGGAAATATGCTTTTCATTTATTTATGTATTTACAAATAAAACAAAATCATAGATTTGGGGAAGAGGACATGCCTACAAGTTTGCCCAATTGTCATCTTGCCAAAGATAATTAAGCTATTACAGTTTTGCAATGTAGCTACCAAAGAATCATCCTGCTTAACTATAACACAAAACTGAAAATCATTATAGCAGCAGAGTACTGATAGCCAAGTATTCAGCCCTACTTACACCAGCTGTTGTATGATAGCCACTCTCTTATAGTGATTGTTGATGAAGAAGGTGCTTGGGGACAAGTTAGGCTCCTTCTCAAAGCCAGAGATTGGTCATTACTGATCATCCAATTATGCCTCCTTTTCCTCCATGTTACAGATACGTAATATTCGATTATCATATTGCACTTTACCTAATATTTAGATTGAAACATAAATATATGGTCCTATGGAAACATTTAAAGTTATAAAGAAAATAAATTTACAAGATTTTTGTAATTACTCTAAATGCGTGAATTTCATAAATTTCTAAATGATGATATTCTCATTACTTAGATACTTGCCTAGGGTTGACTATTTCTGCTTTAGGATGCAAATAGAAACTTCCAGACCTCCCCTTTCCCTGCCCTGTATTGAACCTTCTTGAGAGTTCGTACAGACATAAAGGCTATAAGGCAAGTTCTCTGTTCACCATATGAGAAAGTGAGCAGAAGAGAGAGGAGCTTGATTTACAAACCCTCATTGAAGTGGTTTGTGCATGGAAAACTGCAGTTTATCAGAAAAAGAAATCTGGTGTGTTCCATTCACATAACTTTCTCTAGCTGTTCCATATACAAACTACTCTTGCAAAGCATTATTCATTTATCTACATCATGCTAATCGAGATAAACATTAGCAGAATTGGTCTTGTTACTTGCTTCCTTGTAAGTAGAAGAAAAATAAAGGAATACATTAGGTTAAAGTGATAGTGAAATCTTTTAAAAGGTGGTCGGTATGTGAAACAATTGAGGTTTGCTTTGCATTGTCCCATTACTTGGTTTAAAAATGAAACCAATAACGAGGAATATTTTGAAAATGGTACAAGAAAAGCATATTTGTCATAAGTTATGTGTTTTATTGAGATCAACATTTTTTATGTAGTAAGCTTTTGTTTATTTCTAACAGCCTAATCGTTATGCAAAATTCTGCAAAACTAATCAAGAATAAAGAGGTATTCAGGGGCTATTCCCAGAAAATTCAAAATATACATTATATTTGTGATATAAATAGCTTTATTATATCTTATTTTAACCAAAATGGTTATAGAGCCATTTTGGCGGAAAACAAAATTTTCCATATAAAGGATAGTGTATGGTGTGTTTTTCTTGAGAATATTTGTCACATCGTTGGAAGATTCTAAACATAAATACTAAGTTGATATTTAATAGTGCTTTAGTTTTTGAGGGGGCCCTCCCCCCCACGCACTATGCATTTCATATATATGTAATTAATTACACCTTACTTTCTGCAATTTCCATCACGAACAAATAAACGTAGGTTAGTTACATTCACATGACTTTCCCTTCACTATCACTGATTGTTACTGGGAATATACATTGTTACCAAATTCTATTTTCCTAACTACTTCATTTTAATTGGAATAGACCTTAATAGCTACACTACACATTTCATTATAGTTGCAAAGGAAATGGTACCAGTCTCTATAGGTAGCCTGTCTAGCTGACATTCTGGGGTTCCCAAGTACAATTCTCAGTCAGGGTGAGGTTTCTCTCATAGTTTTTTCCCTTAATCTGAGAAGAGAAAGGTCTGATAACTCTAAGCTCTATATAACCCAGGTAAACGAGCTTCATTTCACCCATTCATTCATTCGTCTGTTATGGCCTTCCAGGTTAAAGAATGTTAAACTTTTTTTTAAAAAAAAAATAAAAAATCTATCTTTCTGTAACAAATTATTCTTACAAAGGCTTATTCTTGTTCTATTTCATGAATCATTTTAATCGAGAAAAACCGTAGCAGAAATAGCCTTATTCTTTAGATTCTTATAAGTAGAATGGAAATAAGGAATACACTAGGTGTGTGTGTGTGTGTGTGTGCGCGTGTTTTTTTTTTTTTTTTTTTTTTTTTCTTCTTGTGAAAACGCTCTATATTGAAGCACTCTTTTCAATGGGAAATATTAAGTTTTGTGATGTTTTGAAAAGTGCATGTTTTTCCTCTCATTACAATTGACCAGAATCCATCAAAATCTGCATTTTGAGAAAAATGGCATATCTTGAGTTTTGTTAAAATGGTCCTCAATTGGCAGGTGAGCAGTCTGTACATGGGGTTAGTTTTTAGTGCGCCACCCACTACAAGATATATAAATTTCCTTCCAGAAGAAGAGGATTTCATAAGTTATTGCCAAAAATTAAAATATATATTTTATTTTTAATGTGTGTTATTTTCTAAATTTGTTAGCCTTTAATTATTTTTTTTTTCAGGGGGGAAAAAATGTCATGTGTTCCATTCACATGACTTTCCCTAGCTGTTATGCAAACAAAATAAAATATTCTTCATTTATTTCCATCATGCTAATCAAGATAAACATTTCCAGAGTTGGTCTTATTACTTGCTTCTTTGTTAAAAGAAGGTAAATAAGGAATACAACAGGCTAAAGTGATAGTTAAGTGATTCTTTACAACATGATGCGAGTTGGCAAGAAATTTTTCTAAATCTGATAGTTCAGCACTATGCATGTGCAAGCGGATCGAACCAACCAAACACTTTGAGCTGTATTGCATTTCGCATAGTAGCCAACCTGCACATCATTTTTAACAATCATACCCAACCTCCCATGTAGCACCATTGAAAGTGACTAACAGCTGGTCATTTTTGAAAAGTGCTGACCATACTTTCTCTTTGGTTTTAGTGCTTTACAAACACTGGGAGGTGCCAAATTTATTGTAGTGTGAGAAGGGAAGGTGGTATGTTACTGCTGATATTTTTACAGATTCTAATAGTTTTAGAAAAGGCTTGTCCAATTAATAAGGCATATCTGCTGGCTTGCCTCAACAATTCAGAGGCCTGTATTCACTTATTACTAGACAAGATTCTATTGAGAACAAGAATGCAGTGTTGTCTTGCACCGCATTTAGAGATGGGACCATACATATCCTGAGTAGCCCTGCTCTTGTGACTTGTTATTAATAATATCTAAAAGGTAAATTTATTATTATTATTAATATTATTATTATTTTTTTTTTATTATTTTTTTTTTTTTTTTTTTTTTCTTTTTTTTTTTTTTCCCTCACGAATAAGCCCATGAGGGACTACGCACAGTACTTAGAAACGTCTCTTTGTTTTCCTTTGAACCCATATTTCTCTCATTCTTTGGCTGTGGACTTCTTTTCTCTCGTCTGTCCACATTGCTCCAGTTTTTTTCTTCGGTCTGTCCTCGTGGTCAACTTGCCATTAATGAACTTTGTTTCTGAAGAGCTCTCTGTTTAATATATCCTGCTAATTTTAAATAATTTTTTACTTCCCCAATCCATTTCATAGTATCTACATGTGATTTGCTTCTATTTTCATAAAATTAATTTTCTAATATCACTATGAATATCTGTATATAATTTTATTTCATTCTTGCTTCTGAGTCTGTACTGCTCACCTATGACTTGTGGGCCTAAATTTTTCCTTACAATTTTGCATTCTTTTTTCACCATGTTTTCTAAATCTGTTTTTCGGTTCAAAATTAATGTTTCTGCTCCATATAGACATTCTGGTTTAATGACAGTGTTATAATGTTGTCATTATTATTATTAGAACTGGATGTGAAAAGTTGCACAGTATTGCCCGGGCAAATTCTTTTCCTCATACACTGCTTTGCATACAAGCAGTCATACGAGGTGACTATAATGAAGTGTTGAGTTAGAGGCTAATATGTGAGTGATGGACAGTATCCGATTGATTTGGTTACTGCTGCAAAGTGTGTATGGTCTCTTAATGATACCAAATACACTTTGAGAAGGAAAATTGAAGGTCCCGGCCACATTGTTCAAATTGACAAATGTAGAATAGGACCAAAAATACAGACACCAAAAATCTTTAGTAGACCCTTTTCAGGAACTTGTGGAAGACATTAAGCAGGTGTCGAGATTAGGCTTAGGCAATGTTTACTCAACGGGTGAGCTAAGTGTTTAGAGTACATAGTTAGGGATTAACAGTACAGGTTAGGTTTGGGCTAGGCTTAGTTAACGAGTAACTTAAATATTTAGTGTGTACATAGCTAATAATTTAGGAGAAACATTGTTATACAGTTAGTGCAATAGTGCGTGATGAGCTGCATAGCTAGTATAATTTATCGAGAGTAAAAGATTGTTGGCTGCATGGCATTCTTCAGAATGGCCATTCGCGCTGTAAGTAAATAAATAAGTATAAACCTTAAGTTAAGAATTTAAATTCATATTAGATAATAAAATGTAAAGCCGTACTTTGAAAAAAATATTCTGCTCACAAAATCTGTACTACATACTGGAAACAGGGTGTCGGCGACCGGGAAAAGTCAGGGAATTTAATATTTCTGGAAAAGTCGGGGAAAGGTCAGGGATTTAATAAAAATATCTGGAAAATTGCTGACGTTTTTGTTTCCCCAATGCTTTAAATTCAGGACTACTATTTGTGGCACGGGCACAAAATTGTATGAAACCGTTAAGAATTTCCCTTGTGTACGAGCCGTTGTCATGGCAATGAGCCTGCCAATGGTGAACTGCGCAAGTGCCGGGCTCGTAGTAGTGTCACTTGTGAATACAAATATTGTTGGCTTGTGCTAAAAGAAGAAAAACCCGAGTGAGATTCACTCCTCGAAAATCAGTGCAAGAGAGAAAATTGCTGAAAGGTAAGTGGTGATTGTTTATTATGTAAAATTATTTAGTGTGCATTGTCGTTTAAATTAAGTTGATCCGTTTCTGTCAGCTGCCGTTTTTCCGACAATGTGAACTAACAAGTTTTGTCCTTTGCTGCTAAAGAAACTGGGAAGTTGCTTTGTTTCATTTTGGTTAACTTTTTATGTGTATTTTAGCGCAAAACAACTAAACTAAGCAACTCCAAATATTACGTTGTATGTGGCCGTTTATAGCCTGCGTCATCTTTACTGCCCTTAGCCACTAGAGAACTAGGTAGGTTCCTTTGCTTCATTTTGTTGAACCTTTTGATGTGCCTTTGAGTGATAAACAACTAAAATAATTAAGCCCGTCTGTAGTAGCGTGTCTGCCTCACATTCAACAGGTCGCGAGCTCAAATCTGGGTGAGTTACCCAGATATGATTTTTATCGGGGGTTTTCGTTACCGCAAAAGACACATGTTGAGTAACTTTAGGCTCCTTGGACTCGAGCTCATTCAAGCTTCATTTCACCTATTTCATTCATCGTCCGATATGACCAAACCAGGTTAAAGGACTTTAAGCTTAAAAAAAATTGTTTGTATATGTATATATATATATATATATATAGCGTTCCGTGTACCTCTTAAAGCATGCATCATATTTGCAAGCTATGGTACTCGTAATCAGCATTTACTTTTAATACATGTTAGGTACTTACTTCTTTGTTTTAGTATTATTTTTACATGCATTTTTCACATTGTATTCTTTGTGCTTGTTCATGGTAATTAGTATGTCCATTTTCCATGCAAGTGGTCTAGAGTTTGAATCTCGGCAGTGGCTTGTTTATGCCGGGATTACGATGAACATCGTAACGTGAACTTAACGTGATGTAACTTGCAACTCTAACACGTATTAAATGGAGCTATTTAGGATTAATTTAGCGCTATGTAATTTCCTGATATCTTAAGTGATGGTAGATAACCGATCGGTGTGAAGCGTAGAACGAACAGTTGAAAACAACTACCACCAGGAGTCATTTCTGTTACATTAAGTGCATCCTAATAGACCTTGAATTTAACATTTAACTTAACGTTGCATGGTCGTGCCATGGCTGAGTGGTTAGACCACTCGCCTCTCGCCCACTTGATCCCAAGCGACAGCATGCGAGATTTGTGGTGGATAAAGCGGCACAGAGACAGGTTTTCTCCGGGTTCTTCGGTTTCACACACCATCGCATTCCACCGATGCTCCATATTCATTCCATGTATCACCAGTGTCATCGCCTGCGGTGCCACAAGTAGTAAAAGCGGGCGCTAAACACTCATAAATAAATAATTCACGTTAAGTAAAGTTCATTGTAATCCCGGCATTATTTCCTTGTTTTTAACGTAATGGGGTGAATATCAATGGCTTTGTATGTTTCACTGTGCATAAATACCATAGAAGTTACCCTACAGTTACCAAAATTTCAGTTATATGCTAACCAATATGTGCCATCACTTAACATAGTAATGGGAAGGAAAAATTTGATACTAACAAAAAATTAGGTTGTCACATTAATTTAACCCTAAATAGGTTTGTTTTAATACAATATTTTGGACTTTCAAGTTAAGTCGCATCAAGTACATTATAGTTTCAGCATAAGTTTTTTTTCTTTTTTTTTTTTTTTTTTTTGTAGTGTTTAACTTCTGCTTTTACTGCTCTGGCATAGCAAGCGATGACAATGATGATGCATGAAGATGGAGAACCGGTGGAATGTGATGGTGGAGGAAACCGAAGAACCCGGAGAAAACCCGCCCCTGCGCCGCTTTGTCCACCACAAATCTCACATGTGGTCGCTTGGGATCCAACCCAGGCTGTCTAGGTGAGAGACAAGTGGTCTGACCACTCGGCCATGGCACGGCCTGCATAAGAGTTTGCCAATCTCAAACTTGTCATAAAATGTATAGGTACGTAAAATGATTTCAGTATCACTACTCAGCTTGTATTTGCTACCTTATTTTGATATTGTTTAAAAAGTCCCAATTTGATTCTCTTTTATGTTAATTCCATTGCAAGGGGGGCTAGGGGGAGGATTGTATTGCAAATTGCAACTCTGATATACTTCTGGGAAACATTATTACAAATAAAATGACTAATACTTAAAAACGTTATGTGAAATCGGAAAGCTCATGTTTTGCGGACAATAGGTTTTTCTCAAAAGTAAGATTTTGCCTGTAATTTATGGCCTTTCATTTGTACAGAGATAATTCCTCCAATCTACCATTAGCTCCATTTCCCCTATTTTTATCATCATCACTGCTGAAAAATGCTTGATTTTCTGCAGAAGCATCATTTCAGTTTCTAATTGGGGTGAGGAGAGGTTCTTGAAAGAGTTACTCGAGTTTAAGTGAATTTTAATGATGCGTTTATCCTAAAATAAATTTTTCTTTGGTTTAATAAATGTAACACATTTGTATTATAAGTACATCATCAATTATAAGCCAATATCCTAATTATTTTTATAGCTTAGGGGGAAGTTTACCCCTCTGCCCCACTTCATGATGCCCCTGATTTTTTTAAAAACTTACAAATTATTTTCAGTTCTGGTTTTTAAAATTGTATTAATAAACTCTTAAAAACACATTATTGATGATCACAAGTTTCCGTTTGGGGTGTTCTATTTGATTTAAATGATTTGTTCCAAAATTATTTTTACTTGTAGTATGGTTCCTTCTTGTAATTAACAATTATTTCTTCCTTCAGGCTATGATAGTGAAAGATAAGAGGCTATGGAAAAAAGAAGAGTGCTCACAGAAGTAAAAGTGTTAAAGAGGCCAAAAAAGCTAAGCTTCTAAAAGATGCTCTCCAATAAGCAGAAGTTTTAACTGAAGAAATTAAAAAGCTTAGTAGTATGAGTTAACTTGGAGTTCTGACAGTGTAAATAATGTGAATAAATGTAAATATTAGTTTACAGTGTTATGTATAATTTATGGTATCATATGATCTCCAATTACAAGTCAGTAAGTGAGTTATTAACTTATTAATTTTAACTATTAATTATAATTAAGTAAACATTATATTGTAAGTATACTTCATTGGGCTTGTGGGTATTCCTCTTCGAGACATTTCATCCGAAGCTTTGTTGAATATCTTTAGTGGTATGGCTGAAGTACTCGTTTGCTAATATTGGCACAACTTCATGCGATTAGCAACAGAGTACTTCGGCTATACCTCTGAAGATATCTAATACATTTTGAACAAAACATGTAGAAAAAGTATGTCCAGTAGACCATAGGCCACAAGCCAGAGTACTTTTATATCTAATGACATTGACATGAAATCTTACTTTTGTTTTAATTGCATTTAGCTGTTAGTTTTTTTTTTTTTTTTGGGGATGGGGGCAGGGAAAATGTATCTCATGGTATGGAAAAGTCAGGGAATTTCTTGAGGATAGTCTGCTGGACACCCTGTGGAAAAGAAAAATTCTGTGTTACATATTGGAAAGAAGAGTCATCAAATCTTTTAAAGCCAGTTGTTATCTGAAACAATTGAAATTCTGTTCTCTTTGTTTGCCAGGAGTAAACAAAAGAGAGACGAGAAAACAGATGACCTTAAAATTGAAGCTTATAATATGGAATATGTATCTCAGCAATGGTTAACTCTACAAAAAAAAAAAAAAAAAAAAAAAAAAAAAAAAAAAAAAGGCATAAATTGTGTTTTTTTAATAAGATCTACATTTTTTAGTAAGTTTTTGTCTCTCTTGTGGTTTACAAGTTATGCAAAAGTAATACTTAAGTCATCCAGAATGAAAGAGGTCTTCAGAGGTTATTCCCAGAAAATTCAGGATATACATTTTGTCATAAAAAATGCTGTAAACATATAGTATATTAATCAAAATTGTTAGAGCCATTTTTGAAAAAATCACACTTTTCAAAAAATGCTCCATGTAAAGAAAAGTCTGGGGTGGGGGGACTTTCCTGAAAATCTTGTTTCATCCTTGGAAAATACTGAACTTGAAAACCACGATTTTTCATTTTTGAGTTATTCTGTCCACACACTCATGCGGGTCTTTTTCTAAAAATGCTTTTTTATTATTCAGAGGACCCTTAAACATGTATTTCTGGGGAAATGCCAGTATTGAATTTTGGGTGGAATAAAATACCTTCTCTATCAACTACGTACGTTGATATATGTGCTACAGAAGTAAAAATCAAAAAAGTTTTATATAGAGGGTAGTTGGTGGTGAGATCATGTCCCATATTTGGAAGGTACTGAATTTAAATATCAAGTTCGGAATTTATTAACATTTTCTTATGTTGAGTTATGCTTTTCACAAGAGACACACAAAAACCTATATGGACCTTTTTCTAGAAATTCTTGCCTTCTTTCTTTTTTCTTCCTTCTCCCCTCAATGCTTCAAAAAATTTATTTCCAGTGAAATCTCAGTATGTAATTTTTGGGAGGAATGCTATACCATATCTGCGTTCCATGTATTTGTGTTAGAGAAAGTAAGAAGGCAGGAAAAAGAAAACTAAATTTGTCACTGTGTCTCTTATTAAGTAACAGCTTTTATGTATTGTAGTATATAATTTGTGGAGTACAATCAATTGGAGTAATTTCTAACCAGGTGATTTATTCAAGTGGCAAAAGATTCGTTGAGACAGAAACTTTCAACTGCCCAACTTCTTGTTCCAACCATTCATATTTTTCCCAATAGTTTATCCATAATTTCTTTTTTGATTCTTCTTAGTAGCATTTTATGCACTACTCTTGCTGGCAATGAATAAGCACTTTGCCTTCATTGTGACATTAATTGCCACGGTGAATATAATTCCCTCTCCTTCAACATGAGATTGACGTAAATAGGTGACTGCTTCACATATTTTCTAATATACTCGGTCGCTTTGTTGAGTAGTACTTATGTGCATGTCATTCAGAAAAAACATAAAACCAATGTTAGCGCTTTGCTTCTTAAAGAGCAAATTCTCTCTCATATTTGGTTTGTGGCAAAGGCAAACATGAATTGTACAAAGTTGTCCTGTTTGTACTGTATTTTTTCAACATTCATATCACCTGTTTCTAAACATGATACTTCAAGAGATGATTTACAAGTTTTGTAATTCAATTGAAATACTCACACTTATCTTAAGCTTGTTTTCTTTCTTTTCAGACAAGAAATAGCAGTGGTGTTGCAAGTGGACATGCATTAAATTCCCTTTCAGCTAATAATACTGCATGGCATTCATGCCGCAGATTGATATATGTTCCACGATCAGCACAAAAGGGCTTTGCTGTTGGATTTTGGCCAATACCAGAGTCTTTTTGGCCAGATCTCAGTTCATCTGCATTGGTAAGCAAAGCATGGTAACTTCACTTAAAAGTATGACTCAAGTTCTATAATAGGTTGGCTCCAGGTTTCCCATGTATTATTTAACTAAGTCAAACAAATTCATTTCTCCAGTTTATAATTTCATTTAGAAATGTAGGCATTAATAACAATCATGGTTCAATTGCAAACTACCTCTTCACAGCTAAATATGCTTGCTATTTTACCAGCCATGCCATGCTGACATGTCTTTTCTGATCCAAATGCAGGAGACAAACTGGTGGCAGAATTCAAGTATTTACTGTTTTCATATAACAGCTTACAACCTAATACCAACTTACAAATAATTTACAAAATAATGCAAATAAATAAAACTAATTTTTTCTTCTCAGCAAAAGTTGATATTTGATTAATTATTGTTTTAATTATTTCAGCCTCCTAGGTCTGCTCATCCAAATGTGAAATTCACATGTACAAGTCAAGAACCAATGGTGATAGAAAATCTGCCATTTGACAAATATGAGCTAGAGCCTAGTCCTCTTACACAGTACATTCTAGCTCGTAAGCAGCCCACTGTTTGTTGGCAGGTAATCAGACATTGTTGCTCATGCTGTGCTGTAGCTTTATATTCTTGTGTGTGCATTAAATAATAACAATTCTTTTCCTGTGTAGGTATTTGTGGCAAACAGTTATAAAAATTCTGAAGTTGGACATCCTTTTGGGTACCTGAAGGCTAGTACAAATCTGACTTGTGTTAACCTGTTTGTTATGCCATATAATTATCCAGTGTTACTACCATTGTTGGAGGAATTATTTAAAGTGCATCGCCTAAAACCAACCAATGACTGGCGAACACAGTTTCAAAATTATTTGCGCACAATGCCTACATATTATGCTGGGGTAAGTTATTTCAATGTTGTACATATTCTTTTAAGGAATTATTTGATTTTAATCCACAGTTTATAGCATTCATGTGTAAGAATGTTCTAATTTTTGTGGGTGTTTTATGTGTTAAATGTCATTGTGGAATAAAAGGCAATGAAATAACTGATTTTTTGGTCAAAAAGGGAAGTAAAATTATCACCAAATCAACACCTAGTTTAATCCCATTTTGTTCTATCAAAAGAATAATATCAAATAAGTACCAAAACAAAATCAATGGAGAATACAGAAACAAAACCTCTGGAAAACAATGGGAAAATGTACAATATTTCTACATTACCAAGAAAAATCTGCAGTAGCAACCTTCAGACCCTAACAGGACATGACTGTTTACAAAAATAATTATACAGTTTTAGCATAGCAGAGACCTCTATATGTCTTTTCTGTAACCTAAATGAAGAAATGGATTGTGATCATCTTCTACATTGTGTGACTTTTACAGAAGATTACAACCTCCCATCTAAATATTGGAGTGCAAGACAACAAATTATTTCATTATCAAGCATTTAACATTAGATATGTGTTAAATGTAGGCTTTACAAAGCAGTATTGCTTGATAAATAAAACTTTTATACACAAATTACATAAATTAGAGCAAATAGAAATGCAAAATTTATCTAAATGTGAGAGAACCTATAACTTTCGAAAAATCACTGTTATAAACATATAGTAAACTCTTGATTATTCATGGTAATGCAGCAGAACACTGCCACAGATAAATCAAAACAATGGTTAATCCAAAATTTGTGGTTAGCCTTTATAGTATGTACTGATGGGAGATAAGTTTAATGTGGTTACAATGTAGACATTAATATTATTGTTTTATATTCTGCCATGGTGGCAGTTTACCTTTGGAACATGTTGCGTAATGGCAGTGGAGTTAAGTCATAATTTCTGATTTTCTATACATTTTTATACAGTAGATAATCAGGTGCACTATCCTGAAGAAGGATCAAAGTTAGCTTTTTCAGGCAATTTTACCCTGCATTGGCTCTATTTGCTCACAATAACAGCATGTTGCTTATACACCATGTAATTGAAAAAAGGTGCTTGAATGTTCCTAAACCTGCTTTGGCCTTTTCTGCTCTTGGACTTAAAAGAGGTTTCCAATTTTGTCTTTGGTTCATGATAATAAAACCAGGATTTGCCATATGTGATAGCTTCAGGGCTCTTACTGAAATTTCCTTTTCATTGGTGACAATGCACTCTAACAGTGAACCTTCTGTTGGGTTACTGATCACACAAAATACCAACTTTTCTGCCAATTGATAGGATACATTCTAACCCCTTCGATCTTTGCTAATGATAAATAATTTCCCCACAACATGACATTAGTTGTGTTGCATTAATACAATCTTTGAAGTTGAATGTCCTCTGGCATTTGCAGCGTCCTCAAGTATCATATCCTTCTTTCTCAGTTATAATTAACCCATTGTATATTGTAAATACGTAACTTTTGAAAACCAGCTGTTTGTACTCATACATATCTCTACCTATGTGCTAAGTAGAGAAATTTAAAAGGGAGAGTGTATGTAGGGTATTGCCAAGGTTGTGGAAGGCTATACTGTTCTAGAAGTTGCCAAACAATAGATTGGCCATGACACATCTGGGAAAAAATTAAATTCTGGAAAAGGAATGGAACTCCTCAAAATTAAGAGAACTGCCACTGTAAAAGTAACAACAATACTTAAGTATGATTAATTGGCTATCACTGGATATAATTAATGGAAGATGAAACACATATTTACTTAAAACGTGTCTACCAGTGTTACCACAGAATCTTTAGAAAAAAGCAAAATCAAAGCATGTTACATTACAGCAGTGTCACCATAGGGCTGCAAAACAAAACAAAGACATTGTTGCATAAAATCATCGAAATACATCCATCAAAACATCACCTATTGTGATGGGCTCTTGTCAGCAAATCAAGTGAAAAATCAAATAGATCCCATTGTGTCTGCAGGCACAATACAGCTGCCATACAAAGCCAAACTGAAAATAATAAAAACAACATTGAGGGTACTAATGGAGCTTTCCCTTCGACAAAGCTCTATAACAAAATAAGAGAGACTAACAAATCAGGCATTCAAATTTAACCATCTTCTTGAGTACACTATCCCATGCTCATTGAAGTAACATGTAACAAACAGTAAACTATGCTTACAGACAGCATAACTTTTATTTTGGGTAACAGTGAATTTATTTTACATTTATATGCACAAACTGGACATTTTATTACTGCTGCTTCACTTTATTAACCAGAATATGCTGGAACATGTTTTGGAGATCATCATCTTCAGTTTCAACTTTGATTCACTCCCATACTTCTTCCTGTTATTGGTTGATAGTGCTTTTTAGTTGGACATACTATACAATGCAATTTCTTTACATAGAATTTTGTTTAATAAGTTGTGTTTGTTTTTCTGAATGAATAATTTTCCCAAATGAAGAGTTGTGTTGATTTTATAAGGTCCTCTGATTTCTTGGTTTGTATATATTTTACATTTCTCATGTGTTCTTTAAATCTTGTCTTCCTTCTCTTCATCTTCCCAATGTATACATTCTTGCAATCTTCACAACCAGTTTTGTAAATCCCAGGGTTTTTCCTGTTGGAATTTTATCCATTGTGTTGGTCTGAGTAGGTTTTTTAAGCAATACTTGTTAACTGGGGCTGGGGCTATACTATGTTCTTGGAATATGTTTGCAAATTTCTAGAAAGCCAGTGGGTGGAAAGTGAGTTTTCTGAATTTTTTTTGGTTTTCTTGTGTTGCTAGAAATGGCAATTTCCTTGATTTCTTTCTTTTTGAATTTCTTTATTTTTCTGTCTGCTATCTCTCTGGTGAAGCCTTTTGTGTACTATTTCCAGAATTTTTTTTAAATTGTTTATTTAATGTTGTTTTAAGAGCGAGGTCAAATCACAATCTCGATAAGTTTTACAATTCCTTATATAATTGAGTTTCATTAACAAAGTTCAGAATACCTATTTTTTTGAGAAAGCTGGGTTACCAAGAGTGGTTAATATTTAATATGGTTGCTGGAATATTGCATCTAGTCTTTGCATCATAGAAATGGCAGCTAATGAGAATACAAATGACTGTAAGTGGAAAATGGGAATAGTTGCTCTTGGGCAGAAGATCACTGGAAATGAGGTAGTAATGAATAAGAGCAGTATGTCCGAGATGTAGGCAAGATAGAAGTTGTTGATGAGGCTTGATATGTGTGAGAGGATAAACAACTGGGAAGAGGACATGTTTGTTTTTAGTTCAGTTAAAGTACAGTTGGTTTCAATAGGTTTGGTGAGTAATCCTGAGGCCTCACAAATTGGGAGGATGTCGTGTTGCATCGGCATTCTCATTCCCAGATGTTCTAGCATGGACAAGCCAATTCTATTTACTCGAGTTTGATATGTGAAAAAGCAACTAAATGTGACAAGTTTGTTGGCTGGAGCTCACTGCTGAAGACAGGAAAGCACTCGAGTCCATCATGATAGTGCAGGAGAGAGCAGGAGAGCCTGGCAAATAACTATTAGTTCACAATAGAAGATATATAGGAATTGCTGTAAGCCATAAAGCAAGGTCTTGTATGGTAAAACCCCCAGACAACAGCAGTGATTTTTTACATTTGGAACCATCAATGTAAATTTGTTGTGACATAGAATATGAAGTACAAAGTGCTGTGAAGAAATGCAGATAAATTGAAGCATCTGTATGGCCTTTGTTGTAACATGCCATGGAGGCATCTGTGGTAGGTAGTTGTAGTTTCCAGTAGCACAGTGTTGATATTGGGGTAGTATTCAAATGAATCTCTTGCAGGAAAAGCAGAATTTTCTGACAGAAGGGTACAAAATGATGGTGGCTATGGGCACATACATTTTGAGGCTTGGCAGGAAAAACATGGTTAATAATGGCTAATGAATTTCTGGAGGCAGTTCGTGCAGCATAAATGAGGCTTAAGACTTTTCTCCTCGTATTTCAGTGGAGGCGATTTGCTTATATTAGGACTGGTGCAAAGGGCACCCTAGCAGATCCTCGTGGCAAAGATTGAATACTATGAAACATTTCCAGGCTTGTTGAATTGGCTGCAGCCGTAATCCAATTTGGGACAAATAATTGCTCTTATTTGGGTGAAATAATACTTAAGAGGTCAATCCCCCAAGTTTTAGCTGTCATTGTTTTCATGATATTTGAACATCTATAGCATTCTGCTCCCAGAAACATTAAGTGTAAGATCCAAATGGTGGTCGAAATGTAAACATCTGGTTCCCTAGAAAAATAAGGGTGGCAGTGAACGAGTAAATAGAATGCATTGAATGCCTTTTGTAACGGTTCCTGAGTAGTCTGTACATTCTTTACGCTGCAAAATATAATTAAGATATCTGCAAAGAATGACTTTGCAGAAGACTTAACTATATCTTAAGATGACTTTAACAGGAGGTTGGAAGTAGGAATCCATATCCCTACCGTTCCGTTGTTTCCTTTTTCTTTTCTCTAATTAAGATACACATTTACAAACACCCATGACCGAGGCAGGACTTGAACCCACAATTCTCTAGCACTAATGCTAGGTAATTTAGCAAGCGCGACCATTACGACTAGCAACTAGTAGATAAACCAATGAACACTTAAACTTGAAAAATGGTGAAAATATGAAAGGGTAGGCATTTGACACTGAAGAAACCTGTGGATGATTCAAACATATTTTGTGTGACAGGAGGAGAGTCTTTTCTTTCGATGTAATAAAGATGCATCTTGTAATTTACTGTAATGAATTCTGAGTGAGTTTGGTTGATTTATTTATGTTCATTGTCTTTTCAAAACTCTGTTCATTATCATCCCAATTTTTTTTTTTAAATCAAACTTTATATTTTATTTGTAAAAGTAAAAGGCATTTTTATGTACTTATATTATGAAATAATTGCTTTATTGTGTTACTTTATGAATTAGAATGGTGCATATAAAGTCAGTATATGTAATTAGCTGCTTTTGGGACAGATTATACTTTGGATGCATGTTTAAGCTAAAAATCCCCCCTCACCACTGACTGCTCTGTGTGTCCATAAGTGTGTGCGCTTTGGAACCCAAGCTCTAGTGAATAATTGCCAGCAGTAATTAGCAAGTTAATTTATTACAGATTTCACTTTGTATTCCATTTCTAATATTCCCAGATGAAATCTTTCCTATGCTCATTGCTAATGTCATCCAAGTTTGATGGAAGGAAATTCAAGTGGGAATGCAGAAAATGAATATTAAGGGCCATATTGCATCCCAATTCTTTATAACTCCACAACAAATCTTCCACCAAGTCTTTGTAATTATCTGCTCTGTAATTTGGCAGAAACTTACACTTACTGATTTACACATAAAAGTTTGTTTTTCAACTGATGTGAGTGTCTTCTTAAGGTGATTCATTTGTGATGTTTGAAAACACCAGAGTATGAAAGATAAAATGTATTATAGTTATATACAGTTATTATGCATAGTGCTAATACTTTTATGAAGTATCAAAATTGTAGCCTGCATGGTTATGTAAATAATATTGTTTACTTTCTCTAGCAAAAATGTGTACCCATAGGGATGGGGATCATGTGCGGCTCACCAAATAGGTCTTAGTTGCATGTGATACAATTTGTATTGTATGGCATTACTAAACCTGTGTGTTCACAGTATAGCGCTGTGGTTACTCCTCTGGTGAAAGTTGCAGGTTTGCTCCTCACATCAAGAAAACTTTTTTTGTTTTCCTTCTCTTGATGATCTTGAATCAACACATATGGGCTGTGTATTTTAGACGTACATATTTCTTACACAGCATTTGGCACCTTTAATAACATGAGTCTCTTTTTTAATAATGTTCCATATAGTGCTAGGCTTATTGTGAAAATTTTGTGACTTTTAAGTATCAGAAATTGAGAGGACTGCTAATATTTTTAACTTGCTTATGAAAAACAATATTAAGATTGTCAGGTATGGTCTCGCATTGTCTTGGAGAATGATCATGTTGTCAACATTGAGAATCCCATGGCGCTTCTTTCTGATTACAGAAGTGACAGTGTGGAACAATATCTGTCGACATTGATGGTGGCACCTCATGGTATGAGGTCCTGCGCGAGGAGTCGATGTAATCCCAGAATGTTGTTGACATCACTTTGTGAACAGATGGTGCAGTATGGAATTTCATTTTCACAGGGGACTATGGATGCTTCCACACTATACTCTGCTGTTTTGATTCTGGTGTGTAATGCAGTACCCACGTTTCATTATCCAATAACAAAGTGATCCAGAAAATTGTCACCCTCCTCGGCATATGGTTGCAGATGATTCAAAGAAGCAATAATTTGCTTGCCTTTCATCACATCTCCAACTACTTAGGAACACATTGACATGAAACCTTCCTGTACCCTAAGGACTCGTGAATGATGTCAAAAACACTCCCAAAAGAAACAAGTCTTGAGTCAAGTCTTTGATGCGCATGTGCCGCTCTGCTTTCACGCGGGCGATATTGTCATCAGTCACCGATACAGACTGTCTCCCCAGATACTCATTGTCATGGCAATTTTGGAACTCAGCACTGCAAATCTCACACTTCGCCACATGTTGACTGAATTTCCCTGTAAATCTCAATGGGCGTTGGTCCTTTACTCCATAGAAAACAGGTCACACTTCGTTGCTCGTAAGCACACCTGCCATTTTGATAGCACTGGCCCATGAAAAGCCCACTACTTCAAATATGTATGTTGCTTTTAGTTTTACATTCCTCATTCAGCCAAAAAAAAATAGAGGCAAAGACTTTTTTGATTTGCCCTTGTAAGAGATAAAAATGAGAATTTCACATTAAAAAATCTTCTAGATCGTTGTGCATTAAAATCATGGAATCATGCCATTATAATGCACAATGGTTTATTTTTGTAAGGAAATGCTGTACTTTGCCATTTTATTAGAAAAAGGCTCATTGGAATGCTATCATTTATTCAAAATATCTAATGGAAATATACTGAAAGTTTAAACACACAAGGTAGTATACATCCTGTATATAGTTAGCCATTTGGGAGAAATTACTCATTGCAAAGAATAAAAATTTGGTTATAAACTTTGATACACCAGTGAATTGAATCTCCAACAAATGTCTATAATCCAAGAAATGGCCCTTGACAGAAGTCAATATATCATAGCTGCAGGTGAAGACAAGTTGTCCAGAAAGTTGCAAGTTTTTAGTACATAAATTACTGTCCTTGGTTACTGACAAAACCCATCTTTGACTATTGGTGTTATTTAGCTGCAGCAGTAACATTTAAAATGTTACTTAGATTAGAAGAATAAAACTTACCGGTTGCTATTTAATCAGTGGGTGTAA
Source organism: Hymenopus coronatus (assembly GCA_030762935.1). NCBI lineage: Eukaryota > Metazoa > Arthropoda > Insecta > Mantodea > Hymenopodidae > Hymenopus > Hymenopus coronatus. The sequence goes on along the minus strand of CM060887.1, from coordinate 90,171,649 downwards.
TGTACGGGGTATAAAAGCAGATTTTCAATTAAGATAAATAGCTTAATTTTCACCAAAAATACAAATGAATTGCTAATTAAATTTCACAGTTGTACTTTTTATATGCAAAATATGTAGCTTAATAGAAATATAAACAACCAAATTAAGAAGATTACCACAGTTTTGAAGTACATTGTCATTATTTTTGTTTAATTCTCAAGAATATTTTTCTGCTTTTTCAGCCACTTAGAAGAGCGCTTACAAAAATGGGTGCACCGGGTAATCTTGCACAGTCACTAATTCCTGATTCTTTGGACAATGCTTTAAGTTATAGTGTGCTCAATTATTTAAAACGCTTAAAGAATCAAGCAAAAATGGAATTTGATAGACTTTGCAGTGAGGTTAGTAGTAAACCATCACCTAATAACTCATTAACTACTGCAAAAACAGGAAGTGGTTCCTTCACAGTAACAGAAGGAATCAGAGTATCACCACGGTCACCACTGAAAAAAGATCTAGTGTCACATCCATTGCTTCAAGGTTGGTATTATTTTAGTTTTGTTGTTATACCAAGCAGGAAGTGATTATCAATTGCCTAATTTCATATTTTCTTTTCAGATAAATTCACTTCATTAAGGGAGCAATTGAACGAATTTGGAGGATTTGTTGTTGGTCTTGTACACAACCAATGTCAAAAAGGAAGACAGAGTTACAGAAATCCTTTTGATATACCCAGAAGGTGTTTACTAGATCAGGTGGTTAGAATGAGAGCAAATTTTCTTCAACCGGCATTAGCTCATACGAAATTATTAGATGATGGTAAGATTTCTCTAAGAAAATTTAAAGAATTATTCATTAAATGATATATTGGTACCATTTGTGAAAAAGTTTGTAACCAAAAATCTTGATATGAGAGATTTTATTCTTAAAGCTTTTGCTGTAGCATTCATTAAATAAAATTTGCAGTTTCTGGTTCATTAAAATCGCCAGACTAATCTAAATTATGAGTTTGAGGAATAATCTCAAAGCTAAACATAAGTCAGGTTGGATATAGATCCGCAATATATATATATATCATTTTTTAATGTTTAGTAATCTTGCCATATTTTTATATATTATATCATTCAAAAAAATAGTAAAATGTTGCAATATTTACTCAGCTTTAATAATAAAACAAATTTAAATTTGTTTATAGATTATGCACACAGCATGCCTGTAAGTCAGATGGGTAACTACCAAGAATACCTCAAACGAATGCAACCACAACTGAGAGAAATTGAGTCAACCCCTGTCAGGCAACACATGTTTGGCAATCCATTTAAAATAGACAAAGTAAGTTGTGTTATTTTCTATGCATAACTCTTCCCATTATAAAGGTGACATAAAGTGATAAACCTAACAGAGTTCCAGAGAGATAGATAAACAAATTTTATCCTCTAGCTTGTACATAATTGCTAGTCATTGGGGCCTATGTAGTAATTTATTCAGAAACTAATCATTAAGTTTCACAAATAACTAATGAGTTGTTGCATGTTTCATTTTTTAAATGTTGATGTTTTCTTAATGATTCTTTTTTTGCTTTGCATAATGGTAGCATTGAGATAGCTGCTACCTCTGAAAAGGAAAGGAAAGAAGAAAGAAAAAAAAAAAAAAGGGGGAAGGGACTGTCCCAACTGTAAAAGTTGGAATTACAAAAATAAAATTGAAAATATAGTAACAAAATTTGAAAATGCTGCAGATGCAATACCTCGCAGCCATGAAAATACAGCCTATTTATTGCCTGCACCATGAAGTATTATCTTGTGATGTATGCTCTTTCCCTTTCTGTAGGAGTTTGTTCTGACCGGGGATCTTCATTTCTTACTTTCTCTACTGAGTACCTAGTACATAAGTATTAAAGGTATTCAGAATGTCTCCTGATACTGGAAACACTGAAATTGTAGTAGAATTTATGATTACATATCAGAAAAATCTGATGTGTACCATTCATATGACTTTCTCTACATCTCTGCAACAAAATATTCTTAAAAGGCTTATACTTCTATTTATTTCATGCTAATCAGTAAACAATTAGTAGAAATAGCCATATTACTTGTTTCCTTGTAAGTAGAAGCAAAATAAGGGAGTACCATAGGTTAAAGTGATGATTCATAAGCTGGTTACTATGTCACTGAAGTTCCTTTGTTTGTGTGAACAAATTCCTGTATGAGAAAAGTATAAGTTTTTCATAGCAGGAACCAAAAATAAGGAATGTCTCAAAAATGACAAACTCCACGAAAAAAAATGTGTGTAACATAAATTGTGTGTTTTAACGTGCTCTACATTTTTTGTGGAGTAAGTTTTTGTCCATCTCTTACAGTTTAGCAGTTATGGAAAATTACGTAAAATTGACCTAGAATAAAATAGTCTTCAGAGGCTATTCCCAGAAAATTCAAAATTTACATTTTATTTGTCAGCCAAATATCTTTAATATACAATATTTTAATCAAAATCTTTAGCCATTTTTTAGGAAATTAAAATTTTCGAAAACAAGTTCCATGTAAAGGGTAGTTTGCAGTGGGAGGATTTTTTCTCAAAATCTTTGTGTCGCATCCCTGGAAGATACTAAGCTTAAATACCAAGTTTGGTATTTTAGCGACTTCGTTTTTGAGTTATCGTGTTCACAGACACACGGATACACACACACATGGATCTTTTTCTGGAAATCCTTTTTTTGGATACAGGGGACCCTAAAACACATATTTCCGGTGAAATCTTGATATCAAATTTTTTGTTGGAGTGCAATACCTTCTCTATACACTATGTACATAGTACGAATAGAGAAAGTAAAAATCTGATGTGTTACACTCAATTGACTTTCTCTGGCTGTTCTACAAACAAACTTCTTACAAAGTATTATTCTTCTTTCAACACCATGCTAATGGAGATGAACATTAGCAGAATGATCTTATTACTAGTTCCTTATAAGTAGACGAGAATTAAGGAAATTCGCTGTGCTAAAGTGATAGTCAAATGTTATAAAATTTGTCGTTATGTGATTTGTCATTGAAAATCACTTCTTTGCCTGGCCAAGAGTAGAACAAAAAACTACAGTTTTAACAGTGTCTGGGGGAGCAGTATTGTTTTGTAGAATTCAGAGGAAAACCCATAGTTTATTATGTAACAGTAGCGCATCTGTTCACAAGAAAAGTAATATTTAATATCATTTTTCAACAAATCACACAAACTTTAATAGTGAATTTCCTATTAATAATGAATAGGGACACTCAAATTTCTTGAATAAAATGTTGCTAAATTCTTGAGTAATAAGAGAGAAAATTCTTGAGTGAGAAGGCAAAATTCTTGAGTTAGAAAGGAAAATTCTTGGATACGGTAATTCTTGGATATTAACTTACTCACCTACAAAAATAGAAATAAATGCATAATTAATTTATACAATCTAAAATATAAAAACGCTAATAGCAAGCATAATTTACACACACTCTTATGGTTTACTTTCATAATTATAAGCTGATAGCATCTCCAAGTTTGTGATTGTGAGATTTGTTCTGAGGTCCGTCAACACACACGAAAAGTTGGAAAAAAACCTTTCACAGTTCACGTTTGAGACAGGAACCCACAGCGCCCTTAAGGCACCATCAACAAAAAGTTGATGATCATCACGCATTGCATGAAGAGCATCTTCTACTGATATATTTACATTGCTCTTCAGAATATCCTGAAGATCCCTGTAAGCATGCAGTCCTTCATCGATGGGAATACCCTTCATTGATGGTACTTTGTGGAAAAGGGTTTTCAGCTCGTCTCCTGCAGCAGGCTGTGACAGCACATTCTGCCTGTGGAAGAGTGCAGCCACAGGCTCCAAAAATGCACGGGCAGGGTCCCCCAACATAAGATTGTCCAGCTTGGTGTGCATATGGCCTGCTGCAATTTTTATGTCCTGCATCGAACTTCCCCTGAGATTTCCTTTCAGGGCATCAAGCTCCTCCTGAACTCTGTCACTGAAAGTTCCGGCAGCAACTATTTGTAAGCGCTTCTTCAAATTCTGAAGTTTGGGATACACTTCTGCAGCCATCGGTTTGGAATTTGTTTCCAGGCTGAGCAACAATTGCTTCATCACTGAAGCTAAAGATTTCACAAACAGAGCTTGCACATAAAGCATCTGTAGCTCAGAATCAGTAATATTCTGCAGGTGTGAAGATGCTGCAGTAAATGACTCTCTGCCACCAATGGAGCGAAAAAAATCAAAAAGAACGGTCCAGTTATCTGCCATCCACTCAACTGCTTCCACCCAGGAATTCCATCTTGTGGCCACTGGAATTGGAAACATTCCTGCTGCAGATCCTTTCTCCTGCATGAATTGCCGAAATGCATGTCTTTTTTTCCGGGCATGCAGAAAAGTCTGCTTGACTGAAATGACTAGTTTATTTAGCGATGACAAGTAGTCCTTCATCACCACACCAATCAGATTTATTTTGTGTGCCCAGCACTGAATATGTAGGGACTCATCTGGCAGGAGAAGTGATAACCCAGCATAATAGGAGGTCATATAACTGGCTGAGTCACTTACTAATGCCACTACTTGGTCAAAGTTTACCCCTGTGTTCCGTAGTGCCTCGGTAATTGTTCGAGCACAGGACCGTCCATTCACTACCTCCAGTGAAGTGACAGCAGCCACATATTGCTCCTGCGATCTGGAGGGCTCCACTGTAGACAGCAGAACAACGAAAATTGCCCTGCCCATCTTGTCTGTTGTTTCGTCAGCCATAACAGCAACCTTCTTGTTCTGTAGGGCTGCAACAACTTTTTCCTTCCTGGAGTTTGCCAAGAGAGGTAAATATTCTCTACGGAGAACATTGCTTCCTGGAAGGTCTCCACCGCCAATAACGTTCTTCTTCACCCATTCCTTGAAGGCTGGGTGATCTGCCTTCTCCAATGGAATATTGGTTGAAATCATCATTTCAACCGTGGAAGTGACAAAATCCAGTTTGGCAGCCTGGTAAAAGTAGAAAAGAAAACATATAAGCATAGACCAGAACTTTTGCAAAATGTCTTTTTAAATGTGTTAAATCTTGAAAGCGAATCTCTAAGATTGATTCTTTGAGATTAAAATGCTGCAGTTTATGTTCCTTTTTATAACATGTCTTTTGTTGCCTTATTTTTCATTTTTATAGCCCCCCTTTAACTTCTTTGGTGATATCGGAGGCTTTAACTTTCAACGGCAACAGGCCTAACAGAACTAAAAATTATGTCCTACCCGCGTATTTTGTATGCTACACTTCATATCTGTGAGAGCGTGCTCGCATGTCCCTCAACGTGCGTCATACAACCGGCTAAATCACCGCGAACCTAAAGCAGCGTTGTGTTATACACCCGATGTCAAGTTATAAACCAAAATAAATTTGAAATATGATATAAAATCTTGTAAAACATATAACTGAGCAAAATAAGTATATGCGATTAAGCGAAGAGTGCAACTACACACGATATTTTACTATTAGCCAAATAATGTTCTGATTTCTAAAAACATGTGCTTTAAAAGGAAGTAAACTGGCATTTAATTTTAAATAGGTAATACACCTTTACCTCTTTACACACAAGTTTCAAACTCTAAGTAACAAAATGAAAATTGTCACAGAATTGAAGTAGATAAATGCAGAAAATGTGGAAATTACATACCTTTGCTCCTTTTGAACATTCAGCCGCCTCGAACATTGTTCTTTGTCGCTTACGCGTTTTCGTTGCATCCACGTGTTTCTGGCTAGCAATATGTTTTTTTACAGCATCCGAAGTTTCATATGGAATTCTTTTATTGCAAAAGCTGCAAAGCATTATTTCTCTCGACCTCTTCATTCCGTCCTGCGAGAATTGCTTTACCCGCTCATCTAAGCTCACTTTCGGTGGCATGCTGTACGATATTTCAGAACTACGCTACTGCTAGTTAAAACGAACTGAACGCATGGGTGAACAGGAACTAGTGGGATACGCGTAGAAGAAGTTACTTAGGGTAGTAACAGAATGCGTCCGCAGCGCATACCGGATATGAGCGCTCCTATCTCGCTGGTTCAACGGCTTTGCTGGTCCGCCGATACTGCAGACTGCTGTTGTTATCGATCGAACGCTGACAAGATAGCCAATACCGTGCTAACAGACTCCCACGGCACTTAACAAAGCTTAAGCTGGAAGCAAAAAACGTTAACCGAAATTTGATAACAAGAATGTGTGATCTTTTTGCTATATGCGATAAATTTCGCGAGTGAACATAAAAATTTGTATATAGAGCGGGAATTTCAAAATTTCGCGAGTAGATGGTGTGTCAAAAAGTAATTGAATTAATCAAATATGTCTTCGTATACATTTATTCCCTAATTTTAAGCATTTTAAAAATTTTCGCGAGTCGCGAAATTTGAGTGTCCCTAATAATGAATTATGAAAACACAAAGTTAGAGACTTTAATGTAAATTAGCATTATGGCAAAGTATATTTACAAAGCCAGTTAGGCAAAAGAGTAACATGATAATGGGCTCTTACAAAGTCTGTTATGTTTAAGTGAAAAGAAAATATTCATTTCGGTGACGAGGAAGTAGTTAAAGAAGCAATGATCAGTGCTGCGGAATCTCTGTTCCATGGTCACAAAGATAAATCTGCATTTATGTCTTCTATAAAAGGATTTCAATTTTAGCACCAAACAGCTCAATTTCTAAGAATTTATAATCTCAATGATATCGGGATGTGCAATTATGTGAATATTTTTCATTCAGTTTGATGAAAGCACTGATGTTTATGGTATTGAACACTTATGTTTATTTATTAGAATGATATTTTATGAATTTTACTGTTAAAGAGGAATTTGTAAAAGTGTTGCCACGTCATGAAAGTGCTATGGAAGAAGACATATTTAATGCATTCCTAAAATTTGCAAAAAGTAGTAGCATTTGATTCTAAACTTGTTGCTGTAACAAGAGATGTAGCACCTTCAGTGATTAGAAAGAATATCGGGTTTCTTGCTCTTTGTGCTAAAGATGATTCATTACCCAAATTTCTTTCTAACCGCTGTATTATCCACCAGGAAGCTTTATGTACACAGGTTTTGAAGTTGGACTATGTCATGAAAATTGTAATCGTTAGTAAATCACATTACATGTCACCACCACCCCCCCCCAGGGGCCTACTACGGTAGGTACGGGTTTGGCGCACCCGGGGGTTCCCGAGCCGCTCACCGCCACTTCACCCTACCCATTGCCATTCACTGTTGCCACGTCTTTTGTTCTGCATTTGTTTGTTTCGATTGTTTACTTTATCACCCTCTTCCTATTCTAGGCTTATGGAACTTAGTAATTTGTAAGGCACTAGCTTTATTAACTCCTGTCTCACCAGCAGGGATCTTTCACTATCCCCGTGGTTCCTGTCCCACGGTTCCAGCGCGGCTCCCAATTTGTGTGCTCTACGGAGGTCCCAGGCTTGAAGGTTGGGTGCACTCTCCCCACTGCCCCTATGTGTAGCCTTAGGTGCGGAGCCCGTCCATACCGTCAAGTACATTCATGTAGCTTGTTAGTAAGCCCGGCCTGTGCTGGTGTCCCGACGACCGCGTTACGTTGTTGGGATAGTTTCACGGGCCGGACGTGTTACCGCTGACGTTGCTCCGGCGTAATCAACCACAAGTCCCCTGAATCCGTGCATATGTTCTGTCGCTGCACGGCCTAGAGCGGGGAGCCACAGCGGTTATTCCTGTGGTAGGGGCTTAAAACCGGGGCGTGCATGGTGAACGGCATACGCATATGGACCAGCAGTGGTGTTTGGAGGGTAACCCTTGTGACGTAGGCCTTGGGTATCGGTCACGGGATGGTTCCCGTGACGGCACAGACCGTGGAGATTTGGTGTCTTTTCTTCTTTAACCCCCGGATGGCAGGCTGACGCCGATGGTTCCGGAAGGGGGTCTTTTCAATATGTCAAACCGCGCACCACCTTCTTATTTTGACCAGTTTATTGTTATGGCTATGTTGAACGAAACGAAGAAATTTTCTGACATAAGCCCATTCTACGTTCAAAGGGAAGTTGACAGGATCTGCGGCAAGGTTAAAAACGCGACAAGGCTGCGAGACGGTACGCTACTTGTAGAGGTCCACAATAAAGACCAATCGGACAAGCTACTTCGTGCTACTCTGTTGGGATCGTACAGCATCAAAGTTTACCTCCACAAGTCCAGGAACACCTGTAGAGGAGTTGTGACCACCTCTAGCTTAGACGACCTCTCCAATGAAGATATTGCCACCCATCTTTCAGAACAGCGAGTTTGTCAGGCGTACCGTCTACATGGTAAACGTGAGGGCAAGGAGTACCCATTGCGTACGATCTTTCTCACGTTCAAGGGTATTAGTGTTCCGGAGTTCATATACTGTGGTTATGAACGTGCTGCCGTCCGCCCGTATGTGCCGAACCCTATGCGGTGCTTCAAGTGCCAGCGCTTCGGGCATACCCAAGCCGCCTGTGCCCGACCCGCAACCTGCGATCGTTGTGGTCTAGTGGCACACGTTGACACCGTCTGTACGCGCGCACCGTAAACTGTGAAGGCAGTCATCCGTCTAGCTCTCGACAGTGTCCCATGTACTTGGCAGAGAAAAGCATACAAGAAATACGTGTGAAGGAACATCTTACTTTTCCTGAGGCGAGACGGCGCTTTGAGCAGCTAAAGCCGGCCAACACCACAGGATACTCCTCAGCCGTTCGCCGTAAGCTTGTCATATCCGTCAGTTTACAGACTGTGCCTGTCGCGGATGCGTCGACGCAAACTGACTTGTGCGAAGCCGCTCCTTTACGTGCTCAATCATCTGCATCTCAGTGTACAACTTCTGATGCACAGCAGCAATCTCAGCCGTCGACTAACCCATGTGCTCCTAGTTCATCCTTCGCCGGAGATCGTTCACGTCAACGTAGTAGACCAATGAGCCGAACTTCGGCAACGTCCCGCTCTCGTTCTGCGAACCGAAAAACTTCTTCTGACTCCCGACCACCAGTGGAGTCTGAGGAAGACACGGATTTTAGGTTAGTTGGAGCTAAATCTGCTAAGGTGAGAAAGAAAGAAATTATACCACCTTAATTTCTATCTCACCATGGATATAATCCAGTGGAATGTCAATGGGATCAGGGCCCGTCTACCAGACCTTCAACATATAATCAACAAGCGTTCACCCTCAATCCTCTGTCTCCAGGAAACCCACTTACATCCCCACCATACCCTTCCACTTCGTCATTTTCAATCCTTCAGACACGACTTTGTTGGTGGCCAGCGTGCTTGCAACGGTGTTGTTACTCTCGTGGCTCCTACCATCCTTGCCGCCAGTATTACACTCAACACCCCGCTACAACCGGTAGCTGTGCGCGTAACATTGCCTTCCATCTCCTTTTCTGTTTGCAAAATCTATTTGCCGCCGCACGATGTGATCTCAGACACTGAGTTTCGGGCATTGTTAGCACAAATTCCCCCGCCGCTGATCTTTTTGGGCGACGTCAATGCTTCCAATGTTCTTTGGGGTTCTTCTGCTGACGATGCTCGAGGTACAATAATAGCAGACGTTTGCGACAGGTCTGGTTTATTACTCCTAAACTCCGGTGCACCCACATTCTTATCTTCTGCATATGACACCCTATCCGCCCTAGATGTAACTTTCTGCAGCCCTGCTTTACTACCCTTCCTGGATTGGTCGGTATTTTGCGATCTTCACGGCAGTGATCATTTTCCCCATTGACATTCGTTTTTCGGGACAATATCCCTTACCCACTCAACATCCCCGCTGGATTATCTCCAAAGCTGATTGGGAAAAGTTTTCCTCTCTGCTCAATCTCAATTCCGATGGCTGTACCTCCATAGAAGACATGGTGGAGTATTTTACTTGCTCGGTTTTGCTCGCCGCAGAATCCAGTATTCCTCGGAGCTCTTCTACCCCTCGGCGTATTCCAGTGCCGTGGTGGACCGAAGACTGCAACTTGGCATTAAAGGCACGTAAAAAAGCTCTTCGTCTTTTCCACCTACACCGGACGGCGGAGAACTTTGTTGCTTTCAAACGCGCCCGGGCTAAGGCGCGCTATATCGTTCGTAATGCCAAGCGGAATTCGTGGAAAGCATATGTCTCCTCGCTTTCTCGCAGGATCTCCTCACAGAGAATGTGGACTTCGGTGCGCCGCATGACCGGCAAATGTCTCAGGACATACATCCCTGGCCTTACCGTTCACGGCTCCACCTTCACCAGCGAACGGGATGTTGCCGACGCTCTAGCCACCTCCTTCGCTGCGACAAGTGCAACGGGCAATTACGACAATGCATTTCTTCCCATTAAGGAAGCTGCTGAGAGATTTCGCCTTGATTTTACTAGTGACTGTAGTGAGCCGTACAATGCTCCCTTCACCCTTGTGGAACTAACTCATGCTTTACACGCTGCGAGGGACTCTTCTCCTGGTCCCGATGATATTCACCGACAAATGTTGCTTCACCTCCCACCTGCGGCCGTTACATTCCTTCTGGACTTCTATAACCGCATTTGGCGCGAACAGGTTTTCCCGCATGTGTGGCGAGAGGGTATTGTCATTCCTATCCCTCGTCCTGGCAAAGACCGGACCCTCCCATCCTCTTACCGGCCGATTTGCCTCACGAGCGTCGTTTGCAAGACCTTGGAACGCATGATCAGTATTCGGTTTACTTGGTGGAGGCGAACGAAGTGCTCTGTTCCGAGCAGTGCGGATTTCGACGCGGTCGTTCAAGCGTTGATAACGTGGCGCGTATGGAAGCTTATGTACGGAATGCTTTCCTTCTGAAGCAGCAAGTCGTGAGTGTCTTTTTTTGACCTCGAGAGGGCTTGGCGATATGGTATTCTGCGTAATTTGCACAGTTCAGGGTTCAGGGTTACGCGGCCATCTGGCCCTATTTCTGTGCAACTTTCTCCAGCTGCGCCGTTTTCGTGTCCGTATTGGTAATACTCTCTCGCGGGAGAAGATTCAGGAGAACAGTGTACCCCAAGGTTCCGTTCTTAGTGTCATGCTTTTTGCCGTGGCCATCAACGGCATTACTAGCGTGATTCGTAGTGGGATATCATCGTCACTGTATGTGGATGACTTTGCGCTGTACTATCGCTCCTACAGCACTGAACATCTCGAACGACAACTCCAGCTCCCCATAAACTCCATCGCTGGTTGGGCGCTTCGCAATGGTTTTCGTTTTTCCCCTACGAAAACTCAGTGCATACACTTCCACCGCCTTCGCGGAGTACACCCTCCTCCTGACCTCCAATTGAACGGTGTGCCACTGCCTTTCGTTCCGTCCTTGAAGTTCTTAGGTCTCCACCTAGACGGTGAACTTTCTTGGGTACCCCACATCCGATACCTTCGTGCCTCCTGTGACCGATCGCTGCGGATCCTCAAACTGCTTTATGGTGCGTCGTGGGGCGGCGATCGTTCAGTGATGCTGCGTTTGTACCGTTCACACGTTCGCTCAAAACTAGACTACGGTTGTTTTATTTACGGCGCAGCGACCGCCTCTAAACTTCGCCTTTTAGACACCGTTCATCATATCGGTTTACGTCTTGCTACAGGAGCCTTCCGCACTAATCGTGTGGAATGCTTGTATGCCGATGCTGGTGAACCCCCACTGGCAGTGCGTCGCTCATTTTTACTTTGTTCGTATGCTGCTAAGTTGTCTGCGAACCCCCGCCATCCTTGTTTTAACCCTGTGTTACGCCCGGATTATTCACACCGCTATCTGAGGAACGCCACTGCTTCACGCCCCTGTGGTATTCGGTTTCGTGAACTGCTCTCCGATAGGGGTCTCAGATTGCCTCCTGTGGAGCGTGTTTTTGGTTATCCGGAACCTGCTTGGCAACTGAGGCGTCCCAGTTTCGACCTGACCCTCTCCAACCTTGTGAAACGTTCGACCGCTCCGGAGGTATTTCAGCGACTGTTTTACGAACTTTTAAGCAATTACCGGGCATATGCACCGGTATTCACTGACGGCTCCCAGCTGGCTGGAGCTACAGGTTGTGCCTTTTATTTCAATGGAGTAACACATAATTATCGACTTGCGGACGCCAGTTCTGTATTCACCGCCGAACTGTACGCTATCTTTTACTTTCTAGATTTTATCTCGCTTTTAGCACCTGGTAGTTTTCTTGTTTGCAGCGATTCCTTGAGTGCCCTACAGGCTCTGCAGCAGTATACTGGCTCCTCATCACTCGTTATGCGCATTCAATCTCGCCTTTCTGAATTGATTGCTTGCAGCTACCAGTTCATCTTCACGTGGGTTCCAGGTCATGTCGGTATTGCAGGTAATGAGGTAGCGGATAGGTCTGCCAAGGCTGCCTGCTCCTTGCAGGATTATTCGGAAGCGGCTGTGCCCTCAGGGGATGCTTCACGTTACTTTCGCAGGTCTCTTCTTTTAGCTTGGCAGCAATCTTGGCAAAACTTAGCAGGTACACAGCTTCGCACACTCAAAGACACGGTACAGCCATGGCTCACATCTTGCCAGCCAAACCGGCGACGCGAGGCTATCCTTACGCGTCTGCGTATCGGTCACACGCGGCTAACACATGGCTACCTTCTACGCGCTGAGCCAGCTCCTATATGTCAGACCTGCGATGTTCGTCTGTCTGTGGCATATGTGTTGCTTGATTGTCCGAAATTTCATCGTGAACGGCAATCCATCGGCCTGGGTACCTCCTTACCTGCCATTTTATGTGACGACGCCAATTCCGTCGATATGGTGCTATGCTTTGTTGCCTCTATTGGCCTCAGCAAAGACATCTGACCTGTTACATGCGTGTGTGCAATTTTAGCCTTTTTAACTTTTTAGACTCTGACTTTTACAATATGGGACCACTTTTTGTGTGTGTGTTTTTAGTTTTTTAACCTTTCAGCCTCGGTTTTATCACCCGGGCCTTTTCTCGTGTGTGCCTTTGTAAGGGTTTTTAGCACATTTTAACTTTTCTTCTCTAGATTTGTTTTTAATGTGTTTTTCTTTTTCTTAACTTCGGGCCCAAATGACCTAGTTGTCGACGGGCCCTTAAACACTACACACTCACTCACTCACTACATGTCACCAATTATTCAAAAATCTCTTAAATATAATAGATTCTGAGCATGGTGACATTATTCTTCATATAGACATAGGTGGCTCAATAAGGAAGAAACTCTGGAACATTTCTGCAGTCTTCTGGCTGAGATAAGAGATTTTCTCAAATCAGTTGCTTGGGCAATATTGTCAACAACTTGATGAGGTACTATAGCTCCTAGAATTAGGTTCCTTTTCAGATATTACCTCAAAATGAAATGAGCTAAACCTCAAATTGCAACATTTCACCCATTATAAGTACTGCAAATGCTTTTTGGAGGAAACTAAAAGTATGGATTTCTTATTTAAAAAAACCATATTACACTTTCCAACTTTGAAATCAGTTATGGAAACCATAATATTGGCGAATGTATTGTCTGTCTTTTGCCCAGCATCTTGGAATTCTAGTATCAGAATATAGTAACAGGTTTAACGTTTTCAGAACTTGAGCAAGTGATTGATTATGTTTATCAATAACCCATTTGCTTCAATTGACATTACTGAATTTGGATCTTTGAGATCTTTGGAAGTTTTAATCTTGAATAATTAGAAATGGAAATTTTAAATCTTCAAGAATATATATATATATATCTTTTAAATCATGTTTATCAAATTCCAGCAATTTCTGGACTCTGGTGAACAGGAATAAATATTCCATTATTGGTAGCGTTATTCTGAAAACTTACTATTTTTTTGGCTTGACATATCTTTGCGATCTGACATTTTTGTCTATGAGCATCATCAAGAATAAGTACTGATCCAGTTTCACATACTCTCGTCTAGATATCTAGATGATGCATTAAGAGCAGCTTGTTCCAGCTATGCACCCGATTTTTCTTCACTTACAGCAACTGTACTGCCAAACTTCACAGTTTGAATTATGATTCTTTGAAATACTTTTACACTGATACATGTTTGTAGTAGCAGTAGTAGTAGTAGTAGTAGTAGTAACAAAAATAGTGGTTGTGATGGTCGTGGCACCCTCACCTCATTATGTATAAGTTAAATGTGCCCAAACACATGAGAAAGTTGGACAGCACTGCAGTAATTGCTTTTGAAGCAACCTACGTAATTAATGTCATAAAACAGTTAGATTTTTTGAAAATATTTATGTAATGTGCCTTTGAAACATAGAAACTGAACTATGATTTTAGTGGGAGAATTAAAAAAAAAAAACTACTATTGCTAGGATTGGAACAGCAGTATTTTGGATTTGTCTATATAGATATTGTGTTTTAAGTGCTTCGGCTACTGTAGCCCTATGGTGTTACACTTCGTAGGTGCAATTACATCAGACAATAACCTGCTGTATGTTGTACTTCAGATATAGTATTATTTCTCAAAACAAATTTTTATTTGCCTTTCATGCAGAGATGAAAAGGTAAAATGCACTTTCCTTTCTAGTGCATTGTTCTTAACTAGTTTTATGGAGATTGTTGTTCACTTTGTATTTTATGTGAAGTTCATTGGGCATAATGATAATATTGTTTTTTAAATTGCATAAATTGTAAATTTTGTGATAAACTTCAATTGTAATATGTACATACATTACACAAGAATGTGTGATACACTGTATTTTAGAAACTGTACCCCTTCAGGTGTTTAAAGCAGTTGTTATTGAAATATTGTCCTTTGCACCTAGATGCTTATAGTTTAAAATATATATTTTATTCGTAAACACAAAAAAAATCATATTGAGTAACCTAGCAAAATATGAATTTTTTGTTATAAAATTCAAACAAAGCAGACAAACATATGAATAAAGATACTCGGGGAGGCTTGAACCTCCAACTCCCTCAACATCTCAGAACGATGCCCACACGCTAACCATAGCGCTGTATAATTCCATTATGTCTTTGCTCTCCAAAAGTCATGTGCTCAGGTCACAGCCCATGGCATACTAACCCTTAATACATTTTATGCTGTAACAAACAATTTAGAACCCATAGTCCATACGATCCCTATCTCAAACTATTTATATTGAACTCCTCTACAATCCTGCAGTTGAATTCTGGGGAGTCCTGTGTATGTGTTTATATATGCACGTATCCCCCCCTCCATACTGACGTGCAAGATTCATGGGTTATAATTTGGCATTACCTTTAGTCGCCCTCCATGGTGTAATTGTTACCATGCTAACTTCATATACCCAGGGTTGTGGCGGAGGACGATGGATATTTTCGGGTGTAAAAATCCTTAGCATGGGTTCCTTCAAGGAAAGTAAAGCCATTGGTCCCGTGTCGTAGATTTACGGCACGTAAAAGAACCTCAAGCCTGATAGAGAGGCCTATGAGCAAAATTAAGTGTCATTTCTCTCCCAATTTAGAATAGGACGCTGAGAACCACAGCAATTAAAGAGCATCCATAAATAAAGTGCCATTTCATTTAGCATTGTCTTACCAGTAATGCGTGTCCATAAGTGTGTGGTCATAGAGCTAGAGGGTATTAAAGTTTTTGAAACACTTTCGGATTGGATGAAATTCTGCCCAAAAGGTCACTACACATTTTTGCTAAGTTGCATTATGAGAGTTCTGAGATAAGAGTGACTGGTATCTTAAATCTTAAATAGTACAATACAAAAGTCTCTTGTAAATCTTATTTATTAATATGAAACTAAATTCATGTGCACTGAAATAGGTCAAATCTTTTAACCAGTCTTATTTTTAATAAAATATACAAATGCTAATTTTCTCCACGTTTACAAATTACTTCAGAAAAGTTAAAACAGTGTTAACCTTTTGAGTGCCAATCACAATAATGCCGTTTTTATAATTTGTAACTCTTTCCAGCATAAATGTCTGCATATTTTCTACGTCATAGCCATAGAGAAAGGTTTTCTGGAGCATTTCCAGATCTTATCTTCACTCCAAAGCACTAAATTAGTTCCAAATTTAATTTCTCTAGCTGGTGTTTGTTTATCCCGGTTGAAACATGACGTTTGTCTAGCCGAAGGTTATGAACCAAAGAAAATAAGAATTTCAGTTCGCAATGTATTGTAAGAAAGCAAGTTATTTTGAATTTCCAGAACTTGTTGACAGAGTTTTTGATATCAACTTAAGAGGGGAACATATATATTGTAGTTTCATCGATGAAAATGCTTCCAATAACAATGGACCTCATACTCGTGCAAATAATTGGTGCACTTATCAAAGTGGATTTTTCGGAGGTGTAACCAGACGACGAATGCAATGTGAATCAACCATTCAGCTACGCAACAACCAAGTGTTGTACAGAATCTATGTTACATTTGTTATGCCATTTCCATTAATAGTGGTATCATGCTTATGTGTAAATTTGATACCATGATTTCATCGCAAATACATGTTTTGAGGACCCATAAATAAAAAAAATTAGAAAAATGTGCATGGGTGTATCTGTGGGCAGCATAGCTCAAAAATGAAAAGACTGTTTAAAACCAAACTTGGTATCTTCCAAGGATGCGACATGAAGGTTTTCAAGAAAATCCCCCCCCACCCCCAACTACTCTTTACATGGAAAAAAATTCGAAAATTTTTATTTTCTTAAAAATGGCTCTAATGATTTTGATTAAAATCTTTTACACTTAAGATATTTACTTGTCAAACAAATTGTATATCTTGAATTTTCTGGAAATAAGCTCAAAAAACTTCTTTATTCAGGATGATTTTTACTGAATTGTGCATAATTGGTAAACCATAAGAGATAGACAAAAATTTATTGTACAAGAAATGTAGATCACGATAAAACACATAATTTATGTTATATACATTTTTTTCGTGGAGTCAATCATTTTTAAGATACTCCTTGCTGTTGGTTCCAGCTTTGAAAAACTTATACTTTTCTCATACAGGAATTTGTCAACTCCTGTTCATACAAAAATAAAATTATTGGCGTGTTATTTATGGACGCTCTTTAACTACTGTGGTTCTCAGCGTCCCATTCTAAATTGGGCGTGAAAGACTGCTTAATTTTGCTCAGAGGCCTATTAGGCTTGAGGTTCTTATACATGCTGTAAATTTACGACATGGGATCAACGGCTCTACTTCCCTTCCGAAGGAAGCCATCGTCCTCCACCAGGTTTGAACCCGCGACCTTGGGTATATGAAGTCAGCATGGTAACCATTACACCACGGAGGGCGACTCCTGTTCATACAAACACAGCCATACTTAATTCAGAGCACATGAATGCAATCACATCTTTAAAATTATGGATGAGATAGTAGCTAGGCAAGTCTTCTGCTTTTTAATTTGTATTTAACTCAAAAATATGCAAGAAATTGGCAAAAGAAATCCATAAGCCCATATAGTAAATCTTAGTAGATATCTAAAACAGTATATTTATTTTCTGTACACATACTATGTACGTAGTGCATAGAGACGGTTTTTTAATGCACCCAAAAATTTGATACCGAGATTTCACTGGAAATGCATGTTTTGGGCCCCCCTGAATCCAAAAACAGCATTTTTGGAAAAGCTCCTCGTGTGTGTGTGTGTGGGGGGGGGGATAGCATAGTTCAAAAGCGAAAAGACCGTTAACTACCAAACTTGGTACTTAATTTTGCTATCTTCCAAGAATGCGACAAAGATTTTCAAGAAAATCCTCCCACCCCCAACTATACCCTTTACATGGAACTTTTTTTTGAAAATTTTGGTTTTCTCAAAAATGATTCTAATGATTTTGGTTAAAAAATTGTATATTAAAGATATTTACGTGACAAATAAAATGTATATATTGAATTTTCCAGGAATAGCCTCTTAAGACTACTTTATTCTGAATTAATTTTATGGAATTTTGCATAATTGCTAAACGATGAGAGATGGACAAAAACTTACCCCACAAAAAATGTAGAGCATATTAAAATACACAATTTATGTTATATACATTTTTTCGTGGAGTTGATCATTTTTTAGATACTCCTTGTTTTTGGTTTTGGCTTCAAAAAACTGAATACTTTTTCTATACAGGAAATTTGTCAACTTCTGGCCATACTAACAAAGGAACTTCTGTGACATAATCAGCTTTTGACTATCACTTTAACCTATGGTACTCCCTTATTTTGCTTCTACTTAACAAGGAAGCAGACGATTTCTGCTAATTTCTTCTCAATTATCATGGGGTAAATAGAAGAATAGGCTTTTTAACAATAATTTGTTGAAGATATGTAGAGAAGGTCATTTGAATGTAAAACATTAGATTTTTTTACTTTCTCTACACAAACTGTACATAATGTATAGAGAAGGTATTGTATTGCGCCTAAAAATTTGATATGAAGATTTCACCAGAAATACATGTTTTCAGATCCCCTGAATCCAAAAAAAAATGCATTTTTATAAAAATCTGTGTGTGTGTGTGGCTGTCTGTCAGTGTGTGTGTCAGTGGGCAGCATAGCTGAAAAATGAAAAGTCGATTAAATGCTAAACTTGGTATTAAGGTTAAGTATCTTCCAAGGATACAACACAAAGGTTTTTAAGAAAATCCCCCCACCCCCAGGTACCCTTTACATGGAACTTTTTCGAAAACTTTGATTTTCTCAAAAATAGCTCTTAACGATTTTGATTAAAATATTGTATATTAAATATATTTACCTGACAACTAAAATGTATATCTTGAATTTTCTGGGAATAGTCCCTGAAGACTACTTTATTCTGGATGAATTTTATGAAATTTTGCATAACTGGTAAACCGTAAGAGATAGACAAAAGCTAACATAACAGAAAATGTAAAGCTCGTTAAAACACACAATTCAAAAGCTAGCCCTAGTTTTAATACAGGCTCACATCTGGCAACGGGCCAATCAGAGCAGTCCGTCCCGGCAACGGAGACCATTGGTTCCTAGTCAACGCCTCCCATGCCAGACCCGGGCCAATCACAGAGCGGCATCTGGCCGGTCCCCCCCCCCCCCCCCCCCACCGGACTACTATATATAAGGCGTACCCGGAGTCTCTACATCATTCCCTGAAGATGAGAGCGACGTTAGCTCTTGAAAGCTTGGAAATTATTCCAGAATTCAGCTGGCTGATAGCCCGAGAAAAGTTATTTTCAATTCAGTTTTCATTCAGTTGATCGCTTTTGAGATATTCTTTGTTATTGGTTTCAGCTATGTAATATACTTTTCTCATATGGAATTTATCAACTCCTGTCCATACAAACAAAAGAACTCCAGGCACATAGCAACCAGCTTTTGACTATCACTTTAATCTATGGAACTCCCTTATTTCCCTTGTACCTACAAGGAAGCAAGTGATAAACTATTTCTACTAATTTTTTCTCAATTAGCATGAAGTAAATAGAAGCATAAACTTTTTAACAATAATTTGTTGCAGACATGTAGAGGAAGTCATATGAATGGAACACATCAGATTTTTCGTAATGTAAAGAAAACATAAATGCAACTATACATTTTACAATCAAGAAACATAAACAAAATTAAACAGTAATAGTGTATTTAGTATATTTTTCCATCTTGTTCAAAACTTGAGTAACCCATCAATTAATGATATTAATTTAATTGATTAAAGATTTGAAGCTCCGATTCCAATTTAACTCGGTTGCTATCAAATTGTTACTTGATTAAAAATTTTGATCAAGTGGGAGCAGTAATATCTTGATTGTTTTTGACATTATGTGAAAGTTTATAAGTATTGTTGGGCCATAATGATGTAGATTTATCTTCGAAGTAAGCCAAGAACACATTTTCATTTAAATTATTATGAATATGTTCTGCATTACTCCTCTTTCCAGAAAGTTTCTGGCATATTCATTGATAAACACTTGAAATGGAACACACACATTGAAACTCTAGCTGGTAAACTAAGTACAATAAACATTTCCTTTAGAGTAATAAGACAGTAAGTCATAACATAATGAGGAACCTGTACTTTGCATATTTCCATTGTTTGTTTAGATTTGGAATAATATTCTGGGGGCATTCTGCTGTAGGAAATACAATCTTTAAATTACAGAAAAGAGTGGTCAGAACAATACTGAATTTAAAGCTGACAGGCTCCTGTAAACCAGGCATACTACCACTTCCATATTGTATGCAAGCAAACATGTAGCAATAATTACAACACAAGGATCGTTTAAGCATCATTAAGAATCTCGTATACATTGGCATTAAACTATATAATTTACTACCCAATCACTATAAATATGCTACCTCAGAAACCAAATTCAAGCACAAACTCAAAAATGCATTGCTTCTATTCTGTAACTGAAACATTTAAACATTTCTATTTGAAATTTGTACATACTAACTTGACATATTCAATATCATGTATTTGATCTTTGGATGAATAAATGATTTGATTTGACTCAGGCAATGAAGCATGTAGGCTATTTCATTTTTGCTAATTTATTTTATTTAAAATATTCATTTTAATCTTTATACTAGATAAAATGCTTTAGATCCAAGAAAGCAGAAGTCTGCCAATATAAAGTTAGCTTATCTCCAACTAATTGCAATAAATTGAAGTATGATAATTTGTAAGTGTAAACAAATATAACGAGTGCCATGAGAAATCAATCATGTAAACAGATGCAATGACAAGCAAAACTTAATCAAACCAAATCAAATTGTTAAACATAAGCAAATATAAAGCATAATTGCCATGTGATTGGACTTGAAACCAAAGTAGTTACAATGAAGGAACTTGAAAATAATGTTGCACTAGTGGAATAATCTGAAGCTTTTAGTTCTTGTGTGCTATATGGCACTTTTAGGCCATGCTGTCTATAATATTGTATCAAATAGTTCAGCATAATGACAATTTAATTTTGAAATCGTAATATTTTTTTCAGTTTGGTGTAATCTAGGTGAATTAATGCAGTACAGTGGTGCTTCTTGAATGAAATTTATTCTGTTTGTATATATTATCACATCCATCTATCTCACACTATGTTGTTGAATGCTTGATGTCAAGGAATTGACCTATTTACTGTATTATTTTCTTCTTGCAAGCTTTTTGTTGATTTTCTGAACAATGTAGGTTTAATATCAGGTACATTTTGAAAATATGAAACTAGCATCACTTTTGGGGGAAATAGCTCAGCTTTTCACACAAGAAAAGAAAAAATTAACTTTCATAGACCCCTAGTTATAACTAACCTTGGCATATTTCACCAGTAGAAGCCCACTCTTAATTTGCAATTAATGCATTCAAAGTATCTGTGAATGAATTTAAATACCATTCATTTTTGTCTTTTATTAGTCTAAGCCTGTATTTGATTTTTAATCTTGTGAAAGTAATTTAACAAGCTGCTTCACATTTACTTGTTCTATGGTAATTTATACTGTGTTTGCCAATTGTAAATATTTTATAGTGTATTATTAACTGTGAGTATTATATTTATTGTTGTAGCGTATGATGGTTGATGAAGCTGATATAGATCCAGTCACTGGTAGCGGTGGAGCACATGGTGGCAGTGGTAATCATAGAAGTGGAATAAAACGGAGTACATCACCATCTAATACAGACCCTTCCTCTCCTCGGCTTCCAAATAAAAGGAAGCCTGGTCCTATACCGCGCTATGTAGTAGTCAGAAGACCTACCTCTCCCTCTACTCCGTCATCCCTTGCTACATCACCTCCGTCATCTCCAATACCACCATGTCCAAGTGCTATATGGCTTTCTTCGGATCCACCACCACCATTGCTTTTTCCAGTCACATCCGTTGGAAACTATAGTAGTGCAGATTCAAGAAGAGGTGATGGGACAACTTCTGGGTCAGACTCTGAAGGAACAGAACCACCAAAGTTAACTTTGGTCAATGGTGCATTAGGTAAGTAGAATTTGAACCTGCAAAGGTTCATTAAAACTAAATGAAACTTTAGGCTATATGTTAAACATTGCACCAGAATAAATTTTAATTGCACCACAGAACAAAAAATCTGATGTGTACCATTCACATGACTTTCTCCATATCCCTGCAACAAATAATTCTTAAAAAGCTTATACTTCTATACTTTTCTATACTTTACTTTATGCTAATCAGAAAAAAATAGAAGAAATAGTCTAATTACTCGCTTCCTTGTAAGTAGAAGCGAAATAAGGGACAACCGTAGGTTAAAGTGATAGTCAGAAGCTGGTTGCTATGTCAATGAAGTTCTTATGTTTATATGGATAGGAGTTGATAAGTTCCTGTATGAGAAAAGTATACGTTTTTCATAGCAGAAACCAAAAATAAGGAATGTCACAAAAACGACGATCTCCACGAAAAAAATGTATATAACATAAATTGTGTGTTTTAATGTGCTCTACTTTTTTTGTTTAGTAAGTTTTTGTCCATCTCTTACGGTTTAGCAGTTATTCAAAATTCAGTAAAATTCATCCAGAATAAACTACTCTTCAGGCTATTCCCAGAAAATTCAAGATATACATATTATTTTTCAGGTAAATATGTTTCATATACAAAATTTTAATCAAAATCATTAGAGCCATTTTTCAGAAAATCAAAATTTTCGAAAAAAAAAGTTCCATGTAAAGGGTAGTTGGGGTGGGGGGATTTTTCTTAAAATCTTTGTGTCGCATCCCTGGAAGATACTAAACTTAAATACCAAGTTTGGTATTTTACCGACTTTTCATTTTTGAGTTATCGTGTTCACAGCGCACACGGACACAGACACACACACGGACCTTTTTGTGAAAATGCTTTTTTTTTTGTATATGGGACCCTAAAACATATATTTCCGGTGAAATCTCGGTATCAAATTTTTGAGTGGAGTGATATACTTTCTCTATACACTATGCACATAGTGTGTATGGAGAAAGTAAAAAAGTATGTCTTACTGACATGACTCTCGAAATCTCTGTAACTAAACATTTATGAAAAGATTATTCTTCTACTTCATGCTAATCAAGATAAAGTTAGCAGAAATGATCTAAATATACATTCTTTGTAAGTAGAAGGGAAATAAGGCAGTAGTTAATAGGCCAAAGCAATAGTTAAGTCTTTTAAAAGTTGGTTATTAAGTGATTGGAATTTCTTTGTATGGCCAGGAATTTGATAAATTCCCATATGAGAAAAGTATAACTATTTTAAAGCTGAAATCAAATAACAAGAAATGTCTCAGAAATGGCCAACTCTACTAAAAAAAAAAGGTATGGCATAAATTACGTGTTTTAACAAGATCTCCATTTTTTGTGTAGTAAGTTTTTGCCTCTTACAGATTATTATGCAAAATTCATCCAGAATAAAAAGGTTTTCAGAGCCTTTTATCAGAAATTTCAAGATATTCATTTTATTTGTCGTGTAAATATCTTTAATATACAATATTTTAATCAAAATTGCTAGAGCCATTTTTGAGAAGATCAAAATTTTAAAAACATTTTCCATGTAAACAGTAGTTTGAGGCGGGAGGATTTTCTCAAAAATCTTTGTGTCACATCCTTGGGAGATACTAAACTTAAATACCAAGTTTGGTATTTAACAGACTTCTTTTTTGAGCTATGCTGTAAACAGATACACATTGACCTTTTCCTAAAAATACTTATTATTATTATTATTATTATTATTATTATTATTATTATTATTCAGGAGGTCTCAAAACCTGTATTTCTGGTGAAAACTTGGTATCAAATTTTTGGGTGGAGTACAATACCTTCTCATACAACATGTACATAGTATGTGTAGAGAAAGTAAAAATACAATGAATATATCTTAATAATTGGAGCAACAGATCTGAACATGTGAAAATGTTAATGAGAGCTAGGGAACTAGTTGTACCTACCAGATAAGTAGTTGACCAGTCGACTGCATGCATGCTGGAGGAATACATGCTTATGCACTGCATCACACTGTACTGTGGTGTGTGTGTGTATAATGTCAACTTACAAGTGTGCGATGACAGGAGGCTTTCAATGGATGGTAGATTACAGTTATTAAAGACAACTAAATGGTTCAGAATGTTCCATTTTATTAAGTATCTAAATAATCCCATTGGAGCTTACCTTTTAGACGGCACAGTTGCTGTTGAGATTCATGCCAAAGTTCCAAGGTGTGCAGCACAGAGCCGAGGATCAGAGTAGCGGAGTCCAATCAAGAAACTATCAAAAAGCCCAAGATGCCGGTTCTGGTGCTCCTTATTTAGCCAATCATTTCTTATAGGAAGGTAATCATTTCCTATGAAGTTAAGCATAGCAGGATGTCCTGGAGCATTCCATCTGATGCATATCCCCGTGGTGATGTGCAAAACAGCACATAGGGCTTAGGAAGTTTATGAGCTGTGAGTCTCCATGGAATTTGCTAAGAAAGATTGTAAAATTAAAGAAAATGTAAAAATTTAGATGAATGTACAATTTAGCCCAAAGTGTCCAGAAATATAAATGTTCAAACTTTCTATGGATGCTTATGCTTCTCAACAGCAATCGTGACAATATAAAGAAAATGGGTGACATAAAATCAATGTTAATCGTCTGCCTTCAATTTTTCCACACCTCTCAGTCCTTCATCTTCATCTTCACTCATGTCATCATCACTACTTTCTGCACCATTATCTTGGATGAGAATTCTTTCTATTTGATTTGCTACAATTCCATCTTTTTCAAAATAATGAATTTCAATTTTCTCAACTTGTCTACATACATTTTCCCATTTTGCAAATCGCTGGTGACACAACTATTCCAATCTTTCAATTTAAAAGTGATATTTCTTCTTGCTGCTCTTTTTTGACAGCCCAGAATAATTTGATTGGGTTTTGATCTGGGTGATAACACTGGCAGTCTAAGTGCATTATGGCCATGCTGTTCTGGTATATAGGAATTCTGAAGTGGATTGTTGGCTTTAATTAAATGGTTTCATTAAAAGCTATACTATGCCTAAGAAGCCAAGCTCAATTTTTGAGAGTTGACCATTTCTGAGATATTCTTTGTTATTAGTTTCAATTTTTAACCCCTTAAACTTTTCTCAAACAGGAAGTCAGTTTCGTTTTATCTCTTTATGTTTTATTCCTGGGTCATACAAAGTGAACAGATTTTCAATTGTTCACATAGCGACCAGCTTTTAAAAGATTGGACTATCACTTTAGTCTAGTGTATTTCTTTATTTCCCTTCTGCTTAGAAGGAAGCAAGTAATAAGACAATTTCTGCTACTGTTTATCTTGATTAACAAGATGTAGATAAAAGAATAATCTTTTGTAAGAAGTTTATTTGCAAAACAGGTGGAGAAAGTCCTGTGAATGGAATATCAGATTTTTGTCTTCTTCGTCTACCACCAAGTGCTTATATTGTTTGTATTTCCAGTCAAGCTTTCACAATAAAAATCACCTCGCTGATTGATCAGAAGTAATGAAAGTGAAATGCATTGTACATTGTGATTAGATGTAATCCATATGATAAATAATTATAACCAAATATATATCTTAAACCTCTTCCACAAAAAAATCAACATTTATTAAAAATATTAATGACAAAAAAATAACAAATTTTGAACTCATGGAAGTTTAGGTATTAATGAAAACATTAAAAGTTAACAAATAATTCCCTTCCAGAATTCAACAATATATATCCTAAACATGCCAATGTGGTGAGAGTCAAGAGTATGGAACTCTGTGGCTACTCTTTCATTCACTCTCTTCAGGCTTTTGAAGAAAGATGAATACATTTTTTCTTCCTTCATCTCTGCATCTTGTTTCATGAAGTATATGACATTTGCAATTATTTCTCTGCTCTGACTATGTAATACCTGGCCACTTAACTTTGAAAATGTAGGAGCCATGATTAGTAATATCACAATAATAAAATAAACAATATTTACTACCCTCTTTGAAAATACAAACAGATGTGGAACACTTTCAATGCAGCCTGCACAATATTGCTTGTTGTGACTGAATAAGCAAAGTAGCGCTGCTCTGAGGTATCATATTGCAAACTCCAAGTTAGCTAGGCTCAGCAGCTATGTTGGAAGTCAGGGTGTGATTCCAAAACTTTCGCGTCTACTATATAACCTTCAAAATATAGACCCATTTTGACACCCTCCATGGTTAGGTATGATCGTTTCTCTGTTGATGTTTATCTTGATTTAGATGAAATAGAAGAATAAACTTTAGCAAGAATAGTTTGTTGTAGAGTCATGTGGCTATATAAATACAGTCGAAAATGAAATTAGGTTATGTAAAAACTTGAAAAGATTCCTACCACCCATACAATGCTAAAAAAAGTGTGTAAGGGCTGCTCAGTGAAAAAACAAAGAGCATATCAAGAAATCAAAAAAAAATCAGAAATAAGAAGAAAAGAAACAAATTGTAAAATGGGAACTTTCTTAGAGGTAAACTTAAAGAAAGAAATATAATATTTAAACCTCAGACAGCTAAAAAACAAGAGCAAAAATTCATATGTTGGAGAAGAAGAACTGTAATAACTTTTCAGATTTTTTTGAAGTGTGGGGGGAGGGATTTTAAGTTTATGCTAGGATACAATCAAAACAAATTGTTTCTGTATTGTTCTTAATATATAATGTTGATAAATGCTTGTTAAATACAACTCAAAATAACAAGGAGACTGTGAATGGCTATGGAGAGGACGAAACCTGATTTTCAAAAAAAAAAAAAAAATTAACAACATATAGTTTCATTCCTTTAGAATTAAAAAATAATTTCCCGATTTCAGTATATTTAATGGCATTTTGAAAAAAGATTACAATACCATAATAAAAAGCCTTGATTGTCAAGAAACATTTCTTAACATAGTCATGAAAAGTCAGGAAAATCAATATATGAAAAATGGTATGAACCATGTGAACATGTACTGTTTTTATAATGCTGAGCTCATGCAGACTCATGGTTTTAAAGCAGAAAAGTGCCATGCGAGAAATTTTACAGGGATGAAGTTAGCTTCCTACTGTGCTGCAATGTGATTAGAAACAAAAGATTTCTTCTCATCATAGGAAGGTTGGACAAGCACGTTGTATTAAGGGCTTCAGCACTTTCCAAGCAAGTACAAGGATCTGATAGGAAAACTTTTTGAGGAGTGGCTGGTGCAAAATGGCATACCAAGACAGAAAAGTATTTTTCTTTTAGATCAGTGTGCTGTGTACAAGGATAATTTAATCTTTATAAATGTGCATTTTTTTCTTGCAAACTAATCTTCAAGCCTCTTACAGCAACTGTTTTCTGTAAATTCAGTAGAAAATGCTTTGAGGCAGAAATATCAAGTGGAACACATGATGGAAGCTAAGCAGACCTTAACAGCTCTCTGGGACACTAATGCTTCAAAAACCTGTGTTGTCAAGTGTGGATTTCTTTAAATAAGAAGAATGGAATGAGTTTTGGTAACAGTCCAATATCATGCAACTTTTGCCAAATACATTGGCGACCATACAGAGACTGCTTTGGAGAATTGGGATACTGCCATGTTGAGTTGTGATCATGTGAAACTAGAGGGAGAAGTCATGGCAAAATTCTGTTGCTAGCCGTGTTTGCTTTGTCTTCTGTAGTGGCTCTTTTGTGTTGCATCGAAGCTCTGCTTTTACACCAAATGTAATGTATCGGCTGGCTATTTTACAAGAGGTGCAAAATTTTGACTCCCATTCACAATAATGCATGTTTATTTGACCATCAGTATGCCCAGGCATGGACAACCCATTCACCCTCATAACCATATTTCAGGAGTACTGCTGGTCAGTGATATCAGGAATCATGGAGAACATGAATGGCACAAGTAAATATACTGGCTGGCCCTGCTATACTAGGAATTCTAGGTTCGATTCACGCTGGGGATAGAGAATTTTCTCTGTCCCAGATTGTTTCCCATCTTCCCCAGAGTCAGGAAGTATGAATGTGTATGTGATCCACTGATTAAAGTTAAAGATAAAAACCTAACATCAGTACACAAGTTAACACCCTTGTCAATAGGTAATATGTTCTAAAGGAAAATTCCTCCAATAGGACACTGAGGATTAGACAGGATAAATGGTACAGTGGGGGGAAGAAGAAGAAGAGAAAAAAAAAAGGTACTACAGAGAGCAAATAAATAAAATGATGCAGAAATAAACGAGGAAAGCTGAGCTATATAGAAAACAAAATTGCCTAATAAAGAAAACAAGTATGCAGCAAGTTAAAATGTAATTGATGTCATAAATGTAAATGAAATTATGCAGCCCACTCATGGTGTGTTTGTGTTTTAATAGAGTTTCTTGCACTTGATCACATTTAATTATTAAAATTTGATATCTTATTGAGTGTAATCATTTTATTCAGCAAAGGCTCTAAAGTATTCACAAATAAATAAAAATAATTTTAGTAAATGACCTAATTTGGGTAACCTGTTCTTCTATATACAAATTGATTTTCTTTGTACCCTTTTGTAATAAGATTATTAAAAAATTTGTAAGTAATTGCATTACTAACTCCCTTCTGCACTGAGTATCTGATTGCCTTATAATATTGATGTCATAATGATTAATAGTAATAATGTTCTAAAGCATACAAGCAAATGAGAATTAAGTTGCACATACAATATTTGAAGAAGTGGAAAATACATTTAATGTAAATGGATGCTTCAGAGATATTTCTGCATTTCAAGATTACAGTAAAATCTCAGTATTTTGAGGTAGAGGTGTACTTAGAGTTGGTCGTAAGACAGTTAAAATTTACATAAAACTAGAGTAAAATCTCTTTTTATATGTTGTCTGCATGTATGTTTTATGCACTTGTGAATATGTTACATTTTGAACTTTCTTTCAATTTTCCTATACAATACAGTTAAAACTGTCCTACTTAGGGTTGGTTTTCTTTCATAATGCACGGAAGTAACCTTGGCCTCAGACTGCTAATGCACTTGTATTAGAAATTGACAGGTACTGTTAGGTTTAGAGGAGTGTGCTTGATCTTTCTTTGTCGAATCTTGACTAATTGGGACCATATGTGAATCTATTGTACAGTGCATACCATCCTTTGAGAAATGTGTAATGGTTACCATGCTGACTTCATATACCCAAGGTTGCGGGTTCAAACCCGGCGGAGGACGATGGATTTTTTCGGACGTAAAAATCCTTAGCATGGCTTCCTTCGGAAGGGAAGTAAAGCCGTTGGTCCTGTGTCGTAGATTTACGGCACGTAAAAGAACCTCAAGCCTGATTGAGAGGCCTCTGAGCAAAATTAAGCGGTCTTCACGCCCAATATAGAATGGTACGCTGAGAACCACAGCAGTTAAAGAGCGTCCATAAATAACAGGACATTTACATCCTTTGAGAAAAAAATATTTTACTGGTGCAGTAATTCCTACTCGGTGACAGTGGTCATCAAAATGTGCTTAAGTAAAAATACTCATTTTACAATGGTAGTAAATCAACCATTGTTGTAGATGGCTTTTACCTGCACATACTGTACTGTAATGATACCATCATATAACACAGGTATGTACTATATTGGTTTTTATTTTTTTTTTTAATCATTATTGAAGATTTATTCGTGATTTACCCATTGATTTAGTGATATTTCCATATAAATTTTTATAATCCAGTAATCAGCCCCAATTAGTTTGAATTTCTGGGGCTCTACTGTGTATAAAACTATTACGCATAAATCTTAAAGGAACATTCATGTATAAAAAATGAACAAAATTGGTACTGGTTGAAGATTTTTTCTTTGGAGACTTGTTGTGTGAAATATTGCATTAGGGGCAATGTATTTGCTGTCAGTAAATTCCAAATGCATAAATTGAAACTTGAGTTTAAAATACATTGTACTATTTCTAGATTACACACATCCTAGGCATACAAAATATGATGATAATGTTCCTCATAGTATTAGCTTCTAATAGCATGCTACTACTTATTTTTAAGTGCGATTTCAAATTTGTTGGAAAGGCACAGGCACCCTATATGTTGGTGCTATTCCTCAAAAGAATTGTGTATTTGCCGCTCTAACCATGTAACTGATAATGTAAGTGCTGCAACATTATAGCACTGATGTATTGCATTCATATGACATAATCTACAAGTTTGTCCACAAACTATTCTTGTAAACGATCTCCAAGTTCTAGTTAATTGAGATAAAAGCCCATTACAATTCAATTCTAGAATGGGGATAAACTAGACTAAAGCAAATATCAGATTATTAAAAGGCAAGCCACTACTATGTGGTGACTTTGGAATTCCATGCCATTTGCATGGCCATATGAAAAAAAAATGATTTGCCTCTTGAAAAAAGTATGAATGTTTAAAAATCAACCCAAGAACAAAGTATATATCAGTATGAAATCCACAAACATTTATGATATTTTTTACATTGAATGGATCTACTTTTTTGTGTAATGCTTTACCAATCATGTGAAAGTCCATTCAGATTTGCAAAAAAATGAGAAAAGTATATAGACTGTTCCCAGAGAATTCAAGATATTTTTATTACATTCTCTACATGTACTAGTGTATAGAGAAGGTATTGTATTCCACCAAAAAATTCAATACCAAGATTTCAGGGAAATACATGTTTTGCCTCCACCTGAATCCAAAAAAAGCAGTTTTGGAAAAGGGTCCATGTTTGTGTGTGTGTCTGTGGACAGCACAGCTCAAAAATAAATACCAAACTTTTTCAGTAACTTCCAAGGATGTGACACAAAGATTTTCAAGAAAATCCCCCCACCCCCAACTATCCTTTACATGGAAAAATTTTCGAAAATTTGGTTTTCTCCAAAATGGCTCTAATGTTTGATTAAAATATCTTATATTAAAAATATTTACCTGACAAATAAAATGTATATCTTGAATTTTCTGGGAATAGCCTCTGAATGCTACTTTATTCTGAATGAATTTTACTGAATTTTGCATAACTAGCAAACCGTAAGAGATAGACAAAAAAAAAAATTAGGATGGCTCAAAGCATCTATTGCTGTGAAACATTTTATCAAATTTTTGGGTGGAATGCAATATTTCCGCTACTTGCTATAGGTAAGAAGTACAGAAAATAAAAATCTGATGTGTTCCATTCCATTGACTTTTTCTACCTGTTCTGTAAAGAAACTATTCTTACAAAAGATTATATATTCTATATCATGCTAATCGAGATAAACGTTAGCAGAAATTGCCTTTATACTCACTTCCTTAAGCAGATATTAAAAGCTATCATTATATGAAAAAAAATTGAAGTTCGATTTGCTTTGCAGGCCAGCAGTAATATTAAAAGAGAGGTGAAACAAAAAGTGACTTCTCATTTTAGAAAAGTTAGGTACTTTTATATTGAAACCTAGGACATACTTTCAAGCATGTTATGCAAGGAGGCCGCAATTTTTTCAAGTCCAAAAATTAACCAATGTGGGTGCACAGAAAATTTCCTTGGATTGAAATCATAGTTAAAAGGGATTTTAAATTCAAGGATGAATGAAAGGTAATGCCTTAACCTTCGTTAATTGGGTTTGGATAGGAATATTTTAATAAATCAAACACAAAAATAATCTTTAGAATGTGGTCTTTAATTACCAATATTCACTTTTCCACATAATCACCAGCCAACTGGGTACATTTCTGCCAACAATGAACAAGTTTTCTGAAGCTGTCACAGAAGAAGTCGACACTCTGTTTCTGCAACCACAGTCTGACAGTTCTCTCAACATCATCAGCAGTATATGATGCCCCCTGCAAATCGTCTTTCATTATTGGGAACAGATGGAAGTCAGACAGTGGTGAGATTCAGTCTCTGAAGTTCTGCTGTGTTGGTATGTGAAGTGTATAGTTTGGCATTGTCATGTTGCAGGAAAACATTTCCCTTTTCCTTTCGGACCCTTGTTAGTCATCATTTCAGAGTTTGCTGCACTGTGATGTAATTGTTGTTCTGCGAATAAAGGAAATCAACATGCATAACACCATCTATGTCCTAGGACACTGTGGCCATGCATCTTGTTTTTTTTCCCTAGGGTGAGTATATGTGTTCATATTCCATAGACTGATGTTTCGTCTCCAGGTCCTAATGGTGTACCCACATTTCGTCTCCTGTCACAATTGAATGGAGAAAGCCACCACCTTCATTCTCGTAACTCCAGAGTAGTTCCTGGCAAATTTCAAGTCTGTGCGCTTTCATATCAGGAGTTGGCATCCGGGGTACCCATCGTGCACAGGTCTTCCAATAGCCAAGCAAAGCAATAATGTGACCCACACGTTCTTGTGAAATGCCATTTGTGCTTGCAATTTCTCTCTGAATGATATGACGATCGTCCTGAATCAATCTGTCAACATTTTGCTTGTGAAATTTGATGGTTGCTGTCACAGGACATCCAACTCTTTGTTTGTCACACAAGTGAGATGTTCCCACCTCAACATCTTTAAACTTACTTACCCAACGATGCACAGTACTTACATTAACACAATTACCATAAACTGCTTTCATTCTCTGATGAATCTCCTTTGGGATGACACCTTCTGCTGTCAAGAATTCAATGACTGCACGTTGCTCAAATTGCATCGACTGACCATCTGCGCAGGGTTCCATATTTACACTCTAACAACACAACCTAAGACTACCTGTCAACTGGAGCTGTAGAGAAGAGTCTGTGGAACAAGCCAGTACCTGCTACATACCAGTGTTGCCATCTGTTGAAGAGTTACGAAGGTGGAGGCATTACTTTTCATTCAACCCTCATGCATACTAAATAAAAAAATATCTAATATTGTGATAAAAAAACCTAAAGCCGTAGTTCTAAAAAAAATATTTGTTCCAGTTGAAATGTACATTGCATGTTCAAAAGAAGAGCCGAAAACAATAACAAGGAGTATTTCAGAAACGGTCAGCTCTACAAAAAATTGTATATGACATAAACTGTGTGTTTTGATGAGATTTATATTTTTTCTCTTGTAAGTTTTTGTTTATCTCTTATGGGTTACCAGTTATGAAAAATTCATCCAGAATCAAGAGATCTTCAAAGACTATTCCCAGAAAATTCAGATATATATTTATTTGTAAATTAGATACCTATGGTATACAGTATTTTAATCAAAATCATTAATGCCATTTTTGAGAAAAAACAAAAATTTCAAAAATGTTCCATGTTAAAGGTAGTTTGGAATGGGGAGTTTTTCTTGAAAATCTTTGTGTCGCATCCTTGGAACATACTTAACTAATACCATGTTTGCATTTTTGGACTATGCTATGAACATGCTCACACTCACACACACACACACACACACACACACACACACACACACACACACACACACACACACACACACCTCAAAACATATATTTCTGGTGAAATCTCAGATACAAATGTTTTGGTGAAACAATACCTTCTCTGTATACTGTCTCACATAGTATGTGTAGTGAGAATAAAAATTAAGCAACCTCTTGTTCATTTTTTTCATACACAATAACTAACGTTTGTGTTTGACAAAATAAAAGCTACTGAACCATTAAAGATTCCTATTTTTAGGCGCTATACAAAGCTATTTATTATGTATTTTTACTTTTTCTACCTTATATGTACAATGTACATAATAGTTAGGAAAGGTGTTGCTTTCCACTCAATTCCAGATTTTAATTTTCACCTAAACATAGTTTTCAGTGAGGAAGTTTTGTTTGAGACCTTGGTGTTGCATCTTTGGAAGATGCTGAACTTAATTACCAAGTTTAATATTTAATGGACTTTCCGTTTTTGAGTTATGCATTTCTCATGACATAGACTTTGTTTTTAAAATCTAATGTGTTACATTTCATGACTTTCTCTTAAGTATTCTGCCTCAAACTATTCTTACAAAAGCCTGTTGTGCTATTTTGTGCTAATCAAAAATATTGTTATGCATTTCCTACTAGGCACAAAAAGAATAAGGAGGATACATAGGCCAAAGTGAAAGTCAAAACTTTGAAAAACTGGTCTAGGCAGTGAAATTCCATTCTGTTTGCATGTTCTGCAGTAAAATTAAATATAAAATGATTTCCAATTTGAGAAAAGTATAGGTATTGAAAAATGGAAACCAATAACTAGGAATATCTCAAATAGTTAACTCCACGGGAGGAAGTATTTGATTTATGTTATGGCTCTTAACAAGAACTATAGATTTTTATGAAGTGTGGTGTAACAGTTATGTAAAAGTCATCCAGAATGAAGAGGACTGTAGAAAAATTAGAGATAAACATATCATTTGTCATTAAAATATCAGACAACATATGGTATTTTAATCCAAATCACTAGTCATTTTTGAGAGAACAAACATGTTTATAAAGATATTTTAGGGTTAAGGATTATCCCCTTATGCTTGATAATCTTATGTCTTTTTTTATTTCTTTATTTAATAAATCTGTGCACTTGTGTGTGCGCACACACACATTCTAATGATCTGATAAGTTTTTTAAAATTGAAACCAATTACGACGAATGTCTTTAAAATGCTTAACTCTACAAATAAAAAAAATACACGTATACAGGTTGGCACATATAAAGTGTTGCTTAAACAGAAAAAGCCAAATGCCAAAAATTCCCAATTGTACAAGTGCAAGGGATCTTCTGAATTGTGACATGGAAAAAAATATTTTCAAAATTTTTATTGAAACTTGGGTAATTTTTTATATGCTCATCTCCCTCAATAAATTAAACAAATCTAATTAAAACATTTTTTCCCCCTCTAAAATGAATTGTTGAGCTGTTATGGAATATTTTCTTTGAAAACATCTCCAACATGAATTCAGGGAGAAAAAAAAAAGCATCAAATGAAAGAACATGGGCATTGTGGTTTCAAAGCCTCCTGAACTTCTTAAATACAAGACTCTATGTAGTTAGCCATGTTGATTATGTATTGTGGTTCTCAAAATTTAAAAATCTAATGTTCCATTCACATGACTTTCTCTACATCTCTGCAACAAATTATTGTTAGAAAGCTTATGCTTTTATTTACTTCATACTAATCAAGAAACATTAGTAGAAATAGTCTTATTACTTGCTTTCTTGAAAGTAGAAGCGAAATAAGGGAGTACCATAGATTAAAGTGATAGTCAAAAGCTGGTTGCTATGCGAAGTTCCTTTGTTTGTGTGGAGAAGAGTGACAAATTCCTGTATAAGAAAAGTATAAGTTTTTTAGAGCTGAAACCAAAAACAAGGAATATCTTTAAAAAAAAAAAAAAAAAAAAAAATCAGCGCCACGAAAAAAAAAAAATATATATATATATATATATATATATATATATATATATATATATATATATCATAAATTGTGTGTTTTAGTGTGCTCTATATTTTCTCTGTTGTAACCTTTTATCTATCTCTTACGTTTAGCAGTTATGCAAAATTCCATAAATTTCATTTAGAATAAAGAAAGCTTCAGAAAATTTAAGTTATACATTTTATTTGTCTTTAATATACAATATTTTAATCAAAATCGTTAGACATTTTTGAGAAAATCAAAATTTTTAAAAAAAGTTCCATGTAAAGGGTAGATTGGGGTGGGGTTTTTTTTGTCAAAATCTTTGTGTCGCATCCCTGAAAGATACTAAACTTAAATACCAAGTTTAGTATTTTTACCAACTATTTTTTTTTTTGAGTTATCGTGTTCACAGACACACACACACACACACACACACACACACACACACACACACACACACGGACCAACCTTTATCTGAAAATGCTTTTTTTTGGATACAGGGGACCCTAAAACATATACTTCTGGTGAAATCTCGGTATCAAATTTTTGTGTGGAGTGTAATACTTTCTTTATACACTATTACATAGTATATATAGAGAAAGTAAAAAAAAGGCAGATTTTGATGTAAAGATAGGTATGATTTTAGTACTAATTGAATGCAGAAGAAATTATTGGCAGTGTTCGTTAAGAGATATGGGATGCAAATGTTGCATATGAAATTCAAATGACTGGAAACATGACTACATAAGTATGGAAGTGTGAAGGACAGTAATAGCATGAAAATAGTATCAATATACTTGTTACTATAGAAGTAAATCCACAGATAAGTGAACATGAATTGTCCACATACAGTGGGATTAGCAGCACAAATACAATTCTTATTATATGTGTTTGTATCAAGAGTTTTCACGAAGACATTTTCAGAATTGAGTTGTTTTTGCAAGTGATTATCAAATACCATTGCAGAGAATGGTTTGTTCTTGGTAAACACACTTTCCAATGAAGCAACATTCTTAAATCCTGGACCAGTTAATAGACATAATGCGCATTGTTGGGCATCTAAAAACCTCAAATAGATGAGAAGTGTGCTTTTTCAGCATCATTGGTCACTAAATGTTTGGTGTGGAATTCTGATAACCTTAGGCTGCCCCAGGGCCAAGTGGTTAGAAGAAGGCTCCCAGGCGACTGCACAGGGGCAGGGTTTCTTTGGGTTCTCCGGTTTTACCCATCACCGCATTCCTTCCATGAATAACCATGATCATTGCCTGCGGTGCCTATGTATAATAGCGGGCATTAAATACTATTTAAAAAAAAAATCTGCCCTTCTTTGGAGGCACAATTATTGGAGAATCATATTTCCATTTTCTCAACCATGAAGTACCTCCCTTATTGGAAAATGTGTCCTTCAGTGTGAGAAATGTATCAGCAGGAGGTGCACCACCACATTTTGTAATATACACATCAACCTCTAAATGAGATATTTGGTGATAACTGGATTGGATGTGCTGGTCCTAACATTTGGCCTCCTTTTACATCCAACTTAACACCCTTGGACTTCTTTTTATGGGGATACATTAAAGAAAGTCATGTTCAAAGCACCTACAACCAAAGATAATATGATATGTTGAATTGTGAAGCTTGTCACACTATTAGCCCATTGTATGTAAACAGAATTCCAAAAGAATTACGAAAGTTTAGATGTTAATGGAGGCAACTTTGAGCATTTAATAAAGTAATTTAAAGTAATCACCTGAGTAATTTGGCATATTTGTTTGTACTGTTTTCTACTAATTTATAGTTACTTCAAAGAAAACAAACTATAGCAGCTCAACAATTCAATTTATGACAAAAAGGGTTTTAATAACAGTTGCTGTATTGGGGGAACCAGGATATACAAAAAATACCACGGTTTCATTTAAAATTCTGAGGTTGGGCTCCGTGGACCCTATAAAGGGCACCATGAAAATATTTTCCATATCACAATTTGGAAGACCCCATGCTCCTATAAGATTTGTAATTCTTGGCATTTGGTTTCTTCTGTTCAATTAAGAGATATTCACCTGCAACACTTTATATGGACCACCCTGTACATATGATACAATTTGTGTCTTTTAACAAAATTTTTGTTAAATATTAATATAATAGTTGCAACAAATCTTCACTTATCTTTTGGAATCCTTGCTTGGACTAGTTTCGCAATGATTTCATTGCATTATCAACATATCCTTTTTTAAGCGAAACTAGTCCAAGCAAGGATTCCAAAAGATAAATGAAGATTTGTTGCAGCTATTATATTAATATTTGTGTTATTCTTCACTGTTACTAGCTTCTTTTTACATTTAAAAATGTTTGTTTTTTATGTAGTAAGATTTTGTCTACCTTATGATATACCAGTTGTGTAAAAAGTCCTCAAGAATGAATGCTATTCCCAGAAAATTCAATATATATATAACTGTCAAAAATGTTCCAAATAAAGGGTAGTTCGGGGTGGATAGATTTTCCTGAAAATCTGTGTCCCATCCTTGGAAGATACTAAATGCAAATACCAAGTTTGGTACTTATCTGGCTTTTCGTTTTTGAATTATGCTATTAACACACACACAAACCTTTTTCTAAAATGTTTTGTTGATATTATTATTATTGTTATTATTATTATTATTATTATTATTATTATTATTCAGGTTTCCTCAAAACATGTATTTCCAGTGAAATCTTTGCATCAAATTTTTTGATGGAATGTAGTACCCTCTAGCTGCTATGTATCTTGTACATACTGGTAAAGAAAGTAAATATGCTACTTTTGGAGTAAAGTATTCTCAAAACTTGTATTTTTGGCCAAATCTATGTATCAAATTTTTGGGTAGAATACAATGCTTCCCCTACTCACTCTACATAATAGGAAAAGTAAAAGAAAAATTAATTTATCCATGTCTATGAAGCAAAGCTATCAAGATGTTGGAATTGCCCACCATCACTTTTCATAGTGTTCTGGCATCTGCTTAGGAAGTTAACCACATATACAAGGGTCACTACGAAAGTTTTGAGATACACAAAAACTAAACAGGATAAAACTACTTTGACTGCTGGAGCTTTTCAAAATATTCACCACCACACTGTATGCACTTTCTCATTCTCTCAAACCACTTTTGAAAGCATTCCTTTCACTCATTTTCATGTAGAAGTAAAGCAGTTATTGAGGTAAATCGACTATCTCGTGGTAGCTGATGTGGTTAAAAGAGGACCAGGTTTACGAAAAGGAATTTGATTACGTAGGGATAAAAGGGGATATGGTAGCAAGAAAGGGGAGTATTTGTAAGGAAGACGTCAAGTAAAAGAGTTGAAGAAACTAGGTTGAGGAGAAAAGAAATACTATGGATTGTATTAGAGGAGAAACAAATAGTTGAAAATGTTATACGAATAGGAATAGTATACAATCCTTCTCTTCCTTCACACTTTCATAATCCAGACCTCCTTAAGCACCTAGAGATAGAAATAGAAAATTTAAAGGAGAGCTATGTCAATTCTCAGATTATATTAATGGGAGATTTTAACATTAGGATTGGTGAAAATTATGTTAATGGAGAGAATAACTGAATGAGTAGTGATATATTGGAGAAACCTGAGAAGATTAGATACAGCAAGAACAAGATATTGATTTAATTGCTTTTTCACACAAGCCATGTGTAGGACAGGAGTTGGATAAGTAAAGTCAGACTGAACAATTCAATGCCACAATCGGGATTTGAACCATGAATCTCCTGGTCTCTAGCCGGTTGCTCTTCCACCGAGCTACCATGGCAACATGTCAGCATAGCATTGAATTTCTCAACTGACTCGCATGTTTCCTGGTAAACAACAAGGTGATGACCACACCAATGGCCACTTACAATGTTGTAAGTTCTTTAAGTTCCAGGATTCATAATATAGCCAACTATTATGGTTAATTGGATTTGATTTAATTGCTTTTCACACAAGCCATGCATAGGACAGGAGTTGGATAGGTAGAATCAGACTGAAAAATTCAATGCCATAGTCAGGAAACATGCAAGTCAGTTGAGAAATTCAATGCTATGCCAGCATATGTTACCATGGTAGCTCAGTGGAAGAGCAACCAGCTAGAGACCCGGAGATCCATGGTTCAAATCCTGGCTATGTCATTGAATTTTTCAGTCTGACTCTACCTATCCAAGGACAAGGTAGTTGATAAAGGTATATGAAATTTATAGAATTCTGTGAGTTGAATACCTTTGATATTTTGAATGGGGAAGATGGAGAAGATGTGAATGGAGAATATACGTTTGTTAGTAATAATGGGCAAAGTGTGATTATGTATTATGGCCAATTAATATGGAGTGTCTTTTAAGTAATTTTAAGGTACTAAATTTAAGTTCTAACAGTGGACATCTTCCATTGATAGTAGACACAAAAATACACACACAGCAAACAGTTTATAATTTAAGGAAGGAAAAGTGTAACCTAGAAGAATACAGTAGATGCAAATGGAAGGAAGAGTACTGCAATAAATTTAGGCAGACTCTAAATTCTAATTATAGCCAGATATGTCAATGTGGAATAAGTTTTATGATAAAAGAACAGAAATTGAAAGAGCTATGAATATTTTAAATAACATGCTAAGGTCTGGGGAGGAAATGAAAATAAGAAAGAAGGTTTACAAAAGAGATGAGGGCTGGTTTGATGAAGAATGTAGAGTACCTAAAAGACAAATTGCTCATAAAATGGAGGAAATTAGGATACATAGAATTAAGAAACAAAAGAAAAAAGCTGGATGAAAAAACATGAAAGTAGTTTGATACAGGTCATAAATGAAAATAATGCAAATGAGGTATTGAAGGTTATCGAAATCAATGTATAATAAATATGTAATAAAACCCAGTATACAATCAGGAGAATGGATGTAATATTTTAAAAAATTGTTTGGGGGAAAAAAGAGTAAAAGTTAGATAGGAAAGTGGGAAATAGGTAATAACAATGTAGATATACTCAATGTAATAAGAAGTGAAGAAATAATTCAGCAGGTGATACTAATGAAGAGAAATAAAACAACTGGAATAGATGGAATCCCGACAGAGTTCCTTAAGGAATGTGCACTGAAATAAACAGAGTTAAGTTTCTAGTAGACTTATTTAACACAATTAAAGTCAAGGGTTATATACCAGAAAAGTGGAGGAAAGCAATCGTACATTCAATACACAAAGGCAAGGGTAGTGTTGACAAACCAAACAACTATATACTATCAAATGTAGGAACAAATTTTATTGGTATTATGGCGAGTGGGATACCAACATGGGTTGAAAAATATAATATTGTCTCGGAATTTCAGATGGGCTTTAGAAAAGGGAGAAGAACAGTTGATAATTTGTTTATTAATAAAACATTGATAGATAAATACTTGAAAGTCAAGAGAGGAAAGTTACATAGTTTTTGTGGATTTAGAGAAAACATATGATCGGATAGAGCTTCAATTGTTGTGGCATAAGTTGTTGACTAAAGGAGTGAGTAAACAAAGGTGCACACCCTTAGAGCATTATACAGGGTGATTTTTATAGAGCTGACACATTTCCTTCATTAATTGTTTCAAAACGAGTTATGCTAGCGACAACCTATAATACGTAATTGTAGAGGAATTTTGGGAGATTATTTACCTCTATAGCAAATGTTGAAAATGTCCTCTATCCTGCATAAGGCACAACTCAACAGGTCATTCCATGTTACTGGCCACTTGGAGGACTCTTGGTCAGTAGCTTAAATCTCCTTTGTGATGATGTGCTTCAGATTGCCCAATGTCTGGGGACAT
Organism: Hymenopus coronatus; assembly: GCA_030762935.1. Lineage (NCBI taxonomy): Eukaryota > Metazoa > Arthropoda > Insecta > Mantodea > Hymenopodidae > Hymenopus > Hymenopus coronatus. The sequence goes on along the minus strand of CM060887.1, from coordinate 90,130,723 downwards.
GTGGCATAAACTCTGACTTTTAAGTAACCCAATAAAAAGAAGTCCGGCGATGTCAAATCTGGAGATCTCGGTAGCCACAGTTTCCTGGAAATTATCCGTTCGTCAAAGAAACTTGCAATTAGGTTCATGGATTCATTTGATGTATGGCATGTAGCATCATCTTGCTGAAAATATCCTTGACTCAGCTCCACATCATACTGCATTTTCACGTTGACTACTAGAACAAAATGTCAAAACAGCTGCCAACAATGCAATTAGGAATAAAACATAAACATCTGCGCATCTAGTAATGAGGAATCGAAACTCCAGAACATTTTGCTTAATTTTGTGCTAAACTTGGGTCATTGAATGAATTTCCAACGGCATAATTAAGAAAGAAATGTGTCAGTTGTACATATCTCACTCTGTATAAGGAGAATACTTTCTATATAAGAGTGGAGGAAGGGGTTGTAAAAGAGAAAAGTCTTAGACAAGATTGTAAATTAAGTCCAGTCCTATTTAATCTATATGTAGATGTATTAATGGAAATTGGGGGAAATAATAACTCTATTCCAATAATGAATAATATTCAGATTCCAGGATTACTGTTTGCAAATGACCTAGTTATAGGTGTAATTGCAGTTAATGGCTTAAAACAGTTCTTGCAAGCATTTAATAATTACTGTAAAGAATGGAGTGAACCAGGACAAGACACATATTGTAGTGTTCAAAAAAGGGGAGAAATTGAGCAAGTATGAAAGATGGAAGAATGAGAATAAAAAAGAGTACAGGGTAGTGAGAGAATGTATTTATCTAGGAATTAAAATAGATGCTGGTGGCAATTGGGAAAAACAAAAGAAATTTGCATTAGCGAAAGGAAAAGAGGTTTTATCAGCTATTAGAAGTTGCAAATACAGATGGTTAGAAGTCACATGGAGCCAAATCTGGACTTTAGGAGGGATGAGTCACTGGATCTTTGTATTCGCTGTGTGCACAGAGGCGTTGTCATTGTGCCGCAATTTACAAAGTTCTCAAATACTTGTGGTAATAAACTGTTATGTACCAGTGCACAGTATCTGTCTTTTGTTCCACGAGTGGAATGTTAGCCACATGATGAGATTTAGAGAAGAAAGTGGCCACCATTTTCTTCCTGATTCTGCGTGTCCACTGCAGTTTCATTGGAAGATCGTCATCCGGAAAGATCCACACAGCCAACTGGCGCTTAGTCTCATGGTCAAGCTGGTAAATCCAAGTTTCATCATCAGTGACAATGTCAGAAACCCACTAAGAATTGCCTCCATCAAATCTGGCCAGCATTTCCTCACACCATTCAACACAGGTGCACTTTTGCAGATCAGTTAAATTGTAGGATGGTATTTTCCTCACACGAAAATAGTCGTGCAATATTTTCGAGATTGCTGGTGATCCAATCTGTATACTTGCCTCAGTTTCCTTAAATGTCACACAATGGTTTTCACGAACTATTCTTTCCACAGCAGCTACGGTTTCTTCAGTCACTGCTGTTGACAGACAACCACTCCTTAACTCGTCCTTTAATGAAGTTCGGCCCCTCTTAAACTCTTGAAACCACCAAAAAAACTGTGGCACGGGGACAGAGCAAGGTCCCCAAAGCGCTCCAAGACTTTGGGTCTCATTTAAACCCATTTTAAAATCATTGCACAAAAGCTCTCTCTTTCCACCTCCATGCTTGCATGGAACCTAGAGGCTGTTAACCTTGCACTGAAGATGCGAGGTTAGGAGGAGGATGAAAACTGATACATGTTTACACTCGCAAAGAATGTGGCTATCCAATGGTGGATCTGTTTAAATTGATCAACCTTAGTTTACGCGTATATTAAAACTTTCATTGTGACCCTCATATACTTCTTACAGACATAACGAAAATTCTTACTTCAGTTGTTTTTTTAATGAGCCTTACCTTTAATATGTTCAAGAACATTAAATTGGAGAATCGGCATGGACCATATATCAGTGATTCGATCTTTGAACACTAATGAATTTTTGCATACAAGGAGGTTGTGGCAGAGCACTAATGGAAAGTTTCAATACATCGCACCCTCACATTTAATTCAACATTATCTTACTAAAATTATTTCATTGCAGAGAAAGAGTTGGAATTTTCTGAATTTCAAAATAATGTTCTTTGTGATTTAATATATAAGTTTAGGTGACACCATGTTTGTAAACATAGAGTTAATTTCAATAACCATTCGAAAAATCTGAATGTAGGTTGCCTTTTTTACTTTCTCTAGCCTGCATGTACAATGTACGTAGTGGTTAGAGAAGGTATTGTATTCTACCCAAAAATTCAATGTCAAGATTTCACTGGACATATATGTTTTGGCATCCTCTGAGTCCGAAAAAAGCCTTTTTAGAAAAAGGTCCGTTTGTGTGTCTAGACAGCATAGCTCAAAAACAAAAAGACTGTTAAATACTAAACTTGGTATTTAGGTTTGCTATCTTCCAAGGATGTGACACGAAGATTTTTAAGAAAATCCCCCCACCACAAACTACCCTTTACATGGAAAAATATTTGAAAATTTTGAATTTCTAAAAAATGGCTAACGATTTTGATTAAAATTCTGTATATTAAAGAATTTACATCCCGAATAAAATGTATATCTTGAATTTTTTGGGAATAGCTTCTGAAGACCTCTTTATCGTGGATGAATTTTGCCAAATTTTGCTTAGCTGCTAAACTGTAAGAGATAGGAAAAAAAACTTACTTTACAAAAAATTTAGATTCTTCAAAACACACAATTTATGTCCTTTACGTGTTTGTTGTGGAGGTAACCATTTCTGAGATATACTTTTTTCAGAAAGGAAGTGTCCATTTTTCATTTGTTCTACTCCTGGCCAAGCAAAGAAGTGATTTCTATCACATCGTAAAACGACAGTTTTTAAAACATTTGACTATCACTTTAGTATAGCAAATTCCTTTAGTTTCCTTTTATGGAACTAAGTAATAAGAACATTCTCCTAATGTTTATCTCGACTAGCATGGTGTAGAAAGAAGTTTGTAGAGTAGCTAGAAAAAGTCATGTGAGTGTAACAGTCCAAGATTAAATCCTCACTGGAGTTCTGACAGGTGTCCAAAGGCAAGCTTCCAGTATCACCTTTTGGAGTCCAGATGAATATCCTTATGAGGTCTATTGGAAGTTAAAATTGACAGCAATATTCCCTCATTTAAAATATAATGAAATTATTTAAATTTATAAATTGCAAGAATGTATGTGTAGGAGAAAATAAAAGAAAATTGAGAATTTGAAATTTTTGTTATATACTTTGACTACTTCTGTAGAAATGAACTTTCAGCTGGGAAAGCTTTATATAGAAACAAAGTTATTGATTTTTAATCTCTGCCAATGAACCTCACCAAAAGAGTAATTTAGAACCAAGAGAAGGTATTACAATCAGTTCTGCATGCCGATTATGAAACTCCTTAAGAAGGTGTGCTTGAAAATAATATGACTAAGAAACATTGCTTACTAAAATAAAAGTGATTGTGTGTCCCACTCAAGTTTATTGAAATTCAATGCAAGTTCTTGTTTTTTTCTTTCTTTTCTTCCCCATCCTCTCTTTCTGTACAATCTTGAACAAAATTACATTTCTCGTTTCAGTAATCTATGTATATCCACTTAATTGCAGTTTTATGTAAATGTTATAGCACCTGTAGCCACAATACAAAATAGAATAATTGACTTGCAGATAATGGAACATCTGTTGCTGGCTCAGACTTCCAACCTCGTTCACCATCTCCTCCAGCTGAAGAAGCAGTTGTGCCACATCTTGAGCCTCTTCACAATCACATACTAAGTGCTAATAGTTTCTCTCCTCCCTCCAGTCCTGCTGTTGTAAATCACATACATGATGAGGAGAAGAGAATTAATACAGTTCTTATAGAGATTAGCAGTAATCACATTGGGGTTGCAAATGCAAGTGCTGTAAGTAATGCTCACAGTAAACGAGAACTGGCTGAGATACGGAGACACAATTTAAATGTCCGTATGCTGGCATATAAAGAAGTCCGGAGGCCTGGAAGAAGTAAGTATGAGTATATGTGTGTGTCTGTCTATATATATAGACACACACACACATTTATATGTATAATTATTAAGTTATAATAAGGCAAGTAATAAAAATAAGTTTGCTTCATAGCGATTTCCTATTGTTTGTGCATTTCAAAGTTTTCCTAAAGCAAATTCCAATATGAAGTGAAAGTGGAAAAACATCTCGCAACAGGAATAGCCCTAAAACTAAGTTTTCCTTTAACTCAATATGAAGGAAGGTGTAACTTATTTTTATAAAGGCTGCTTGTACAGGCATAAATGGGATTTTAGACAGTGACTTTTTTTTTGGGGGGGGGGGTTTGTTTTGTAAATAGATAGTCAAGTTTTATAATGTAAATGTTGTGCTATTTATGGACACTCTTTAACTGCTATGGTTCTCAGTGTCCCATTCTAAATTGGGCGTGTAAGACCACTTAATTTTGCTCAGAGGCCTCTCCATTAGGCTTGACTTTCTTTTACGTGCCATAAATCTACGACACGGGACCAATGCCTTTTCTTTCCTTCCAAAGGAAGCCATGCTAAGGATTTTTACACCTGATAAAAATCCATCCTCTGCCGGGTTTGAACATATGAAAGGGAGCATAGACAAATTGAAAAGAAGACTTGAAACATTAAACACAAGCAAATAGAAAAATCAGCAACAATGCACATTTCTGAGAAATACATTGTGAAATACGTAGTTGGCTTACCCTTCCCATGTGTAGGACTGACACACCTCCAAGGAGCCAATGGCACATAACCACAGAATGAAGAACCTGGTATGAGTGGAACCATATGGAATAAAGAAGCATATCAACAGTACACTGCATCAAAGATTCTGGAAACAAATTTTTATCCAGAAAAACCAGCAAGCAATTTTTACGTTTAGAAAGAAATAGATGTGATTAGCAAATACAATGAAGCTTCCAACCTTGATCACTGGCGGAGGGAACCAACCGCCAATATTATCAGTCATAACCAACTGGTAATGAGAGCAACATCTCTTCAAACATTTCCTGAGGTTAAGAATCAAAATATGAAGTTTAAGTAGTTTTATGAAATTCTGTTAGAGTTTGATTTAAGTACTGGAACAGTAGTTGGTTGTGTTCAACGCACTATCAGTGGAGTTGTAGAACTTCTTGCTAGAGCAGATCCCAAGGTTGATGGGCAGCTCATTAGTTATTTTATGTAGATGCATCTGTGCAGCCTTCATTCCAGCTGAATGTTTTGAGCACACTTTTTGATTCTATCCCAGGTGCGGGATAGAAACAATTCCATAATTTCCATCCCAGTTACTCACAGAAGTAGTGGAAATGAAAGGCACAAGATCAAAGAGGTAAAGGAGTAAGCATTGCAACAAAGGTACTGCACCAAATCCTGAGAGCCATGCAGGAGTGACTTTCAAATCTCACCCCTCTCTCTTTGTACCACATAATGGTTGCCTTCAGTCTCCTGGCTGGACTAAAACACACTGGCACTATCTTTGCTTATTTCTTAAACTAACTGTACACTAGCCTTTAGTGGTGATATTTGCTGTTACAAGTATTGCAGTTCAGCAGAAACAAAGGTGTTTATTATTATTGTTTAGAATGGTCCTTTTTTAATTTGCATTGTTTGATATGTGTGCTTGTATTTTATGTAGGCAGTTGTTGTTACACCTAAGGAGTTTGGTAGCATATATCATCTCACTATCATGTCATAATGAAAACAAGGATGTCAGATTAACTTAACTTCACTCGTTAAATTCAAAACGCTATTTAATTTCCAATTTTACGCACTATCTTGCAAAAAATATTTATTAACAAATCCAATAAATTAAATAAGACATTTGTCACAAAATCATTAAATGCCGGATTAACTTCATACGTCCAACATAGAAAAGGAAATGCCTGTTGTCAGTGGTAAACAAATTCTTGTGTCAACTCAGTGGTGCCAACATATTTTTTTAGCACAAAATAAGGTATAGGAAGAATGTTATGCATGCTTTATCAAGTGATAGTGACCTATGTTTGACATATATATCCTGGATACTTGCTACCATCTCATGAATATTGTCAAGCTGGTCTACAAGATTTTCCATATAGTCAACTGCTAGCTGTTCTGCCCCAGGTGAACTCCCAAACATCAGGTCACATAGTAGCTGCAGCCTCCTGCCAAAGACAAAATTGACTGGTGTCAAAAAGTGGTGTCTGTTGAAGAGTAGTAGGCCAGAGAAACATCCCTCTCTCTCTGATGATTGGCCACAACCTTCCTCAAATAATGTTCTTGATTCTTGACATGCTGCTCAACCATGCCCTCTGACTATGGGTGGAGAGATATTGTGCACTCCAAGTTGCTCCAATGTTCATCTCAGAGCATTGGACTCAAAGTTCGTGGCCTGATCGCTGTGCAGCTTCCATGGTACCCCATGGCAACAACAGTTCTCAAAGCTGTTTACGATGGTGTGCCTCTTGATTAGGGATGGTATACACTTGCAGTCATTTGAAGTAGTCCATGGCGACCAACAGATACGTGTTGCCCCTGTCTGACACAGGGAATGGCCCAGCTACATCAAAAGGTAGTCCAATGCTATACTGCTGCAAATAAATCCAGCTCCTGACTAACTTGTCACGTACACATGACATTGGTGGCAGTCAGTAGTGCTGTTGTCGTAGGTTGTCAATGTTTTGTTGGGTCCCAAATATTCTTCTGAAGACCCTGCATGTACTTCCTTTTGTAACCTTACTCCAAGGGAGGATCAGCTGTTTTTCTGGGTGAATCCCTACTCCCAATAGCACTTCCTTGGTCTTAAATGAATCCTATTGGGCCCATTAGGAATGGTATACACTACCTGTGGGTGCAATGTCTTTCCAGCTTGGGCTTCTCCCTGCTCCACTTTTCTCAGGACTGGCCCCAAGTCAGCATCTGCAAACTGCTCTCTCCTCAGGCCTGTACTATCCCATCCAGCTGTAGGCACAGTCAAAATGACATGAACATCTGTGGTGCGCTCTTTCTTCTCAATCTTGGCAAAGTAGCTGTACTACTCTGAACAGGGTTGTCGTTACTTGACATTCACGTTGGAGTGGCTCCTTCTGCAATGTTCTGATGTGAAATTGTACGGTTGAATCCTCAGAACTCAGTGGGCTGTGGGCTGTCTGGCCCTCTAGATTCTTGAAGCTCAACAGTCAGGTGAGGGCAGAGTGATCAGTTCTCAGGTAAAATGACTGATTGCATACTTGTGGAAGTGCTTCAGCACCTTTACCACTGCCAGAAACTTTGATCGGGTAACACAGTAATTCTTTTCTGCCTAGGAGAGCATTTGTGTTACTAGGCTATTACCTGCTCCTGGTGGGTGATACCCTAGTAGCCTATCCCTTGGATTTGGGATAGAATGCTGCCAATGCCAGCGTGTCACTGGCCTCAGTATCCATAATAAAGTCGTCACCAGGTTGCGGAAATTCTAAAATAGGAACAGTTCAGAATGATGACTAAGTGCCTGGAATGCACTCTCTGCTTCTTCTGACCACAATATAAGGCTGGTGTTTTTCCATCAAATAATTGAGGGATTTGCAATATGGAGAAACCTCCAATGAACCAGCGATTAGTAGCTGCATAGGCCCAGGAAATCTTACAATTCTCATTTGTCTTTCAGGCAAGGTCAAGCTTTAACTGCTTGAGCCTGGTCCTTGGCCACCCCAGAAAAAGAGACAGTGTGACCCAAGTAATATACCTCATTGCAGAATGTTGGCACTTCTTCGCATTCAGCTTCAGGTTAGCTGTCTTTGCAGTGCCGTGGTCAGGTTCTCGAGGCTCTACCTAGACTTATTGATGTTGGGATCACATTCAGTATTTCTGCTGCTCAACTCTGGATGTTTGCTATCAGCTGCATAGCTTCCTCCTGTGCTATCCATTGGTTATGACGGAATCACTGTTGATGGATGACTTCGAATGTGAATGTTTTGTTGAACTTGGGTGGCTTGACACGTGCAGATGTTTTGCGTCCTGTCATGTCAATTTTCAAGTCTTCAGCCTACCGTCAAGCCACCATGGCACCACAATGACTATTCCCTCAAGTGAGTTAACACATTGGTCAAGATCTTCAATGTTCTGTCTTAATTCGGTAGTTGTTATTCAATATTATTACTGTTAGACAACGAATGAAATTTGTGAATTGATGCCTAAATGTTTGAATCAAGCCACTCACACTTGCAGCAATTATGGCCATAAGGTGTAGTCACAATATTGACAGTTCATGTGGAATACTTTGTAACCCTAAAACTTAAATTTTACATTCCCTTATCATTAGTTTTGAAGCAAACCATATTTTTAGAAAAAGTAATATTTTAGTTCTTGGAAATTGATTCAATTGTTTGTGTGGTTTATGAGGAATTGCATATAATATTTTGCTAATGATTTGCAGCTTACAAGTTTTGCACCTTTTCACTATCCCACCTAAGTTATTTTAGTAATTAGACTAAAATGATGTTTGGAAGTAAACTGAAATACCATTTCTAGACAATTATATTTTACGATAATTATTAGGGCCCCTGAAAAATGGTGAATAAATTCAAAGGGTATAAAAATTTAGCACCCTGCGGGTTAAAAACAACCAATACTTTCATGTAGCGCTAAATAAAAAAAGCTATATTTATTTATTTAAATACATACAAATCAAACCAAAATATACATAACTATATCTTAAATTCCACACACAAGAAACACCCCATACCAAGACATACATGTTCAATTAAATTCCATACACAAAACTTACTACAATACCATATAACTAAAAAAAAAATTATGCACACACTTTTTACTCAGCTCCAAAATATACACTAAACTCCATTTCCAGAGTTTCTGGAGAAGGTCTGACAAAATATGTCCATACGAGGAGATTGCACATTCACTATCTACATTTGATCATGGTACCCATAATGCCTTCACACAGCATTTAACAAATGTGCAATGGTCTCTTTCATGCTGAGCAAGATGTCAAGCACATTCACAAACTTCAATCCATTAGAACAGCTTCTTTAACGGTTGTCTGAAAGCATAAGTACCCAGAAAGTAGCACATGACTGTCCAGATTTTTGAGAAGTTCCACAGCAGCCGACATTTTCAATTCGGTTGCTTCATTCTTTCTGACAATGTACTTTTCATCAAACAGTTTGCCCATGTTCACAATGAATAATTGTGCAGGATCCATTGTTGCAAGTCTCATGTATTTTGTCTTGCAGAGAGCACATTTTCAAAGGTTTGCTTAATTTCAGCTTTCTTAACTTCAGATTTGAGAGTATTGATGGCTGCAGTTGTTTGAGAACCAAACAGCCCTTTGCTCATCAATCTGAAGTTGCTGAGAATATCAGCAATTCTACTTTGGAGTTTGTGTGTCAAAAGGGATATGAAGATCCTTCTAAGGTGGGTATGACATCAATAATCATCTGGCTGTGCTCTGTAGGGAAGGTGATCATTGCAACCTTAACATTTTGCAATTCAGAAAAAAAGTGCACATCTGGCAAGGCCATCGACTTGCAGAAGTTGACCAAATCTTGTAGATGATCACCCACTTAAGCAGATTTATACCAAGAGTTCTATCTGGTCATCACTGGTGATGGAAAATCTAATATCTTCTTCTCCTCTTCCAAATAATGCTCCCGAAGTAAAGAAATGTAGTAGTGTTTCCTTTTTCCGACAATCAAAAATAGCATCTGTGTATTTGTCACACATTGCAGGGCAGAGCACCTCACACATTTGTACACATATGTACCTTACACAATCTGTGACAAGGGCCGCAACATCTGCCTTACTGCTCTAGAACATACTGTTGTATTTGCATTATGTAACAACTTGACACCACCAAGAAATACCTTTTGTTCAGCATCACAGTAAACACAAAACTACACATAATTAACACCTTTTCACCATTAACAGCCGATTTTACTTCCTCTGCTTGGCCACACGCAGAACATGTTGTCCCACAGATTTGTGCTGTGGGAATATCTCCGCCACTTGTATCAGTTCCAAAATATAGGTTTTTAAAATTCAGCACAATAAATAGTTATTGAAGTATATATTTTGTATTTAATTTGAATATTTTAAACAACATAGTATTCAAACAGTGATATCAGTGCCTATGCCAGAGATCAAAGTAAGAATTTACCTTATTTATCCAAATACAGGACAGTGTTTTTGTTGGGTGGTGGGGTGTTTTTTTTTTTTTTTTTTTTTTTTTTTTTTTTTTCCCCTCAAAAATATTAATATTGGGAATGGGATCGTCTTGCGCTCTCATTGTGTTTTCCAAATAGCATGCGAGAAAAAGTAAGTTTCAAACTTCGCTGGGACAGCAGTGGTGAAGCGTGGCAGAAATTATATGACCAAGGTCTTGATGCATACAGCAGGTTTTTTTGTGTTTCAATTCGCGCTGTAAAGTTACCTGTTAGCATTTTCGTTGGAAAAAATGTGTATATATTTAGGAACTAACTAAATACAAACAAAAAATATTGAAGCACCATTTGCATTTCTCTCCGAGACTAAAATAAAAATAGGGGATTTCCTTTTACATCAATGATTTCGCCTAATGTATCAGATACATGATGAAACGGTAAGAGAGGTTTTACTGTGTGCTCATCTTCCTCCGCACACATACCATGAACGTTTCCATTCTCCCCTCTTCCTTTCACCCATTAAGTGAATTTCCATGCAAATACAAACAAAAAATGTTTACAATGATGTATAGGCATGTTGTCTAAATAGAAAGTGCTATGCATCGTTGTCGCTGAAGCTCTGTTGCTGTTATTATCTTCCATCGCACACATAGCAGGAAATTTTCGTTCTCCCCTTCCCTCGATGTAAACCATTATGAGATTTCCCATGCAAATTTGAATAATTTTTGCAACAATGTATTTTGTTAGGTATGTTGTCTTAAAAGAAAATCGTATCATCATTGTTTAAGCTCTGCTGCAGTTGTCAACTCCTATCGCACACGTAGCCAGGGCAACTTTTTTATTCATTGAACGGATGAGCGATGGATTACACCAGTGGAATCTGCAATTTCTCTTTTCCACTGAATTGAAGAATGGTTCAATTGTTTTCAATTAAGTTGGGTTAGAAGACTAACAATCGCTTACATCTATCTTTGGAGAACGATGCAACCAAAGAATAAGTGATGTATCCTACGTTGAAAATAAGAACGAGTTGATGGATCTCGGTGACGAGTTTAAAAACCATACAATAGATCTCCGATGGATGCACGTGAGCATGCACTTGGTTTAAAAACACTTCCATCAGTGCTATTTCATTTGACCCCCATCCCCTTTCTCTCTCTCTGTCTCTCTCTCTCACTCTCACTCCACCCTTTACCTGATTTTCAGCAAACTCAAGTTTCAAAAAAGACTTGATCAGCTTCAGGGTTCTTTAGTGTGTTAAAAATGTATGTGTTAAACCTCAAATTTTGTAAGTTATTGTGGGCTCTTTTTAAATAGACAATATTCTAAATTCCAAAATTAAGTTCTGAAAAAATGGGCATTTTATTACATTTGAGGTCATCAGGTATATATATTTTCCTTTTTAATGAGAAAACTACTGTCTCAATTTGCTCTGCATGTAATCAAATTATTTTTTCGCTTCTTGTAATATAAAAAAGTGCATCCACTTGTTTTTATTATGTGTATGATGAGATCTATCAAATGCTGAGAGAAAAACAAACCTGCGATCAATGAAAGAAACATAACTACTGGGGTAGTAGCAGTATAAAAATTGAATAATTTTGAACAAAAAAGGAGAAAGAAAACAAAATAGGTACTACTATAAACCCTTTGCAAACAAATAAATGCAACTTACCTGGTATATACTTGTTCAGCCATGCTTTAAACCCTGGATTATCCAATTTTCTCAGAGGTATATTTGCTCGCATTAGCGCATTAACCACATCACATATTAGCTCCTCTCTTTTAGCTTTCACCTTTGTATTTGTAAGGGAGTCAGACACAGCCAGTTGCTGTTTATTTTCTGTAGTTTCCTTTGGCTTTTCTTTATTGCATATGTGTATGGTACTCTCCTTGTAAAAGGTTTGCACAAGATAAGGTTATGTGTACACAGCTTTTGGCTGTGGTTTTATTTTCGCTATACTTCAGAGTGTGAGGACTAGCACTTCCTATCAGCTATAGGTAGCACAGGCACATACATCAAGGAGAGAACATGTGTTGGAGCCCACAATTTACCTGTTCCCATGTGCAGTTGAACATGTAAAATATCAGCGAGTGCATACAAACGTGTGGAGTTGAATGTGAGTCGAAGTGGAAATTTCATAATTTTTTTCCATTTTCATGTTTTAATTGCATATAAATATTTAGAATCTCCTGTTCATTTTGGTGTAACTTTCATAAAGGTAACTTTCAATAACTTTGTAAATATTGTTAGAGGAAGGATTTTGATTTTATTTTGATTGGAAAGTTTTACTTTAGCTACCTATTCGTTGCATTGGCATGCCATACATATTTCCAGCATATAAGAGTTTTGAAATACTGCGAAATTGTGTTACATTTTTTTTTTTTAAATATTATGTTTGAAAGCAATTGCTGAAGAAGTTACATGTTCTATACAAATGTCCCACTATCTCTAAAACTAATTCACACTAAGGGCTGAATATTTTACCGCTCATTAGCACCTAAATATATTTTATTTTAACAAACAAACAAAAAAAAAATGAGAAACCTTGAAAAATTTACCTGGCTATTTTAAGTAGTTGCTGAGGTACTGGGTCAAACTTTAACATCGGTAAGATAGGGAATTTCAACTCTTGTTATTGTTTGCAATACTTGCACATTATTACTTTGCTTTTCACATCATAAATATACAGTCCTTCGCTATCAAACTCTTTTTGGCATTCATATAAGCTTTTGACCTTGGGCATACGACTTCCATAGATTGTGATGAGAATAGTGGATCACGAAACAAGTAGCACTTGATAATTCATTTTAAAACAAGATAATGCTATCTAACGACCTCTCCTGCTTCAGATTAGGAGGCAATTTTTTTTTTTTTTTTTCTTTTCTTTTCTTTTTTTTTTTCTTTCTTTTCTTTTTCTTTTTTTTAGCTTAACGTCCTTTAACCTGGTTGGTCATATCAAGGGGATTAAAGTTACTCAACATGTCTTCTCAGGATAAGGGAAAAATCCCGGGGGGGGGGGGGAACAGCTTTGTTCAGATACGCTACCACCATACTACCCAGGCGGGTGAGATAAGACTTGCAGCCTGTTGAATGTGGGGCAGATACGCTACCACCATACTACCCAGGTGGGTGAGATAAGACTTGCAGCCTGTTGAATGTGAGGCAGATACGCTACCACCATACTACCCAGGTGGGTGAGATAAGACTTGCAGCCTGTTGAATGTGGGGCAGATACGCTACCACCATACTACCCAGGTGGGTGAGATAAGACTTGCAGCCTGTTGAATGTGAGGCAGATACGCTACCACCATACTACCCAGGTGGGTGAGATAACACTTGCAGCCTGTTGAATGTGGGGCAGATACGCTACCACCATACTACCCAGGTGGGTGAGATAAGACTTGCAGCCTGTTGAATGTGGGGCAGATACGCTACCACCATACTACCCAGGTGGGTGAGATAAGACTTGCAGCCTGTTGAATGTAAGGCAGATACGCTACCACCATACTACCCAGATGGGTGAGATAAGACTTGCAGCCTGTTGAATGTAAGGCAGATACGCTACCACCATACTGCCCAGGTGGGTGAGATAAGACTTGCAGCCTGTTGAATGTGGGGCAGATACGCTACCACCATACTACCCAGGTGGGTGAGATAAGACTTGCAGCCTGTTGAATGTGGGGCAGATACGCTACCACCATACTACCCAGGTGGATGAGATAAGACTTGCAAGGTCGAGAGTGTCGCCTTGTTTGCAGGCAATTACATCATCAATTAAAATTGATTGTAGTTTCATCGTTCAACATTGACAACGCTGGGTATGAGATAATATTGATTTTAGTCCACATTTGATATAAATAGATTTTGAACATATTGCACATAAGTGTTTTTTGATGGAGTGCTATTTCGCGGTAAATATCGCACAAAAGCTAAGAAGACTGCTCAAAATTCACGAAAAGAATTTTATTTGCAAAATTTTGTTGAATGTTGTTTACATACAATTCATTCATTGATGCATGAGGATCCTGCAGACTTTAAAAAAAAAAAAAAAAACTTCTATTGTTATTTTCAAAGAATTCACCCAAAAATGTGTTCGCGAAATTTCAGGGACCCTAATAATTATTTAACTGACTGATCCAAAATAATCAAATGCTTGCAATAAATGCAGCCCTTACATAATAGTGTTTATTAGAACAACTAAAAGAGGCAATTAATTCCATATTTCATGGACAATAATTAAAGGTTCCAAATGGAGCAAACTAATGCCACTAAATCTTTTACAAGTTAACTAAGACAAGAGTAAAGCAAATTAGCTAATTCGTTTAAGACTTTTCTTATATTCTTAAAATGCTGTAATTTGTTTCAAAATGTTACTTCAATATACATACTTTTGAACACACATACTTTTATTTATAAGAAAGTGTGTCAGAAACTGTGGCAGTAATGTCTAGGCATTGTCAAAATCTTGCTTCTAATTGATGTTGCCATCCAATGAGTAGATTCAAGCCTTGATTTTGTTATCTTCTCCTACTCTATCTGAAAGAAAATGAGATTTCAGATTTAGCTATCAAACTTAACTGTGCAGGCTGAATTAATGGCAGGGTCAGGGATTGTCACTACAGTTACCATAATGAGCCAACATAAACATAGACTTTGCTTCATAGTCATGCCAATTTTCTGTGTAATTACCTTTCCATATATTTGCCTCATAAGGGAGCCAGATTTTGTCCCACCTCCACACAGGCATATAGTCAAATCTCACAATATTTTAGATTCCATTCTATACAGCTGTGAACTAGTCACACTCCATCTGAGTGACCTTTCTCTTAATACTTTTGTTTGTTTAATGCAGAAGTCTGGTTGCCCATTGCTATTACATTACTGTTCTGATTGGTAGAACTGTCACTGAATATTACAATTTCCCTTGCATTCTTGCAAGATCTCTCATACTCTATGATACACTAGCAAACATTAAAGTTAAATGTGAATCTAATTTCAAAAAACCAATAACAAAAGGAGTTGTTATTCTTTAGATCATAGATAATAAAATTGTATACTCGAAGTTATGTTTTGGAAAATGTGGCATTAGCAGTAAGGCTTGGTGCTACTTTTACTGCCTTTAAATCCAAAGTTAAAACTGCAATATACATGTTATTATTCGTTATTGTTTCCTTCTCCTCCTCGTCCTGTCCTTTCTCAGAATATATTATTTCCATTCATTTTTGCCCAAATTTCAAACTTTATCCTGTGCAATTATTACGTTTGAGTTTCTTAAGTTTATGAATGGACAGTGTATGTTTTGGAGCAAGAAGAAATTGCAGGGTGCCAGGTCAGGAATATACAAGGGGGATGCAGCATATACTCATTACATAATTGATGCAGTTTGGCAGCAACATTTTCTTCATCTCCAAATGTGGCCATGTTTCCCTCAACTTCTTGCTAGCCCACTGTAGTATTGTTCTGTAATCACTTTCTTTTTTCTTTTCTAAGAGTCAATTAGCATTTGACTCCTCACATTCCAAAAACTCACCACCATTTTTTTGGTTGATAGACTGCCTTTAG
Source organism: Hymenopus coronatus (assembly GCA_030762935.1). Lineage (NCBI taxonomy): Eukaryota > Metazoa > Arthropoda > Insecta > Mantodea > Hymenopodidae > Hymenopus > Hymenopus coronatus. The sequence continues at coordinate 90,114,965 of CM060887.1, read as the reverse complement.
AGATTCACTGGAAGCTACTCATTGTGTTGGTTGGTTTCTCTGTGAAATGATGAATCCAGGTAACAACTCAATGCAAAAGTCCTTTGGATTTCACTTAAATATAGTCAGTCCTCTGCAAATGATCAGAACAATAACACAGCACTTTTAATACTTTCATAAATTTAATCATAAATGACTTCCAATTTACATTTCCTAATACTTAATATGTCCTCCCTTCATTTTGTAAGTTCCATTACACAAGTAGACATTGACTCCACAAGATTGGAACACAGATTTTTGAGGTCATCATGAAACCACACTTGAATTAAAGCTTACATCATACATTCTGTTTTGGAACAGGCAAATTTTGCAAGCCTCATTTTGCAAATAGCCCACAAATATTCTGTGGAGTTAAAATCTGGCGAATTCCTGTGACTTCAAGCAGACGAACATTGTTATTTTTACAAAAGATTATTCTTTTATCTACATCATGTTAATTGCAATAAACATAGCAGAAACAGTCTTATTATTTGCCTCCTTGTAAGTAGAAGGGAATACATTAGGCTAAAGCAATAATCAAATCTCAAAAGCTGGTCACTATGTGAAACAATTGAGTTTATTTCACTTTGCATGATCCCATTTGAGAAAAGTTAGGTAGTTTAAATTTGAAGCCAATAACAATGAAAACGGGAAGTCTTTTTCTCCTCGTGATTAGAAGCAGCTGTAAACACTGTTACAAAGCTGATTTCCTGCAATTCGTTTTGCAATTTTTCGCAAGAATGAGATGCAAGTACATTACTAACAATGGCTTCACACTTCGAGCGATTGCAAGAGAATTTCTTTCAAACCAGGTTCTTATTAGTTTGGTAGCACAATCATTTGAGCAAAAACTATGATTTTCTTCAACCACATGATAAGCCCACCCTCCTTCAATTGCAGCACAGTCTTGCTAAATTTGGCAGGGAAAATAAAGTTACACTTGTGGATGACGCTAAGTAATTTCTTACTTTTTATGCTTGATTTTAGATGCTGTTCCTTCCATGGGACACACAAAACTCAGTGTTACAAATGTTTAAAGGAACATCAGAATTGCTCCACATTTTCGTATGAATGTGTACTTATGATAGAAGATAATTAACAAAGACTAAGTATTCGTTGATTTATGAATAATTACCTTGAACCGAATTTAAACTTTACCTAAATTAGATAAATTACCAGTTCTATGTCATAGACTAAGATACTTACTTTTCTTGCAATGCAGCAGTGAACAAACACTTTCATTTTGGCATCTTAATTTATATAATTGGCATTATAATTTATATTGGAACTGTTGAAATGACTGTTGCTGAGAGACTGGAATTGCATTATCAAAGTGAAACACAGGAAGCAAAAGGAATGCTGGCAGTGTAGCCATTGTGTGGTCATGTTTGTTTTCATAACAAATTTTGTTCATTGATAACTTAACATCGGACATTATGGACATAAATATTTAAAATAGTTGTTGTATTCAATACTAGATAGTATAACGCAGAGAATAAATGCTATTTTCTAAAGAAACGGCACAAGGAGGTGTCCAGACAATATCTATTGGGACACTGGGACATTAGGTTGAAAACAGGACTGTCCCATTCAAAACGGGATGTTTGGTCACTTTACTTAATAGCATTTATTTTTAAACACGGGTGGCTTATTGAACCAATCTTTTGTGTGTGTGTAAATGTACATATCAATGCACTGCATTTTTTCTAAATGGTGCACAATCATAGCCCTTGATATGTTTCATGACACTGGAATGTATTATCAATTTATCGTATATAAATTATATTCACTTTCCTGAGCTTTGTCTTCAAATAGTCAAGAGTGATAATTTCTTACTACCGATGGACACTGTTTTTGAAAATGAAGATGATGTGTTCTGGATCAGAATAAACTTGTTCTAGTCCACTAAATTTTTGTTTTTTTAGCAATTCTCTTAGTGCCATATTTTGCATTTTAGTTGGTAAACTTTCCTCTTTCCTTCCTATTATTTAAAAAAATACACATTCAGTGACACATAGCTAACCAGTATACCAGGCTGTTGCAGTTTGGCTACATACCAAAGAGCAGGGAATTACTCACTCACAGGGGTACATATGCAGTATGCACCACACCTCATTATTGAGGGCTACCTGTCATGGCTGAATCAGGTATTGGAATAAAAGCATTGGCTATCACCTTCCCTTCTAACTGGGCTCCGAGGTTTGTACGCATGAATACTCAGATTTAGACAAGTAGAGTTGGAACAATCTGCTGATTTTACTTATTTTTTAACCTAACACTTAGTAAATAACTTAAATACCAAGAATCACTTGGGAAAACACACGTCAGATTTGCAGTCTTCAGTTCAGCCAACACACAACCTGAAAGAAGCAAAATTACCAGCAAAAGAAATGTCCACTATATTAAAAATCTGATGTGTTCCATTCACATGACTTTCTCTACTTCTGTGTCACAAATTATTGTTAATAAGCTTATTCTTCTATTTACTTTATGTAAATCGAGAAAAAATTAGCAGAAATAGACTTATTACTTACTTACTTGTAAATAGAAGTGAAATATGGGAGTATCATAGGTTAAAGTGAAGTCAAAAGCTGGTTGCTATGGACTTAAGTTCCTTTGTTTATATGGACACGAGTTGACAAATTCCTGTATGAGAAAAGTACAAGTTTTTCAAAGCTGAAACCAAAAACAACGAATATCTCAAAAACGATCAACACCTCGAAAAAAATGTATAGAACATAAATTGTGTGTTTTAATGTGCTCTGCATTTTTTGTGTAGTAAGTTTTTGTCCATTTCTTACTATTTAGCTGTTATGCAAAATTCATCCAGAATAAAGTAGTCTTTCAGAGGCTATTCCCAGAAAATTCAAGATATACATATTATTTGTCAGGTAAAATATCTTTGGTATACAATATTTTAATCAAAATCGTTAGAGCCATTTTTGAGAAAATCAAAATTTTTTAAAAAAGTTCCATTTAAAGGGTAGTTGGGGGTTGGGGGAATTTTCTTGAAAATCTTCGTTTCGGATCCTTGGAAGATACCAAACTTAAATACCAAGTTTGGTATTTAACAGTCTTTTCGTTTTTGAGCTATGCTGTCAACACACACACACACACATGGACCTTTTTTTTTTTTTTTTTCTTTTTTGAAGGGGGTTCAGGGGGACCCAAAACATGTATTTCTGGTAAAATCTCGGTATCAAATTTTTGGGTACAATGCAATACCTTCTCTATACACTATGTAAATAGTACGTCTAGAGAAAGTAAAAAACCACTCAAATGAAAATGGCATTGGAAAGCTACAGCACAACAATTTTATAGAAACAGTATTCATTTGTACAGGAACATTTATATGGCAACCTGTTGCCTTAAAATTGGTCAATATTGAGAAAACAAAAGTATGCTATTGAAGTACAATGTATAAGCTTAATAAAAAATCAAAATTAAAGGTTTTATCAAATTTTACCAATGCAGTGCCTTAAATTTCAGTATTGCCTTTGAAGCTGCATTGTTTATTCGCCTTGTAGGATGATTAGATATGTTGAACTATTTCTTTATCAGGGAAAACATGTATCTGCAATAAATATATGCATAGCCTAGAAAAACAAATAAATAATACTGTATTTGAATGTTTTGCATGGTGTCTGTTAATGATTAAAAGTTAATGTGAATGAAATTCTGTTTACAGATTATGCATCTCTGTTTGCACATCTCCAGAATATGAAAGGTAGCTTGGAAGTGAAGGTTTCGTTGCTCAAAGAAGTAATTAATGAATCACTGCGTTTTAAACGGCGACATTTGGCTGGACTGCTTGAAGAATTCTTGAGGACAATGGTAGCAGCAAGTCATAACATTGTTAATAACCATCATTTATCAATTAATAATGTTGCCGCAAGAATAGGTTAGAAGATTATGCATAGTGACATTCATGCACTGGATGCTGTTGACTGTAAAATTTATGTAAGAGTACCAAGTGCAAAAATGCACACCACATTTTATTTTATTGCAATGGTGTTGTGAATGTGTAATAATTGGAAGAAAAACATCATCTTTCACCTGATCTAGATACAATCTATTCAAGTTTTGCAGTTCGGTATGTGATCAACTACAAAGTATGCTTGTCAGTTAGCTATTTTATTGTGAAACAATCAATGAATTCAAAAGTTCTGGTAAAACCTGCTTTTCATTACCACTTTGTTTTATGTGACAAGCTATATGAAAATTACAAATATTTCCTCACTGTTAAAGTTTTACTGAACATTTCCATTGGACATAAAACTGAAGCTCACCAGGTTTGGTTTTTTTTTTTTTTTTTTTATATATATATATACTGTGAAGCAGTATCTCTCTCAAAGAAGTTCATCAAATCTAATTCATAAAAATGCAGCAAATAACTTTGACTTCATGTTGCTTGAATTATCTGCAGGGAGTATTAGGTTAAAATTTGTGTTACTGTAATGTTATGCTTTAATTTTAAGCAGCAGGAGTAAAGAGATGAGATTTTCTGCTAATTGGTGATGCAAGAGTTTAATCATTGAATATAAAAGAGAAACTTGGTATGCATCTTTATAGCAGTTAATCTCTGATGCAAACACAGCATAATTTAAATTTGATAAAACATTTTGTATATTATATCAAAATAACTACATATTTATGCTATATAATACTCAGTTGAAATTTGCTATTTACCCACTCATGTCCTTATTTTCTTCTTTTCATCTGAATGTCCTTGGCTAAAAATGATGATATGCTTCTTAATTACTATAAATATTTTTTCAGCTTAAAGGAGTTAGCATGGAACTTGGAGCCAATGTTCGTCGCACCTGCAGCAGTTTTGTTTTGATTATGAAAAGGGAGCAGCAGATAGATAGACTTTTATGGCCTTTTGTTATTGGAATTCTCTCTGCTTCCAGATAAGGCCATTTCATATGGTAGCTAATTTCAAACATTTCATTCATCTTGTTTGTACTTGTTTGAGACAAACTCCCTGAAGCAGTTCAGAACAGGATGACAATTATGAGCCAATGAAGCAGAAGCTGAGAGGCAGTAGTCAAGAATGTGACAAAGCCTACAATCTCATCCCCTCCCCCATATATCTTTAACAAGCCTAAGGCTTGTTGAAGAAGTTCACACATTTTACCAAGAAGATGACCACTGCTTTGGCCCTGGCCATTATATAGTGGTATATCCTTGTTACATTAATACAAAAATATTTGTTCTAATGATACGAGGGCTGTCCCAGAAGGTCCCAACCTAACAAAGAAAGCACAAAAATTAGTGGGGGGGGGGGGGGGGCTCTACATAGTCTCTTTTCAGCTCGATACACTTTTCCCAGTGTTGCTCGATAGAGAGAACTGTCGAGCTCTGCAAAATAGCCATCAGCTGCAGACTCAATTTCTTCATTGTTGGCAAATCTTTTACCACCAAACCATTTCTTCAGGTTTGGGAAGATAAAATAATCAGAGCTAAATCTGGCAAATAGGGTACATGAGGAAGCAACTCCAGCATTAATTCATGGATTTTGGCCATGGTGAAATGGACATATGGACTGGTGCATTGTCTTGATGGAACAAAACTTTCTTTTTCGCTAAATTTGGCAGTTTTTGCTTGATTTCATCACTCAAACTCTGCAGTAAGTTTCATAATACTCACCATTGATTATTGATTTTCCTTTTTTGAGATAATGAAAATTATCCATGTGCATCTCAAAAAATTTAAAACCATGACATTGCTTGCAGATGGAACTGTCTTTCCCTCTTTGAAGCCGATTATCCCCTTTCGATCCACTGTTTCAACTGTTCCTTCATTTCAGGTGTGAATGATGGACCCATGTTTCATCCATGGTTATAAGTTGATGCAAAGACTCAGCTTTATTGTGGTGAAACATCCTCAATATGCTGTTTTTTTCATTGTGAGCTAATGTGGCACCCATCTTGTGCACAGCTTTCTTTTTGAAATGCCTGCAATGTCTGCTTTCAACGGTCAACAACTGGGATGTTCATCTTGGCAGCTCATATGGCTTTACTTAAACTGCCATCCAATAGTTGACTGTTGCAAACAAAGGAGCAGACTCCTCCATAGTAGAACCTAGCTCAGCTTTAATATTACTTGTACTAAGACCTTTCTAATGAAAGTATGGTATCATATAATGATGACCAGATTTATCCATGTTTACAAATTAGCTGAGGGCATTCACTATTGATGACAAACACTAAACAATGTAGAATGTTCAAAATTCAAATTTAAGCTTTATAAGGTTGGTACTACCATAGTCATTTTTGTTTGAAATAACTGCTATCTATACGAGTGTGGTACTTCTGGGAGAGCCCTCATATACATAATGATTTTCTTGGCTTCCTCCTTTCTTTTAACTTTGAACAAAAGTGCTAATAACAGTATTATTTGCTGCATGTTAGCAACATTTTCTTTACTGCTACCACATTACTAATTGTGCTCTATTTTCTTGAAATAAACTTTTTTCCAATTCTATGTTTGTTACATTTAAATAAAATATCTGCATCTTGCACATGGCAACATATTCTATTTAATTTAGATGTTTGCATTCTTAGCAGCCACAGAAGATTTAAATGTATTAATACATTAATTTAAGGAATGCATTATTTTCAAATTGCAGGGTGTTTTCAATGTTAAATTATTTTTATCAATGGCAAATGGACCTCTGTGCTATCATTATAAAGTACTGCTGTTGCATAAGCCATGATCTAGAAGTCATTGTTGATGGAAGTTGTTACCTTCAACACCTTAGACCACTACCTACAAGTACAGCAAATAGAAATACATTTATTAATCTGACCATGAAAGCCTAAGTTTATACAGAATCAACAAAACTTAACGTTTCTGTTATATACAATAAACCATTTTGCATTCCAACACGAAAGCTCTATGTCGAAGTAAAAGTAAAATTCAGATTTCACACATAAATCTCTGCATATATTGTTATTTTATGTAATGTCTACTAACTATTCTTACAATACATTATTTTTTTCTATCTACTTCATGTTAATTGAGATAAACCTTTTGAAAAATAATTTCATTAGGTACACATTCAATTACAAATGGCAGAATTGACCGACTTGAAAAGTGGCCTGGTATATATTGGAATTGAAATCTCATACACTTTCCATATTGCAAGAAACAATTGAATAATGGAAACCTTGAAAAAGTATTTAAAAAAAATTCAAACCTATGGTAAAGAGCATTGCAGAAATTGAAGGTGCCACCATAAGCAGTCATTTGGGATAAATTGTGTTTTACAGTGTAGTATATATTTGACACTTATGTTTAGCAGTTAAAAAATTCCTCCAAAGGACTTCACAGGCTATTCCCAGAAAATTCAAGATCTGCATTTTATTTGACATGTAAATATCTTAAACACTTATCATCTTTGATCAAAATTGTTAAGATGTATTTTTGAGAAGATAGGAGTATTTTAACAAATGTCTTTATAACTCAAAAATAGTTTTTGATTCACTGCTTCCAATAATTCACTTGAAGTTTCAACCCATATATAGTTTACAGCTGCACAATCATCCATAGCTCGTGCACCACTCACAAATCACAATACAACATTGCACTGCAAACTTTCCTCCTTTTAGCTAGAAAATATCACAAACCTTTTGGAAATTTTTCAAAGATCTTGGAGAAATGTCTCAAATATCAAGAAGAATCGTGATGCCGCAAGAAGAGTCTTGCATTCCGAAAAATCTGTTGTGTTGTGCACTCTTCCGTGTTGTTTTTGCATCACAGCTGCAAGTCGAACGTGAGAGCAGTTACATACATGAATGGCATTGTCATACAGCCAAGACAATCCAAATGTAGTACCAGTTTCTTCCCTTGGAGTAGCCTCTGGATGCAGTACACATCATTTATCCTCTTCATCACAAAGTGCCATGGCTGTTGAAGTTTGGGACGTCCCTTGGACCAGATCACCTTCTGGACGTAATGGGTGTTCATCCAATTGCCTGCGACCTGTATGTTTTGATGGGCCATCTTATGCTTGTTATGATGCTCCACAGTTGGTTGCTGGCTGTTCTGCCCCAGGACAGGTCATATGGCAGACCCAGCCAGCTCTCTGCCAAAGACCAAACTGGCTGGCATCAATCTGATGATGTCGTAGATGTAAGAACAGTAGGCCAGCAAGAAAAGTAGCACCCTCACATCCAAGTCTCTCTGGTGATTGGCCAAATCTTCCTCAAATGTTCTTCTAAGGTCTTGATGTGCTGCTCCCATGTTATACTGTTGCATGCAGCCCTGGCTCCTGGTCTTTGACTTGCCCATAGTCTAAGCCAGTGGTGCTGTTGTTGATGGTTTGGTTGGGTCCCAAATGTTCTCCTGGACTTAATGTGACCTTACTCCAAGGGAGGATTAGCTGACTCCCACACTCTGAAGAGCACCCTTACTTTGATCATGAATGAATCCCATTGGGCCCAGTGTGACTTATACACAGCACAGTTCGGCCCTAGTCCCTGCCTCCCAGGAGTGGCTCTAAGTCAATCTCTGCCAACTTGCACTATTCCATCCAGCTGCACTCCTATCTGCATTGGTGTGGCTCCTTCCTTTCCAATGTTCTGATGTAAAGTTATACTCTTGCAGCCTCTGGCCCTCCGGGTTCTTGAGGGTAGAGTGGTCATCCTCAGGTGTAATGGTTGATCATACAGGTATGCCTTCCCACATGACATGCATGGACCCCAAAATAATAAACTTCAAGGATATTCCTGGGTGCATTACATGTTTCCACCTCTTGTCAGATGAGAATATGTCAAGAATCACTATTTAGACTGAATCTGTTCTCATCCTAGAAGAGCATGCGACTCCAATCCTCGTTGGTCCAATTCTGATGTTCTTGGTGCCAATGCAAACAGCACCGCCAATGAGCAGGTATCGATGGAACACAACATACTGGTGGTCAGGCAAAGAAACAACCATGCCATTGTGTATCGAGATTGCATGCCTAGCAGTCCTGCTAAATGTGGTTGCAATTGCACTTGCTCTCCTTGGAACAGCAGTGAAACTTGCTCCTGGGCAACACTTTGTCCTGATGTGAAGTCATCCAAATGTTGCTACAGGCTATTTGTAAAGAAAATGACTTGTGCAGTTAACTGTTGTGTCCTGTTCGGGACCAGACCCTTTTGGCACTATAGTCTCGCTGCACTCATGCCAGCTTTCTGTGTATATGTGAGAGACCTCTAGCAACAAGCTCTCGCACTTTAATTAATAGTTTATTTTAAGATGTGCAGTAGATAGCACAAATATTTAAGGTTATATTCATATTTCTTTTAGTGTAATTGTTTCACTCTGTGCATGAGGCAGCATACTATGACTCTCTTAAGTCCTCAAAAGTAACCCATACAGTGCATCTCTACTAAATCACATTTTACACTATTTTTGTGTAATTGATGATGCTTTTACCTGCACTAGAAAGATGTAATCCAACATTGACATAACAAGTCTGTAAGGGAAATTTCAACTCAAAATAAATGTGCTGTTTTTGGCCAGATATATGTACAATGGATGCCTTGCAGTGTGCAATGTTAAAGAACAATTTCTGTTGGATTAACTTAATCTGTAGACAGTCGGCATGTTTTGTATCTATGTACCGGGGATCAATTGATTGAAGCATTGGTAGCCTAGGCTGCTATGTCCATCAGTGATTCTAGTTGGTTTACTAAGAGTAAATCCCAGTAGACAGCTTCAGCTTCACTACTTAACTTTGTCACCTGCTTCAGAAGTCAATTTTGTATGCATAGTCACAAATTCTTAAGTGGACCTTCCATGAGTAATCTTTGAGGGACAGAAGGCCTCTCGAGAACAGCTTTTCCCTTTCCTTAACCTGCTTTACCTCACAATGGTGGGCATTCATAACCATAACTTAATCCAGTTTCTTATTTCATGGAAAATTTAGATTTGGAACACGAATCACAGTTGCCTCAGAGGTATTTATGAGACAACAGAAATCCTCTAGAGCATTATATCAATGCACAGATTTTAAACACTACAGATTCGCAAACAACACTGTAACAGAAGCTATTTTGCCATTAGTGCATTTTCAATAAGAGGATCAAACAAGACCTATCAATTCCTCCAATTTATCAAATAATGTGCATACTCAAATTTTATGCAACCAGAGATTTGCAGGTAAATATAAGCATATTTAAAACTTTGTTATTAATAGTTATACAAGTACAATTAACCAAACATTGTTTGTTAGGTTATTTCAGAATAATAATGCAGTAATGTGCAGCAATTTTACATCTAAGCAATAGTATTTTTATTCCCTCAAATAGTATAGCATATACGTAAGTAATAAAACGGGTAGCATATGATGAGTGTAATTTAGGTTAGGTAAGTTTGTGTTCATAATTTGTTAAATGCTAATTTCCTTTCGAGGGTGGAGATATTTATGATTTGGGTAAAATTTATGCTGCTTCTGCTATGCCAATTTTTGTTATACATAACATTATACCTACTCCTAAAATGGTAATGGTTTAATTTTGTTTTATTTTTTTAAAATGTTGTTATTGACAATGTACGTTTTTGGGATAGCTCAGTTATCAAGTATTTCTTAATTTATTTTAACATGTGCCTAAATGTTTTAAGATTATTAATAAGTGCAGTTTCATTATGGTGGTACTTAAGATAAAATGTTTCAGTTTTATTTCAATTTTCAGGTTGTTCTTGGAGATCTTAGAAAGGTAAACCAGAACAGAGTGAGCCACAGTATCAGGCTAGTGTCTACTGGCATTGCACAAAACTTGATACAATTTGTGAAATTTCCATATACTGAATAGCAGTACAGCAAAAATAGAAACCTATTCTATAATATTTCCCTCTTTCCACATATAACAGGTAATAATAATATGTAGTTGCTAATGACTTTAAAACAGAGTAATAGCTTATTAGCTATTAATGTAATAACGCATCAGACATTGGTCACTAGATGAAAATATGCATATCAAAGCTTTTAAGGAAGCAATCTCGTAAATTTAATTGCAAAGTGAAAGCATGTCAATGGCAATTCTAAAACAGTACCACAGTTTTGTACATAAAATTAATACAAAATGAAAATATACATAGTAATCTTAAATACGAGGGGCATACTGAAAGTCATGAGCAACACTGTTTTACAATCTTAATATTTATTTTTAAGCCAAACCAAATACATCATCATAATCTACAGACTTTCTTTCACTTTTTGACAAAGTCTCCATTGTTTTGCACACATTTTTCCCATCGTTCTACAAGTTTGAAAATGCCCTTGTGATAGAACTCCGTTCCAGCTGCCCGCAGACCCTGACGCGCTGCTTTCCGAATATCCTCCAGCATCTCGTAGCGTTGGCCACGCATCTGCTCCTTCACAGAACCGAAAAGATGGCAGTCGGAGGGTGCCAAGTCGGGATGGAGGGAGGATGTGGAAGAGTTTCCCACCCTAATGCCCTGATCTTCTCCATAGTGGCACGAGCAGTATGCGGACACGCATTATCCTGTTGAAGGATGATCCTCTTTCCAGGGCGTTTATCACGCAAAGCCCAACGGAGCTTCAGAAGTGTCTTGATGTAGCGGGCAGAATTTATGGTTTGTCTTGGTTCAAGAAAGTCAACCAGAATGCAACCTTGTGCATCCCAAAAGACACTTCCGTAACTTTTCCTACAGACTGCACTGTCTTCGCTTTCTTCTTCGATGGTGAGTTCAAGTGGTGCCATTCCATACTCTGACGTTTCGTTTCTGGCTCATAGTGATGGAACCAGCTCTCATCTCCAGTCACAATAAACGTCAAAAATTCACCAACTTCATTATGAAATCTCTTAAGAAGATTTTGTGCAATGGTTCTTCTCTGAAGTTGTGGTCTTCAGTCAATAAACAGGGGACCCAACGGGCACAGACCTTTCGATAACCCAAGCTGTGGATCATTTCTTGCACTGCACTATGTCCTATTCCAAGTTTCGCAGCAATTTCATTCACAGTGAAACGCCTATCTCCTGTAATGAGCTCATCAACTCTTTCCTTGTTGCGTTCTGTAGAGGCAGTTCGAGGATGCCCGCTACGAGGCGCATTTTGCAGACTCGTGTTTCCATCTTTGAAATGTTTCACCCATCTTCTAACACTGCTGGCACCCATGCAGACACCTCCATACGCACGTTGAAGTCTGAGATGAATTTCAGGAGCGGATTTTCCTTCTTTCACAAGGAATTCAATGACAGCACGCTGTCGAAACAAAACATCAATGTCAGCCATTTTGCAAACACCGTCTGTGGTCACGTGATAGAAGCTAATGACGTCACAATATGTCAACATGTGGTTTAAAGTCTGTAGATTACGATCCTGTAATTCGTTTCGTTACATTGTTAAAATTTAAATTTTTACAATGGGTTGCTCATGACTTTCAGTATGCCCCTCGTACTTTCAAACCCCCCCCCCCTCCCTACTATCATTTTGTCTTCCTATTTTCTGAGGGCTTAAACTGGTGAAAGCTAAATTTTTTATATTCTCCAAAACCTTCACTCGGGAGAAAAAATATCTTACTTTTTTAAGTGTACTGGATTTTGTTTGGGATTGTTGGGGAAAACTTTGAGAATCTCATAGATATATAAGTCAGCTCTTTCTTAGTGTAACTGGTCACATTGCCCCATTCGATCTTCTCTGCCAGAGCTCGCCTTGGCTGACTCATGTCAACCAATAAGAAGTCTCCTCTGCCTTATTATTCTGTATTTGGTGACCATGCTAGTCAGCTTGGGCCTTCACTAAAATGATTTCAAATCACAATAAAACATTTACAGAAACTTCACTTTACGTGAGTTGAGAAAGTCTTTATAAAATGGCAAAGCAAAAGGAAAGGATTAAAAATGTAAATGAATATTGTGTCATTGTATTTTGCATATTCGGGGATTTGCCCCATACTTTGGCTCCTCCGAATTATGCTTAAAATGATGATCTTGTCATGAGCAAGTTCAGTCTCTTCATCCAACTGGTACTGCATAATTGTAGCTCTGGCATAAACTCACGTTTGAAGACTGTGCTGCCTGAGACTGTTGAACAATTGCTCAGTACTGACTGTGTCAAGAGGACTCCATGTGCTTTGGGATGATGTGAAGCACTGGTGAAACTCCACTATACAGCCAGTGGGGGTGAAGCAAGGAGCAGGCAGTGCACGGCCCACTTGAATCAGCAGTGCCTTTTCATTGCACTACAATAACTTGATGCATGGAGAGCACCAGAAATGCTGGATCATTGAATAACCGGAGTCATACCATTACAATACATGTTCATGCAAGGTTTGATGGCTATAAATTATTTCGAAATCTTTACAGGTATAACAGATTGCACCCATATCATATCCAATGTTCCAGAGGACAGTCTGCAAATTGTACAGGGATAGGAACAGGTGGATGTGTGAATGTGCAGGTGATTTGTGGGCCTCAAATGGAGATCATGGGCATTGTTTCACATTGGTCAGTAAAGTCCATGCAATACTGCTTGGGGACAATAGTTACCCTAATCTACCAAACCTTTACACTCCTACAGGATCACAATGTGAGAACCCCAGTAGAACAAAGGTTAATTTCCATTTGAGTACTGACAGTAAAATTAATATTTGAGGGAGGGGATGTGAAAGAAACAGGTTGTGAAATTTACATTAGTAAGGGGTTCAAAGTTTGATAATAAAAACACTATCTCATTTTAAATTTATATTTATTATAGTATTATAAGAGAGTAGGCATTTCGGGGTGCTGAGCCAGTCACCCTCATCCCCACGTGTCACTCCTCTTTATATCAGTCTCATTACATTCCATATTATGATAGGTTCTCATGTCTTACCGACAGTGATATCCGTGGTTCCTGTCCCACAGTTTTGGTACAGCTTTCAACATGTGTGAAGGTTGAGTGAGAGGGACCCTCCTCACTATGCCTTTCCAACAACATTTGGTGTGGGGCCATTCTAATGTCATATTCACTCACATAGCTCCCAAGGTGCCAGGTCCCCTTGAGCAGCTCGGAGACTGAGTGGCTCGGTTGATCACGTTACCGCTGTCTGGGGCCCGCTGTAATCAACCACAAATCCCCTGAAACCATGCTGACTCCATTGAGGCAGTAGTGATAGCTGGAAGGTAACTCCTCTTAAGTGCTCCTTGAGAGGGTGCTACAGACCGAAAGATTTAGGTGACTTTTCTTCCATTCCAGAAGGGGCACTATACCATAATGGCTCCTCTGTGCTCACCTCCTGCAATACCATGGTTGATATGTGAGACTAATACTATGAAAGATATCAGTACATTTTATATACAAAAGGAACTGGACCGAATTTGCAGGACAGTCACAAATGCAGGGATGGCACACTCTCAATTGAGGTAGCCACTTCTGAACAACTCTTTTGGGTACTAACTCCATTAAGATGGAGAAGCATAAAACTTTGAATAGCAACCAAGGTGTAGTGACGACCTCCAATTTGGACGGACTGTCTAATAAGGAAACAGTGAACTGTCTTTCTGACCAAGCTGTAGTCCTTGCCGTTCCCACTTTATGCAGTCTTTCTGGCATTAGAATGAATGCAACTACCAGCATATATCATGCAGTTGTGAGAAACTGCCTGTGTGCCCATATATACCTAACCCAATGTGCTGTTACCATTATCAGAAGCTTGGACATGTGCAACAACATGGAATCAATTTGCCAATTTGTGCTCAATGTGGGCAAAAAGCACACAATGGATCTGCTCATGGCCCCACCTCAATCAACTGTGGAGAGGTGCATACATCCACCTCTACGGAGTGTTCTCATTTCCTCAAAGAGAAGACGATCCAGGAGATAAGAATCACTTTTCAAGCTGTAGAGAAACATTATCTCAAACTTCACTCGACCGCCAGGATGCTAAGTTCACCTGGTTCTCCTACCTGCATGTCTATAGGTATCTAGAAATCCTCCTCTGACTGTGTTTTGCCTCAAAAGGTAAACCCATTATCTCAATCTTCCTCTAAGCCATCTACATCTCCTGCCATTGTTGCTGATCGCCCATCTGTCATCGCTCTCCTAACCACACCTGCACAACTTGTTCGGACACAGATACTAGCGATGGTAATCCGGATTTGTTTCCGGCTGGCAGCCACTCAACTGAGCCGAAGCACAACGAAAAAGAAAAATGAACTAACACACCCTGGCCAATCATTGATTTGATCCCATTCTGGTTCACAGAAAATGAGCATCAGCCTTCTTTCTGTAATTTTATGACCCTCCTCCAGTGGAATATACATGGTCTACGCACACATCGACCTGATCTGAATATTTTAATGCAGTCTTACACACCTCATAGTTTGCTTGCAGGAGACATAGATTCGCCATTGAGATACCTTTGCTTTATGTCAGTACATGCTAGTTTGCTTTGATCTGAAGCCAGATGAGAGCTCTCCTGGTGCAGGATGACCTGTGCTTCCAACCTGTGCCACTCATGCACTCACTCACTCACTTACTTACTTATTTACTTACTTGTAGGCTGTTGCTCTACACCTTTCTATATCTGGTTTTCATTTTTCACTTTTAATCTCTATGTTCCTTCTTTGTCTCCAATTGCCACTACCAAATTTGTGCATTTAGTTTTGTAATTACCACCACAGTATCTTCTGGTGGGGGATTTTAAAGCCCATCACCCTCTCCCAGGGTGTTTGCTGGAGGAACCTTAATTATTGATCTTCTGGACCAGCTGATTCTCTCCTTTTAGAATACTGGTGAGCCTACATTTCTTTCATAATTCATTTGCATCTTTTCTCATCTCAATTTAAGTCTCTGCTCAGCACAGCTTGCACTCCGTTTGGAGTAGAATATTGTCTCTGATGCTGACTCCAGTGATAATTTTCCAGTTGTTATTACCCTTCTTCATTGTACTACTCCAACCACTGACACCCCAAAATTCCAATTTAGCAAGGCTGATTGGTCACTTTATTCTCATCTAGCCCATTTCTCTGATGCCGAATATCTAACTGTTGATAACATGGTTGAGCACCTGACTTCTGCTATCATGGTCACAGCTGAGTGCTCCATTCCCAGTATGTCTTCCCATCCCAGGCATACCCCTGTTCCTTGGTGGAACAAGAATGCGGCAAAAGTCATCCATGCATGGAGAATTGATCTTCAAAAGTTTACATCCCCCGATGGAAGATAACCTGATAGTCTATAAACGACTATAGGCTAGAGCATGCCACATTATTTGTGAAAGTAAGAAGCCCTCTTGAAAGTATTGGAGAGCTTGAATAGATCAATGCCCACATCTGTTTTATGGAACAGACTTTGGTGCATAGCCAGTAAGGCAAAATCATGTGCTAAACCCAGGATAGGTGACACTCTGGTGACACGCTTATTGCTTCGACAGAATCTTTGAGGCAGTTTCCACTTCCACTGATTATAATCCAGCTTCTGTTCTCCTCAAGGTTGCATTGGAAGCCCAGGAGTTATTGCTTTCTGACAACCATGAGAACTACAACCACCCTATTAGCTTGCACAAGCTAGTATATGCCCTCTCTTTTTCTAGGCATTCAGCTCCTGGGCCCAATGACACACATGTGTCGCTACTTAGCATTTGCCTATGGATGGTAAGCTCTTTTTCCTCCAACTCTATTTTAAGAGTGAATCTCCTCCATTGTGTCCGCTTTGTGGAGAAGATTTGTCTGTCCGTCATGTGTTGCTAGATTGTGTTAATCTAGCACATATTCGGGAATCACTGCAACTGCCGGTCAGTCTTGCAGAAGTCCTGGCGGACGATAGTCCAGCGGTAGCTAAGATTTTTGAATTTTTATCGAAGATACCCTTCAAATTTCGGATTTAGTTGTTTTTATCCTTGTTTTTGTATTACTTTTTTTTTCTCTCTCTAATCACCAATCTGTGGCTTTTGCTATGATAAACTTTTTACCTTAATTTTTAGACTAATCTTTCGTTCTTATCAATAATATTTCTTATCTGGCTTTTGCCATGATTTGTTAATAAGTGCGCTGATGACCTTGCAGTTGAGCGCCCATAAACACTAACCATCATCATCCTCCAACTCTATAATTGTATCTGGCATGAAGGTATATTTCCCACTGTTCTGTGGGCTGCTACTGTTGTTCCAATTTTGAAACCTGACAAGGATCGCCAACTACCTTCCAGATATTGCCCAATTTCCCTAACCAGTTGCATTTGCAAGGTCCACAACATGCTAAATGGGCAGTTTACATGGTGGCTTGAATCTTGGGGCCTCCTATTGAATATCCAGTGTGGGTTTCATTGACACTGTTCCACTACCGATCATCTGGTGTCTCTTCGAAACACATTATGAACAGGTCCTTGAGAGAAACCAAGACTGTAGCTGTATTTTTTGACTTAGAGAAACCTTGCAACACATGTTGGAGGACTGACATTCTTCGTACCATTCACCAGTGGGGTTGTTGTGGTCGCCTTCCCATATTCATTTGAGAGTTCAGCATGTGGGTTCAGCTTTATCTGATTATTTTACTCAGCAGAGCGGAGTACTTCAGAGTTCGGTACTTAGTGTCACACTGTTCCTTATAGCTATCAACCCATATGTTCACTGCCTTCCACCAAGGATTTCATCGTTGCTCCCTGTTGACGATTTCGTAGCTTGGTATACCTGTCTCCTTGAGCATCATCTTCAGAGTAAGGCTTTCACTTTTCTGCCAAGAAGACAGAGTATATAAATTTCCGGCAATGGAGGGAGTTTTCTCCTCCTTCTCCCCACCTCAGCACAGAAATACTACCATGTTTTACTGAGGCAAAATTCCTAGGACTAATATTTTAAAGAAAGTTGCGTTGTTCCACCCAAATTAGTTATTTGAAAGCACGGTGCATGTGTTCTCTTGATATTTTACATATTTTAAGTGGCCCATCCTGGGGAGCTGATAGGACCATACTTTTATGCCTCTATTGAACATTAGTTCGTTCCAAATTGGATTAAAGTGCATGACACTCTAATCTTTGTCACTTAAGCCCTGTTCACTACCAAGGCATTTGGTTAGCAACTGGTGCCTTCCACACTAGCCCTGGTAATAGTGTTTGTGTGGAAGCTGCAGAACCACCACTGTGTTATCGCCTTGAGTATCTTCTTTGCAGCTATGCCATCTACCCAGCATGCCTCAACACCCGGCTCATACATACTTCTTTGACAGTTCCATGGATGTTTATATGCTTCTCGCTCCCTTTCCCTGTTGCTGCCAGAGGTGGTTTTTTGCAAGCTTCTTGGGCAAATAGACGTGACCATTCAAAAGGAGAAACTAATTTCCCTCCTTGGCTTTGACCGGGGACCCTTATCACCTAGGTTCCCCCAGGTTTCATCCTTCGGTCCTCTTTTTAGTTCTCAAGGACTACATTTTTATTTATACTGATGGGTTGAAGAATTATCAAGGTGTTGGATATGCCTTC
The DNA here is from genome assembly GCA_030762935.1 of Hymenopus coronatus. Lineage (NCBI taxonomy): Eukaryota > Metazoa > Arthropoda > Insecta > Mantodea > Hymenopodidae > Hymenopus > Hymenopus coronatus. The sequence continues at coordinate 90,096,530 of CM060887.1, read as the reverse complement.
ATGTTTGGAAACTAATATTTTAATTTTTGTTTTTCGCGACAGTGTTAGATTTTTATCACTGAGCTATTTGGTATTCTCCAGGCTCTTTTTTAATGTGCGGCAAAATGTGATACTGCTCTCTGCTATCTGAACCGATTCTCTTGGTGCTCTCCAAGTGTGTTGTACACTTCCTTTCAGAAGCAGGGTGCTTATTCACACTGAAGTAGCCGGGAAGGAGGCAGCTGATTTTGCTGTCAAGAGAGCCATTCCATCTCTTAACGTTTCCGTGAATGATCTGAAGGCAGTATTCTATGGGATCGTTCTCTCTCCCAAATTAGTGATAAATTGCAGGTAATTAAACCACTCCCGGAAACCTGGTAAACCTCGTGTTGTGCTTGCTGCATGGAAAGCCAGTTCTAATTTGTTGTTGCAGTACGACCTTGACAGTGAAACACATTTTAACCGAGTGCCAGTTTTTAGCTCCAGTGTGTATGTCCTTGAATTTGCTACATGCCATCCTGGCAAATACCCTGGTTGCTGTAGAACGTGTTCAATAGTGCCCTAAGATTGGCTGTATATAGTTTTAGTTATGTTTTAGGTTTTTGGCAATATGCAGTTTTATTTATTATTTTAACTTTACTGACCATATTTAATGTTTTAACTTCAGGAAGTTGTCTTAGTAATACTTACTTTACTATGACCTTCTAGCCAGAAGTTTTATGTTTTTATTTACATTTTTTTCTAGGGTGCTAATAATCTTATAGATTGAGCACCCTAAACCCTTACCTCTCTCTATCTCTCCCTGTGTTACTAAAACATAATTTAAGTTTACTAGAGCTAAATTTTTACAATAGGCGGTAACATATTACAATTTGACCCTTTTATTATACAATAGAGTGCACAAATCAATTCGAATATAATAGAGCAACTTAATGGACTATGGAATCAAAGATTTCTTTGTCTAAGAAGAAAATTACTCACAAAAGCTATTACCACACAAGAAATAATAGTTGCGTGTTCTATTTGACACAACATTGGCATTTTGAGGCAAGATTACTTTGAGAATGTGGAAGAATATCCAGTTGAGGCTGTACCTATGGCTAATGTCAATGTTGGACATTATCTCAGGCAACACTTTATATAAAGACATTTCAACTGAGCAGTTGTATGTGACAAGGGCCAAGAGCAGATCTGTACAGAACAACAGCTGCTATCATTTTATTAATAGTCAGTTTTTTATATATATATAATATTTATATCTTCTAACACCCAAATATACATTAAACTCTATATCCTTTATCCTTCTGCCCTATCTATTCCTGTCATTTTCTTAGTTATATTTTTTCCCACAGTTTCCACAACTCCATTTTTCCATGTTTATCCTCTTTTTCATCTTCTTAATTGCATTCATTCCAAATCCTCTGTAACCTACCTTGCTCTGTACAAGAAAATTATTTGTATACACATTTTTGAATTGTTATATTTTTTAACCATTTAACAAATGTTGGAAATATTTCTTTTTGCTTCTCTTATTATCTGAGTGTATACACTATAAATGTAAATAATTGGGAACCAAATTTATCCTTAGATATTCCAGCTTTCAAACACACCACTATATTTGCTACCAGTCATAAGCCTGGATAAAGTGTGAAGTTATTACAATTTACATTTTGTGTAATTAACAATGTTGTGTCAGTTTTACCCACATGTTTCAAAATATTAAATAGCATATAATTTTGTGTGCTGTTCACATTCAGGATATCTGCAATTATACAATACAGAATAAACGACAACTTTTTACTATTTTTTCTTTTCATTTAAGATGTAATGGAGCTCAAAAATCCTGTGTATCCTTGAACATTTCATTTTGAAGAAATGAATTAACAATACCATAAATATATATTAAATCACAACTGTAAATCAGTGTATAAAAACAAGTTTAAAACAATAATATAGCATACATCACTGTCCCAAAATCCTCAATTTCAAGTAATAGTTGATTCACAAATTATAATTTACAGGTGAACTGTATTGCTTACAGGGCTGTTAAGTTTTGGTTAGAACAATGATGTATTGGTACAGCTGCTTCAGTGTATTTGCAGAAATTAGGTATTGTTGTAGGTAGTTGTATTTGTTATTCTCATTTCTCTATAATTACTGTTGAAGATAATTATGAAGATACTCACATTACTGATTGTGATTTATTTACAATTAAATATTTCATTTAAATTGCATTGCTTTAAACTACATTAAATGGAGTTTTATTTATAGATGCTCTTTAACTGCTGTGGTTCTCAGTGTCCCGTTTTATATTGGGGTGAAAGACCGCTTAATTTTGCTCAGAGGTCCCTTTATTAGCTTTGAGGTTCTTTTACGTATAGGACTACTGGCTTTACTTCAATTCCGAAGGAAGCCATGCTATGTATTTTTACACCCAAAAAATATCCATCACCCTCTGCCAGATTTGATCCCATGACTTCGGTATAATAGGTTAGCATGTTACCCTTAGACCATGGAGGATGACTATTTTGCTTATATTGTTATAGGTAAACATATTATATAGCTTTTAACCCTTTAAGTAATATCACAGACTATTCCAGAAAATTTAAGTTACGCCCCCTGAATAAAATAATATTAATATATACATGTTTATAAAAATATCCCTGCCTGTAAACAGCTTAACTGAAAAATGAATTGTTGGCTAAATACAAAATTTTGTATTTAAGTTTGGTATCCTCTAAGATTGTGACAAGAATGCTTTCTATCAAATGCCCCCACCAAAATTCTTTACATGGTGCTGCAATTTGGAAATTTTAAAGTTAATAAATGACTAATTTATCTTTGCACAATAATAATTGTTACATTTTTACTAAAAAGAATATTGTTCATCTATATGATTTGATCTGTTAAATAAATATAGCAATTCAGAGTAGGCGCAGTGAAATGTCAGAATAAATAGTCTGTGCTGAACATAACCAGATATTTGTGTGAATTGCTTACAAATTCTTGTGTCAAAAGTTCATATTTCTTTAATAATTGTTGGCAAGTTCTATTGGCATTTATGAAACAAAAACTCAAATTAACATAATATTGATAAATAATTTAAATTAAGTTTCACATGAGGTCACTTCCAATAATGTTTGTTCATTTGCATATGAAGTCCAAATATTTATTTGAATTTGAATGCAGTTATTTTATTAAATAAGTAACAAAATGAATTTGTCATTATATGCTTCACCATTTTGTTAGCTTATAATTAAACCTTTTCTAATGGAACAGAAAATATTTTAAATACTTGATTTGATTTGCTTACAAAACAATTCCACAGCTATTGAACTTCAAGCTAGACAAACTTATAAAACAAAATTTGTTTACATGATTATCCATGGATAATATTCATACTGTTTTGTATAATTGTGTGAAGCCAATGTGATACAACGTAGCATTTTTATCCAGCAATTGACATGTTCATCAATCAAATTTAAGAGAAGAAGAGTTGTTAGAGACTGAAAGGAGATCCTTAGGCAAGTTGCAGGGAAACCATGTACATCGCAGATGATAAAATTCAATAATTTATGCACAAACCACACATTTATTTACATGTTGAGTATATAATCAACTATTCAAGAGAGAATTAGTAGTAAACCACGAGTTGTAGCATATTACAAAAGAAAAATAATATTTTCTTAAAGATTGAAATTAGGCCTTTTTTAAAAATTAATCAACAAATATTATTTATAATAGTAAAAAACTTTGACTGCCCACAACCTAAAAGCATATTATACAATAAAGCAAATAACTAAAGGTCTCATTGGTCACATAATAATCAAATTCTAGCTACAAGATACCAAACCAACTCAACAAATTAATACACATACCAGATACCAAATTAGTATATGCAAAAATCTTTTAATTTAAAGTTTCTGTTCTGACTCTTGCCAGTTTTGGTTTAATGTTACTGACAGTTGATCTTTTTAAATTTGAAAATCAATTTCTCATTATAACCAGTTGCTCTCCTGATTCTTGAACATTGCTTTTTGAATGCAAATGAACAGTGAAACAAGTAACAAAATTGTGTAAAGGAAATATAATATTTAAGGATCATGGGATCATATATTATCTTACATAAAAGCAAGCTCTGGTGATATTTAATTAGCATTTACAAAATAATATTTACTATGACTAACTTTAGGAAAAACCATGTAAGTAAAGGTTTTATTGAAAGCTGGGAAATAGCACCTATGAGCATTAAACCTTCATAGTAGCAAATCAAGCTACCATTTTGGAAATTATATTATGAGTGTTCTGAAAACAAAGTGGATTAGTAATGTTTAAAACCCAAAATTATTCAAGTATTATTGCTGTGTGTGATTGTCAGGGATTGCAAGACAGAAAATATTTGAAAGGACCACAATAGAATGACAACAGTTCAGATAATTGTAAGAGTAAACCGTTTAGACATCCCTCCTTTGACAAATTAACAAAACTGAAAGATAATGTATCAGCAATCAGAAAACTAATCTTACACTTCAACAATAGCCTAATAGTAAAGAAGGTTGTTGCAGCTGATATGGTTATGAACACATGTTCCAGTTACATGGCAAAGACCATATAATATGTGATTTCTAACAAGTAGTCAAATTTAATTTTTGAACACTTAAAGTGAGTGAGTGTGTGTGAGGGGGAGGGGGGCTATATATATTGCCATAGGTGAGACGATATGCAATGCACTTTTCTAGTTCAAGTTTTATGCCAGTTATGCCCTATGTAACATCTACTTTTTTCTAAGTTCCAGTTCCAATAGCATATTTCCTTCTTTCCCCTCGTCTGCCTTGAATGCTGTTCTCTCCCTTCCTCCTCTCACTCGAAAGCCTGTCTTCTCCTCTCTCTTCTTCCTTGTGTTTTCTCCTGTCTTTTTTGTATCTTCTGTGAGATAATGACAATGTTCATAATAATAATAATAATAGTTGGTGCTGAAAATGAACTTAAATTCATGTAAACAACATGAAAAAAATAATAAAACTATTTTGAAATATTTAGTCATATTAGTAAATATAATTCAGTTTCTAAGTTATGGGATTGAATTTATGGTGCAAAACTCGATAAGAATGAGTGATAATAATGAGCTCACATTAAGCTTACACAAGATTATAATTTAAAAAAATTATTATTGGGAGTAATTAAATCCCTTAACTAAAATGGATTGCATATCATTAGACTAAAAATTGTATTTACATTAAAAATTTTAGTTTTAAAATAAGTAATATCATGTCTTTTCAAAGCAACTAAAAGCTGGCTGTCATGAAATTATGTGTTCTGTGCTTTATGGTTTAATTCAGCATACACGTATGTTTTCACATAAAATATTAAAATTAATTATTTTGTACACTAAAACTGGTACCTTCAGTTAACAGAACCATGTACAGTTATTAATGAGACTGAAAATATCACATATTAAATTTAACAAACATATGGAAATAAAGGCACTTTTTTCTTATACAGTATTTGCATTACAGAAATATTATAATGAGATACCTGGAGGTAGTCTGATAGCACCAGCTGTATCATTGCTAAACCAGATCCTGCCATTCCCAGTTCCAGTGGTGTTGATGCTGTTGGAGATGATGGACCATCTGCTTCATATTTTTTGACATAACATCACTTATTTAATGTTTCATAGATAAAAGTAATTTCATGAAAAAATTAAAGATCCAAACTTTGGCTCTCTGTATTGCACACTACCAATGTTCTAAGAACGTGGCTCGAATATGGAAGTTAAAGAGTGCTAATTAGTTATTGCTGGCCAATATATGAATATAATTAATTTGAATATGACACACATTTTCTTGAATACTCGTGCATTGAGCTTTTTGACAAATTGTGTTAAGCCTTTTTTTATGAATATTTCAATATGATGTATATTTATAAATAATGCCAATGCTCAATGGTAACTGTAGTAATTACATATGAACAAATTATACCAACACATTTTGTTTCATATTTGCAGATGTTGTAACACACACTTAACCAAACTTTTATTTCCTTGCCTTGGACATGGGATTGTTTCTATTAAACTGGCGTTCAGTTTCCTCCCATGATGTCTGTTTCTTTGAACCGCTTATGACATCTGTCTTTTTGTCTTCTATAATGTGTTTTTGATCAAATTTATTAAAATAATCCTTTCCTCTGCACCATTTCTCGCGCCATTTCTATTGATATGATTAATGTTTATACGTATGAATATTTCCTATTGGCTAAAAATTATATATATTCGTATGAGAGCTATGATTACAGATATAATTTCTCAAACATTTTCCAAGTATTTCTGTAGATCTCGTTCAAGGAATCCTCAAGGCCAAGGAAACCTTAAAAATTGTCTCTACATATGAAATCAAATCCTTTGGATTATCTCCTTTACTTACGGTATACTTGAGCTTACAAGTGTGCACACTGCCCTAAGTGTAGTGAAATAATACCTAGGTTAACAACATGTTTAAACACAGGTTTATTTCATACCTAAAATGCTCACTTCCCATTTCTATTTTCTTCCGTGCTACTGCCATGTTCTGGCGTAAAAGATAGTATGAATAAATCAATGTTTGTAATGTACCTCACTGGGCTTTTTTTCCAACATCAACCACAAATCTTAAGTCTACTGCCTTGAAGTTTTAAAATTCCAATCGTGCAGGAAAAACAACAGTATTCAAATGCATCTTATGGTTAACTTAACATTTTTAATGGTTTTATTTGTTTCTACAGGCATAATATGAAGCTGAATTTCAGACTCTCAATCTTAAAAGGCATTATGAAAGTGTGCAATATGTCTCAATCTAACATATATATAATCATTAGCTGTCAGGTTGCTAATGTTGAGTTAGATTTCTCAACTTTGAATGCGTTACTCTAAGCAGAATATTTTTCTCTATCAAATTAAATCATTTTGCAGCCATTCTGTGGTCCCAATTGTAAATAAAACAAGTTTTTCAGAAAAGTCAATATATTTGTTTCTAGCAGGTAAAACACAATATAGTTTTCTTAGAATAAATTGAGTGCTAATAACCTGCTAGTTTGAATGTCTATCTTTAATAAGTTAAATATAACACTGCCCTACAAAATTTATATTTCATTCACTGGTTTGTGATCTGAAAGGTGATAAATTGAATGGTGCTATCCGTTTTTTCTCTATCGTGTAAGGTTTTCTCACACATAACAAATTAAAGATTTTGAAAATACTGTTTATGATGTAAAAAAGTGCATCTTAAAATAAATACATAATCCAAAATTTCTCTGTAATAAATACATAACACCACCTACATACCTGCAAAAGAAGACATGAAGTTACTTTTTTCCTTGGCTGGAAGGATGGCTGCATTGATTTATGTTATGTAGTGGTTGAGAAACTTCCCTTTTCAAGCACCAACAGTAGTCCGCTAACATTGCAGTGTTCCACCGACTATCTCCTCTCCATCTCCTTGATTTCTTGATGAAATCTTTCACCTTGTTCATCACTGAGGGATCCCAAATTACCAGGAAAATAGTCTAGGTGAGAATTCAAGAAGTGAAGCTTTAAACTCATATTACAACCAAGAGCTCGCAGCTTTGGTAGCATATTTCACACAATTTCTTCATATGGCGGGTCTTTTATATTTCCAAGAAACTTATTCACTACCTCTTTGAAAGCACACCATGCTTGCAGTTCTCTATCATTCATGTTGTCCAAAAATGTGTTATCCTTCATTAATTGTCTTATCTGAGGTCCATCAAATATATCCTCTTTTATCTTAGCTTCGGACATCACAGAAAATTTATTGCTCAGGTATTTGAATCATGAACCATTTTGTCCAGCGCTTTCACAAATTGTTTCATAATACCTAATTTATATGCAAAGGAGGCAATAACATTTTCTTCGGTTCAACTAGTCTGGCACGAATGACGTTTTTTTCTCCTGGTGTTAAACTTTTTCTCTTAGGCCATTCTCGCACAGTCCAGTGTTCAACCCTGTTTCTATTATCCCATTCGACATAAAGCATGGCTATTTTGTATATCCTCCTTGTTGCCCTAGTATGATACTGGATACCTTTAACTCTCTGCACAATAGCCATTGATGTTCCTTGTAATTAATTCTTTCTAAAATGGTTTGAAGATTTTCATATGATTCTTTCAGAAACACAGAATATATAACAGGTATTGAGGGAAATTCGCTTCTATTGTGCAATAAAACTGCTTTTAGGCTTCTTTTGGAAGCGTCAAAAAAATAAATGCCAGTCTTTACTATCATATGTTGTTATTTCCCAGTTGTTGAATTAAACCTGATACATCACAACAATAAACAAGTAGATCTTGCATCTTAAAGGACTCTGTAAATTCTTTGTCTCTATTCCTATACGAAAATATGGTGTCTGAAGCAAGCATTTTCTTCTCCTTCAACCTTGATCCAAGTAATTTGCTCTTCTCTTTGGTAAGACCTAAATCTCTTACTAAGTCGTTCAACTCTTCTTGTGTGACTTGTCTTCACTAGAGTGTGCTGAGAAATCCTCATCTGTATTGGAATTTTCTGTTGACCCAGAGACTGAACTCTCAGTATCGTCTAGTTGAGCTGGTGGAATAGGAATAAGACATTTGCTCCATGTGGCACAGGTCTAATAGGAGAAGCAAGGCCATCTGGATATTTAATTTTTGTTTTATTTGTCCTATTGTACCTCCGATACTTTACAAATGTAGCAGTAACAATCATCATAGTGATTTTTTTGTTCATGCCATTTGATAGGAATTCCGAACTTCATGATTTCTGTTTTCCATGGTACCACTGTCATAACCCTTCACTACATGTTTTGCAAACAGTAAGCAGAGCCCAAATACTAGCTTAACTTTAAAATATGCAAAATACACTTTCTTCAAAAATGGTGTAATGTAGTTTTCTGTCTCTACAACAAGAAAGAACCACATATGTAACAAAAGTTATTTGGATTGTTCACACATTTCCTCCTAGAAGAGGTAGAAGCCATTGCGAACAGTGTATAACTAAATAACACATATTAACAATGCAAAATAACAATGAAGGTTTTCTGGAAACCGCAATACTGATCACTGCGATTTATTGAAAGCTACTAAAGTTCTGAGATTTTAAGACCCATAAGCCCCTGAAGGGTGAGTGTCAGGTGGCTGTTTATCATGCAATGGTCGATAGTTTTATTGCCTGCACAGGGTCACGCATTGATAAATAAACCCAGCTGCTCGGCACTGAAGCTGTCTTTCGTCTGTCATCAGCTCATTGTGTTAGGAAGATAAGGGATACAGAAGAGGGAAGCCCACAAAGAGATAGTTTATTATATATATGGCATGAAGATGTCTAATTGCTATTTTATTATTCATCCTTTGCTGCAAAAATATATTTATAATCACATTATATATAGTGTCCAATATATTAAAAACATATATAAAATATTGAATTACATAAAATCTGTACATGTTATGTGAAAAATGTTGTGATTTTTTAAATCAGCGTGTTTTCTTCCATATAAGTAGCCTATTTTCATCAAAACCGGGAAAGTGTATATTAATGCAATTTGTTTCAAATCACATATTTTAGAAAAATTATAGTAAATGGGAACCCCAGTTACTATTAGATTCACTTTGTCACTAAAGCACTACACATAATACAGCACTTACACTTCTGGTATACAAATAACTAAGTCACTGCATTTATGTCACTTTCTTAGCAAGTGTCATTCATTAGATCGATTTTTAACTACTTCAGTTCACTTCACTGGAACTTTTCGGCCCCTTATATACCTGGATGGCCTCTAAAAGTTGCAGACTTAAATATTATGCTTTGTTCGTTAGAAAGAGATTACTCTGGAAGAAGAACGTTCTAGACATGGTCGTAAAGAAGGTTTAAGACATCTTGCAGGGAAACATACGAGGAATCCTGGGCCTTTGTTTGCCCAGCTGTTGTGTCCATTCACTCTGTTGTTAGGGTGGGTCAGGCAGCTGTCATCACATATTCCTATACAGTAGAAAAGTAAGGCAGTGATAAACTTTACACACACACCACAGGAACCAAATGAGAGAAAGTGTCCAGGAGAGTTGGCAGTAGTTAAAAAAAGTCTAATTTTTTGCATTCCTTGTGTATCTTCAGCTAATAGATCCCAAGTGTGAGGCAGTAAATGCTTTGTCAGTTTCTAATGGAGTATGTACAGTGTGTTTACTGATACTAGAAATGTTTTTTTTGTTGTTTTTTCTCCATACTGAAATTTGTGGTTATATATTGGAAAAATGATTGAGGGATCTTTATAAAATTACTCTATATTAAACTTTCAGCTGTTTGGTTCTTGGAGGATCTTGTTAATCAAGTACATATTGTTTCAGTAAGTTACATTGTTTTGCATATACATTTTTACATGTTTTGTCAATGAAATCCTCCATTGAAAATATCTGATTCCCTAAATAAGTGGAGATTGTAGTTCCTTACATTTCTCCTTCATTTTGTGCTGCCCTTTCTTTCAGTTTCCTAATGTTCATATTGATTGATTCTGATCCATTTGTATATTTTTGTGAGTAATTTTAGATTTCTCAATATTGTCAAATATTTTCATACTAGTAAATTTGTTGTGGTATATTGTTAGTGTCATAAACAAACATACTGAAGAGCTTGGCCATTCAATCTAACACATTTAACTCTAAACTGATCTAAATTTGTAGAGAAATGGCTGAAATTAGTGATTTGGTCTTTTTTCAGTTTCAATTTAAAAAGAAATTCTTAACCTCCCACCTCCTGTTTCAGCAATTACAACCTGATTTACTGGCATCCTTTCAGATATAGTCATTTTGATAACTGAAGCTATATCTTGCAATGAGAGAATAGGGCCTGTAATTTTTGTAAGTGCATATGAACATAGGGAAATGTATATTTAAAGGGTTTTAAAGCATTGCTGCATATTTTAAGCATGACAGATTATTTTGGCATAAATGATACAATTCCAAGAATTTCTAAGAATGCTTTATATAACCCATTAAATTTCAGGAATTTCTAAGAAAATGGTTTTATGCATCCCTTTAGTTGTAACAGCACCTAACTTTCAGAGCTTACAACAGAAGCAGGGAGGGGGAGGGAGTGGGGTTTTCCTACCTGCCTTTTACTACTGAACGCAGCAGGCAATGATCAAAAGAAATTCAGGTTTTTTCACTCATTAACCTTTATGTTGATATAGAGTGCAACTAGTTTTTCATTTGTGAAAATGCTTAAAGAAAAGAGCAGCAAATGAGATTTATTAAATCAGAGGGTGTCAGGTAATTGTGACTACAGATGAAACAATAGTGTATTGCGAAGTTTGTTTGAAGAAATTTCAACTTGAGCACACATTTCAGCAAAGGGAAGGAAGGACAGCATATCACAACTTCTGGAAAAACCCAAGTCCTCCGTTACCAGCCAATCTTTGTAAGGCTTCAGTGTATAGCAACATTCCATGGAATAAATTGAATAATCCAACTCTGTGATCATTTCTGGAGAAATATTGTATAAATCAAAATATCCCAGATGAATCAAAGTCCTAGAAAAATCTATTTCCACTGCTATATGATTCCATCCGTTCTGATATTGAAGGGAATTCTATTTGGATCTCCCCATGGATGAGACCATTAATTTGTGTGGCTGCTACATAGCAAATTTCATGGTTGGTAAGCTACATTCAGATGAACCTAGCAAACATCTTGCATGGAAAATCCTAGAGAAAACCAACCGTAGTACAATAGCAAGATTTGTTAATGATTCTCTGCGGCTACTGTGGCCATCTGAAATTGAGAATAATTGCTCAAGGTGCTTGTATTACTCACTGATGTGACTTCATATATGCTGCTCTTCTAATGCACATAAGCTGCTTAGCACATGGACTACATCCTGCAGCAAAAGAAATACAAGCACAGTTTCCATCTGTTAACAATTTAATTTCAGGTATTTCTGAATGCACCAACTCATATCCAGATTACCTCCTGCACCGGTCCTAACTAGATGTGGGACAAGGTTATCTGCAGTTTCGTTTTACCAGGAGCATTTCCATGAAGTAAAAGAAGTGGTTACAAAACTTGAAGATAATACTGCATGTGACCATGATGAAAAAGTTGTATTTGAAAGTGATACAATTTATCAAGATGTGAATTTCATCCATTTGCATTTTTTTTAAACTTACAAAAGCCATTGAGAGCCTAGAATCATGTGGTACACTGCTGCACAATTCACTCAGTATTGTCCAGAAGGTAGTTTGTTCACTGAATTCCACTGCAGGCGAAATTGGGGAGAACATTAAACTGAAGTTTGAAAATGTGTTGAACTTGAACCCTGGACTACAGAAGTTTCTATCATTAGTCAGTACTTGTATGGAATTGGTTTCTTTGCCAGATAAATGCTCCAAAGCTTCAGCACCAATGTACAAATATTGTCCAATAACATCAGTTGATGTAGAAAAATAATTCTCTGCATACAAACTCATTTTCACAGGTAATATACAAAGTTTCTCTTCAGAAAACATCGAAAGACAAAATGTAGTTGGAGGCGTGGCTTACCGAAACTGAAGTCTTCCCCCTACTCTCCTTGTAAGATGCCACTCCTTGGCTTCTGCAAGTCGATTCAGCTGTGTCACTCGCTTTCACTGTTGCAATCAGTCTCTGCATCTCCTTCTGAATCACTGCATTCTTCCTCTGGGTTTAAAGAAATTATAATTCAGTCCATTTCCTGATCGATGGTAAGGTCATGCTCGAGGTAATGCTTTCTGTTAACTTAACTTTGTCACAACACCTAACCCATTATTCAACAGAGCATTCTAAGAACAGTTTTCAGCACAGTTAGTTTTTTTTTTTTTTTTTTTTTTTTTTTTTTTTTTTTTTTTTGCAATATAATTTATTTTGGGTCGCATTAACGCCATGGTCATATCGCGACCTTACAAATTGTACATAAAATAGTTTTTTTCACATTGGTAAATTACAAAATGATTACATTTATACTTTACAATAATTCAAAAAGTTTTCACTGTCTTATAAATATTATTGTCTTTTTGATTGTCTGGTGGTTATGTAGAGCACTTGGTAAGTCATTGAAGCCGGCCTGGAGTCTCTGTTTGGCGTATCTCAGACACTGCAGCAGGATGTGTAGGACAGTAAGTGGTGTGTTGCAGGTCTCACATTTTGTTTCTGGGTCTTTATTAATGATGAAGGAATGTGTCAGTTTGCACAGTTCTTCTTTGTCCTTTAAAGTCCTGCCAATTTGTTGGTGCGCAACTTTTTCCCTTAATGTCACCCCATACCATTTTGATGGGGTGATAAGGTAGAAGATGCAATGGAATGTGGCCATGTTCATAAATAATGCTGTCAATGGTGAACTTCTCATGAGGTCTGCTGTTAATAATTTCTAACAGTTTCGCTTTTGGCATAGCTGGGTCAAATTTGAAAGCGTGATTCTCCACCCATTGTGTCACTTCAGATTTCAGAGTAGCCATATTTGGTTTCTTGTCCCTCTCGCTGTTGTGGTACTTAGCATTATCCATAACAGTTACACTAGGGTGGGCAAGAGCTGGAACAAGTTGCGTCTCCAACCATTTTTTAAAGTTTTCAAAATTCATGGATTTATGATAATCACCTGATATTTGTCCTCGAAAAATAAGCAGTGTCCCCTCTACAAATCCTTCCTCACCTCCTCCATGAACAATAGTTAATTTCTGCCCCATTCCAATGTTGATTGTTACCCCAAGTTCTTTTTCTGATTGCCAGCACTTGCTTACCGAGTGACATTGTTGGATGTCTCATCAATGTATACAATATTCCAACCCTCTGCTCTGTAATTTCTAATATCATTTAAATATTGTGTTTGCCAAACAGCTATGTTGGGACGTTCAACCAAAAGCTTTCTTTTGGACAGGCAACGATTCCATTTGAAACCACTTTTTTTTAGCAATCTTCGCAGGAATTCTCTTCTACAATCAAGGATTCCATGTTCTTTGAGACTGGCTAAATGGTTTTTGATAATTGGAACCTCTTTGCGCACAGTGTAAAACTTGTGAATTTTTTGTCGAATTGCGGTATCTGTAAATGAATCCACTTCAGTTCTGCATTTCTTTGGGTTTGATTTTCCATCTGGGATAGAAAAATTCAGTTTACCTCTTGCAAGAGACACTCTTACTTCTTTTAAAATGTTGCTCACAGTACTTGCTGAAACACCAGTTGCTTCGCTTGCCATTGCAAGTACATTTACATTTTGAATTTTAAATGTTTCTCTCATGTTCTTAAAATACTGGGTAATATTATACACTGCTTCCCAACCCTGTCCTCTGAGTGGCCCCCCCAGAAACACAAGAAGACTTTGAGCCCAACAACTGAGCATTTACAAAAATAAATATATATATACGAAAAGCAAAATGGCATAGAATATCATTGTCCTGCTCTGCATGTGCTACACACATGGTCTGTAGAGCAAGAGGGGAACAAAGTGCTCACGTGATACCTGGGTGGTGTGGAAGGAAAAAGTTCTACTCGCGCATGCACATATCAAACCCAATTTCCTCATGGTCTACCTATAGTTGTTCTATTGTGATACTATTTTTTGCAATATTTGATGGTATGTATATAGTGAGTGAATAAAATTCCATGATTTTAAGTTAATTTTCTTGAAATTTGTGCATATTTTAAAAATGTTTAGTGCATATTTGCATGCATATTTTGGACATTATTAGTGCATATTTTAGGTGTTTTAGTGCATATAAACTGGGCCCTAGTCTAACTAAAGGTGAGGTGGTTCAAATCTAACATTAGATTCATTTTTTGTTGTTTTCTTAAAGAGTTCCTGTAATTTAAATTGGTTATATTTTGGGCCTACTGAGAATGTATTTGGTCTTAACATTAATCACAGAATTAACAAATGGTCATTTGTGATATGTACAGCAGAGCAGAATACAACTGTGTACCAATTGTTCACATTAAACATTGGAAAACCTGCGAAGTAAGGCAGAGAAGAGCAAACAGTATAGAAACCTAGCATTAATAGGAAAGCCAAAAACTTCACTATTGCAATAAATGAAGATGTTAGTACTAGCAAACCAAAGCCTTAGTTATGACAAAGAGTTGGCAAGAGACAGCACAGCCTAGCTAACTAATGACTTTGTAGCTGGCTATTGAGCTGTTCACCCCCAGCACATCCATGCAGAGTATTTTTGATATACGTGAGCAGTGCACCAGTTCTAAAAGAAATCATGAATAACGATTATTTGTTTGCAAAACTGATGGACAAGCATTTAATTTATGGTTAAACAAGAGAATGTGTATCTGTGGCTGCATATCTGTACAGGAGAAGATTTCCAGATAAGATAACATTCTCATCGTAGCACCTTTGTCTGTATCCATAGGCATCCTGAGAGAATGGTTCCCTGGCAGTTCATAAGATCTGATGCTGGTGCAAATCACACCAGGATTTGAGAAGAAGTACTTTAACAGGCTGAAGGCTCAGCCTTCAACAATTGCACAAGCCATAATACAAGCAGCAGGAATGGCTCCATCCATATCATCTCCTTAAAAAATATAGACCATAGGACCAGCAAACTTCCCTCCCCATTACAGTTTTGCAACTGGGCATTGGAACATCATGGAGAAAATGCAAACATTTTGTCCTCAGTGTTTTCACCAGAGACTGGCACATTCTTAACCATTCAGGACATGGAGACAAGTGCAGTATGAACATGTGGGCTCTAAGTTAAATGTACTTCCTGTATTCCTGGAAGATGTCCCTTTACACATTCCAGCACAATGGAGCTCCTCCCCATTTTGTTAGGGACTTGTGACAGCATCTTGACAACATTTTTCCTGATAGGTGGTCTGGCTGATCTCCTTATCTCACCCCTATAGACTTATTTTTATGGGGACACCTCAAAAGTTGGCTCTGACGAAGAATTGCTGGTGAGGATATTGGCTGCCTCTGAAGAAATTTGCAGCACAGCAGAGTCTTTGAAGGAGTGCAAAACACATTTATCCACTGAGATCTTTAGAGATGTTGGTGGTCATTTTAAACAATATTTGTAATTCAATTCAGCTCTTACTTCAATATTTGTAATGCTTTCAAAACCGCAAAAAAACTCAAAACAAGGACATGTTGCACCATCATAGTCCATGGATACAGATTTTCATGATATGTTTTCGTTTTCCTACAATGTGGAAGTGTGAACTGTATTTGTGTCATTATGTATTTCTGAATTTCTACCATGTTTGCTTAACCTAAAAGCAAAGAATGTCCTTATTTTTTCATTACAAAGTCTGTTTATTTTTGTAATCCACTTTTAACATCTTTACTAAACCTAAAACAAAGCATTGTCTGTTTTCCTTCATCCTACTGTATTTCCATTGTTTATCCTTTCAGAAGAGGGCAATTTATTTTCCACAATTGTAAATGTCTACTATGTTTAATTTATTTGTTCAAACATATGCAAGCCCTTCACATTGCTGGCAAGCAAACAAAAGTCATAATTTCCAAATAAACTAAAAACCTTACAGTCTCACAATTTAGTGCAGTTGTATTGTTTGCATTTCATAACATTGTTAAACCACAACCACATTTTGCAATAAAGGAACAGAAAGCAAATAAAAACAATGTACTCGTCAGGAGTCGAGCTTATTGGCAGCTGTGCAGTCTAGACACTGAGCTACGTAGCAATAATAAATGTGCTTTTCTTTCTTGCTCACTTATATCTTGAACAGAGAGGCCACCAGATCAGTGGCATGCTAATGCCTTTTAGATTTGACTTGCAGGATATAAGTTCCCTAACCCTCTGCATCACTTTAAATTTGTGTGGACCCTGTAAGTCTTGAGTTTTTTAGGAATAGCTGTATGACTTTTGCATAATTGGTAAACCTTATGAGATAGACAAAACCTTACTACACAACAAATATAGATCTGTTAGACACACAGTTTGTCATATTCATTTTTTTGTAGAACTAATCATTTCCAAGATATTCGTTGTTATTGGTTTAAATTTTAAACTACTTATACTTTTCTCAAGCGGAAAATTATCTTTTGTTTCACTCCTGGCTTTGAAAACATTTGGCTGTTGCTTTAGCATAGTGTATTTCCTTGTTTCCCTTCTACTTAAAAGGAACTAAAAATAAGACCGTTTCTGGTAATCTTTATCTTGATTAGCATTATGTAGAATACGTTTTTAATTTTGTCCTGTAATGTGTTATTTGTTTCTGAAAGCAATCACCACATTTGTGGTTGTTTGAATGTCACATTCCTTTAATGTAGTTTTTACTTTCTTGACACATAGTGTATAGAGAAGGTATTGTATTGCATCCAAAAATTCAATACGTGATTTCACCAGAAATACATCTTTTGGGACCTCCTGATTCCAAATAAAAGCATTTACAGAAAAAAGTTTGTGTGTGTGTGTGTGTGTGTGTGTGCGAACAGCATAGCTCAAAAACGAAAAGTCTGTTAAATACCAAACTTGGTATTTAAGTTCAATATCTTCCAAGTAAGCGACAAGAAGATTTTCAAGAAAATCCCCCCACCCCCAGCTGCCCTTTACATAGAAAATTTTTCGAACATTTTTATTTTCTCCAATGATTTTGATTAAAATATTGTATATATTAAAGATATGTACATGATAAATAAAATGTATATCTTGAATTTTCTGGGAATAGCCTCTGAAGACATCTTTATTTTTGAATGAATTTTATGGAATTTTGCATAACTGGTAAACCGTAAGAGATACACAAAAATGTAGAGCTCGTTAAAACACACAATTTATGTGATATGCATTTTTCCCCTCTAAATGACCATTTTTAGATAATCCTTTTTAATAGTTTCTGCTTTAAAATACTTGAAACTTTTCCCATACAGGACTTTTGTCAACTCCTGTCCATACAAACAAAGCCACTCCAATCATATAGCAACCAGTTTTTAAAAGATCTGACTAGCACTTTAGCCTAGTGTATTCCCTTATTTCCGTTCTAATCACAAGGAAGTAAGTAAAAAAACTATTTCTGCTATTTGTTTCTGAATTAGCATGAAATAAATGGAAGAATAAGCTTTTCAACAATAGTTTGTTGCAGAGATATAGAGAAAGTCGTGTAAATGGAACACATAGATTTTAGTTATAGCCATACCATTTTGATGGGATTTAGTTTACAAACTTGTCAAACTTGGCAAACTTGTCCCCCTACTGTCTTGGTCATTATTTTCATCACAATACATTAATTGGCTCTTCAATATATTGAAAAACAATAACCAGAAGCATATCATATTCAAACTGGATTCCTTTCTAAATAAGAAACCAATGCTATTTTTCCTCCAAGAAGTAAGCTCACTTTTTCTGCTGTGATATATTACATTGTTAGAGCTATTGGGAAGCAATTGTTTAGCAAATCACTTCTCATCTCATGTGTTTTGGCCATATTTCTATTACACAGAAATGCTAGTTCAGTATTTTTTTATCCATTTCTGGCATGCACCAAAGCAAATCTTCATCCATAACCACAGGCTGCCCTGCACATAATTCCAAATTGCTCTTTCATGAGCACTGTTAAGTCAAAGTTCCATCCATGACTCATCTGTATAAATCAATTGGTTTCCACAGAGTCCTAAACTTTTTAATTTATTTTAGGTGTTAAATTAATATAGAAATGGATTTAAAGTAGCCCTTTAGAAATTTGGGAAGATATAATTGCTGTTAAAAATTGCATTCAGTGTGAGTGTCATGTTTATAAACAGCAAAGATTGAGTAGGGGAAAGATGCACACACACTATATTATTGCATCATACTGTTTATATATACCTTACAGTACATAGTGTATAGAGAAGGAACTGTATTCCACCCAGAAATTCGATACCAAGATTTCACCGGAAATATGTGTTTTGAGACCCCCTGAATCCAAGAAAGCATTTTTGGAAAAATGTCCGTGTGTGTGTCTGTCTGTGGACAGCATAGCTCAAAAACTAAAAGTCTGTTAAGTACCAAACTTTGTATTTAAGTTCAATATGTTCCAAATCCCCCCCCCCCTACAATTACCCTTTACATGGAAATATTTTTGAAAATTTTGATTTTCTCAAAAATGGCTCTAACAATTTTGATTAAAATGGTTATATATTAAAGATATATCACAAATAAAATGTGTATATAATTTGTGTACAATAATTTCCTGGGAATAGCCTCTGAAGACATCTTTATTCTGGATGAATTTTGTGGAATTTTACATAACTTGTAAACTAAGAGATAGACAAAACTTAATAGAAAATGTAGAAAACGTTAAAACACACAATTTATGTTAAATACATTTTTTTCATGGAGATGATCTTTTTGAGATATTCCTTGTTATTGGATTCAGCAATAAAATACTCATACTTTTCTCATACAGGAATTTGTCAACTCCTGTCCATACAAACAAAGGAACTTATATCACATACCAACCAGCTTTTGACTATCACTTTAGCCTATGGTACCCCCCCCCTACTTCCCTTTTTCTTACATGGAAGCAAATAGTAAGACGATTTATGCTAATTTTTTTCTCGATTAGCATGAAGTAAATAGAAGAATAAATATTCTAACAATGATTTCCTGTAGAGATAGTGAAAGTATGTGAATGGAACACAGATTAATTTTTTTTATTACTAATTTTATATATATAATGTTCTTAGAGCTTCTCCAAGAATCAAGCACTGAAACTTAAATCTAAAATAAAGCCATGTTATAAGGATACTTTCGAGTGTTAGTAAAGCAGTGAAAGAAATGGCTTAAGTTACTAGGTGTCTGAAAACATACATTGGGGTGCACAATGTGTATAGAAGAAGAGATACCGTTTCTTGACATGCATCGAAGCAGTCTTTCTCTTGTCACACATCTGTGGACACGTAATGAAGCAAGATTAGGAATGACACCTAGTAGGTTAACTGGCCACCATGTCTAACAGAACCATTGCGATATCACCAAGTAGTTAAAGTGACATAAAATATAAAAAAATCTGATGTGCTCCAATCACAGGATACATCTCTGAAACAAATTATTGTTAATAAATGTAAAAAGAAGCTAGTAACAGTGAAGTAATAACACAAATATTAATATAAAAATAATAGTTGCAACAAATCTTCACTTATCTTTTTGAATCCTCCTTGCTTTGGACTAGTTTCGCAATAAATTTATTGCATTATCAACATAAATTTCCTTTGGTCTCAGTTTTCGTCTGGTTTTTGATGCTGTCTATTTAGACTGTTATGGTTACTGTTACTAGGTGGATTGTGTACTAATACATTGCTAAGTACTGGAATCAAAACAAATTTGGTAAGGTATATCAAAATTCATTGCATGATTTCTATACTTAAATACAAATATTTTCTCCCAAATCATTAAATCTATGGGCCCATTTAAGTGTTTTAATAATTTAACATCTGGATTTATTTCATGATTAAATTTCCAAAAATGTTCTGCTACAGCTGATTTATCAATTTGTTTGTATTTAATATTCCTAAAGTGTTCTTTTACTCTGGTTTCCAAATGACGTTTAGTCTTATCAATATAAACAAGGTCACAATTTAATTGATAAATGCCAGATTTTTTATTTCTTGAAATTTCATCCTTTTTAGAAAAGTCTAACAAATTTTTTTATACTGTATTTATTTTGAGGAACCAATATTATGCCATGCTCTTTGAAAATATTTGTGAATTTTTTATTTGCTCAAGGGTGATAAGTAAATTTTTTAAAAATGTAATTATCTTTTATTTTCATAAGTGTAGAAATATCTTTAATAGCTTTTTGATATTTAAACTTCTCAATTTTTTTATTTATAAAATCAGTATTAAAACCATTAATTAAAGCAGTGTTAATAATGTGTTTATATTCTTTATAGAATTCATCTTTATTAAGGGGTAAATTAATTAACCTATAAATTAAACTATTAAAAACAGCAAATTTATGTGAAAAAGGGTTAAAGCCATTATTTTTTATATAATTATCAGTGTGGGTTTGCTTTCTGTATATTCCAAAATTCAATTTATTGTCTTTTTTTATTATTTTTAAATCCAGGAAAGGGAGATAGCCATCACTTTCAGTTTCTAATGTGAATTTTATAGCATTATCTTGTAAATTTAAAAGTTTTAAAGCATCATTTACATGTTTATCAGGAACAATAGCAAATATACCATCTACATATCTATACCAAGTTTTAAAAGTTAGAGGGAATGCTTTAGTGACCTGTATTTCAAAATAGCTCATGAAAAGATCAGCAAGAAAAGGTGTAAGTGGACTACCCAATGCTAAACCAGAAGTTTGTTGATAGAATTTGTCATTAAAGCTGCAAAAATTTTGATCCAAACAAAGATTAGTAAGGATAACAAAATCATTTACTAAATCTTCATTTACTTCTATAGAACTTAACCATTTTTTTAAAAATGTCAAAAGTTTTTCTCTAGGAATGCTTGGAAACAAAGCAGTTACATCAAAAGAAACAAGTTTATCATTAGTAGACAATGTAGTATTGCTGATCCTTTCGACTAGCTCAAAAGAATTTTTAAGTCTTAAACTCTCACATTTTTCAAAATTAGTGAATTCCAAAAGATAAGTGAAGATTTGTTGCAACTATTATTTTTATATATTTATTGTTAGTAAGCTTATTCTTCTATTTAATGTTAAAACTTTAGCATGGTCTTAATACTTAGGTCCTTTGTAAGTAGAAGGTAAATACCGGAATACACTAGGCTAAATCAACAGTCAAATCTTTTAAATGTGGTTGCTATGGGATTGAAATCCATTTCTTTGTGTGGCCAAGCTTGACAAGTTCCAATATGAGAAAAGTTTATTATTTTAAAAGTGAAATCAATAAAAAAGTATATCTCAAAAATGGCCAACTCCACGAAAGAAATGTATATGACATAGATTGTGTGTTTTATCATGATTACATTTTTTGTATAGTAAGTTTTTGTCTATCTCTTACGTTTACCAGTTATGCAAAATTCAATAAAAACCATACAGAATAAGGAGGTCTCTAGAGGTTATCCCAGAAAATTCAAGATATGCATTTTATTTGACATGTAAATATCGTAAGTATAACAACTTTTATCAAAACCATTATGGCCATTTTTGAGAAGATCAAAATTTTCAAAAATTGTTACATATAAAGAGCAGTTGGGGGTGGGGGGACTTCCTTGAAAATCTTTGTCACATCCTTGGAAGATACCAAATTTAAATACCAAGTTTGGTAATGCTTTTTTTTTATTAAGGGGACCCAAAACATATATTTCCAGTGAAATCTTGGTATCGAATTTTGGGGTGAAATTCATACCTTCTCAATACACTTTGTACATAGTACTTGTATTGAAAGTAAGAATATGCTAAGCATACATACCTCCTTACAAATTGATGTTAACCTTTGCTGTCTGCTGCACCTGTTAGCAGAACAGATGGATGGCTTTTGTTTGTGTGCACAAAGACTGCAATAAGGCACAGGATTTCAGTTTCTTTTGAAAACTGACCCTCCCAGCATTTTCTCTTGCTTGATCTGTTTGTAAAGCAATAAAAAAAGTTTCTTACTTTTCTACTCAATAGGGCAAGTCGATGGCTTAGCGATAAACATGTGCTAAGTACAGATTTGTTAGTTTCAAGAAAACATGATTTTAAGTTTCAAAACTTATTTCACAACATTAAACATACAATTTCAGAAAGTAAATATCACGATGCAATCTTAAGTACGTTGTTGTTAATTATCTGTTAAGTATTGACAAAACTTGTGATTCTTCTGGATTAAAAAGTAGGAAATATTTTAATGAGTGTTTTGGAAAATGATGAAAAAATTCCCAACACTTCTTGTTAGCTTCTAAACAGTTATCAATTGCTAGGCTATTCAATGAAGCTTTGCAGATCTTATGATGTGATGACAATGTTTAGCTTTTTATAACTGATGGTGTGCCATATATGAAGGTTGGTGAAGCTCTTTATCTATGTTAACCTAAAATGATTCATATGATATGTATCATGCCCTACACAGACACTTTATCCGAAGTGGACAAGTTAGTGTCAAACAGGAAAAATTTGTTGTAAAAATCACTAAGAATCAATCTTTTCAAAGAAAGAAATCCTGATCTCCCACTGCCTCCTAAGCCCATAACCATGCGTTGGGGCACTTGGCTAAGTGCAGTAATATATTATGCACACAATTTTGAAGATTTGTAGTAAGTAAACTGGACAATGCTTCTTCAATTAATATTCAAAATTTAATAAAAAGAAGACAGAAATCCTTTCATATCCAACAATTTTGGATTCTTGACTCATTTTAATAGAAAACTAGACTCCGGGGGATTTTTTGAGTAATGCAATTAAAGAAATACAGAGTGTTGAAAGACAACTAGATGCTCTTTCCAATTTGAAAGCCGAAGTCTTAAAGAAAAAAATGATGGATCTGTTTGACAAAAATACAGGCTACAAAGCCCTTAGCAAAGTAGCTCTAGTTTTGGGAGGCCGAGGAACAAGTGAAGTTGATTATGTGGATGTTAGTGATATGTTTCAAACATGCGAGGTTAACATCATGCGACATAAAACAATCGTTTTCTCAATATAAGGCTTTCAGTAATATATTACGCAGACAATTTTGAAGCATTTGTATCTGTAGTAAGTGAACTGGACCCAGACAATGCTTCAGTTGATGCTGTTTAAAATTTAGTAATAGACAGCAATTTAAAATGTGATCTGGCTTTCACATATGCCAATTTCGGATTCTTGACTTATTATAAAATGAAACCAGAGACTTTGGGGGATTTATTGAGTAATGCAGTTAAAGAAATAGTGTGTGTTGAAAGACAACTGGTTGCTCTTTCCAATTCAAAAGCCTAAGTCTTAGATAGACAGAAGTTAAAAGGAGGGTGCACAATGTCATATGCTCCGACCACCTTGCACGCTGACAACAGGACAGCGATCAATTCTTGTCACAAATAATCATCGATGAATTTTGGGACAGGGCAAACGAACCAGAACTGAAACATCTGTCCACAGAGTGGCAACATGCTGGATCACCAAGGAGGCAGAAGTTCAGTCAGAATCCTTCCCCAGTCAAATTGATGGTGATAGTCGCATATGACATCAGGGGTGTCATTGTTGACCACTTTGTTCCACATGGCAGAACAGTGACCGCACAGTACTACAGGGACTTTTATGTGCGACAGGTACGACGTGGCGTTTGGGAGAAATGTCAGAATCTTGTGGTCAGTGCAATAATCCTGCACGACAATGCAAAACCACATAAAGTAGACTGTGTAGGGCAGCTACTGCAACATTGGGGATGGGAAGAATTGGAGCACTCACCGTACTCTCCCGACATCTTGCCCTGAGACTTTGATCTCATTCGAAAGATTAAGGAACCACTGCGTGGTAGGCAATTTACGAGAGGACATTGCTAATGCTGTGCGCGAACAGATGACCTGATCCACACATGGTGTGGCAAATGCTGCGATAGTTGGAATTCAGTGCCTCCCACATCGTTGGCAGCGTGTGGTGTCAGTCTTTGAGGGTCTTTAGGCCCAAGTTTGTCATGTCAACTGTTTGTGTACTGTGTTGTTATTCTTTTGCACCATGAAGGCCATATTGGCCTGTATACTACAGTAATAATTAGTGTTATGATATTCAGTGCTATTCATTGTCCACACATGTAGTTAACACCTTGTCCTTTTGTCTGCATGTCACATTTTCTAACTGGACTGGTATCATCAAGAAAATAAATAGTTGTCATGACTTTTGCTCCAACCCTCGTAGAAGGATCGTTTTCTCAATATAAGGCATTATTTCGTGACAAGAGGCATGTGGAATACAATATGAACATAGTACACGAACAGAAACTAAAAATCTTATGCGTTCCATTTACATCACATACATTTACCTATTTCGCTACAAAACTATTCTTACAAAATCTTATTCTTCTATGTGCTTCTTGCTAATCAAGATAAACATTAGCAGAAATGGTTTTACTGCTTTGTTCCTTATATGTATTATAATAGTATTATATAGGGAAATTGTGTATACTCTGGCCATAGCAATAGTCAAATCATTTAAAAGCTGTTGCTATGCATTTCTCTTTGCATGACTAGGAGGAAAACAAAACAGATATGAAACAAATGATGACTACCCATTTGAGAAAAGTTATGTGAAACCAATAACAAGGAATATCTTGAAAATGATTAATTCCACACAAAAAATATATATGATATAAATGGTGCATTTTGAGGAGATTACATTTTTAGTGTAATCTATCTCTTACAGTTTACCAGTTATGCAAAAGTCATTCTAGATGCAGAGGTCAAGTTATACATTTTATTTGTCATGAAAATATCTTAAACATATAGTAGTTTTATCAAAATCATTAGAGCCATTTTTGAGGAAATCAAAAGGATCTAAAATTTTTCCTCGTAAAGAGTAGTTTGGGGTGCTGGGATTTTCTCAAAAATCTTTGTGTTGCTTCCTTAAATATGCTGAACTTAATTATCAAGTTTGGTATTTAACTGACTTATTGTTTTTGAGTTGGCCATGGACACACACAGAACCACCTCTTTTTGGACTCGGGGAACATCAGAGAAATCTCAATGTTGATCTTTTCGGTGAAATACAATACAATACCCTTCCTTGTCTACTATGCATATAATAAATTTACAAAAAGTAAAAGCTAGTCTTTACAGCACAAACAGAAGATACCAACTGATGCAAGGATAACACAGCTCATAAATAATGATAATGAATTGTGAAGCTCAGTAAACAGAAATGCATTAATGAGTTGTTTTTCATGAGGCTTCATCAAAATTGTTCTTACACAGCAGAATTGGATTATAGGATCTGCCTTATATCAACTGCAAAAGACTGGTGAATACGGTGAGCTATCTGTGACGATCGGCTTCTTCTCCTCTGGTAGGGAATTAACAAACTTCAACAGTGAATTTTCTTCTAGGGCAGATCAAAGCTCACAAAGTTTTGAATTTTTCTATATATATTTTTTCCCAGGTATCCAGTTCTACAGCTTTTTGCACATGGTTTAAAAGGTGTTCTATTTCATTTTCTTCATACCATAAGTAGACTGAAACTGCTGATTTTTGATGTACTTAATTAATGCATGGCCAAAGTGTTCTTTTTGTCCTGCCAGTATATTCTATCTCAGTCTTAGGTAGCAATTTTGATGAAGTCTTGTGAAAAATGGCTCGTTAGTGCATTAATAACAGTCGCCCCTCCGCGGTGTAATGGTTACCATGCTAACTTCATATACCCAAGGTCTTGGGTTCAAACCAGGAGGATGGATTTTTTCAGGCGTAAAAATCCTTAGCATGGCTTCCTTCGGAAGGGAAGTAAATCCGTGGGTCCCATGTCGTAGATTTATGGCATGTAAAAACACCTCAAGCCTGATAGAGAAGCCTCTGAGCAAAATTAAGTGGTCTTTAATGCCCACCATAGAATGGGACGCTGAGAACCACGGCATTTAAAGAGCGTCCATAAATAAAACTCCATTTCATTTTCATTTGATAAACTTAGCCTTGATCAGATCATTCACCATTAGTGCACCGTGGAAAAATACTGAAGTGATTGCTGTGAAAGCAAACTGCACTTTTACACTAATGTGATCCCAGCATAAAGCAAATGCATGGTATTATTTCTGGTAGAGTAAATCCAAATATTTTCAGATGAAGCTTATTTAAATTGAAAGACCCTATTAGTTCACAAAATAATCAATGCTGCAGTGCTGAAAAATCTGCCCTTGTGAATGAAGTTTTGTTACAGTTGAAAAAATCTGATGTATTCCATTCACATAACTTTCTCTGGCTGTTCTATATATAAACTATTCATATAAAAGATAATTCTTTTGTTCTAAATCATATTAATCTAGATAAAAATTAGTAGAATTGGTCTTATTACATGCTTCCTTGTAAATAGGAGAGAAATAAGGAATGCATTGGGCTAAAGTAACTGAAATCTTTTAAAAGCTGGTCACTATATGAAACAATTGAGGTTCGGTTAGCTTAGCATGATTCCGTTTGAGAAAAGTTAGGTAGTTTAAAACCAATATCTTGAAAACGGTCAACTCTACAAGAAACATGTTAATGACATAAATTAGGTGTTTTAACAAGATCTACAGTTTGGTCTATCCCCAACGGTTTAACTATTATGAGAAATTCTGCAAACCCCATTCAAATTAAAAAGGTGTTCAGAGGCTATTCCCAGTAAATATGTTTTATTTGTGATATAAATATCTTTAATATATGGTATTTTAATCAAAATCATTAGACCCATTTTTGAGAAAAACAAAATTTTCAAAAAATTGTCTTTGTTAAGGGTAGTCTATGGTGAGGGGATTTTCTTGAAAACCTTTGTGTCGAATCTTTGGAAGGTACTAAACATTGATACCAAGTTTGGTATTTAATGGTCTTTTCATTTTTGAATTATGCTCTGCATACACACACATTGTTTTCTAAAAATGCTTTTTCTGGACTCAAGAGTACTTCAAAACATATTATTCTGGTGCAATCTCAGCATCAAGTTTTTGGTGGAATGCAATACCTTCTCTAGTTACTATGTACATTGTGTGTACAAATGTGCTAGAGAAAATAAAAATTGGTGTATGGTGTGGTCTAAGCATGCACAAAACAAATGGGCCAATTTCTTTCAAGTTACTCTCAATTTATGGAAATGATACATTAAAACATTTTTCTAACAGTTAACATGCATTGAATCATTCTTTGTATAGAACTCTTCTACTGCTCACAAATCATTTTGATTGAGGAGATTTCTGAAATGTAAATGTTTTATTTATGGTAGCTCTTTAATTGCTGTGGTTCTCAGCATCCCATTCTATGCTGGACATGAAAGACTGCTTAATTTTGCTCGAGGCCTCTTATGAGGCTTGAGGTTCTTTTATGGTCCTTAAATCTACAACACGGGACCAACAGCTTTACTTCCCTTCCGAAGGAGGCCAAGCTAAGGAATTTTACGCTGGAGGAGAACAGAATTATAATGATCATATTGATTCCACAGTATAAGGGAAAGTATGTAACATTAATGGAAATTAGTGCCCTAATTTCAAAAATGAAGTTTGTGTTTGGCTATCAAATTTAGTTTTTATGATATGTGCATGCTTATCTATAATGTTAGATAAGATATTTATTCACCAAAAGAATTACATGAATTCAAAGGCTTCGTCAGGTAACAAATTACAATTTACAATGTTAAATTTATTCAGCACATATATATAGTTACTGCTACATTTTCTAAATCTATTGACGAGTTTCTTCCTAATCGCCTCACTTCTGTGCTTTTTCACTCAGATGTTTATGTCTATATTCCCAGCAGGGTCAGGCCTGTCTTCTTGTGAGGTATTTATGTTTAAATTTACTGCTAGCATAGATTTAAATTTCATTGAAAACTTGTGTTAATATACATTCATCTTCTATATGTGTAGTCCTAAAATAAAAGTTTGGGAATGACCTCTACATCAGGATTAAGCAGGAGACAGTGTCACTAAGTCCTCAGAAATCTTGTTAAGTGACTTAAAATAGACTTGCAAATAAAAAAACTATGTTGATTATATTTCAAAGAGAAAGTTGAAGATCAGGATAAATTGTTCATGTCTCACCATGTAACATTTGAGTTGAGAGATTACATTATTGTTATGAAGGAAAATGGAAGACAATGATGTTTGCCAAGCCAATGACATCACCATGTCAAAGTTGCTGGCTACAACAACATAAAAATCTGTGTTATTCCATTCACATTATCTGTATGTTCTGCAAACAAACCATTCTTTTATATACATAATGCTAATCAACAAAAACATTACCTCAAATGGTCTTATTGCTAACTTCCTTAAGTAGAAGGAAATATGGAGATCACTTAAGTAAATCGAAAGCCAAATCTTCTAAAAACTGTGCTTATGCATTTGTCATTGAAGTTTGGTTCCCCCCCCCCCAAGGACAGGAGTGAAACAAAAGGTGACTTACTGTTTAAGAAAAGTTTCATACTTAAAAATTTAAACCAATAACAAGGAATATCTCAGAAATGGTTAACTCCATATAACAAATTAGGACATAAATTGTGTGTTTTAAACATCTACAATTTTTAAGTAGTAAGTTTTTGTCTCTCTCTTTTGGTTTAGCAGTTAAACAAAAGTCATCCAGAATGAAGAGATCTGCAGAGACCATTCTCAAAAACTTAATGATATACATTTCATTTGTAATAAAAATATCTTAACCATGTGGTAAAATGTGTAGGGAGTGGGAGGATTTTTCTGAAAATCTTTTTATTGCATCCATGGAAAATACTTTTAATTTCCACTTTCTCTAGTATGTATGTACATTAATGTACAACCATGGACAAAATAAATGAGATATGTCTGAAATGCCAAATTAGTTCCAAGTCTTACATGGCACAGCACCTTGTGTACACCATCCACAATACAGTTGAGTAGCGGCAGCAACATTTGTCACAAGTTCCAAATCTTAATTTTATTAACCCATATGATCAGTAATCATAATAAATACATAACTTAACCTTCCAACAACCTATCAATATTAATTAAAAATATTAAGGATCCAGTTAGGATAGTAAAACCTGACACTTACCATGTGTGTTCCCTGTAATAGTATGACAAAATACTCCTCTGGTGAGGGTTGCAGGTTCACTTCTCACATCTAGCAAACATTTTTTTTCCTTCTCAATGATCTTGAATCAGCACATAGTGACTATTTGTTTTAGACATACTTATTTCATTACGACATTCAGTAGAGTTAATAATATTATAATTATTCTATTCTATTGAACAGCAATATGCTGCACACAAAAGCATGTGGTGTGCAGAATGGTGAGGAAATGCATCAGACATGAACCGTTCTCTCTCAATGAAAAAAATGGAATATGCGAAGTATGAAAAAATACTAAAAGTACTGTTGGTTGGTTAGTTGCTTGGTTGATATCTAATGTTAAATGCTTGATTAATGAAGTCATTCACCATTCATCATCCTGATGATGGGAGAGATGAATGCTCCCGAAACGTCGATGATTCTTCATCACTACACCTGGCTTGAAGCCCAAGAACATCTAGAAAATGTTAATTTTGTTTATTTTTTGTTTTAGAAGATAATAGTTTATTTTAACATATTTTTACTTTCTCTACATGTACTATGTACATAGTGTATAGAGAAGGTATTGTAATTGCAACCAAAAATTTGATACCAAGATTTCACCAAAAATACATGTTTTGAGACCTCTGAATCCAAAAAAAGCATTTTCAGAAAAATGTCCAAGTATGGGGGGGGGGGGGGGGGCAGCATAGCTCAAAAACGAAAAGTCCATTAAAAACCAAGCTTGGTATTTAGGTTTGGTATCCTCCAAGGATGTGACACGAAGATTTTCAAGAAAATCCCCCAACCCCCAACTATCCTTTACATGGAACTTTTTTCGAAAATTTTGATTTTCTTAAAAATGGCTCTAACGATTTTGATTAAAATATTGTATACTAAAGATATTTACCTGACAAATAAAATGTATATCGTGAATTTTCTGGGAATAGCCTCTAAAGATTACTTTATTCTGGATGAATTTTACGGAACTTTGCGTAACTGCTAAACCATAAGAGATGGACAAAAACTTAATGCACAAAAAATGTAGAGCATGTTAAAATACACAATTTATGTTATATACATTTTTTTCATCGAGTTGATCGTTTTAGAGATATTCCTTGTTATTGGTTTCAGCTTTGAAAAGCATATTTTTTGTCATACAGGAATTTGTCATCTCCTGTACATGAACTTCAGTCACATAGCAACCAGCTTTTGACTATCACTTTAACCTATGCTACTCCTTTATTTCGCTTCTACTTACAAGGAAGCAAGTAACAAGACTATTTCAGCTAATTTTTTCTCGATTAGCATGAAGTAAATATATAGAAGCGTAACTTTTTTAACAATAATTTGTTGCCGAGATGTAGAGAAAGTCATGTGAATGGAACACATCAGGTTATTTTTAGTTATTTAACATAAGTATTATTGGAATTATGCTTTTGAGTGCATAGATAGGCCATTAACTTAAAATTCCAAAGTTATATTAATGCAAATTATATTCTACTTATCTAATCATAAAATTAACAAACATAAAAATTTGATGTGTTCCATTCACATGACTTTCTCTATATCTCTGTAAATTATTATTGTTAATAAGCTTATCTTTTATTTATTTCATGCTAACCCGAGAAAAATTAGCAGAAATAGTCTTATTTCTTGCTTTATTGTAAGTAGAAGCGAAATAAGGGAGTACTATAGGTTAAAGTGATAGTCAAAAGCTGGTTGTTATGTGACTGAAGTTCCTTTGTTTGTATGGACAGGATTTCACAAAGTCCTGTATGAGAAAAGTACATGTTTTATAGCTGAAACCAAAAACAAGGAATATCTCAAAAAAAATCAACTCCACGAAAAATATGTATGTAACATAAATTGTGTGTTTTAAAGTGCTCTATATTTGTTGTACGGTGAGTTTTTGTCCATCTCTTACGGTTTAGCAGTTATTCAAAATTCCGTAAAATTCATCCAGAATAAAGTAGTCTTCAGACGCTATTCCCAGAAAATTCAAGATATACATTTTAATTGTCAGGTAAATATCTTTAATATACAAAATTTTAATCAAAATCGTTAGAGCCATTTTTAAGAAAATCAACATTTTCGAAAAAAGTTCCATGTAAAGGGTAGTTTTGGGTGGGAGGATATTTTTCAAAATCTTCGTGTCGCATCCCTGGAAGAAACTAAACTTAAATACCAAGTTTGGTATTTTACCGACTTTTTGTTTTTGAGTTATCGTGTTCACGGACACACACACACAGACCTTTTTGTGAAAATGCTTTTTTGATACAGGGGACCCTAAAACATATATTTCTGTTGAAATCTCGGTATCGATTTTTTGGGTGGAGTGCAATACCTTCTCTATACACTATGTACATAGTGCATATAGAGAAAGTAAAAAAAATGACAACCAGCATAATTTTAAACCTAGGAACTTATGATGGAAACAAGGCCTTCGTTATCTCTTGGACACCGTAACATTGTTCTGTGATCTATTTCAGTATACTTATAAGTTCAACATTGCACTGTCGGTCACAAACCATTGTACAGTTTTTTGTGTGCATTATGATCACAGCTTTTACGAAGATATGCAAAGCTCTTAGATTGACACATGTAATCTGGGGATTGCTCTTTTTTTGTGTCCACAACTGTACATAGTAGCTAGAGAAGATATTATATTCCACCAAAAAATTTGATGTTTAGATTTCACCGTAAATATTTTTGGGTCTCCTGAGTCCGAAAACAATTTTATAAAAAGGTCTGTTCATGCATATGTGTTTGGTGGGGGAGGGGGGAAGTTGTCTGTGGACAGCATAGCTCAAAAACCAAACTTGGTATTTATATTTAGTATCTTTTAAGGATGCAACACAAAGTTTTTCAAGAAAACCTTCACACTACAAATATCCATTACATGGAAAAATATTTTTAAAATGTTTTTACAATTGAGTAAAACACCATATATTAATAGTTATTATGCAAGTGGATAATAGAGGTTTGTCCACTTGTATAATATATTATTTTATCCTACAGATACGATAAATTAATATATGACAAATGTTCAGTTAATGATTTTACAACAATAATAAATTGAATAAGGTATTGAATTGCAGCATTGTTATAGTTATAAAATATGGTAGGTTATGTATGAATGATAATTTTATTTTTTTTATTGCTGCCACAGGGTGTCCAGCGACTGGGAAAAGTCAGGGATTTAATAAAAATATCTGGAAAATTGCTGACGTTTTTGTTTCCCCAATGCTTTAAATTCAGGACTGCTATTTGTGGCACGGGCGCAAAATTGTATGAAACCGTTAAGAATTTCCCTTGTGTACGAGCCGTTGTCATGGCAATGAGCCTGCCAACGGTGAACTGCACAAGTGCCGGGCTCATAGTAGTGTCACTCATGAATAGAAATATTGTTGGCTTGTGATAGAAGAAGAAAAACCCGAGTGAGATTCACTCCTCAAAAATCAATGCAAGAGAGAAAATCGCTGAAAGGTAAGTGGTGATTGTTTATTATGTAAAATTATTTAGTGTGCATTGTCGTTTAAATTAAGTTCATCCATTTCTGCCAGCTGCCGTTTTTCCGACAATGTGAACTAACAAGTTTTGTCCTTTGCTGCTAAAGAAACTGGGAAGTTGCTTTGTTTCATTTTGGTTAACTTTTTATGTGTATTTTAGCGCAAAACAACTAAACTAATTTAAATATAACTCCAAACATTGCGTTGCATGTGGCCGTTTACAGCCTGCGTCATCTTTACTGTCCTTAGCCACTAGAGTACTAGGTCTTTTGAGTGCTAAACAACTAAAATAATTAAGCCCGTCTGTAGTAGTGTGTCTGACTCACATTCAACAGGTCGCGAGCTCGAATCTGGGTGAGTTACCCAGATATGATTTTTATCGGGGGTTTTCCTTACCGCAAAAGACTGTTGAGTAAATTTAGGATCCTTGGACTCGAGCTCATTCAAGCATCATTTCACCTATTTCATTCATCGTCCGATATGACCAAACCAGATTAAAGGACTTTAAGCTTAAAAAAATTGTTTATATATATATATATATATATATATATATATCTAGCGTTCCATGTACCTCTTAAAGCATGCATCATATTTGCAAGCTATGGTACTCGTAATCAGCATTTACTTTTAATCCATGTTACGTACTTCTTTGTTTTAGTATTATTTTTGCATGCGTTTTTCACATTGTATTCTTTGTGCTTGTTCATGGTAATTAATATGTCCATTTTCCATGCAAGTGGTCTAGAGTTCGAATCTCGGTGGTGGCTTGTTTATGCTGGGATACGATGAACTTCGTAACGTGACATAACTTGAAACTCTTAACACATTGTATTAAAAGGAACTATTTAGGATTTTAACTTAGCGCGATGTAATTTCCCGATATCTTAAGTGACGGCAGATAACTGATCGGTGTGAAGCGTAGAACGAACAGTTGAAAACAACTACCACCAGGAGTCATTAATTATGTCAAGTGCATCCTAATAATGTTGAATTTAACAGAATTTAACTTAACTTACATGGCCACGCCGTGGCCGAGTGGTCAGACCACTCACCTAGAGCATGCGAGATTTGTGGTGGACGGGTTTTCTCCGGTTTCCCGCGCCATTGCATTACACCGATGACACTGATGATACATGAAAATGGAGCACCGGTGGAATGTGATGGCAGGGGAAAAAAACCGCTTCTGCGCAGCTTTGTCCACCACAAATCTCACATACGGTCGCTTGGAATCCAACCCGGGCTGTCTAGGTGAGAGGCAAGTGGTCTGACCATTCGGCCATGGCACGGCCTGCATAGGAGTTTGCCAGTCTGAAACTTGTCATAAAATGTATAGGTACGTAAAATTATTTCAGTATCACTACACAGCTTCTATTTGCTACCTTATTTTGATATTGTTTGAAAAGTTCCAATTTGATTCTCACTTATGTTAATTCCATTGCAAATTGCAATTCCGGTATACTTCTGGGAAACATTAATACAAATAAAACGACTAATACTTAAAAACGTTATGTGAAATCGGAAAGTTCATGTTTGTTGGACAATAGGTTTTACTCAAGTGTAAGATTTTGCCTGTAATTTATGGCCTTTCATTTGTACAGAGATAATTCCTCCAATCCACCATTAGCTCCATTTCCCCTGTTTTTTTTATCATCACCGCAAAAAATGATTGATTTTGTGCAGAAGCATCATTTCAGTTTCTAATTGGGGTGAGGGGAGGTTCCTGAATGAGGTTCTCTCCTAAAATAAATTTTTCTTTGGTTTAATAAATGTGACACATTTGTATTATAAGTACATCGTCAATTATAAGCCAATATCCTAATTATTTTTCTAGCTTAGGGGGAAGTTTACCCCTCTGCCCCACTTCATGATGCCCCTGATTTTTTTTTTAAAAACTTACAAATTATTTTCACTACTGGTTTTTAAAATTATATTAATAAACTCTTAAAAACACATTGATGGTCATAAGTTTCCATTTGGGGTGTTTTATTTGATTTAAATGATCTGTTCCAAAATTATTTTTACTGGTAAGATGGTTGGTTCCTTCTTGTAATTAACAATTATTTCTTCCTTCAGGCTATGATAGAGAAAGATAAGAGGCTATGGAAAAAAGAAGAGCACTCACAGAAGTAAAAATGTTAAAGAGGCCAAAAAAGCTAAGCTTCTAAAAGATGCTCTCCAAGTAGCAGAAGTTTTAACTGAAGAAATTAAAAAGCTTAGTAGTATGAGTTAACTTGGAGTTCTGACAGTGTAAATAATGTGAATAAATGTAAATATTAGTTTACAGTGTTATGTATAATTTATGGTACCATATGATCTCCAATTACAAGTCAGTAGGTAAGCTAATAACTTATTAATTTTAACTATTAATTGTAATTAAGTAAATATTATATTGTAAGTATACTTCATTGGGCTTGTGGGTATTCCTCTTCGAGACATTTCATCCGAAGCTTTGTTGAACATCTTTAGTGGTATGGCTGAAGTACTCTAATATTGGTGCAACTTGATGCGATTATCAACAGAGTACTTCGGCTATACCTCTGAAGATATCTAATAAATTTTGAACAAAACATTTAGAAAAAGAATGTCCAGTAGATCATAGGCCACAAAGCAGAGTACTTTTATGTCTAATGACACTGACATGAAATCTTACTTTTGTTTTAATTGCGTTTAACTTTTTTTCGGTCAGGGAAAATTTATCTCATGGTATGGAAAAGTCGGAATTTCTTGAGGATAAAATAAGAACTGAAGCTTTCCTGGCGACGTGTTAATTCAAAATCTTCTCGGGCTTCTAGCCAGGTAAAAACTTGGCTTGACACCAATGTTTCGAAGAAGTGCATCTTCCTCGTCTTCAGGGTGAACTGATGGTTTGAGCTTGCGGAGACTGGTATTTATAAGAGCTGGGATGAAGCTAACATCTGATTGGTTCGCGAGATATTATGGCCTGATATTTAAGATGACTGAGTCATGGGCACGGACTTCGTAGAAAACTATTTATAGCAGTTATTCGGCTAATGTTTTGTGTTTGAGCACGCACCTGCTGAAATAAGTCTTGGAAGACTGCAGGTACAGGATTAGGTGTTAAGGCTCTTTAACATCGGTGTCCATGCTGAACTTAATTGTAGGCCTGAATCGCGATTTAGATTATTTGTTTCAGATGAGATGGCTAAAGCTTCTTTTACTCTCCTTTCCCAGTAGTTCGAACACTTTGCCACTATCTTGGTGTTAGTAAAGTTAGCTCTGTGGCTCTGTTCTATACAGTGTTCAGCCAGTCCAGATTTTTCGGGTTGCATAAGCCTTATTGATCTTTGGTGTTCAGAAACACGTGTGGCAATAGTGCGTCCTGTTTGGCCAATTGGCCAATTTGGCCATCTATTGCACGTTTTTAAGCACAGAGGAAGAAATGTGATTCTATAGCAGTTCTGTGGGTTATGGATGCATGCTTTAAGTAATAATGCTTTACTTTAAGAATTACTTATAGAATTGAGACTATGTATATTTTAAAGCAGAAATGAGATCCTACAGCAATTATGCTTTACTTCCAAGAATTATTTATAGAAGTTCTCTGGTGGATGTTTTAATTTGGACATTTTGTTAGTAAAATTTTGCTCAGTTGGCTCTAGTGTGTATGTGTAAGTAAACTCATTTTCATGTAATATGTTTTAGTAATTTCCACTGTTTTCATCAAAGCATGCACTCGGTTAGTTCTAGGTTAATGTGTGTGTAAATAAACTGATTTTAGTAATTTCCATTGTCTTTATCAAAGAATGCTCGCCTGCACTCAGTTATACACTAGTGTGTGTGTGTGTGTAAATATGCTGATCTTTGTGAATTTGCTTTATTTTTTGTAGTTTTTAGGCATTTTCAGTGGTTTTCCAAAGCATACAAGCAACACATGCTTCATAAATAACTAACACAAATAGATGGTTAACTCAATGTTAAAAAATTGTAATCACATTCCACTTCCGGTGATTGATGCAACTCTAAATTCTCACACAGTAGGGCACAGCAACTTGACCGAGTATGGCAGCTCAATCACCAAAGTAGTATTCTGCCCCGTCCACTCACCAAACCATCCACTCCAGGATTTTTCCAGTTTTCTCGAGTTTACAGCCAGATCAGAAATCTTTTGAGCGGTTCTAGCTTCTTCTCAACAAATCTAAGTATCGCACTAAAGCTTCTGAACTGATAGAATATGCTGTTATTATTTCTTGGTTTGTTTGCCAGTTGCCTTTTATTTTTATGTACAATAAATATATAGACAGAATGGCCATCAGTTGTGACAAGAGCCTATTTGGCAAATAGACATTCCTACACATTTGTTCTTCCTTTTCTTTCCTTTTTTGTTTATCTTTAAAAATGGAGAGTGCATGGAAGGAGAATTTACCAAAATAAATTACAGTATAGTACTGACAGAATAATACATTTTGAAAGTTAATGACAGAACTATACAATATTATCTTAAAGCTATGCAAAACAAAACCCAGGGAAAATTATACAACTTCAGGAATTGACTGTCTCCAAGGTCGAGTGGTCAGCGAGCTGACTTCTCACCCAGAGGTCCCAGATTTGATTCCCAGCTGGGTCGGGCAACTTTTCTTTAACCAGAATATCCCCCACAGAGTCTGAAAGTATGTGTGTGCGTGTGTGTTTTGGAGAAAATGAAATTTTTAAAAATCAAACACTTATGAATCAATATCATCACCATAGATGTTTTTTTTTTCTCTCATACACACATGGTAGTAACCAGAAGTTTTGGGGATTGGAAGCATCCTTTCAAATAAAAAAATTATTAAAACAATGGCAATTTCCTTATTCCAATAATTCCAATTAGTGCAACAGAATTTGTGAATATAAAACAAGATTTTTAAAAATATTTCAACTAATGATGAATTCAAATTTAACATTTAATTTTATACAGATTGTGCAGAAAAATTAATCCCTAAACAAAACTCACACCTTAATATTTTTTTTGGTTTCGCTATTCCATACACATGTAGACTGTTCCATTAATTATTGTTGTAATGACAGAGCAAATTAGTTCATACACAAAAACAGGAATTACATTTAAGGTTTTCATGCTTAATATTTTGTATTCTATAAAACAGATCATTTAAAATGTAAAAAACATTGTGCTATTTTAGATAGTGTGCAATGTATAAATATTTAAATATAAATTGTTGCATGTTTTTATTAGTGAACTAAGTAAAATGGAGTTCTTTCTGTAAAAAATCTCAATATTTGGATATAACATTTTTTAATAAATTACTCACAAATATAATTATAATGCCATAACCTCCAATTGTTTAAAAGTCATTTATCTGATATTATGATAGGTATACACACAATTAATTTTAAAATCATTGTTGATACATAAGATTGCAAGATCCCCAGAATGATACTCTGTATCTAATAATGAAGTAAATGTATCTGTAATATTATAGCACATTTAAAATCTATGCACGAGAACTTTACCTTAGTCTCCAAACTACAGATCAGCGCTTCTGAAATGTCTTACCTAATACAGAGATATGCCTTTTATAAGGCTTATTTTGTCCTTAGGTTATTATGTTTATTTTTATAGCAATAATTTTGAAAATGTGTACAATGAAGTAGTTCTGCATTCTCATGTAAGACATAAAGATGACACTAAATTAATTTAAATTTTCATTATTTTTTACAAGGTAGTATAGTACTAAAAAATTTCACTTGCACCATGCTCTACTAAGGTCCTCCTGATAAAGAGATTATTTTTAACAACCTCTAGGCACTTCTAAGACCACACAAAAAATAATTCATGTGTATCTTCCAACATAGCAGTTCACCATGTGGTATTTTCTGGATCCTGATAGCCTCTTCTACATATAAAACAAGTATAATGCATTGATTAGTACATAAATAGTAATAATAGTTAAGTGTAAACACTGGCAACCAGATTGCTAGAAAGACTGACAAATACTTTAGGAAATGTCAAAACAAGTATAAACTTAAAATAAGAACCGAAGCTTTCCTGGTGACATATTAATTCAAAATCTTCTCGGGCTTCTAACCAGGTAAAAACTTGGCTTGACACCAACATTTCGAAGAAGTGAATCTTCCTCGTCTTCAGGGTGAACTTATGGATTGAGCTTGAGGAGACTGCTATTTATAAGAGCTGGAATGAAGCTAACATCTGATTGGTTCGCGTGATATTATGGCCTGGTATTTAAGATGACTGAGACATGGGCACGGACTTCGTTGAAAACTATTTATAGCAGTTATACGGCTAATGTTTTGTGTTTGAGCACGCACCTGCTAGTAAATAAGCCTTGGAAGACTGCAGGTAGAGGATTAGGTATTAAGGCTCTTTAACATTGGTGTCCATGCTGAACTTAATTGTAGGCCAGAATCGCGAATTAGATTATTTGTTTCAGATGAGATGGCTAAAGCTTCTTTTACTCTCCTTTCCCAGTAGTTTCGAACACTTTGCCACTATCTTGGTGTTGGTAAAGTTAACTCTGTGGCTTTGTTCTATACAGTGTTCAGCCAGTCCAGATTTTTCGGGTTGCATAAGCCTTATGGATCTTTGATGTTCAGAAACGCGTGTGACAATAGTGCGTCCTGTTTGGCCAAAATACGCTGTGCTGCATTCTCAAGGAATGTGGTAGACACCAGGTACTCTTAGAGCTAAATTATCTTTAACTGGCCTGACCAAATTTTTTATTTTAGGTGGTGGCTTATGGATGGTTTTGACATTATATTTGTTTGTAATTATATTATATTTAGTACTATCTTTCCTGAAAAATTGCCGGTAAACGGTATATAGGCTATGGCGGCTGACTTGTTGAGTGTTCTTGCTGGAGTTTCTTTTTTCTTTTCAGCGCAGATGTGATGTCCTTGGCTGAATATCCATTTTGTTGGAGTGTGAATTTTAGGTGTTGAAATTCCGTTTGCAGATTATCTGGGTCTGATACAGAAACTGCTCTATGTGCCAATGTGTTGAGAATGCCCATTCATTGTGACTTATGGTGGAAGCTGTTTGCATTGAGATAAAGATTCGTGTGTGTAGGTTTTCGTTAGACGGCATAACCAAGAGTTCCATCCGCTTTTCTGGTAACCAGAATGTCCAGAAAGGGGAGGGAAGCGTTTTTCTCAACTTCCATTGTGAACTGTATTTGTGATCTGAGGCTATTTAGGTGTGCAAGAAAATCTGGAAGAGTGTGCAGTCCATGCGACCAAATTACAAATGTATCATCTACATACCTGAAAAAATATGTCAGCTTTAATGGGGCTGTGTTAAGTATTTCATGCTCCAGAAACTCCATATAGAAGTTGGCAATAGCTGGTGACTGAGGAGAGCCCATGGCAACACCGTCTGTCTGCTCGTAGTAGGTGTTGTCATACAGAAAATAAGTGGAAGTAAGTGTGTGACTAAACAGTGCAGTAATATCAGGTGGAAAGGTTCTGACAGTAGTTGTATTGTTTCCGCAAGGGGAACTCTGGTGAAGAGAGATACCACATCGAAACTAACAGGTCCGATGGCTTCACTTTGATGCTGTCAAGAACTTCAGCGAAGTGCATAGAGTTCTTCACATGGTGTACACACTTACTTACTATTGGTTGCAGCAGATTTGCCAGATGACGAGCTAGGTGATAGGTAGGGCTCCCAATAGCGTCCAATATGGGTCTTAGAGGTATCCCAGGCTTATGGATCTTCGGGAGACCATATAATCTGGGAGGTATGGAGGCAGATGGTACATCAGGAGGAAGGCTGGATTTTTTAATTAGCTTATACATAATGGTGAACAGAACAGGTAGTGCCAACATCAATCTTCAAAATGAATACATTGAGCCCTATACTGTAAACATAAATAAGATTTTACATGAGCTTTAACAAGTATAGAAATTGACAGTAATGGTGATATATGCAATTGTACATTACAATACAATATTTCCTTGTACTGTCACTTTGCTCACGTATTAATGTGCAATTAATGTAAGATTATATAGGTGGTCACTTACTTACCTTAGGGCTAATCATGATACTTTTCCCACATTCTTTTTTGGTGCTTACAAGATTTTTCTCATTTTGCAATAGAGTTGCATTCTCATCATTTTCGTGATAGTTCTTGTAGTTTCTGAACTTCTTGTGGCACCGCAGGCATTGACACTGTGATACATGAATGAAGATGGAACACGGTGGAATGCGATGGCAGGGGGAACCTGGAGAAAACCTGCCCCTGTGCCACAAATCTCACATGCAGTCACTTGGGATCGAACCCGGTCTAACAACTCGGTCATGGTGCGACCCTCTTTGCTAGGTGAGGATCTTTTTTTTTTTTTTTTTTTCTCCATTCAACAGGTGCAATAACAATGCATAATACTCTGCATTTATCGTTCTTCCTTTCTGCAAGTAATCGATGTAGATGATTATGCGTGCATCCCATAAAACCAAGGCTCCACCTTGTCTGCAGATTTCACCCCTTTGCCTTCTTTGGAGCCTTACCGGTTTGCCTTTAAAAACCCACTGTTTTGACATACTTTTGTCTCTGGGGTGTAGTAGTATATCCATGTTTCTTCCATAGCTGTGAATTGACACAGAAACTCATCCGGACTGCGATAGAAAACTGGAAAACCAGCTTCCGAATCGATCACACTATTGCATTTATTCTACATTGTGAGCAAGTGCAGCACCCATCTTGCCAAGACCTTTGTCAGACCTAATTTTTGGTGCAAAATTGGGAACATGTAACATGTGATATGCATGTTATCTCTACTATTTCGTGAATTATGATTTGTGATCACTCAAAACCCTATCCTGAATTTTGTCAATAATTTCGGAGGAAGTCACTTCTGCCGGACGTTCAGAAGATTTTCATCATTTGTGGATGTAAGGACAAGTTTAAATTCACCTATGCATTTGTAAATTTTTGCAAATGTAGGAGCAGATGTGCCATGATTTTTTTTTTTTCAAATCTTTCTAAATAAGCACAAGGTGTTGATTCAGTCGCCTATGGCAATAAAAATCACAAGATGGATATAGCTGAAACTTTAACTGTCATCTAGTAAGAGGCGACGGTTACTAAATAAAAATTTTCTTCAATACTATGAGTGTAATTTCTTGGATTTTCTATGATTATTATTATGATGCTTCTTAAGGTTTATTTTACCAATCAGCAATATACTGTACAAGAAAGCATGTGCTGTGCAGAATGGTGTGCAAACGCATCAAGCATGAACAGTTCTCTTTCAATGTATTGCACTAGTCAAAGTAAGTTTTTCTGCTCATGAAATTGTAGCTCAAATTGGAGTCCTTGTATGTACAGAGCAGAGGTGGACAAGATTATCCAGGAAGGGATTGAACACTGTCATCCTGGTTCAGGAAGAAACGTGTGTCAACTCCCAAAATGGATGCAGTAGAGCAGAGGAACCCTTTCCAAACTGCTTCTGGAATGAAATAGCTCTATGACATGTAAATGACACAGGACTTCATGTGCAGATGGCAGGTAAAATGGACAGATGATCACAAATTGTTTTACCTTGCCAACCTCAGCTGGAATAACGTGATATTCTCAAACGAGGTGTGTTTTTCTTCTGCACGTAAGGGTAAGGTTATTGCCTATCGTCCAAAGGGGATAAATTGCAAAATACACGACTTCAAAATTCTATCACCATCACGTACCATATCGTGTTGGGGATGGATATCAAGTGATGGTCTAGGTGTGCTATGGCAGCTTGACGACACACTGAACAGTGTGCAGTACAAGGGCATACTCAATATTATTTTGCTTCCTTCTGTGAGAATGAGATATCCTGATGGAATTGTTGAATTCATACAGG
Source organism: Hymenopus coronatus (assembly GCA_030762935.1). Classification (NCBI taxonomy): domain Eukaryota; kingdom Metazoa; phylum Arthropoda; class Insecta; order Mantodea; family Hymenopodidae; genus Hymenopus; species Hymenopus coronatus. The sequence goes on along the minus strand of CM060887.1, from coordinate 90,053,629 downwards.
ATAATCATCTAGTCCACATATCTTGAAAGGTTTCACATTGGTTCTCATTCCTCTCTGTACACCAGATCTGAACCCTATTGGCAATGTGTGGGCTGAGGTGAAAAGGTAACTGTGCTCCAAATTATCTGTAGATGGGCAAAGGATAAAAGGTGGCTCCTGGACACAAATTCAAGAAGCCTGGGTTGTAGCCTCTCGTCCACATTACTGCAGGCATTTAATTTTAAAGATTGTCTCGAAGATTGAGAGCAGTTATAAGGACTGAGGGTTCATACACTCAATATTAATTGTGTTTATTTTTTTGTTTTAGTTTTAGAAGATAACAGTTCATTTAAATATATTTTTTTTAGTTATTTAACATGAGTGTTAGTAGAATTATGTTTTTGAGTACATATATATATGACCATAACATCAAATGCTAAAGTTATATTAATGCAATATTATATTCTACATATACAGTCATTAAGAAGAAGGGGGGGGGGGACCAGCAGCACGAGATTTGAACCTATAAACTATAAGTGGAAGCAATGCCTCTTAACCTCTTGGCCATCGATAACATTATTTTCAGTAATAAGTGAACCATTACACTGTCAGTCACAGACTATTGTACAGTTCTTTCATGCATATTGTGAACACAGCTTTTATGAAGATTCACTAAGCTCTTTGATCAATACATGGAATCTAGGCATGACTCATTTTTGTGTCTACTGTTGTACAAATAGAGAAAATAAAAATAAGGCAGGAATTAAGTATTCAAATGTGAACTCAGGTATATGGCCTAGTACTCTGAACCTAAACTACCCATACCTACACAGTCAGTAGACCTCAATTTTAATGAATCTGAAAGCAGCTCCATGAGTTTCAAAAATGAGTTTGTTTCTGATTCTGAAGAATTTGATAATTCACGAAATTAAATAATTCACTCAATTTGAATTAAATGTTTTAGCAAGGGATTTAGACTTTTCAAAACAGCATTATATAGAGGCTAATTCCTACTTTATTTTTAATTTTTGTGTGAGGATACGAGTTAAAAAAGTATTCAATTTATTAAAATATGAATTATGGACTCAAGACCATAGGAGAAGAATTCTTGTTATCACCTGGCGCTACATTTTTGTAGTATACAGTTCTACAAGTACTATGCAGAAGAAGATCAAGTTGTGTATTATGTAGATGTGGGTAATCTTATTACACAGTTGGGCAGGGAAGCATAGAGCCGAGCAGCTGACGTCTTTTTGTTGATTCTTTCAAACAAAGTCTTAAGGCAGTGTTACTTCATAATGACAAGTTGCTTCAATGCTGGTGGTACATTCTACAAACCTAAACAGCTTTCGGTATTAGAAGGCATATGAGGCGGTACTAGGAGGGACTTGCCCAGAGCGACTGACCTATCATAGACATGCAATGTTGCCTAGTTCGGGCGCCCACGGCACAAGTGTAGTAACAGAGCTTCCTCTCTTTCATGCACCCAAAATGACTACTGCAAATTTGATATTATAATGTGCCTGGGTATATGCGGTAAAAAATTTTGAAGTAGCCTGTTTAAAGATTATGTTTCTACGTTGTATACTTCTCGAGTTATCGTTATAAGAATAAACATCGCTTACTCTCGCGTTTTTGTTTACAGTATGTGCCAACTCTAATCTTGCCTATGTGTTATTTCTTTTCATTAAGCAGTAGTCAACGAGGCATTTACGGAGTAAGTCTAAACTGCAGTATTTCCTTTAGAAATTAATTGAACACGAATATTAAAATAAAAATAATAGTTGCAACAAATCTTCACTTATCTTTTGGTATCCTTGCTTTGGATTAGTTTCGCAATAATTTTATTGCATTATCAACATAATATCCTTTTGGTAAAGATAAGTGAAGATTTGTTGCAACTATTATTTTTATATTAATATTTGTGGTATTCTTCACTGTTACTAGCTTCTTTTTACATTTATAATTGAACACGGTTTACTGCCATGCAGAAACATATGCGTGTATTCATTTAAGTTCGCTTAGTGACCACTACTTAAGGCAAATTAAGTGTTTTGTGTAACTGTGTCAATAAGCATAAAGTGTTTATTTTTACATGCTGTATTTAGTGAAGTGTTAACAATGTCACTTTCAAAACCTGGTACCAGCGCTGCAGGCACTAAGGTCAAAGTACTGCGCTCCCAGGCCAGAAATATTATTTTTAAAGTGCACTCTTTCTTTATGGAATTGTCATCTGAGGGAGTGCGTGATCAAATAAATTTTTCACAAAGCCAGGAACTTACGGCTAAAGTGTGCAACGTTGGTGTACATACCGTGTCACGCGTTGTGAAAGAGGGTAAAGTATCTAATACAGAACTTGGCAAACCTTTGTTTAAATATCCAGGAAAGCATGCCAGAAAGCAAAAAAGTGTTTCCAATTTAGATGATTTTGAAAAAGACATACTTCGCCACATAATACATGAAATGTATGACAATGATGAATACCCCACTATTAAAATATTGGTTCATATTATATGGGTTCCTCTACTTCAATGGGATTAATACTGAAAAGTTTGGGCTTCAGATACAGAAAAACTAATGATGGGCATATATTCTTGGTAGAAAGGGGAGATATTATTGCTGCAAGAATACAATTTTTAAGAACTATGCACATGCTTAGGGAGTCTGGAGATACTCGTCCCATTTTTATCTTGATGAGACGTGGGTAAATCAGAATCATTACAAACAAAACATATAGCAAGATTCAACGGGAAGAGATGGACTCAAAGATACCTGTAGGGAAAGGAAACAGACTTATAACTTGTCATGCAGGTTCTGCACAAACAGGATTCATTCCCAAGAGTAAGTGGGTTTTCCGTTCTAGACCAGGGAATAAAAATGTTGATTATCATTCTGAAATGAACACAGATTCTTACACAGAATGGTTCATAAACAAATTTTTTAGAAGAGGGGTCATTCATTGTCATCGATAATGCAAGTTACTATTCTAAAATCTTGGATAAGCCTCCCTCTACTAATTCCAAAAAGCAAGACATTCAGGACTGGCTGACATGTAATAATAGAGCATTCCATCCTGCTGAAACTAGAGCATAATATTACAAAAAGTTAATCAGTACAAAATGCCAGGAAAAAGGTACAAGTTTGATCAAATCGCAATAGAAAACAGGCATCAAATTATTCGTTTACCTCCTTATCATTGCCAGTACAACCCTATAGAATTGATTTGGGCTAAGGTAAGGGTGGAAGTCGCTAAAGAAAACACTACTTTTCATCTTGCAGATGTTGAAACACTTATGCATGCTGCACTTGACAGAGTGACAAAACAAGACTGGGCTGTCCTGTTGCTCACAGTGAAAAACTCCAGGTAGAGGATTTCCACAAAAAAAGTAGCTCGAGATAACACTGCGCAAAAACTAATTATCAATTTCCAGGAAACTGATTCAGAATTAAGCGAGGGCGAGGAAGAAGTGGATGACGAGCTAGCAATTCCTCTACAATAAATCGCTTTCAGTAATTCCGGCATATTTTCACTAAATAAGGACATTAATATTAAATGTTACAGGTTACAATATGATATGTAGAAGTATCGTTTGCTACATAAGTTTACGTTCTGACAGTTTGTGCCATGGCGAATACTACTTTCCTTCTTTGTCACTCTGGCGCAGCTCTTGGCAGCAGTGTAGCTATGGCAGTCAAGCATTGACTTAGCTCATGCCTTCTAATACTGTACGCCGTATAAGAATCTTATAAAACTCTGAAGCAAAAAATGAGAAAATTAAGTACTGCGATAATGAATGTGGTAACTTGGACATTTGTCTCAGTAGAACAACAGGAGGATACATAAAATTCCCTTGTTTGCTTTGCAAGTGGAATAGCACAGCAAGGGACAAACATTAGGAAACTGACCAATGGCCTAGGAGGCAGGAACTGGAAATCTGGATCAAAAAATGTTACTTATGTGCCTCTTGTCAATTGTCTAAAAATTCTTCTCCTTCAATTGCACATTAAACTTGGCACGATAAGACATTTGTGAAAGTACTTGATATAAACTGCCCTTGCTCCCAGTACTTATGCGCAAAGTTTCGATCATTGTCACAGGCTAAAATCAGAGGAGTATTTGAGGGACCACAGATAAGGAAATTGGTGAAAAATGTTAATTTTACCAGCTCTATGAATGAAATTGAAAAATGTGTGTGGAATGGATTCAGAGAGTTGTTAAGAAATCTCTGGGCAATGTGAAAGTCTCAACACACAGAAATTGTCAGAAATATGCCACAAAATTTCAAACTGCTTGGCTGTAATGTGAGTTTGAAACTTCATTTCCTCAAATCATATTCTGACTGCTTTCCATCCAATTTAGGGTCTGTTAGGGAAGAACAAAATGAAAGATGTTGAATGATGTTATCAAGGACATAGGGATGTACATATGATGCCCAATTACTGCTGGTGTCTTGCATGCAATGAAAATACCAGAGAACACTCGAGAAAATCACATACATTAAAGTTCATCATGTACATCCACATATACATTTTCAAATTCAGGTACACTTTCATTCTACATACCAAAATTAGTAAAAGTCGCCTATTTTTAATTGTACCACAGAGAAAGTTTTCATTTGTAACCTGGTGTTATTAGAGTGTCAATAACTTACATACATAAAAAATTACCAGAATACACCTATGGGTCTTAAGGATGTTTATGGGGATATCCAGATGGTGGAAGTGTATTTATTGCTGTTGAGCGACATCATTTTTCAATAAAATCCCATTACTTAATGTAAGGAGATGGCATCTTGCCTTTCCTATGATGCTCCTGCCTCAGGCCCACAATTCCAATAACCTCCTGTATTGCAAAACATAAAGATTGCTGCTTCATGTTTGCAATATTCTGAGCAGTTAATCTTAATTAGAATCCAACTAATGATTTACAGGTGGCTCATCCTCATCAGTGCACAGAATACTATTTACAAATTCTAAAAATATACAAGAATTTTTGTCATTTTATTATTATTTATTATGTGCATGTAAATAAGTTGTACAAATAAATTCAATTCAGAATTCAATCTATTATGTTTGGATGTTATTAATTGCAGAAGTTTCTTTGTCACCCACTTTGTTTGCAAAATGCTCTGAAAAGTATTTAAAAAGTTTCACCCCAACTTACCCATAATTATCACCTTATCAACAACATATTCACCTCTCTGATTTGTCTGAATTGTATTACTTTATGACATTTTTATTTTCCAATGTCACCCTTTCTACATACTTATGCATTCAATATCACTCACATTAGTCACAGTTATTTTTGTTGAATATTATTTTAGCTGGATACTTTAAGATCACAATGTACCTAATAATTTGCATTTTAATCAATTTGAATATGCGTAAAATTTTAATTTTTCACTACCTGTCCCATTGGTGCAACAGAAGATAATTTCCTGTTATGAGAAATGTATTCCTGCTTCATTGAAGATGATCAACAATCTGAAAATTAAGGTGATACATTATAACATCAAAAAAAAATCTGATGTGTTACTTACGCATAACTTTCTCTACATTTCTGTAACAAATTATTGTTAAAAACAAATTCTTCTATCAACTTCATGCTAATACAGATAAACATTAGTAGAAATGGTCTTATTATAGTTCATTCTGGGCTTGTGAGGGAGGGGAAAAAGCGATATATCTCGTTACCCTGCAAGCTACTATTTAGTGATCATTCCAGCAGATATGTGTATTAATCTAGCATAGCCTACTTAGCATAATAAGGTGCAGCAGAAGTAGTTCAATGTTGTAAGAATTTTTTCTATTCTTTTCACCATGTCTGAAGGTGATGTGAAATTATAAGTAGCATTATAGATAAATGTGATGAAGAAGCTCTGAATAAACAGTGTCATAAGCTACACAATGGGCTGCATATTATACTGGTGTTTCCGTGTCAACAATAAAGAGAATTCATAAGAAGAAGAAATAGTGAATAATGTAAAGGAGAAAATAGTGTATTGAGCACTTCTGGAAAAAGAAGAAAAACTATAACTGAACATACTGTTGTGCAAATCAATGACTTTAATGCTACCGTTATAGGAAGAATAATACAGTTAACTCATTTAATATTTATTTAAAAAAAGGGTGTATGTCATAAAGTATGTGTTTTGATGAAACTACATGTTTTGCGTAGTGAGTTTCTGTTGTCTTTCACTTACTTACAAAAGTCATCCAGAATGAAGAAGTCTTGAGAGGCTATTCCCAGAAAATTCAAGATGCATATTATTTTTGCCACAAAATATCTTAAACATTTAGTATTTTAATAAAAATCGTTAAAGCTAATTTTTATAGAATCAAAATTTTCGAAAAAATGTCACATGCCAGGATAATGGAGGGTGAAGGGGGTTTCTGTTGAAAATCTTTGTGGGGCATCCTTGGAAGATTTTGAACTTAAATAATCAAGTTTAGTATTTAAGGAGCGTTTCGTTTTTGAGCTATGCCGCCAACAGACAGACACACACAAAACTAATCTTCTTCTTCTTAAGAAAATGAAACGGCGCATTCAGAATTGGCACGGTCACTAATCTATTAGGGGAGGCTGCATGTTATTCTTCAATACCGTTTCTATCTACTGGTGTCACTTTATCTGTACTCATGTATGTGTGTGTACGCATTCCTTTCAGGGTCCACGAGCTGGGAACACAACTACACTTGCTTTCTTGTAAGTAAAAGGGAAATAAAGGAATACACAGGCTAAAGCAATAGTCCAATGTTTTAAAAGCTAAAAGTATTTTAAAACTGTAACCATTAACAAGAAATATCTCAAAAATGGCTAACTTCATGAAAAAAATGTATACAGCACACATTGTTAAAACTATCCCAGTACTAGATATACAAATTTTAACAAATAACCCAAAACTGGAACTTGACATTGAACAAGCAGCCATCATATAATATGAAAAATTAATCAGACTACCTTATAATGACTGGGAAAAAAGAAAACGTAAACCTAAAAGCTCAACAAAGTTTCCTTAATAAAGTCAAAGAAATCAAACAGATTAAAACTTCCTTTGTTAAAAGAAAGCATAAAAACAAATATTAAATTGCAAAATTTATCTTGTGCCACTTCTGATGATGTTTAAGATTTGAATCGGGGAGTTGTCCGCTGATTTATTTTTCCTTTATAAATGTTATTGTTTTTTTTTTCCCTTATAGAATTGGTAGCTTTATGACATCTAAATGCCTATTTGGAACTATTGCAAAGATGGCATTCACATAACAGTACCATACCTTGAAAATTCATGGAAATGCCTTCTTAATGTGCATTTTGAACGAACTCATAAATAAATCTGCCACAAATGAAAGAAGAGGGTAAACCATAGAGAGCCCTTATTTTGTCTAATATTTCCCATTGAAAGTGAAGAATGTTTGTTAAATACACAGATTTACTAGTGAAATGTGTTTTTCTGTTTCTACTGGTTCCAATTGCATTGTATTAATTTTTTCTCTTCTTCAGTTTTTGCGTTGAAATGCTAATGTTACATTAAATGAGACTAATGTGTCATTGTGCCTATTTTTAAATCCCTTATTTTCTCTACTACAGCTAAAGAATTTTTACTTTCTCTACACTACTATGTACATAGTGTATTGAGAAGGTATTGTATTCCACCCAAAATCTGATACAGAGATTTCACACAGGAAATATATGTTTTGAGATAAAAAATAAAAAAAGCATTTTTAGAATAAGGTCCCTGTGTGCATGTATGTAATATAGCTCAAAAATTAAAAGGCTGTTAAATACCAAGGGACAAGAAAATTTTAAAGAAAATCCCTCCACCCCAAACTACCCTTTACATGGAAACAGTTTTGAAAATGTTGTTTTTCTCGAAAGTGACTAACAATTTTGATTAAAATACTGTATATTAAACATTATTCACAACACAAATAAGATGTATATTTTTAATTTTCTGGAAATGGTCCTGAAGAGCACTTTATTCTAGCTGATTTTTACAGAACTTTGCACAGTTAAACCATAAGAGATAGACAAAAACTTCCTACAAAAAATGTAGAACTCGTTAAAACACCAATTTGTGTCATTTGCAGAGTTGAAAGTTTCCAAGATATTCCTTGTTATTGGTTTAAATTTTAAGCTTCTTATACTTTTCTCAGACAGGAAGCATCCAGTTTTCTTTTGTTCTACTCCTGGCCAAGCAGAGAAGCCAATTTCAATGACAATCATACTACTGTGTCAAGAAAGTTCTGGGAATTTGCCAATAAACCACAAAAAATTAATTATTCATTCAATTTTATTTTATCGCCTTCAAAGTAGGCCCCTTCTGAAATTATACATTTATGCCAACAAATAATCCAATTATCAAAACATTTTTTGTAGGCACTTTTAGGAATCGATGTCAATTGTCACCACAAATTTTCCTTTGTCTTCTGACTGAAAACAAATGCCTCGCAATGGTAACTTGAGTTTTGGAAAGAGAAAGAAATCAGCAGGAGCTAGATCAGGTGAATAGGGTGGTTGATCAAAGAAATTTGTCGAGTTTTTGGCCAGGAATTCATTCACAATAATAGTATTATCGTGATGCAGAATCCATGAGTTGTCATTCCATAAATCTGGCCTTTTTGTATTTGTTCTCTCAAACGCTGCATAACACTCAGATAATAGTCTTTATTTATCTCTGACCTTCTGGCAAGAACTATGAGTGCACGACACTGCGATAATCGAAAAAAACTGTCAACGTGACCTTCAGTTTTGATAGAGTTTGACGTTCGCTTTTAGGTTTCGGTTCAGTTGGAAGGCACCATTTGGAAGCTTGTTGACTGGTTTGAGTGTCAAACTCGTAAACCCATGTCTCATCACCAGTTACAATGCATTTCATGAATGTGGGGTCGGAACTGACTCGTTCTAGCATGTCTTCAGCAACCCTTAAGCGTTTGAGTTTTTGTAGAAAATTCAAGTCTTTTGGAACTAACCAAACAATCGTTTAAAATGGTACGAATTGAAAGTTCAGCAGCAATCTCTCTCAGACCTAAATGATGATTTTCAGACTCCATTTTCTTCACTTTAGCGATGTTCAGTTCAGTTGAAACCATTGATGCCCGACCAGAGCGAGGCAAATCTTCCACCACATCTTGACCACTTTTGAATGCATATGCACATGTTTTTGATAAAGTCTATTCACCGTAAGCCCTCTGTAGCATTTTCAGCGATTTGGCACACAAAATATCATTTGCAATGCAAAATTTGAAACAGATTTTGTTCAATATTTGTATCCATCGTAAAATAGCAAATCACCTGTGAGGTGAACTAACAAAATGGTGTACTGTAAACAAACTAGATGACAATGACGATCAAACTCCGCGTAGGTATAGAGGAAAGTTGTACCAACTTAGCGACAACAATAATTTCGAAACCCCTTTTAAACAGGATTTTTAAATGATCAATTCCCAGTATTTTCTCGTCTATTGTGACAGCTTTCTTGCCACCTGCATCCAGTGTTTGGTGAAAGTCACTTAATTGCAGAGATAATAAGAAACTTACTTCAGAAAAACATTACAACTCAAAATACATAATCTGTGTTAAATCAATTTTTCTGTGGTTTTAGCCATTTTCAAGGTTGGTCACATTTGCCAGTGTTTTGTGTCTCACATTTTTATATGCATATCTATTTCTTTATTTATCAGACCAGGCAAAGTGGGTTTCTTGAAACCATTTTAGGAAATATTTATCATGATTAAAGAAGATTTGCAGGTATTTTTCTTTCCTCTATCACTATTTCGTAAATAGCCATTCCACCCAAAAATGTTATTCTGAGATTTCCACAGATATTCAAGGCACCTAGAATTAAACAAAATTAGAAAAAGGTCTGTGTATGTTTGTGTGGATGTGAGAGTGCAAATAACTCAAATACAAAACGTTGGAGATAGTCAAAACCTTTCTACACAGAAAATATAGATATCTTTAAAACACAATTTATATTGAATAACTTTGCTTGTGGCATCAGTCATTTCCAAGATATAGGTACCATGATTATGGTTTGAATTACTTCTTATGATTATTTCATTTCATTGTATCCTCCTTATAACTGCAATGAAATGCATATGGAACTATTTGATTAATAAGAAGTAGGTGGACAAATAAAATTTGAAAGAAAAATTTTAGAAACTATATACGAGTAGAGAAACTCTCGTGAATGTAACATGTCAATTTCTTTTAATACCTAGCACACTTCTAGGAAATGGCTTTACTAAGAATGACATCACGATACTCTGTGGTGTTGCAGTACGAGGTGCATCCAGAAAGTAAGTCCCGATGACCAATAAAGAGAACAAAAACATCATTAAGTAAGAAATATCTATGGGTACAATCACTGGCTACTTTTGAACATAGTCACCACCATTGTTGAGGCATTTATTGTAATGGCGCACCATTAATTGTATGCCCAAGTCATAGGATTCTGTCGCCAATGTCTGCAGTCACGAAGTCACTTCATGAGATGGAAGAGATGAAAGTCACTTGGAGCGAGGTCGAGGCTGTACGGTGGATGTTCGAAGACCTCCCATCCAAACTTATTCAACATATTTCGTGTGGCGTTGGCTGTATGGGGTTTTGCATTTGTCATCACAAGCATAATGCCGCTTGTCAACATTCCATGTCTCTTGTTCTGGATTGCCCACCTGAGTTTATGCAACGTCTGGCAATATCGATCAGCATTTATCGCCTCCCTTGTTGTAAAAATTTGCACAAGAGTGCACCACGTCGATCCCAGAAGACGTGAACATGATTTTTTTGACAGAGATGTCTGTTTGAATTTGGTCTTCACAGGTGAACCACTATGCCGCCAATGCATTGATTGTTGTTTTGTCTCTGGTGTGGCATGCGACACCCATGTTTCATCCCCAATGACAATATTGTCGAGAAACTTGTCACCTCCCGCTGCGTATCGCTGTAGAAATGTCAATGCTGGGGCCAGACGTTTGGTTTTGTGTTCATCTGTTAGTTGTCTAGGCACCCATCTTGCACACACTTAGTCAAAACCAAGCCACTGGAAGGCAATTTCGTGCATAAGCGAGCAAAACATCTGGGGAAACTGACAAGAGAGTTCTGAAATTGTGAAGCGCCAGTTCTGCACAGTTGCTTGCCGCACACTTTCCAACACTTCTGGCATCACCAGGGATGGTCGGCCATTACCTTCTTTGTCATGAGTATTGGTTCTTCCTTCTGTGAATTGCCTGCGCCATTATCTTACCATACTGTCACACATAATGTCCTGTCCAAACACATCACACAATTGACGATGGATCTCTGCTGGAGATTGCTTTTGTGCATGCAAAAATCGGATGACTACACAAACCTTGCACATAGCAGGAGACAATATTGGAGCAGCCATTTACTCCTATTTGTTTATATTTTTCTCTTTACAGTATGGATATTGTGTCATCGTCATCATCATCATTCTCAATATTTTCATATTCAGATGATGACACAATTGAGCAAATACAGCAACAGATTTTTCATCCTAGAAAACCTGTTTGAAATGTACAATCTAACTTAATTTAAACATAATTCAGCCCCCCTCCCTCTAGTGTGAGGTTAGCATGTCTGCACATTTAGAAGGCCTGAGTTCAATTCTTGATTAGGTGGGTTACCCAAATGATTCCCAACCCCCAGAGATTTTTCCCTTATCCTATGATGATGATGATAGAGTTTAAGGGTGCTGAACTACAAGGTGATCAGAGCCCTTATCAAACAAATCATAACAAAAGCCACAGATAAAGCACAGTAAAAATATTGTAAATAAGAACAAAAGATAAATCTAAAATTCAATGTATAAAAAGTATCACAGCAAAAACCACAGATTGGTGATTTCAGAAAAAGATGTTTTAAACTGATGCAAAAACAAGGGTAAAAACAATTAAATCCATAATTTGAAGGTTATCTTTGATAAAAATCTTAGCTACTGCTTGATAATAGTTTGCCAGGACGTCTGCAAGACTGTCAGTTGCAGTGATTCTCGAATATGTGCTAGATTAACACACTCTAGCAGCACATGATGGACAAATCTTCTCCACATAGCGGACCCACAGGAGAAGATTCACTCTTAAGAAGGAAACTATGTGTAAAATTGCAGTGGCCAATACGCAAACGAGACAAAATCATCCTCCCGTCAAGAGTGATGAGAAGAAGTTACCCAGTTTGTTGGAAGGTCCTTCACTACTGTAAGCTTGTTTCCATGGAGAGCTCACCACTCTTCGTGCCAGCACAAAAGCATCGCTTTGCACACAACAAGCTTAAAGTCTTCCGATGTTACACAAGAAATTTTTCTACTGGGCTCGATGGTTGCCATCTTTGCTGCAAAATCTGCCAGTTCTTTCACCGGCAAGCCAATGTGCTTAGGAATCCATGCACACTCCACATTAACCCCAGAAGCATTTAAAGCATGGAGGGCATCCTGGATGCGCTGCACAATAGGATGGTAGTTGTACAGCTCACTAAGGCTCTGAAGTGCACTCAGGGAATCACTCAATATAAGGCAATCTCTCAAATACGGCCAACGTGCAGAAAGGCTCGATATATTATGTACAGCTCGGTACTATAAATGGAGGTACCACTATGAAAATCGAATGCATGTTGTTCGGTATTATAAACAAAGGCACACCAAACACCGATGGTGCACTTACTTCCGTCAGTAAATATACAAGTTCAGTCTTTGTAGTTTGACAAAAATTCTAAAAAACATCAACGGATACTAGAAAAAGGCATTGCAGACTTTCGAAATGCTGTCATCCCAAGGTTTATGTGGGATGTTTTACGTAACCAAGGTGGGTGCACCCTTTCCCCCTTGGGAAACATTCTAGGCATTACGATATCATGTTTATGAAGAAGCTCTCGGAAGTGATCACCTGGGGGCCATGGACTAATTGAGATATTTTTATAACGTTCGTCCAGTTCAGTGTTAAAAAAAGGAGTGAACGTTGGATGCACTTAAGTCCACAGCCATAATTTGTTAACAACATATGCCTACACTGCAGAGGGGGTTCTGCCGATTCAGCACAAAGGCTGGCTACTGGCCTGGTTGGAAAGGCTCCAACAGCCACACGAATACCCTGATTATGGACAGTGTCTTAATCTTCTAAGCACAGATGGTCTTGCCAAAGAATAAACTATGCATGGTAATCTAACTTGGCTCAGATCAGTGCGCGATAAAGTCACAGCAAGACTGTCCGATCCGCTCCCCAAGATTTGCCACTTAGTATCCATAAAATATTCAGAGAATGGTTATAGCGCACTTTCAACTGTGCTACATGTGGTGACAAACAAAGTTTTCTATCGAATATCAACCCAAGGAATCTCGTCTCACCCACAAATGGTAGTATAACTGTACAAAACTGCAGCAAATGTGGTAATCGCCTCTTACGGCACCAGAAGTTCATGCAGAGTGACTTCTCAGCAGAGAAACGAAAGCCATTTTTAGAGCTGAAATTTAAAAGGTTATCTAAACACTGCTGCAGATGGCATTCCAAAAAAGGTGTGCACTGAGAAGTACAATAGATGGCAAAGTTGTCTACGAATAAGCAGGACGATACTCCTGGGAGAATACATTTCGAGATGAAATTAATTGCTATAGCTAACAGCATGATGCTTAGTACCGATCCCTGTGGCACTCCATTCTCTGGAACAAACAAATTTGATGAAACCGAGATGACCCTTACTCGGAAAACGCGGCCTCTCATAAACTCCTGCCAGAATAACGGAAGGCGTCCACATATGTTCCAGTTGTATAGGGGATATATTATTCCTGCCCGCCAACACGTATCATAAGCCTTTTTGAGGTCAAAGAATACTCCAACAGTTTGACAGTTCATGAATCCATTCATTATCTGCATCGAAATCGAGACCAGGTGGTCAGCTGCTGAAAGACGTCATTGAAATCTGCACTGGGTGTTGGTCAGTAGGTTGTGAGTTTCCAGCCACCATATCAACCAGTCATTGATCATGCATTCCATCACCTTGCAAACGCAACTGGTGAGGGAAATTGGATGGTAGCTGGATGGAAGGAAATGGTCTTTTCCAGCTTTCAAAATAGGTATGATGGAGGCATCAACCCAAACATGATTATAGACTTGGAGTAGGAAGGCCTTACCTTCAGGAGAGAGATGTTGCAACATTTGGACATGAATTCCATCAGGATCTGGTGCAGAGTTTCGCGAAGATGATAGTGCAGGGTCTAACTCCCTCATGGTGAAGAGACGATTGTAATCTTCAAGATTTTTAGAACGAAAGTTGAAACCTTGAGATTCCACTAGAACCTTAACAGGAAGAAAATCAGCCAAATAATTCTCTGCGTTGGCCACTTGAACGAAAGCACTGCCAAAAGTGTTGGCCACGTCTAACTTATCAATAACATCCTAAAGCTGTTTTAGAACCGGCGATTGACGAATGAGTCGTTTTTCCATCCACGAGCCTTAACATATCCTATACGATAGAGGAAGGTGTATGTCTATTGAATGATGCTACAAACTTGCTCCATGATGTCTTTTTGCTATCCTTAATAACCTGCCTAGATTTGGCACACATCTTTTTATACTCAAATCAGGTCATCCGGTGATGGGCGACGGAAAATCCTGCGAGCACGAATGGCATTCCAGCATTCATCCGTCCACCAAGGTACTGGAAATCAACGACAGGTTTGGATTGTCGACCGTGGAATAGACTGCTCAGCAGCATTAAGAATATTTTTCGAAAGGTGCTCCACTAAAACATTCACAGAGTCGTGCTCGTAATAAAAGGCAGCCAACCGGGTGTAAAGGTTCCAGTTAGCTTGATCTATGTGCCATCTAGGTAAACGTGTGGAACATGTATCTTATGGCAAGAGACTAATAAGACATGGAAAGTGGTCACTAGAATGTAAACCAGAGATGATATTCCACTGTAAGGAAGATGCTAACTGTGGTGAACACACTGCTAAAACCAGGTGTGAAAAACTGTTGAAAGCATCAGAAAGAAATGTAGGTACTCCGGTGTTCAGGAGAATTAGGTTATAATTATTCAAGAAACCGGTAATTAACTTACCTCTCGCACAAGCCCGAGGTGAGCCCCAAAGTGGATGGTGGGCATTTACATCACCTACCAAAAGAAAAGGTGTTGGTAGTTGAGAAACTAGCTCCTCTAAATCAGTGAGCGAGAGGTTGTCACTCGGTGGAAGGTACATGTTACAAATGGTAGTCTGGTATGTGACAGTTTAATCCTTACAGCCACTGACTGAATGTCTGACTGTAATGATACTGATTGTGTGGATATATCACCTCTGATGAGCATCATAGTGCCTCTGTGCACAGGTACACCCTCTTCCGGTGATAGATCACACCTTACAGGGGTGTACCGTTTGATTTTGAAGCTGTCTTGTGGACGGAGCTTAGTTTTTTGCAAACATACGACCAAAGAATCGTCCTGGTTAAGCAGCAGTTTAAGCTCAGGTCGATGTGTTCTTATTCCACGTAAGTTCCATTGTAGAATAGCCATGCTCTTTATAATGGGATAAGCTGTATTGTGATTATTTCTATTTTTAAGTCTGCGGAGGTCGGTTCAGTTTATTCTTTTTAGGTGTCTGGCAAATACCTTCCACGGGAGGATGGTCCTGCCTCTTTGTGACTGTCCTTCTAGCAGTGAGGGCAGTATCACCTTCCTCCATCTCCTCCACTTGGGTGGACCCCTTTCCAATTGAAAATTTTGGTTCGAGTACCTAGAACCAATTGGAAATAGAGACCAGCGAAGATGGATGTCGCCGACCTGAGTCCTTCCTAGACGAATCCTCGGAAGAGGACCTCCGGGGACTCTTGTTTCCCTTTGATGTTTTGCGAATAGACTTCACGTTTTGCTTGAGGAAGCCGGTTCTCTCTTAGGTGTTCTTGAACTTTCTTTCTGGTTTTTTATGTTATTAGCTTGCCAGTCTTTTTGTTCAAGGTCTATTGCTTTGGCGGCGATTTAACAGTAGCGATTTTTAGTTTCAGACGTAGGAGGTGTAGCTACTAACTTAGATGTTGAATTCAAAGGCCTAGGAAGTGAGCTGGTTGTGAGAACATTTTCTGCAATAGTGGACTTGTTTATATCGCAGGTTTGAGTTGCAATTTCCCCGACTTTGTACCGATTTAGCTACAACTACATACTTCGGGACAGAGGGTTGGCAGATTTGCAGGAGTTTCCAGGCTGCCAAGAAGGACACCTTCTCTTTAACCCAAATCTCCTGGACCGTATTTTCCTCTACAAAACGGGGACAATCACGGGAACTAGTCAGGTTAGCACAGTTAATACACGGAGCTGACGTGCATTCTCTGTCATGCGAGATTTCACCACAGTTGACACAGGTAGACTCGCCGTTGCAGAATTCACTGGTGTGGCCAAAGTGCTGACATTTATAACACCTGAGCGGGTTCGGTATATACGGTCTTGCCTCAATGGATCCATACCCTGCCATTATCCTTTGTGGGAGATCTACCCGATTAAAGGTAACAAACAGGGTATGGGTACGCTCAAATTCTCCATTTACTTTTCTTTGAACACGATGCACAGATGTGACGCCTTGGGGAGCAAGATTCTTGAATTTTCTCACTGGTCAAACTGTCCAATGCACGAGTGTTTATCACACCGCGTGAGGAATTCAAGGTTTTATATACGTCGACCTTTACTTGATAGATGCCTACCATTTTGGCCTTAAGTATTTTCGCAGCCTGGGATGCTGATTGTGCTTCTACCAGGAGCGTGCCATTTCAAGCTCTTATACAAGATTTTACAGGACCAGCAATGTTATCAAGACCCTTTTGAATGACAAAAGGGCTTATGCTAGAGAACTTTCTTCCTTCCTCTGTTCTGTTAACAATCAAGTAGCGAGGACCACAACACTCGACTACTTCTTTTCCAAACTCAGTACCATAATTAATGGATTTTTTTTTATTTTGCTAAGAAAATAAATTTTAATTTTCATCCCCCGGTGCTCCCTACCCACCACAGAGTCCAACAAGGGGTCACCCCACTGGGGTGACAAGGCTACACAGGGGATATAGCAGGCTTGCCATCCCACTCACCCTGGAGTTCGGTATATTACCTAGTCCTGGTCGAGAGACTAGGGGTGGGCTGGTCCCTAGCCTCCCGTTTAGGTGAAGCAGAAACCAAAGTGGTGTATTAAGCTGCATACCCTCCCCAGTCACTGAAAAGACAGAAGGCCCAGGCTCAGATACACAACCCTCAACCAACCAGGATATTCCACAACATGGATCTCCACGCACGGCCTACATGTTGATGGGCATTTTGACCTAGTGACTGCCTCACCACTCAGAGGTTGCCCACACGAGGGAGTTAAGGTTGGCTCAGGAATC
Source organism: Hymenopus coronatus (assembly GCA_030762935.1). NCBI lineage: Eukaryota > Metazoa > Arthropoda > Insecta > Mantodea > Hymenopodidae > Hymenopus > Hymenopus coronatus. The sequence continues at coordinate 90,036,280 of CM060887.1, read as the reverse complement.
TGGGTGCACCAAACCCGTACCTACCATGGTAGGCCCCTGGGGGTTCCCTTATCCTAAAGAACACCTACCAATTTTAAGCTCACCAGGTTCATTTGAGCATCATTTAATTCCATAGAGAAAAAAACAAAAAGTTATACAGCACCACATGCATTGTAAATTCTAGCAATTACTTCCCATGTTTCATTCTTTGCTTTGCATTCAGTTCTTTTGTTTTTTATTATATCCTTCATTAAAAAGCATTTTTTTTTTCAAGGTTCTGTATTTACTATCATTTTACCCAGTATTCAGGTTAAGTTTCATGTGTGCTGAGCTGTGTTTTACAATATATTGATCTATTTTTATTCATTTAATTGGCTATTCTGATAAACAAGTGTGTAAACTGGCATCCTGATAAATAAAAATTTGATGGTTCCTAGTGCTATTATGGTCACTATTAAAATTAAGTGATGAAAAATCACCTTTTGGCAAACTCCAAACTAGAGGAGATGGCTAACTCTGAACTGATTGTTATCGAAGGAGCCGAAACTCTTTCAGAAACAGATGCAAAGAATCTCTCTGTTAAGGTTTATCAAACAAATAACAATCAAGCAGATATCTAGAGCTTAGTTGTGCCTAATTCTGGCTATCAATCTTTTACACAGAAGCCTAACAAAAACATGCTTCAGCTCAATGAACTGATGTTTGAAATGCAGACCCTATGCCTTTTAAAGGATCTAATTAAATCATAACCCTAACATTTTAAAATAGCCTACTTACTGCATGAAGTCATCAACATCCATAGTCCTTGCTCTTTTCTGGTCGAAGTTTGACTTCTGAAGAACTTCCTCTATTTTAGTTTTCATATCAAAATTTACAGGCAATTTCTGTAAAGATAAAGAGTACTATAGTGGTAAATATTAACAACATAAAAAGCAAAACACAGATTATATACGAGTCTTTCTTAAACGTTTGTTTTATGCACAAAATACATGTAAAACAACATAAGTAAATATATAATGAAATGAAAAACTATTTGCAAAATAATGCCTTAATACACTAACATTCTTTACATAAACATATAATGTAAAAGTTCACATGGTTTGGCATATGCAATCCCATTAATGAACAAAAAGAAATTTTTCTTACTCTTTCAGAACCTCACTTCCTATGGTAATCAGAAAAAAAAAAAAGAATTCAATTAAATCCATCAACCTTTTATTAACCTATACCTCCTTTTTAATATACCACATGCATAACATACACACAACTAAGTAAAATCAGTCATCTAATAGTTTAAATTCATAAAATAGTCACTGTTAGACAGGTATTATTCCAGTGAATAATTTTGGTATGCATTTGCACGTTTCGTGAAGAAGATAAAATCACTGCACTAAGTGTTCAGGTTTTGTCCTGAACACTACTAGGCTTACCTCCTATTGCATTACTCTTGTCCAGAATCTATAGAATTGTTGTACAATCACACTTCTTGGTTCAACACATGCATTTAAACTTGATGTACATTCAGCTAGGAGCATTTTCACAATAACTGTACTTAACAGCGAGTTTTTTTCATTTTAACATAACCTGTTAGCTTAGCTTTTAAGTATCCTCTGACATCATTTGCTTATGAAATTGTGTGCTGACATATACAGTTGGCTTTTTCCTTTTTTAGATTGTAAAATTTGCAGACTAATTTTGTTACATTAAGTTTGATTCAGTATTTTTTGTCCAAGCACTATCTTTATTAACTGCATTTTGAAACTTAATGGTTGCTTCCAGTGGCGGCTCCTGGATTAAAAATTTAAGTGTTCACAAAATCAGCAATTTACCACCACTATCGCCGCAACACAAATCCAGTAATATTAGAAACAATGATAGTGGCTAATAACAAGAGTTATAAATTTGTTACACAAATCCTCACCCACCAAGTGTTGTAAAGATGTTGAATTTTTAGTCTCCGAGAGTTAACAGCAATATGAGGTGATGAAGGGGTGAAGTCCTTTGATACAGTTCATGTGAAGAATGGTATTTGCAGTGAATAATATTTACATTGTTTGAATTACACAGTTAACACCAAATTTATTTGTACAGAAATTCCATGCGCCGGTTTTTCAAATGTGCAAACTTTTCTATCACTCGGTTATTAAAGTATTTTATGGTGTTGACCAGTTTTTTCTCAATAACAAGCATTGCCAAGTCGGTCTTCACCCATTGTATTCCTAGTAAAGGTTTTAATTCTTTTTATTGTGGAAAAGCATATTTCTGGTTCTCATGTAGGCATGGTCTTTGTGATAACAATCTTTAGTAGCTCAGTTAGTTGCGGAAAAGTTTCTTCGCTGAGGTTGTTTTCTATTATGAACTGCTTAACTCTCACTTAAAATGCAAATTACTAAGAAAAATAGCGCGTCTCACAGAGACTGCACTTTCGGATAGTTTCAACTAAATCTCAAAGATAGCAGCACCTCCCGCTGATAAACAGAGCCCTGGAGTCGTTAATGAGAACGAAAGTGTACGACTGCACTGTGCTCATTTCTGGCTGTAAAATTCCGAGCTGGTTTGTTGCCCGCGCAAGCGCAGAGCTGCTAAATGTTGGTTATACGCTAGCACACGAGGCCTGTGCTACATGCGTTGTTGTCACATACTCAGGTTCTCAACTGTGTTCAATCTGAAGAGCAGAGCACGGTATATTTAAACAAGTGGCACCGGATAGCGCATTTTATTAAATGTTTCCTGAAAGAGAAAAAGGAGATCCACTAAGAAATAATGGAGGTTCACGCTCCTATACAGCAGCTGCCGCTGGTTGCTTCTTCTTCAGTTTTGCAACAGCCAGAATAGCAGTGACATTGTTGTCTTTTGATTCTGTGGTATGTCATTAGTATATAGCAAGTACAAGGATTTCAGCATGCCATAACTTGTCAAAGGCTTGTGTAGCACCAAGAATATTGCTGGGTCATATTTTCTTTTCTTTTAGTGTTTTTTTTCTTTCTTTTTTTCCAAACTATATGAGGAAAGTTGCTGGGCATATTTTCTTTTCTTTTTTCTCAAAATTGTTATACACCTGATGAATAGTTCATTTGTTCCTATAGCCAAATTGATGATTTGGCATCAGGTTTTTCTTTCTTTCAATATTGGTTTCAATGGCTGAGCAGTAATTTGTCAAGCAGTTTTGATACTACTGTGGCTGTGATTTAGGTTGATATGACTTATCATTAAAATCTTTCCCGGCATGGGTAGTATAATGGCTTCTGCACTTTACACTGACTTAATCATACAAGAGTGATTCAAATATAAAAAGTAAGTTTTTCAGTATATCTATTGATTAAACATATACACAAGTAACACCTTCTCTACTTCTTTAAATAGCCTCCTTCAAACTCTAAACACTTTTGCAAACAATTTGGAAGCTTAAATATTCCTTGTTCAAAAAAAGTTTGAGGATGCCTTGTCAACCAATAACACATATGTTCCAATGTCTTCAATTTGCTCCCCTCCATGGGATTCTTTGTTGGGTGCAAAGACAAAAAAAATAGTCTGGGGGAGACATCTTGACTATAGGCAGGGTGTTCAAGTTTCCTATCTGTCCCTTGTCAAGGCTTAGTGTTGTCTTGGAGAAGGATGACAACTCTGATGGATGTATGACATCTCTTGTTTTGGTAGGAGGCTTTTGCTGACGTTAACAACTGGCAATAATAAACCAGTTTGTCAATTATGAAGAAAATTGAGTAAAACTCCTTTGTACTCAAAAAACACTATTGCAAGAACTTTCCTGGCTAAGTACAGACCTAACCTTGGGCACCGTGCATGACCTTTGTTTTGTACATATCAGTTACCCTTAAATTATCTGGTCCAGGTAAACACTCAATTCTGAGACAGTGTATCGTCCCCTAACAAGTTAAAAACTTTGAAAGTTTAACCCCTTCATTGATTAAAAACTTTGTGTGTTGCGCAATAAGCAAAAGAGCCTCTTGTTCATTTGTGGCTGTACCGACACCAAAACATTTAACCTAACACTTTCCGACCTTCAACCCCCGCTTGGCTCTGGCTCAATTACCATTTATATCTGATTCACCCCCGTATTTCAGTCTGGTAAGTGGATTCCTATGTAAAAGTTGCATTAGTGATCTTTTACTATTGTCCTTACTGCTTTAAGTCATATTCTCAGGTTTCTATATTCACATTATTTTTAATTTTCTGTTTTGGATGTCAGTAGACTAATCTCTGTGCTATAATCTCAACAGTTTTTTTCTAGATGAACTTAGATGTATTTTCTTAGTCACTTTTTTCCCAGTTATGATGTTTTATAATGGTGAGATGGCAACCATGCTCCAAAATCAATATAAAATGAAACAATACAAACCTAATGTGTAGCACTCTTGTACTTTCCCCAATCAATATTCTTACAAAAACTTATTCTTCTATTGTTAATATAGATAATTACACACTTGGTGTAGATATAAGAAGATTACAATACGCTAAACATAGTCTTACACATACTTAATCCTTAGCTTGGAAGGCAGTGCCCTTCTAGCAATTTTGCTAGATTTACATGTTTATTTTGTAGTAGAGCTTGGAACTAACAGTACCATAGCCTAGCCAGTTGCTATGTGATGGCTTTTAAATTTTGCTCTCTTTACATAAACAACAAAAACTTTTCCTTTTTATTTCACAAAAATTTAAGTTTTTAAAATTCAAAGCAATAAAAAGGAATATCTAAAAAATGATCAAAAAACTTATTTGGCATAAATTGTATACTTCCACCAAATTTACACTTTTGTATAATAAGATGTCTATCTCTTACAACTTACTAATTATGCAAGTCATTCAGAATGTAAAGGATTTCAGATGATTTCATTATTCTCTATGAGTAGCAGAAGTCATTTCATTTCATTTGTCGTTAAAATATCTTAGACATATTTTAATCATATTATCGACAGCATCAAAATGTTGATAAAAAACATCCTTCCAAATAAAGGATGGTTTTGTGTAGATAATATTTTTAAATTGTGTATATTGCATCCTTGAAATATGCTTAACTTAAATAAAGTTTGGTATTAAACAAACATCTGCTACATGCATGTACACCTCGCTACGTGAGCATATGAGTGGCAGTTCCCCAGGTGGCTTTGGCTTTCTTATTAAAAGGAAAATGCTGGCCTACGACTCCACCAGTCAACTCAATTTCAGCAGGCAGCTGTGCCTACCATGTTGCCTGATTTTTGGGAAGAGCAGCCAAATGTGGAGACTCTTGTAAACTTTCACAATGTGCATCAACACACGGACAACTGACATCTCTGGGTGATCCGGTGAAGCTGTATCTCCCTACTCAGACCAAGCTTTAATTACCATGTGCATGATGTCTACTGCTTCCAGAGGCTGGTGGAACCTTATATCGTCTAGTGTTGGTCGGAAGCAGTGTCATTATGTGTGTGAACACACTACCTGTGTAAAATGCTTACTTAGCCACCAATATTGCTGGAAATGTATGCAATCAGCCCCTTGGATTGTAGCAAGTGTTTGCCCTGCAAGTTGAGAGAACAACCTCTTTCCAGTACATCTACTATAGGAAGAGCTGCCAGAGCCAAAGAAAATCACTTCAGAAAAGAAACTTTGGAGAGTGAATTACAGAGACAAACAAAGCTGAATGTACCAGTGTGGAAACAACAAGAAATAAAATTGTGCAGCAACTGAAATAATCAGTTTGTTATTTCCATTTCCTTTGTACCTAAAACAAACAGCATTAAACCTTTTTTGAAAATGTTTTATCTTAATTATCTTGAAGTGAATGAATAAACTTTTGGATAAACAGTTTGTGAAAGTTGTATAAAATAAAATATGATAGTAGGTAGACAAACTCTTGTGAATGTAAAGCCATCAGAAGTTTTATTGAATCAGTAGCTTTATAAGCTTTCTTGCAATGCTTGAAGGACATTATGGATATGTATACAGGACGAGAGTGTAGCAAATTAATGTGTATTCCTTAATTCTAATCTGAAATGATAACCTAATTGGCAACAATATAACTTATATATATATAGAGGTATAGCCAAAGCTGCCTGTCTTAAAGAAATGTATGTGTTTTGGTACAAGGTTTTTTTTTTGTAACATCCCTCATGTGCAAAAATCTCAGAATTTTAGCTTCTTGTTCCACGAAACGTTCTCTCACTCTCAAGATTCCTCACATAATATCTTCTTCCTCCTTGAAACCCTTTTTTATCCAGAATAGCTGCCACTTTTATTCACTGTGCATCTCTCTACTACTAAACAAAGGCATCAGAATCGCCAACACAGAAAAGTAGTGCCAATCTGCCTTACCGACAGAAAAATTGTATTTTGCAAACAATATAAACAAAAATTCAGCAAAGACCTGCTGCCAACAGGTTAAAATTTATATTTATTTTGAGAAGAACTTACCACATTATTCAGAGAACAATGGGTGCAATAATTCTTCTCAAGCACTGCAAGAACTGCTGTTTGCTTGAATGCTGCTGCAAGTGTTTTGTTTTTACGAACAAATGCTATCCTGGTCAGACCATCCCATTCAGCAAAATTAATTGGAGGGGGTGGATTTCGTGGTTCCAGCCGCACCACACTAGACTCTACTTTTGGTGGTGGACGGAAATTATTTTTCCCAACCTAGAAAGAAAAAGGAGCCATAGAAATAATTTAATTTATCTGCTATTTAAAAATTTATATCTGAATGAAAATAAGAAAAGGACATTTGGAACCATTTTATATTACTTACTTTTAAATAACTTAACCTGCTTGGCAAAACAGAACAATAGTGGTAATCATGCAATACTATTCTATATTTTCTGCCTGCTGCCACAAGATACTCAAGCACTTTTAAATTTATATACAGAATAATTCTCTAATTCTTAGAAAAAGCATAAGATTATACTCAAAACTCAAATTGGTGTCAATAAAGGAAAATTAATCAATAGTGCAATATTTTATTTCATACAAATTATCTTCAAAGTTAAAGACAAAAAAGAACAATAACACAAAAGCATTATATAGTTGATCATAATATTCAACTAAAGAAGTTGTTGTCAGAGAACCAACATATGGTTTGTTTCCTATCTTGAAAATAGATATTAAAACGTTGAGTTAGAAAGTACAAGTTCAAATCCTGCTACTATAAAATCTAGCATTCTCCAGGGATCCATATTAGAACTAGTCCTTTTTTGATTCATATCAATGATCTTCCTTCTCACTTATCGTCAATCAGTAGTGTCCTCTATGTGGATGATGCAAACCTTACTTTCAGAAGTAGTAAAGAAAGACTTATGCAGGTAGAAATGAATTACACCATTACTGAACTGCAGAAATGCTTAAAAATTATAAGCTTTATACATATGCAACTAAAACTTTCTCTCTTAAATTCAGTCAACCATTTTGAATTCATAGTCCTATTCAAATCTCAGCATTTAGTATACTGATTAGTGAGTAACTGCATAGGTTTTTAGGGTTTGTTATTCATTCTCAGCTCAGTTTAACAGACCTCGCCAACTTTCTAACTAACAAATTAAGTTATATGTAAGGCTGCTAGATAAAATGTGCAATCTAAATATCTTAAAACAGTGTATTTTGGCTACGTATATTCAGTAATGACATACAGAATCTCCTTCTTGGGATCTTTTAACAAGTCTATTAAGGTGCTTAAACTACCAAAACAAAATAATCAAGCAAATAAATCAACATACTCAAAGTAAACCACTTTTCTTGGATTTAAGAATTCTAGCTTTGCCATGTATTTAATCTTGAGACAGTTTCATTCATATATGAACATTTTCATTAAAATCATTTTAAGCTTAACAATGAATACCTTTCATACAATACAAGAACATAAACAGCAATCCATCTCCAAAAACAGATCACCTAAAAGCTTGAATTCAGTTTGCCAAAAATGTGTTCAATTATAATCAACTTCCTGAGGATATTGAAGTCCCATAAGAGAAAGCATGTAAGAAGAAGGTAAAAATGTATTCTTAAACACATGCTTTATTCAGTTTATTGACAAATTCATGAATACTGTGACAATGAAAACACCACTTTCTGTTAAACACACTTTATTGACTTCTGAGACACTCAATGTGACATGTAGCATATAGAATGTAGACAACTGTATTAGTATAACATAATAATTGTGTTATTAACTGTGTAAAATAACATAATTATTATATTGCAGTGTTAACTTATCTTTTACACTCCTTCTCTGGCTTTCATGGCACCTTATATACCTCCATAGCCCAGAGTGACACTTCAAGAATTGGCAAGATCGACCTCTCAACAAGTACAAGTTTGTAAGTGATACTTAAGTGTGACAAACCCAACTCAAAAATATTCTCTTGAGAAGTGTTTTACTCAACTCAGCAAAGTGACATAATGGCCTTTGTGTTGTGATACACTATTGTTAAATGGGACAATAGCTGCCAGGCTCTAGTCATCCCAACCAGCTGATTAGACATTCTTGGTGACCACCAGTATCTTTCCTCTGGGAACATTTGACTGCAACACTGGTCCTCTTCACAATGTCGTATAGACCTGGATGGTCCACAAGGTCCTTCAATTGCTGGACTACTGAATGTGCCCAGCCACATTTACAATCTCCTGTATGTAATCGGACTGCCACCTCATCTCCACAGAGTTGCATCATGGCTCCTGGTGGTATCACTTCCTCGTGATGAGCACCCACAGGTTTAAGATGGTTTACTCCAGCAAGAGATGGCAATTTGTTGGCACAGCTTACCTCGTATCAGCTGTCCATGGTGAGGGTGTCTGCTGTCCAAAGCACACAGCATCACGCAAGGGGATGGTCCTCACCATGTCAATTCCTACCTGCCCATTAACATGTTTCACTAGGTGCCCTAGCACGGCATCCCTAATACGCGTTTGACACTCGTTCTCGCCAGCCACACCCCCAGCGCATACCACTAGAAGGTCATTGTCAATGTTCTTGGGTTATTCCTTCTTAGCCATAGTACCAAATATCTGTGATCTCCAAAGAGGGGGCAGATGCTATCTTGGCCGCTGGCCACTCCAATCTCAAGCCTGTGTGGGCATCGCCTGTTTAACATCTTAGTGTAGGCACTTCTTTGCTAGGTGTCCCAACTGACCACACCCTCAACACAAACCACTGGAGGATCTTCGCTTATGTCCCTGGGTTGTACCTTGTCCACTTCATACCGAATGTTCCTGGTACCACAGGTGGGAACTGCAGTTACCTTAGCTGCCTGTAACCTCAGTATGGCCATTAGCACTGTTTGGATGGTCCTGTAGTCATCAAGCATCAGACGCAGTCTTCGTTTGATGGCACATACCCTGTCAACACAAGAGTAAGTAAAATGAGTTATATTTATGGACACTCTTTGACAGCTATGGTTCTCGGCATCCCATTCTAAATTGGGTATGAAAGAATGCTTAATTTTGCTCAGAGACCTCATTATTAAGCTTGAACTTCTTTTATGTGCCATAAATCTACAACATGGTGCCACCATTTTTCTTTCCTTCCAAAGGAAGTCATGCTAAGGATTTATCCTAAAAAAAAAACCCCTCCACTGAGGTTAGCATGTTACCACTAGACATTGGAGGACATAAAAAAAAAGAGCAGAAGCGGCTTTCTGGCAGACATGACACAAAACTTCCACCACCATCCCTGGAGAGTGGCTATCAGCTGTACTGCTTTCTCTTCTACCAACCAACAGTAGTGGGAGACAATGGCAACTTTTGGCAGAAGACTTTGGAAGTCAACATTCCATCACACTTTGATGACTTGGAGAGCACATACTATTTCAGTGAATAGCTCCATCTTCATCTTCTCTATTCAGAGCCTATCTATCCTCCTCTTCTCCATTGCAGAATTCACTTAAGGCAGCTTTTGGTGTGAATGGGAGGAAGGACATTTTTTTAAGTTGCACAGTTAAACAGACTGTGGCAGCAAACCTTCCATCCACTGCAATAATTGTAATTTCTCACTGCAACGTCTCCTTATTCCAGTAGCATGGTTGAATTTACGGTGTGCTGTGCCTTGGCATAGCAAAGTATTTTATTTCATTTATTTTTGCTAGCACAAGTTCTTTTTCAGGGTGATTGGTTCAGAAACTGTCCTTGTGGAATAAAAAATATTGAAGGTGAGTTGTAATTTATAATTTTTATTGGATTTAAAACTTTTAACAAGGAAATCACAATAACACAACATACAATTTTTTAAACACTATTACTTTGTATTATGAATTTTACTATTCATCGAAGCAATCCTCATGTAGAATTATAATTTTAATAATAAACTGCAAATAATTGTCATATCTTATACAATTATAATTATTTATAATAATGCTCGTTGCTTTCTGCACAGGAAGCGTGTCTTTATACAATAGAGTCTCTCTTGCTTATACAAAATCAACCTCTTTCAACTTTCTTTTTTTCATTACTGTGCCTAAACATTGAACATCTCCATTTTACATTTGTAGCCAGTTTGCTAATTCAAATGTATTAAATTCTGTTTTAATTACTTACACAAACATTAATATTAGCATTTGTACACAATTTGTAACTCATTCATGTATATATATATATATACACACACACACACACAATTCATTTTTCTTTTAAATGTATTTAGCTTTCCTAGGGGCTTAGGATTATTTTTGTTACACACTTATTTAACTCCCTATCTTATCCAAGCAGAAGTCATTGCTGTTACTTCACTTCCCATCTTGTCTAACTTTGCCAAATTTTTTTTAAGGATTTGCTCCATTGTAGCATCTATATCCCACTGCTGACAGCAGTGTAACAGATCAGTTTCTGTTAAACACACTTTATTGGTTGCTAAGACACTAAATATAAGTTCTTCACTCACGAGACTCCTTCACTGAATTTTTCACGACTCGTTAGGCTTTTGTTGGCCCTTATTACTTTTGTAGCCCAGAGGTGTTGCTTTGAGAATTGGCAAGATCGACATCTCAAGAAGTGTTTTACTCAACTCAGCAAAGTGTTTGTCCAGCTATTGTGTTTGTAGGTGCTATGTTCAAGAATCATCAACTGGGACAGTAGCTGCCAGGCCGGGCATGTAGGCACCATCAACCATCACTTTACATTGTTTTCATTATCTCTTTTACTAAAAATACTAAGCTATACACTTGTTTATTTTGAATTTGAATTTTGGTAAATAAACCATCCCTTTCAGTTGATCTTTGGCATTAAACCAGAAGATACTGTCCTTCCTGTTTATCTGAAGGATGCACCTCAGCTCAAGAGGAAGCTTGATGACTGCCTTCAAAATCAAGATTGTACTTGTGTAATAATGTATATAGAAGTGTATAATCAGTGTGTTAAAGTATGCAGTATATTCTTTTTGACAAAGCTATGAATTCACTGTATTTCTTATGCTGAATAAATTCTATTCCTTTCTATTTTAAAGGTACCTAAAAAGAAGTATGCTTTTATTCAATTTTTCTGGAATCAAAAATCAAAACTATAAATAGAAAAAATTATGAAAAAGATTTGAAGGCATGAAATATATTGTATATTTTCTTTTATACATGACAGTGCATACGAGGGAGATCTTGTAGTTAGAAATTAGTGGCTTTTATACACAGTAAAACTGGAAATTTGCAAGAAGCAAGACATGTATCGTTTATTTGCAGGCTAAGGAATGATGGCCTACTGGAAGCTTTCTCTTCTATAAACATTTTGCTAAATAATTATTACTTGTGAAATTATCATTGTGAAGGAAAAATTAGTATCATTTCTTGGTCAAACTGCTCACAAGGCAATAAGTGGAAATGACTGTCAGTGATTACACTTCAAAGCTTTTCAAATAATATAAAATCATTCCAAACCTTTCACTGTCAAATCACTTTCCTTGTGAGCAGCTAGATCACGGAAGTGAAACTGTATTAAGTCATTCATCAGCCTCATGATGGCTCCACATCACATGGCTTGAAGCCCGAGAACACCTAGAGTATGTTCGTTGCCAGAAAAGATTTAGCCCTTATTTCACGTTTGCTTATGGGAAGGATGCCTACCAGAAAGTTAAAACATTTCACAATCTTTAAGAGAAGCTTGAGCTCTCTGGCATTTTTACTGAGATGCAGAGACAAGAAAAATGTGCATAAGTATACAACTATGCTACCCATTAAGAACATGTTAACCTATACGATCCTCAGATATGCCATCACAGTGCTGGTTATAGAACACATTCACCACATGAGTTAAAAGCGGGATGCTGGATTCCTTCTGGCAGCTCTGTTCTAAACTTTCTCCAATGGACAAGGCACAAAGCCACATCACATTCTCCAAAACAGCACACAAGGAAATTCAACTCATTGTGTAATTCCAAGGATGCTGTTTCACCTCATAGACCAGGAGCTAGATAAAGCAAAAACCTCTATGCTGGCACCTACACCAAGACAACCTTCAATGGCTGATATCTGCAGAACTGTTGTTCAAGCTAGACAGCGCCGAGGAGATGGCCACTGCTTCCCAAGTCCAACATCAGCCAGCCAGAAAGTTTAGCACAATGAAAACCTGGTCATCCTTCCAGTGGATAAGGGTAATGCGAGTACCAAGACAAGGTCCTCACTGAGAACCCCTACAATGTTCTTAGAACGAGGCACCACACAACTCATCATGAAATCTAGCTTTGCTTCAGAAACTAAATAGTTTCTGTCCCTTCAGGTTCAAGGCCTCCAAGATCCACAAACATGATGTTTCATTGCAATCTACTGTGGTTGCCAGAGGTAGCCACATACTGACTAGCATGCCAACTATACTTATTTTATGTGGCAATGTGCACAAAGCCAGAAAATATACTATTCCACTGGCAATTGTGATTGGAGAGAACAGTGGAGCTATTTTATCCACCATGTGGTGAGCGTGCGTGCATTGTCAACAAAGTTCTATGAGAACAATTTTGCTTCTCCATTTTCCGATGTTCGCATATCTTATCTTAAGATTAAATACAAGGGTGTGTATGTGTGAGCAGTGTGTTACAGTTCCTCCATTTATGTGTCCAAAGTACTTACAATAATTATAACAAATGGTTGAACTGATGCTTAAATCAATATAGATTCTAAAGCAGAGAGAGGGGAAATTCAATATGCTCTTGAAAAAAAGAATGGCTTGCTTTTAGTTTGCTGGATAAATAATTCTGTTGTTACTATTACCTCAGCTAGTACTGGAAAAGTTCCTGTTCAAAATGTATAAAGATTTTCACAGAAGGAAAAAGAATTTAATGGTACTTATTGCACAATATAACAGCAACATGGGTGGTATGGATCTGGGATGGACCACAGTATGGCTCAATATTACATCAGTAAATTGCCAAGAAATGCTACTGGCCAATCATTATATAGCTGTTTGACATGGCAGAAATGTTTGGTTTTCATACAGGCAAAGTCAGAAGGAAATGACTCAGCTAGAGCTTCACAAGGAAGTTGAACTTAAGTACATCTCACAAGTTATGAAATTGCACCAAAGCATGCTGGTAGGATCAACTTCAGTCACAACATACTGCCTGGCTAGAGGTTTGTTCCTTGTAACAGACTCAAGTTGAATGCAAATCATTTGGAAGAACAAAGTACTGTTAACGCAATGTAGAATTGTGAGTTCAGTTTCACAAATTATCACAAAAGATAATTAACTTCTCCAGAAATGTTTAAACACTGCCAACATTTGTATGTCAGTGTTTATTTTACAGTGTTTTCTTTTAATAAAATGCAGTAGTGTTAGCACCCTGTGATACTATATGGCATCAGTCAATTAAACAAGTGAAAAATATGTTTTTTTAAATTGGTTTTGTTGCTTTTTTAACTTGAAAATACTGTTTTCCATTCTATTTCCCTAGAATTTCAAATAGACTAACCTATTTACAAGCTCAAAGTTTTGTTGATGTTCTTAGATGGCATAAGCATCCATAGTAGTATGTTCATAAATCGATAATTATAAGCTTAATATGTGATCAGGCCATAAAAACCCAAGCTAGCGATATTCATAATTCGCAAATGCAATAAAGGCATTTCATGTGCAAATTTTAATGTTTTTATATTAAAACCATGATTTTTAAATTTTGAATACATTCCTGATTATGGATTGAAGTTGGTCTGTAAACACTTTACCTTCATATTGTTATGCAGCTATGTGCCTCACATAGATGACACAGACTGACTAGCCGATTAGAGAGGTAAGAAGGAGCACTCTCTCACCAAAGTGAATTTAGGTGCGTCATCAAGAGATATCAGGATATTTCTGGAAGTTTCTTGCCCCACCTCTTGAGAATTCTCTCAAAACTCCAGCAGTTATATATATATATATATATATATATATATATATATATATATATATATATATCAACGAACATGCTCACAACAATGAGTGCACTGTTTTGGTAAAGTTTTATTGCAATCTAAAGGAGTCTTCTATTTGGTGCCTCAATGTGCAGCAGAAAGAAGAAAAGGCGGTTTCATTATGCTGCTAAACTGCAGGAAAAAATGAAAATGAATTAGATCACATTAGTAGAGAGACTTTGGGTTAGAAGTGGGATTTTAGAGTAATGATGGAGAAAATGCTTCAAAAAATTATTAGCTGAAATAGAGGAGGAGACAGAAATCAAACATGAAATGAAGAGTGCCAATTCCAGAATAGAGAAAATGGATACTGAAATAAAACCTGGAATGGTGAAAAAATTTAAATGAAAAGTGTTTAAAAGAAGAAATGAAGAATAAACTCAAACTGAGCTCTTAACAGCAGCAGCTCCAAGCAGATCTGTAATTGAGGGGCTTGGCATCTTTGATCTCAGACCAGTTACTATAAAATATATGAAACTTGGAGAGTATTTGATCTGTAGGATGTGGGCATTCAAGGTTCAATTTTAGGTTTTGGAGCATTAAAAGAAGCCTTCAGCAAGCAAATGTCACTGAGTATTACTGATATAATGGAAGCCCTTTGAATGGTGAACCTATCATACATTCTGTTCCAAAGAGATATCTATCTCAATATAAAGAGTGTATTCAAATGTTGATTCTCAAAGGTTTCTTTCCTTCTATTAAAATGTACTGAATGGCAGAAGTCTTGAAAGAGGGAAATTACCTTGATTTTTATTTGAAGGTTATATAAGACCTGTGTTAAATACTTGTTTTGTTGATGTTCAGTACTGAAATATGTAAATCAATGCTATGCTCTGATCTAGCATTTTACTTTTACTTTTTGAATGTAGGTGTGTGTGACCATGCACCAAATGTATGTGGCTGTGCCTTGCTGACCCATGTGTGTGAAACTGATATCGAGTTTTACTTCTGGACGTTCTTTAACTGCTGTGGTTCTTAGCATCCTGTTCTATGTTGGGCATGAAAAACCACTTAATTCTGTTCAAAGGCCTCTATACCAGGCTTGAGGTCCTTTTGCATGCATAAATCTATGACATGAGACCAACTGCTTTACTTCCCTTTAGAAGGAAGCCATGCTAAGGATTTTGCAGCAAAAAAAGTCCATTGCCTCCACCAGGTTTGAAACAGAGGCCAGCATGTGAACCCTAGACTGCGGAGCAGTAATGCATGTGTGCAAGCAGCTTAGCTTTCGATCATCTGCTGCTAGCCACTTCCTTTCCATTCACACCTGCGTGAATCAACACATGTGCAGTTGGCCACCATTTTACATTAAAGCTCCAATTGTCGTGCCTGTGATTTTGTGACACCTGCAGTGGTTTACATCCATAACAACCTGTGTGTACTTTTGGAAATTTCTTGACACATGGTCATTGGTTATAAAAGGGAGCGCAACAAGCCAATTTGAGTCAAGTTAACTGAATTCTCAGCATGCAGAGCAGCAGAGAGCTGTCTACAAGCACCAAAACAACGAGACAAAAACTGTGCAGCAGTCAGCAGCATTGAAGTGAAAACATTTTTTGTAATCAAGCTTTAGAGTAATAAACACATTTTGTTATAATATAAATGGTGTGCAAAGTTGAGATGCTTTCTTTCTATTTATGCACATGCTTATTTTTAATATATACTCTAACAGGTTATTTCTCAGAGCTTGTCTTTGAATTTATTCTTTAACTTGACAATTGAATGAGTGAGTCCGAAAATATTCCAACCAACAAAATTTCGAGAAGTAGGTTTCAGAGTAAAACCATCTATAGGTGCCTTCCTGCACTACTTTGATGCCATTTCCAACTTGGAAAGCACTCGAGCAATGGCAGAGTCACCTTCTGTGAGTCCTGTGGATCAAGCAGTAAAAAGATGAATTTGCGAAGGAAACGTAAAGTAAATTATGAGTGAAAGCAGATGAAGAAAAAAGGTTGAAGGACAGTGGATTGGCATATACAGCTCAAAAGGTGTCATTAAGCTGGCCAGAAACCCTCCAAGTGTAAAAATATTACATAGACATCAGTACCTCAATATTGGGCCTATTCCATTATTTTCCCTGTTTGTAAGACTTTGCAACTATTTAATATGTATACTATGCCACTGAGCTTACTGTGTAGTTGCTTTGTATTCTTAACAATGAATAGGATAAATTCTTGAATAAGCATGTAAATTGTTGCACATGTGCTGCTTTTAGCTCTGATTTGGAAATGTTTTGTAAATATTCTGTGTAGCCTATCTCCAATAATATCTATCACTGAAGAATAATACTGTACTGCAATTAATTTGCATGACATCTATTTATACCTCACTGGGACAATGTTGTATCAACTGCTATGATGCAGTAACTTTCATTTTAAGAAGAGATGCTGCTGAGACAGCTTCTTCTTTTTACCCAGCACTATCAAGGAAAACAGTAATATACACACAATCTGTAGTAGTAGTTCCTTGACCCAGTAGAAATGTTAAAATTATTACAAAACAGATAGTTCTTAGAGGCACCAATTTTACACCATGTACCTGTAAGTATGAAGATGCTTTCCATGTTTTTCTTAAGTTTTACTATATACAATGCAATAAAATTTCAGCATCTGAATTTCAAAACCAAATAAATTAAACTACATTTGTGGAGAAGATGATGCTGCCTTTTGTCTTAATGCTAATTTTATTTCATTATTATTTTAACACTAGAATTCACTTAGTGGCCATTTTTGCCGTACTTGGAATTTAATTAGTTCTAACTCTGTCAATTTTTTAAAACTAATTCTGGTTTTTTATGGCTTTTCCTAACATGAACCCTATATTATATAGCATTATATTTTTCAGCCTCTCATCAATTACATAGCTGTTACTACATTATTACCATGAACCCCAGTCATTTTGACTGCTGCATTATTTTGTTATATTTTGCTGCATTCACATTTTCAGTGTTACTCATTGTTACAAACTTGAATGTCAACAACTGTTGAAGGTTTTTGTGCCAGATGTTCATTATAGCACTGCACATGAACTTCTGCTTACAAAATGTCTTGTGGTTTGAAGCTGGAGGAAATACTACCTATATTTCATGACATACCAGACGATATATAAGAAGGTAATCTTTTACAATCAAGTGAAAATGATGAAGATGATTATCAATCTTCAGTGGAAAACTCAGATGCATCAGAAGATGGGTTCTTTGATGAAGACAATGTTAAGTTGTATTTATGCTTCATTCGTATATTACAAAACTGAAACTGCAGGTCTAGCAACTATTTTACTTTGATATTTCTTTACTTTTATATGTGTGTATATATAATCATTTTTGCTTTTTGTACAATAATAAACATTTTTCTATTTTTCATTTATTTTTAGGAAAGCAAATTCAGGGGTAAATTTTCAGCAATTCTCCATGTACTCTGAGTAATGTAAGGCATAGACATGGCTCAATTCAACAACTAATTGAACATGATTTGCAGCACTATGATACTCCATTCAACTCCACTGCTTCTCAAGGAGAAAGTAAAAATGGAATGCCTTCAAGTACAGTTTTAGGTAACACAACCAGTGATAAAGGGGAAGAAAAAGATGCCATGAAGGTGATAATCTTCCTGCAGGTACAAAGATACTTGGTAGATATAAGAGTATTGAGTGGCAATCATTAAAGCAGGCTAACAATGGTGGTAGTATGGGGCAACAAAATGTTTGAAGGAAAAGGGAGGCCCTAGTATTTATGCTAAAACATGAGCGGTGATAATCATGCATCTACCTGGAAGTTATTCAATGAAGAATCTATTCTAAGACATATCAAGAAATGCACAGAGACTGAAGCTAGAGGAAAGAAAAATGACAAAACTTGGACCGTTTCCTTGGAAGAGTTGGAAACTTTCATCAGCGTAATTCACTTTTAGGATATGTTGGGCGGCAGTAGCAGTAGTAATATTTATTAAGTTTTACAATGATACAATATTTGCTTCACACAGTAGCATGGGTTGGGTGACTGTACATGCAGTCTAAAAATACTTGAATTTAAAATATTACCTGCAAAACTATTTTTAATATCTTTACAACACTGGAAATACACACACATAGACACGTGTTTGCATGCTATGACAACAGAACCACAAAACAATAAAAGAAAGAATACTCTGATAACGCACACATGCATACACGCACACACACACGCCCACCCACCCACTTGCAATCACAACACCACATATTCACACATATATATATAGGGTATATATAAATGAATATCGGGGTTTTAACTCTCTATAATATTTATTACATTCAACTTACTTGAATGATATGTCAAATGAAAAAGTAACTCAAACAGTTTTACCAAGAAGCTTATAAATGTTCAATGTGACTACCCTTTGTCACAGGGCATACATATAGCAGAGTTCTTCCCAAACGTTGATAAGTGTGTATTCAGTAATTGTAGCAACAGCTGCTTCAATCCGGTTTCTTAATTTAGGGAGGTCAGCTGGTAGCGGAGGCATGTACACATGATCCTTGATGAAGCCCCAAAGGTAAAAATCGCATGTGTGCTGCACACAGACACACACACACATTTTATTTTGGATTAAGGGACCCAAAACCTGTATTTTCAGTGAAATCTCTGTATCAAATTTTTGGGTATCTCTGGAAACAGAAAGCTGCCATCATCCAACCTCTTTATAAGGTCAAAGGGAGTTATAGCAGTCCAGAAAATTATAAGGGCATCTCGCTGCTCTCTATACTTGGAAAAATACACACTAGAATATATGAAAGAATTAAATGTTGGGTCATGACATATGATAGGATTTCTAAATTTCAAGTGGAATTCAGAGAAGGCTGACAATATTTTTGTTCTAAAAACAATATTGATGATAATTTAAGAAATAAGGGAGGTAAGGTATACACTGTGTTTGTAGATTTTAAAATGGTGTTTGATATTGTGGATCGTAGTGCTCTGTGGGTTAAATTAGCACGTAAAGGACTTTTCGGAAAAATGATTAGGGCACTCGAAGGCAATGTATAAAGAAGTTAAATTTGTTATCAAGACTGATCCACACAATACATCAGAATGTAACATAGTGCAGAGAGGAGTTAAACATGCTTGCATATTATCTCTGTTACTTTTTAATTTGTTTATTGATGGCATTGTTAATATGATGTTGGAGGAAGACATAGATGCACCAATTGTTGAAGGTGAAAAAATACCAATTCTTTTATATGCTGATGACATTGTTATTCTTATTAAAACAATAAATGGTGCAATCTGGTTTAAATGCACTGCAACAATTTTGAAGACAATGGGGCATGGAAATGAATATTCTTAAAACTAAAGCACTCGTATTTAAAAATGGTTACATGTATGGTCAGCAGGAAAAGTGGACATACGGGGAGAAAGAAATTAAAAAAGTTAACATTTTGATTATCTAGGTGTTAGTTTGACATGGCAGGAAAATGACACTTGAACATCGAGTTTGTAAAACACAAAGGGATTGGACAACTTTCTGAAATATTGAGGCTATTGACCTGGATACCAGAGAGGCCAGTAAAAACATTACAGACCATATATGAGGCAATGATTAGGTCTTCATTACTATATGGAAGTGAGGTGTGGGGATGGGATGGGGTAGATAATCTAATAAAATACAAATGTATTCTGGGATTAGGGAGGGATACTTCTAATTATGATGTTCTTCATGAGTAAGGAGCTGGGAAGATGCTAAATTAGGTGTAGTTAGGTTCTTGCTGCAAATCGTTAAAGGTGACCAAACAACTCTAAGAGCAATATGTTATCGGCATCAGATGAATGACATAGAGCATCCAAAATAGTAGACGGCAGGGCTACAATGGGGATTATGAAAGATTGGCTTAAAAGATATAGGGGTAACGAAAGTAGATATAACGTTGAGAATAAAGTAAAAGGATAGCTATGCGATATGAACAGACAGGAGATAGAATCTGAATGTAGAAAAAAATTGTCATTGGAGTTACAAAATGAAATAAAAATTGGGTGGGGTAAAGATACATATATTTTAGAATTGGGTATGAAACAAAGGTTGGGAATAGTGTGGCTCAGGTTGGGAGGATGGAAAACTGGTAAGGTGGTAGATGAAGCTGGTAGGAGGATTTGCCCGCTATGTGGGCATCAGGTAGACTGAATGCATATTTTGGCAGATTGTGTGCAGATGGAGGATGTTAGGAAAAAATGATTGCTAGAAGTATTTTTAGCTATTTTAGCTGCATTCTGGTAAGTGATTCTAAATAGCCAAAACTGGCCTAGCCTTGGCACATACTTAATGGAGTACGTGCTCTAAGAAATAAAATATTTGTGTATATATTGTATAGACTTATTTGGTGTTTGAGTAATGCAGGGTGTATATAAATGAATTCGGGGTTTTAACTCACTATAATATTTATTACATTCAACTTACAGTTATAAATGATATGTCAAATAAAAAAGCAACTCAAACAGTTTTGTTTGTTAGCACAAGTGCGTGCAATGTTTCTGCCGCAATCCACTAGACAGCGGTAGTAGCAAAGGTGGCAACTAGTAAACAGAAATCATGACGATTTTATGGATCGTGTTGTCTTCAGTGATGAATCGACCTTTCACCTTAGTGGACATGTTAACACTCATAATGTGTGAATCTGGGGCTCAGAAAATCCTCACGAGGTGGTACAAATGCAACGAGATTCCCCTAAAGTGAATGTTTTTTGTGCTGTATCCTGGCGAAAAGTTTATGGGCCTTTCGTTTTTGGTGAACCTACTTTAACTGGCACTTCTTACCTTGATACACTAGAGCAATGGCTCTTCCCTCAGTTGGAAGAAAATGAGCCAGAGAACTTCATTTTCCAGCAGGATGGTGCGCAACCTCACTGGCACAACGAAATATGCGATTGGTTGAGTGTCACTGTACCCGAGCGCTGGATAGGCTTGCTGTGCATGGCCTCCACGTTCTCCTGACCTAACGTGTGCAGATGCCTAAAACTGTTGCAGAGGGAATAAAAAAGTTGAAGAGATAAGGTAAATATGAAGAATTTTTTTTTTAAAAGAAAGGGAGAAAACTTCCAGCAAGAACAAATTAAGTTAATCAAGGAAAGAAGAGAAGCTACAAGAAACAGTATAGCAAAATGTTGAGAAAAGAAGAAGAAAGTTACCACCACTGCCACAACTAGTCAGCTTATACAGTTTTAGTTCTTTGGAAAAATCTGTAGCTAGAGCAAAGAGAGCTCCACTATTAAGTCCTCGAAAAGAAAAAAAAACTACTGTTGTGAAAAAACTTTATTGCTGCACCTTATGAAATTTATAAAATGGCTCATGATTTTTATCTTGGATGTCAGCTGCCAAGCTCCTGAAAGAAAAGATGTCACCATTCTTGATGGAAAAGAGGTCATATTTCAGTCCAGACATATGGTGCTTTCAATTTTGGAAACACATGCTACTTTTTGTTCAGAAAATCCAACAGCGAAGATTGAGTGTTCTAAATTTCCACATAATGAAAGCTTGTGCCAGAGTCACGAGAATGTAATAAATGCCTTGAATTCTGCATGATATTTGCTATGAAGTACCAATCTATTCAACAAGTAATGTGTGAAAATGCAATGAAAGGGTGTTGGTTGAATCAGTGTGATATTTGCAAAGATGGAAATGGCTTTAAGAACCATTACATGTCACAAAATATTAATGAATCATCATTGTCCTGGTTTATATGGATAAAAATAACAGTTACAAATCATGTTGTAAAAGTTGTGCAAGAAGGAATTGTTTCAGACCTTTATAACACTTCATAGAGCACTGTTATGTTAAATGTGTACAGTCTAAGGCTTAAAACCAGTGCAAGGAAACAAGCACTCTCCCAAGAACATGGAAAAACCGTAGTTCATTTACAAACAGATGTTTCAGAAAATTACACCTGTGTCCAGCAAGATGAAATACAGAGTGCACATTGGCATCAGAATCAAATCAGTCTATCTGCAGCTTCTCAATGGCATTCTGGAAAACATCATCTAATTGTTATAGTCTCAGATGCCCTTACCAATTCAATTGCATATTTAGATGACATCCTTGTGCCTGCATTTATTGAAATAGTAAACATATGGTCTGATTGTCCAGCATAACAGTTTAAAAACTAGTACATTGTGTCATCATTGCCTGCTGTACATGGAATTTCTCTGAAACTTTCCATGGGAAAGGTCCAGTTGATGGATTGCTGCAGCTGTAAAGAGAAAATTTGGGATGCTGTACAGAAGAGGAAATTTGTGGTTTCAAACGCAGCAACTGTTGTGTCTGTTGCTAAGAAATATATTAACATACGCATTGTAGAACTTGCCAATTCTAAAATACAAACAAGAAACAAATCACTTGACTAAACACTATATTTAACAATGTTACTCCAATTCCAGGAATTTCAAAATACAGATAATATTTTGCTATTTTGAATGTCACATGATGCTTCTCTTAACTCCACATACTGAAGACATAAATAAGAATTATGCAGTAGGAGACTGGTGTGCTGTAAAATATGATGGGAAACTGTAACCTGGATGACAAAAGAAGTAAGTTGACAAAGAGGAGTAGAAGTAATGGAAGAATTTGGAAGTAATAAGAGATGGCAAAAAAAAAAAAAAAAAAAAAAGATGAAATACTATACACAGAAGATAAAGTAGTCAGAAAACTAAATCCTACAGATGCTATGAATCATTGTTGGTATTTTAAGTTTGAGATATTGTAAAGTATATTTCTCATAAATAAAAACTGTTATGAATTTTTAAACAGATAAATGAAAATTTGAATAATTATGCACTCTTTTTTATTAATGTTACAGTTAGATGTACAACTTTGTAGTTTTGTGTTATTTCCACAAGAGCAGAAATTGCTTAGCTTTTAGGTTTGCAAATATGCCTCAACAGTAACATGAGTCACAATTTGAATTTATTTTTTCCTCTTCATGTATTACTTATATTTGTAAAATGTTTATATCAAACTTCACTGTTTACTGAATGATAATATGGAGAAGTATAAACATCTTCAAAAACAGTATGATTTGCCTTTAAGTGTAAATAAATTTTCTAAATATTAGTGAAAAATGTAATGTAAGTTACGATGGACTAACCCAAGTGAATTTACATTCAGGCAGTATAATTTAGCAAACCTTGAGGTTTGTCTAGTAATATTAATTTTTACTTTCTCTATATGAACTATGTACATAGTGTATAGAGAAGGTATTGCACCCCACCCAAAAATTTGATACCGAGATTTCACCGGAAATATATGTCTTAGGGTCCCCCTGTATCCAAAAAAAGTATTTTCAGAAAAAGGTCTGTGTGTGTGTGTGTGTGTCTGTGAACATGATAACTCAAAAATGAAAAGCCGGTAAAATATCAAACTTGGTATTTAAGTTTAGTATCTTCCAGGGATGCGACACGAAGATTTTGAGAAAAATCCCCCCACCCCAAATTTTGATTTTCTAAAAAATGGCTCTAATGATTTTGATTAAAATATCATATATTAAAAAATAAAATGTATATTTTGAATTTTCTGGGAATAGCCTCTGAAGACTACTTTATTCTGGGTAAAGTTTACAGAATTTTGCATAACTGCTAAACCATAAGAGATGGATAAAAACTTACCTCACAACAAATGTAGAGGCACTTTAAAACACACAATTTGTGTTATATACATTTTTTTCATGGAGCTGATTGTTTTTGAGATATTCCTTGTTTTGGTTTCAGCTATAATATATATAAACTTATACTTTTCTTATGCAGGACTTTGTGAACTCATACCATACAAACAAAGGAACTTCAGTCACATAGCAACCAGCTTTTGACTATCATTTTAACTTATGGTACTTCCTTATTTCACTTCTACTTACAAGGAATCAAGTAATAAGTCTATTTCTGCTAATTTTTTCTGAATTAGCAGGAAGTAATTAGAAACATAAGCTTTTTAACAATATACAGAAAGTCATATGAATGTAGCACATCAGATTTTTTAGTCTTATTGCACACTTATGAAGAAATGGTACTGCTGTTTCTCACTTAAAAGCAGATTTAATTTTGAGCACTTATTCAGATGTTTCTGAATTATTTAGGTATGTTTTTTGTAAAAGTAATACATTGTAGTTTCTTGTCCCAGTTTAAAACATCTTTAAACTTCATTCTCTAGAAGTGTGGATATAAAAGAGGGTAGTTTTAGACACTTTACAAACTTTGAAGGTTTGTCCAATCTGTAGGTATATATCTATACTAGCAGGTACCATTAATTGTTACTAAAAGCTTAAGCATTGAAAAATGAAAGGAAAAGTAGTGAGCTGGTATGATAGGGAGCGTCCACCACTGCCCTTACAGAAGTCACAATCAACACTGCTGCCACCATCATATACTCGCAAATATGCTAGCCATCAGTGGCAATCATTCACACACTTTTAAGGGATATGTGCTTGCTGGATTCCCAAAGTGCTAACTAATATTCAGAAGCAGATTCAAGTTGATATGTGCAACCAATGGAAGCAGTGTTTCCAAGAATAAGAGGATGATTGGTGGAAAAGCATTATCACTGTCGATGAATCTGGGGTGTGCTGCTATGATCCAGAAACAAAGAGATGCCCTAAATCTGCAAACAAGACATTAGTGATCACATTTTTTTTATTAATGTAGCATGATGTACACACATTAGTTTTTCAGAGGTCAGACAGTAGCTACAGATTATTTGTGAAGTGTTCTTCACCAAATGATTAAAGATCAATCCCACAAAAAAAAAAAATGGAGAGCTCTGGTTTGCAACTAGTAGTTTCATCACAATAATGCACATCCTCACGTAGCAACAGCCGTTAAAACATTTCAAATCAAGAAACGCATCTCTGTGGTTCCCCACCCTCTCTATTGTCCAGATCTGCACTGTGTGACACTTTTTTTTTGTTTTCACATGCCAAAAAAATCTCAAAGGACAACGCTTTGACTCAAAGAATGAAGCATTGAAGGCTTTAGAGGCAATTTTGAAGTGCTGATCGAAAAATGGATTTGAGGATGTCTTTCTAAATTGGATGAAAAGGTAGGATAAATGTATTGCACTTAATGGAGATTACAATGGAGTAAGAATTGATTTTGATGAATTCCTGATAATTAAGTTTCTATAGCATCAGTCTTTATATTGAACATACTATTATTACTTCAATAACAATGTAAAATTGTTACAAGTGAATATTTTGATACTGCAATACTGAAGTAAAATAACATATATGTGTACATGGAAAAATTTAACTCTGAAGCAACCACAATATCAACTTATAAAGGCAAAAATCATTCATTTTTGTTTGAAAAAAACATGTAAATAGATTACGGGTAATCTTAACAAAGGATATATCCAAAATAAATATGTTAAGAAAAAAATGTTTTTTGTCCTTCCTGAAAAATTGTTCTAATGTTGGTTGCTATATTAGAGTCACCCATTCGATTATCAAAATTGTATTAAAACTAACATTGATTTAGGGAAAAAATAACATCCCATTTATTTGATGTATAACGTTGTATACATGACTGATACGAGCATATGTTTGTTATGGATAACATAAATTGGTGTAGTTAACTGGCTTCTTTATATTTATATCTATGTATATTATTAATATATGCCTAAATAGGTTAATTAAGCCTTGTTTTCAAATTTATGCTTTAACATGAGAATTATTAAAATTGTATTAAAACAACACCTCTTTTAGAGAAAAATAACATTGTTTTTGACCAAATAATAATTTACACACATGTTGCACACATCTAGGGGAAAATAATGTGCAACTCACTGCAACCAAGATTTGAATTTGGGCTCTTTATTTGGAAGACAGATACACTATCCCCATTACAGAGATGGACACCCAGAAACAAAATTCCATAGGGAATCACTGAAATAGGAGGTTATTAAAATTTTGAGAATTGTTGCTATTCTAGCCACTGAGCTAAACAGAACATCTTAACTTTTTAGCACTTGAAACTGTCCTTTCACAACATAAGACAGAAGTTGAAAGTCTTGGATTACATATTTAATACTATCTTATTATTAAGTTTTAATTAGAAATAATTTTTACATAAGGCCATAGGTTTCCTTCTTTCAATGCTGCCATCTCTGGATCATTCATATTTGAATAAAATATCTAACAAAATACACATTAAATATGCTAAAACACATAAACAGGAGTATAGAATCATTTCGATTTTTCTTTACCTATGTTCCTTCTTTATGTTGACTGCCTCATTTTCTTCATTATATTGAGGTGTTTTATTGGAAATATAGCTAATTGTGATAATTTATTTTAACTCCATAAATACTCATCCTATTGAGATTAGGACTTGTTATTCTTTAAAAATTTGAAAGTGAATTATTTTGATTCCCCTCTTTAGGAAAATTAATTATAATAAGTCTAAACATATTTTAAATATGCGACATTTGACTTTGCAGCAGCCTTTATTTTATTATATTTATTTTTTTAAAGTATTCACCTAAACTTGAACAGTATTAGAAACATCTTGGTGAGGTATATTAGGGGTAGCTTCTTAAACTTGAATGCTAAACTAAATAATTTAATTATTTATGAAATTAATTGCACAATCTATAAGATTTTTATGTGAATCCTCTCCTTAATCCTTAAAAGCTGTCTAACCTAGCTCTGCATTGAAATATTCTATAAGTATGGGGTTGAAAAAAGGGTGATACAATAGAATCTGTGTAGTTATAAAACAATACTGTAAGTATACAAAATGTTAGGGGTATAAATGTGCAGACTTCAATGGTAACTTCCTGATTAAGCTGAAACTTATATTCCTGGATCATTTTCCTCTGAACTGCATGACTGTAAAATGTTGACATAAAACTACCTGTCTCAGCTGATTCTGTTAGTGCTTCAGATGCATTAAACACATTCAGAACTATGATAAATCAAAGCCAAATGTAACACATGTGAAGTACAACGCTTGTATAGGGATAAGTTTCCCAATGAGAGATCATTTGCTGCAGTACAAGAATCAGGAAGTGTGATTCCCCAACCATAGCTCCCAAATGTGGTACTGCAGGATCCAGGCATGACACTTACTGTTGATGTATCATATTGGACAGTTATTAGTGCATTAGGAAAACAGTTACTTCGCCATATCATGTTCAAAGACTGCAACACCTCAAAGTAAGAATAGCAATCCTAATTTTTTGTCCTAGCTGCTAGTTAAGTGTAATGGTAAGTTGAATTTTTATTATCATCTTGTGTGGACCTTTGAAAATCCTCACACAGTGCAACAGTTCGCACAGAACATCTGGGCTGGAATAATTGGAGGTAAGTTGATAGGCCATTTTGTATTACCCACAAGAATGACTGAACAACTTATCAGCAGTTTCTGCCCTATTGCTATACACATTTTCAGCTCTACTGTAAATGAACATATCATATTGTTGATGCTGCAGTTATTGACCACTATAAATTTCCTGTTTAGCAAAGATGTGGCTTTGATTTAATTATCCATGATATACCTGCAATGAGGTATTTCCATAATTCACATTTAAATTTGCTTTATCTTTGATCATAATCTTATGAAACTTTTAGTTTAGATCTTCTGAATATGATCGTATAGCTTGAAAGAAAACCATCTCATCCCACATAAGTGGTGGGTAGTAGATGATAATAAACACACAAGTGCATGGCAAACTAGATTTCAAGCACAAACCAAAACAAAAACATTGACTTGGTCACAAACCATAACATTCAGCTCTTAAATCATACTCTGTTGCAGACTGTGCAGATAATGTTCTATTGTCTCCCTCACCTTTCAAGATAGATGATGATGTTATTGGACTTTTATTATTTATCATATATGGATCTCCCAGGACATGAAATCTGAACACTCATACCCCTAGCGCCCTATAAAACGAGTATTTAATATATTTACCTTATTAGATTCAACTGACACTAACTGGAATGCATATCTTATGTAGGATTTTTCAGTATCAAAAATAGTCTGTAATTTGTACTTACATCTAATGAGTAAGTTTCCAAAGTTTTGTCCAGATAAGTTAAATAGAGACAATTTGTGCATAAGGTGTTGAAAAAAATTGAGTAACTCTCTCTTTAAATTGTATGGTAAGCTATAATTTTTGCCAAGTCTTGTAGTCCAAATGCAGAAATGTGTGCCCTGGTTGAGCAAGAATGAGTTGAAAATAAAATAAGGATGGTTTTTAACATTTTGAGTGCTATATAATTCAAAATAAAGATTAGATAGTTTTCAGATGTAACAAAAACTGTGATTTTGCCAACTCTTTTATAACTGTGTAATGTTTTCATCTCGTGGTTTAAATACTGAGATTTCCACATCAGGGGTATAAAATATGATAGGTGTAATCTTTAGAGTTGTAAGACAGCTAGCTATAATTTTCATCAAGTTCTATAGTATAAGCAAACAAAGTTTCATCTAGTTAGGCCAAAGAATGTTTATTTGTATGCATATCATGGGTTGAAAATAGGGTTATGTGTAAGAGTAGCTTACCATTTTTGCTAGTTTCTAGAATCTAAATGTGCCAGGTTTTGTCAAAATCACATAAAAACATTTCCTGATAACACCTCATATATTTATTTTCATGACTGAAATATTAGGGAAATGTAAACAACATATAACCTCACCAAACTCATCCCTAAAATAACTACATTTCAAAATATTATAATCCTTCCTATTTATTCCTTTTGGCCTGAAATCAATAAAACTTGACTATTTTTTTCAATTTAGTGCCAGATGATGCCTTTAACATTCATGTTCAAAGAAAAGGAATTTAATTTGGCGCATGAATATTAAAAGGAAACCCCCTAATCGACAAGTTTTCAAATTTGTGGTTTTCAATGCTAAAAGAATTTGTTTGAGAGATTTTACACGAACACTCCTGCACACACCTCTCTCTCCTTCCTTCCCTCTCTCTCTCTCTCTTTATATGTTTTTGTAGATTTCTCATTTTTCTTAATTCAACTCATAGACCAGTATATGATTTGCGCTATGTCCGAGAAAACATGGATATAACTTGTAATTAATATTTACAATAATGCTTATAACTCTATTACAATAGTGCTTTCAACTATTATTAACTTTGAATTTAATCCTAGTATGATACTTGTATTCTACAATTTAAAAAACTACATTTTGCAGTATACAAAACTAACCAACTATTTTAAAAATATAATTTAAAATGTTTACATTCTTATTTCAGTGGCTAAAATAAAATATTATTCATTTAAAAATTCATAGTGCATAAAAACTTCCCTTAATACAACATGTCTTAAGTTGTTTTCTGAATTGATTTATCTCTTGAATATGTTTTATTTCTTCAGGTAATTTATTATAAAGGTAACATGCTGCAAACTTTGGTTTAGTCTTATACAATTTGATCCTATGAGCCTGTACATGAACATTTTTGCTAATTCAGGTTTCATGGTTAAGTGGTTGGTTGTTAATTTTGCAACTCTTAAATTTTGTTCTTACTAACATTATTGTTTCAAATATGTATAATGAATTTAAATATTAAGATTTTTAAGTTTTTAAAGCTTCTCTCCTTGACTCACATTGTTTTAACTCCAGAATAATTCTAATTTCCCTTTTCTGTAAGATTAAAATTCTAGTTGTATATTTATATGCTCTTTGTCTGTTATGCCATATGACAAATGAGGGTATATTAATCCATAACAAACAATCTTTAAAGTTTTTTTTTTTTTTTTTTTTTTTTTTTGCACACAAGTTTAGATGTCTTTTGAGCACATATAATCTAGATCCAATTTTATTGGCAATTTTTACTTTCTCTACACGTACTATGTACATAGTGTATAGAGAAGGTATTATATTGCACCCAAAAATTCCATACCATGATTTCACCGGAAATATATATTTTGACACCCCCTGAATCATATAAAAAAACAGTTTTAGAATTATGTCTGTGTGCATGTGTGTGTGTCAGTGAGCAGCGTAGCTCAAAAATGAAAAGACTGTTTAAAACCAAACTTGATATTTAAATTGGGCATCTTCCAAGAATGCGACAAAGATTTTCAAGAAAATTCCCCCCACCCCCAACTACCCTTTACATGGAACTTTTTTCAAAAATGTAATTCTCTCATAAATAGCTCTAACGATTTTGATTAAAATATTGTATATTAAAGATATTTACCTGACAAATAAAATGTATATCTTGAATTTTCTGGGAATAGCCTCTGAAGACTACTTTATTCTGGATGAATTTTGTGGAATTTTGCACAACTGCTAAACCATAAGAAATAGAACTTACCACACAAAAAATATAAAGCACATTCAAACTCACAATTTATGTTATATACATTTTTTTTGTGGAGTTGATAATTTTTGAGAAATTCCTTGTTTTTGGTTTCAGCCTGGAAAACTTTTACTTTTCTCACACAGGAATTTGTCAACTCCTGTCCATACAAACAAAGGAACTTCAGTCACATGTAACCAGCATTTGACTTATCACTTTAACTTATGGTATTCCCTTATTTTGCTTCTCCTTACAAGGAAGCAAGTAATAAGACTATTTCTACTAATTTTTTCTCAATTAGCATTAAGTAATAGAAACATAAGCTCTCTAACAATAATTTATTGCAAAGTTGTAGAAAAAGTCATGTGTCAGATTTTCTTCTATATGTTTATCCCATGTTAAGTTTTTATCAAGAATTATTCCTAAGAATTTGCACTACTTGTTTCTCTTTTTAGATTTCCTTCTATTACTGTTAAGTTTGCAATATTTCTATTTTGTTGTGTCTGAATTACCATATAGTTTGTTTTTCCTGAATTTATAAACAAGTTGTTAGAATTTAATGGACAACCTAATTATTTTATAATTTATAGAAATTTCTAGGTCTGGTGTACTTTTCCCTATATTAATAATTGTTGAAATTGAAATCAATTTCTTGTGCATAGTGATCTGAAAGATGGCTATGTAATACTTTTGATTGGAAGGTATCTAGTGGAAGGTTGGTTATGATATGATCAATTATTGTTGCCAAAGCAACAGTTTCTCTAGTGGGTTGGTTGATTGTTAAACACAGCAACATCCAATAGTCTATAGCAGACCAGTATTGCCATTCTTTCTAGATTATTAGAGTTGTATGCCGACCTTATCAATGCTTATCCAGTTAATTGGTTTAACATCACCTACATCATTTGAAACAAAAAGTGCTGTTCCACCCTCTTAAAATTTTGTCTGCAAAAGTTAGCTAAATTGCAGTATCCTTCAATTTGGCAGTTAATTATTTCATTCTCTTTTAAGCCACATTCACAAATTGCAAATACATCTGGTTTATTTTCATTCCGGAAAATGCTAACTTCTTCTATTTTATTACTTAAATACTGAATCTTCTGATGTATACATTTTATCCTATTTCTATTTTTTGGCAGTGGCTTATATGACTGAGACACATTTGACTCAATCATTTTTACAAGTTTCCCTGTTGATCTACATTATTTGGTGTATTAGTATATTCTAAAATTACTTCTGGGGCCAATTCTTGATGTCTGTTACTTGACATAATACCAAGTCTAGTGTGCAAGCCCCTGTCTATTTCATTTATATCTAGTACCTTTACATTTTAAAACCACTACATAAACTATTAATCATTCATTACATTTTTTATTTTGTCATGTACCTAAGGATTTGGATGCAAGTCATACTTATTTGGGATGTTGACCAGAATTACAGATATAGGGTATAGATAACATGGAAGAAAGCAGGAATTTTAATACAAGAGGGTTTAACAGCATCCAATTGTATTTCTTTTATGAGAGAAATAAATGTATCAATTAATTCACTATACCTAGTTGCAGTGACGATGATGATTGCTTACCTTCATTACTATGTCTACTCTTGCCAATAATTGTGTGTTAATTGATAATCTGCAATACAGCTTGTCTCCTGGAATTGCAACAAGTCTCTGGGCAAATTCACGCTGCAACATTAGCACTGCACATCTAAAGAAAGGTCTATGTAAAAGCAATTTAAAAATAAGTGGTGATGATATCTGATATGGAATATTTGCCACACAAAGATCAAAGAATGGCAAGTCTGCTTTTAAAACATCACCTATCATTATTTGCAATTTCTGTTGCCAAGGTGTTCCCTGAACTCTCTTTTGCAATTCTGCAACCAACCTAGGGTCAATTTCACATGCTATTACTTTTTTTGCCTTTTCCAACAGCTTTACTGTCATATTTCCTGTTCCTGGGCCAACTTCTAAAATAACATCTGTCGGTCGTAGGGCAGCTTTCTCTATCATGCTTTGGACCACTAGAGGATTCTTCAAAATATGTTGGCCAAAGTCCTTGTTAAATAGAATTCCTAAAAAGAAATAAAGAAATGAAAATATCAGATAAAGTTGAATTATTTTTTCAGAATCAATTTAAGGAGAGAAGCCAATGATTTTTATAACAGCAGCAATTTTGGTAAAGTTTTATTTCTTTCAATTAATTCGGAATGAGACACTTACCGGATATAAACTTTTTATAGTTTTTGAAGCATAAATTACCTTTGCTGAGATTACAATAATCATTTTGCCACATTTTTACTTTCTCTATACGCACTATGTACATAGTGTATAGAGAAGGTATTGCACTCCACCCAAAAATTTGACACCGAGATTTCACCGGAAATATATGTTTTAGGGACCCCTGTATCCAAAAAAAGCATTTTCACAAAAAGGTTTGTGTGTGTGTGTTCATGTGTCTGTGAACACGATAACTCAAAAACGAGAAGTCGGTAAAATACCAAACTTGGCATTTAACTTTAGTATCTTCCAGGGATGGGACATGAAGATTTTGAGAAAAATCCCCCCATCCGTAACACACTTTACATGGAACTTTTTTCGAAAATTTTGATTTTCGCAAAAATGGCTCTAACGATTTTGATTAAGATATCATACATTAAAGATATTTACCTGACAAACAAAATGTATGTCTTGAATTTTATGGGAATAGCCTCTGAAGACTACTTTATTCTGGACGAATTTTACGGAATTTTGCATAACTGCCTAACTCTACGACTTAGATAAAAAATTACTAAACAAGAAATGCAGAGCACATTAAAACACACAATTTATGTTATATACATTTTTTTCATGGAGTTGATCGTTTTAGAGATATTTCTTGATATTGGTTTCAGCTATGATAACTTTTCTCATATGGAAATTTGTCAACTGCTGTCCATACAAACAAACGAACTTCAGTCACATAGCAACCAGCTTTTGACTATTACTTTAACCTATGGTACTCCCTTATTTCGCTTCTACTTACAAGGAAGCAAGTAATAAGACTATTTCTGATAATGTTTACTCGATTAGCCTAAAGTAAATAGAGGCATAAGCTCTTTAACAATAACTTGTTGCAGAGATATAGAGAAAGACATGTGAATGGAACACATCAGATTTGTTATGTTATGAAGGTAAAATGAGCACTTGATCCTGTTCCATGCAGAGTGCAATGCTTCTTACATTCACGCCACTATCTATAGTTATAGTACTCAAAATGATTTGCCTTGATGGTTGGGTCATTCCATGTAAAATCAACAAGCTTGATAACTTGACCACCACTAATTTCAACAACATTTACAGGATTTATTATAATCCTGTACTTATAAAGTGATACAATTTTTTTTTTCTCTCTCCAGAGTTTTAGTTACTCAATTTTTTTGTCTAGGACCCCCCAAAAAAGTGTAACATTTCCAAGGTCAAGTAGTTGCAAATAAATACTTTTCTCCATTCCTATATTATGAGTTCAATTTAGTTTCATTTTAAAACTACTGGAATGAACTTCTAATATTACTATTCAAGGTCACCAAATATATTTGACCTTGACTTGAATATGTGCAAAACATCTGAAGGGAAAAAAAATACTTATTAATGTGTTATATGTACATGTGGAAAACATAACAGGATTTCAACTGGATCATATTAAAAATAATTTTGAAACAGATAAGAGGAACACCCTGAACATTTTGAGAATGAGTCATAAAAAGATCTCCCCAGCTTTATATTGAAGTGCAGATAGTAACATGGGTGTCTCCAACAATGAGCAGCACCATATGCTAGTATGGATCTCAAGCAAGAGCTTGTATTTCCAATGCTTTTTCTTTAAATCTCTGAGAAAGATAGACTGCATCAGGCATTTGGTGACCTATGCCCTTTGCGATTTACCAGTTATTGATGGTTTGCAAAGTTAAGAAGACCATATTATTAGATTCAAGAAGCACTGAATATTAGACCAGCAGCACTGAATCCCATTCTTTAGGAACTTCATAGCAGCAAGATCTGCACTCGTTGGATCCCCCACAATCTCTCAAATGAGCAGAAACAGAAATGTGTGCAATGGTCCCAGGTAATGAATTTTGCTTGTCAGTAATCAAATATTTCTCCCAACCTTTCTAAAATATATATTTGGCCCATGTAATATTTCTCTGTTCCCTAAAATAAAAGAAAAAATTCAAGGCGAACAATCTGAATCACCTAAGTTGCAGAAAGTGCTTACAAAGAATGTATTTGCACTCTCTCTAAAGAATAATAGCATTAGGCACTGATCAGCAGTATACTGCTCAGGAGAATCTTTGTTTTCTCTAAACTTTTTTTATTGCCATTTTGGAGATTTACAACTTAGTTCATCACAGACTGAAGCCAAGATTCAGTAACCAGCATGTACTGTTGCAATCCATATGAACAGTTATCACATCTCTTCAGAGAAAAATCTGAGAACTGTGAACAACAATCTGTGGCAAACATTTAAATTTCTTAAAGTTACAATTTGAGACACCTGTTGCAACAGTTAGAAGCATCTGCTAGAGGCATAAGTAAGAATCTAATTTTCCGATGCATTTAAATAATTTGGTCCTTTGTATATTCAGGAAAAATATGGAAACAATAAAAGTTTTGTTGCTTTAAATGAATCACCTCTTCAGAAAAAGCAACTGCTACACTCCTCTGGAAATGGAAATGGCATGTTATTTATGGACAATCTTTTAACTTCTCTGGTTCTCAGCATGCCATTCTAAACTGGATGTGAAAGGCCGCTTAATTTTGCTCAGAGGCTCTGTATTAGGCTTGAGGTTTTTTTTAAGTGCCATAAATCTAAGATACGGTGCCAACGGCTTTACTTCCCTTCCGAAGGAAGCCAAACTAAGGATTTTTACACCCGAAAAAATCCATCGTCCTCCGCTGGGTAACAATTACACCACGGTGGGTGACTACACTCCTCTACTTATAAAAATATCATTTGGTTACTCTTTGCGGCTTAGGGCTCTAAACGTTCATTATAGACCAGTAAGTAACTACAAAGCGTCTGTAACGACGAAATAACAAAAATGCTCACATATTGAGTAATGCCAAGTGGTGGAACCATTGCACAATAATAATGAAAAATGATTATTAGTATACGTGTTACGACACTTAATAACATCCCGTGACTGGCCTCAGATTAATCTTAAACCAGTTCATCTACCCTCGCCTAACCCTAACTATCCAAAATCTCGAAACCGAAGGATACTGTCACTCGTTGCAGGTCACAACAGCCTCCAATCACCATACCAGTTATTTCGTACTAGTTCATTCACACTATAATCACTTAAGAAGCACGCAAAATAATACTACCAAAAATGCTTGATCTGCATAATTAATATTTTCAACATAATTTCTCCTGTTCTGGCATTTTACTCAAACACACACACTAACCGCAACGAACATATCAAACGTTTCGAAACCAGAGATCCTGCCGGTAAGGGTGTAGGAAAGGTGTCAGAAATCTTGAAACCAGAGGACATGCCCCTCATATTCGTTTTAAACCAACAGAGTTCCTTCTTACAGGAGAGGCACACGGTAATCGATCAAAGCAAAAGCAACCTGATTTTATATCCCTGATCTCTGCAGTCTTAAAATACTGATTAAAGAATACACGTTTGTCATTGAGCTCCTTTACCTTGTTTAGTTATAGCGGCATGAGGCCTACTTTTCTTTTCTGTTTTCGATTTTGGCATTTTCCCACAATAAACGATCTCTGTTATATCACATACACAATAAACGATCCCTGTTATGTCACATAAGTTCATACATACAATAGCACACAAATTAATCATATAAGCTGCAAATCTTGTTGTTGTTGTTGTTGTAATATATTTAAAACGCTCTATCAGCACAATTTATGAGCAAAATATGGAAATATTATAAATTTTAAGAATTGGTACTAAGGGCGCTTTTCCATACCTTTTAGCGGCTGTTGTTAGAACTAACTTGCCCGATAATATAACCAACTACTTATTCGATCAAGAATTAGTTTTGGCAGCGATTTCAAAGCAAGAATTCTCTTTCAAAGTTCTTTCGAATTCGCATCTCGCGCACTAATGAATAGTTTACCGATAATTTCCAAATAGCTGATTTAACGTTAATGTGTGATAATTTGCAATGTATAATAAATTATTCATTCTGCGTGAGATGTGACTTAGAAAGAAGTTCGATAGCTAATTCCTGAAAAGAAAATGATCGGCAAGAAGAAATCCACGTTTAACTTAACTTTTTTCTGCTGTATGCAACAAATTAGATTTTGTTTTTAACGTTTAAAAATCAGATGAGAAGCACAGATTTTATATGAGATTGGGATTGTTCAGAAATACAAACTTCATCATTTCATTAAGTAGAATTAAAATTGTTATATGATCACAGCAGTTATAATTTCACATTGAATTAATGCATTCTGTAATTGGAGGAAAACTGGAAGGGATGCCAACAAGGTTAAATGTAATGCAATTTTTTGTACATAGCAAGTTAATATTAATATTGAAAAATTCCATTTCAAAACCAGTGTAGAAAACAACATAGATTCACATAAAAATTCTAAATGAAGATATAACAACTATGTACAAAAAAAATAGCACTACCTGTTTCAAGAAGAAAACAAGTGTTATGTTAATGCATGTATTAATCAATAAAGTTTTGAACAGTAGCAGCTGCATTTCAATGTATGTATATATACATACATTTTTTGCATAAGATTACAAAAGTTCAACACAGAGGGACCTCAAATCTGAAATTCTCTCCTATAGTATTAACGTTTAGCAGTGCCTTTAACATTTGTACAAGAGACGATGTCAAACACTAGTGGCATAACTTTTATCAATCATACTATTTGTGCATTCTTGTAATAACTTTGGTTAAAATATGTATCTTTCACAAATACAGAAAAGGCAAATTATTACAATTAGAATAACATATACTTCACAATGAAAATAAGAAAGTAGTAAAATACACCAAGTGTTTTAAGTCTACTCGTCTTTACAACACAAGGAATAGTAGACTATTCAGTTTCTAATAATTTTCTTCTGAGACCATATATCCTGCATGGTAATCAACACTGACAAAGAAAACATGTAGTTTTAGAAACAAATTTTAAAACGCCAATGTATCTTGCTGTATGACAAATTTCCAAATGCTTGGTATTCTGTCTGTCAAGTGAAGCATCTTTTTGAGTAAATAACCTAATTTATTTTGATAACAGTTTCAGCAATGCACCGTATTCTGCCTCAGGTCAGTTGCCATTGCTGCTCTTTGTATAGCAAAAGCTGCAAGACTGAGGGTAATCATGAATTCCGGGTTACCCTGTCATGGCGGACGCAGTCAATGCGGAATGCCAATATGCACATTTAAAACCACTTCGTTTATTCAGAATTAACAGTTAGTTGGTACAATTGCTCAATTTACTGTATAGTTCAAACGAGCACATACAACTCTGGCTGCGCAGAGAGCTATGCGTGTCGGAAATAGAAGATTTTCTTGGAGGGCAGAATGCGTGCGAGGTCGCGCGCAATACATTGATTGTAATGGGTAAACAACGAAATTTAAAACAGTTGTAATTACGTCATGAAGATACCTGAGTTGGAAATAATTGCGACAACATGCTCTTTATGATCTTCAGCATTTATGCACGGCGATTAGACCTTAAATGTCCGGTTGGGGATTGAATTATATCGCTTCATTGACTGGAGGGAATTTCATCCCACAACTGAACAAAACAAAAGTAAATATTATAATTGAAGTTGAATATCGCATACTTGCATATAAAGTGCTTTAAAAAACGTAAGCATCACCGAAAGTATAATTCGAATTCATTAATTCTGTTTTTCACAGTTTCTTCTCACTGATTCCATATATACTGTCTGCTTTTTTACTTTTTCTACACGTGATGTACCTACTTAGCGTATAGAGAAGGCATTGTACTCCACCCAAAAAAGATACCTAGATTTTACCAGAAGTATACGTTTTAGGGTCCCCTGTAAAAAAAAAAGATCTTTTAGAAAAATGTCCGTGTTTGTGTTTGTGTCCATAAACACGATAACTCAAAAACAAAATTTCACTACTTAGGGCGTGGCCCAGTGGCAGCGCTGTCAATGTAATAATACAATGTACAATACAAAATAAATTAAACAAACAAATTAAGTAATCATACCATAACATTTCACCTCACTTATTCTATATTAATGTTTTTCCAATGTATATAACGTATGCTGAAGCAAAGCAAACAACACAAAGTAGACTTTCTTTATTCGTGATACTATTTCCTCTCAATTCACCTATTAACAGCATATAAACATTTCTGAACCATTGAGGTATACAGATACCCAAAATGTATGCAGCCAAATTAAAACAGCCCAGATTAATGTTTTTTAAGTGTGTTTAAAAGACACTCCATATTATACATTTTCTGCATGTAAAAGAAATGATGAAATTCTGGCACACAGTACCAGTATCCTAGCATTATTGACAAAAGAATGTCTAAAAACATTATTTTTGACAAAGGCAATTAGGAATTAGGCTACCCTGAAACAAATGACAGAAAAGAGTGCAAATATATGTTTATATATAATTCATCAGCATTTCATTATTGATTTAGATTACTTAATGCAAATGTAAATATTACTGTGGATTGAATGTAAATGTATACAACCTTGCACCGAAATGCCAGCACACATTTAATTACAAGTTGGCTAAGGTAAACAATAAATTAGTCATAAGATTCTGCAATGCACTATTTGGTTAGTATAAATTATATAACGAATGTCAAGTATACACTCCAGAAAAAGGGGCCAAATTGGTGGTTATGGTTAAGATAAAAGTGCTGCTTCAAATTCGATATTCTTGTTTCATTTAGTGTGTAGTGTAGCTAATTTTGTAATGAATCATTTTTCTGCGCGAGAGAATCTGAAACAGTTATTAAAGTGTCTTTTCACAAAGTTATTACAACCAAGCGGCAGCATGTTTCAGGTTAGGTAATGACTGCAAATGTGTTCTGAAAGCTTCTTACCTTTCAGAATAATTCTGAAAATGAAACAATTCAATTACTTTATTCCTCCCTGTAACAGGACAACCTCAAAAGGCACATTTTTCTTTCAGGAGACTTTTAAAGTTGTTTTTTTTTTTCCGACGTTATTTAACGACGCTACTGCCAACTCGTATGTGAGTCCGGCTACTGCGTCAGGATGTGTTCCATTACATAACTATATGTCAACTAAAGACATTTATCAGTGCTATCATGTTCTGTGTATCTACAGCTTCATTTGGGTCTTCGTTACATATCGAAAAAAAGTGCCCTACATATCTTGGGTGAAAAATGCAGTAAGAGAGATGGTAATTGTACAGGTCCACTAGGATAAATAGAATAAATCTCTGAGAGAAGGTTATCTGTCTCCATATGATGCAATTGGCACTGAAAGAACGTATGATTCACAGTACCACGTAATCTTCACTCACGTAGGTTGGTATCCCAGTGACGTATACGAAATATATCATCCCGGTCCAACTCCATTGACCGAATTGGACTCGTATACGGTTCCGCTGGCTGCCGTGTGAGAACAGTTGGAGGCGCTAGTGTGCCTGAGAGAACGTCCCATAATTACCCGCGCGTATTCTCATCGTTCTTCGTCATTATTTTGTTATTCTATGGATGCTGCACCATATTTTAAATTATATGTGATATACAATTTAATTGTTGAACTGCTTCGTTTTATGCTTGACATTTCTAATTCTTTTTTATTAGATTTCAATTTTCTTTATACAAATGTAATAGTTTTAAATTCCCCAAATCTCAGAAACTACAAGAACGATCCCAAAAATGGCAATAAATAACGAGATTGCAACATCTATCACAAAATGGCGAAAAAGATCCTATAAGCACCAAATAAATATGGATTTATTATCAAGATTTGCCCCAAGGCAAGTGACTACCAATATAGTATTACATTAGTTGCACATTAATACGTATTTGAAAGCAAAAGTGAGAGTGCAAGTACATATTGTAAAGTAAATGTACATATGCGTATATCCACACAAATCACGATTACTGTCAATCTCTAAACATGTTAAAGCTCACGTGAAACCGTATTTATATTAAAAGTATAAGCCGCAATGTGTTCATTCGGTATAGATTGATGCTGACACTACTGCTTTGTTCGCCATTATGTATAAGCGACATCAAAATCGAGTACCTTTGCCGCTGTTATAACAATGTAAATAAAGTTCGACAATTTAAGTGTTTATAAGCTGAATTATCTTTTGAATACACAGTTCAATAATCAATACCTATTTATCGTTACATATTTAAAAAGTTGCACGCATTAATTAATGGTAAA
Organism: Hymenopus coronatus; assembly: GCA_030762935.1. NCBI lineage: Eukaryota > Metazoa > Arthropoda > Insecta > Mantodea > Hymenopodidae > Hymenopus > Hymenopus coronatus. Next base: position 89,995,291 of record CM060887.1, on the reverse strand, counting down.
AGATGCTGAAAGTGGTATATCAGATGAACAAACATAACCTATATCACTGCCATCCTTTATATTGCAAATTGATTAAAATAAGGAGATACTCTTAAAATAATGGGCAAAAAATTAAGACCGCAATCAAGAGCCTGGATAAAGAGAATTTTGTAATATAATATTTTCATGCTAACAAAATTTAAGTGCCTACCACAAAGCATCTGGCAAATTAAATATTTTTTTCAAGCGCTGATAGTTGAGAGCAAAAATGTGTATCTTTATAATACAAATATAAACCTTTTAATATAATAATGCCTATATTTAAACCCAGTGGCGGCTCGTGCCTAAAACAAGTAGCGTGCTGCACGGGGGAAAAAAAAAATGCATGCAACTCACCTAGTTTCGAAAAATGAAGTCCATACGCCGATGTTTCTTCATGCAGAATTTGTCCATCACTCTGACGTTGAAGTCCCTGATATTTGTAACGAATTTCTTCTCTATGGATAGCATGGCCAGAGAGGTAAGGCGATCCTGACACATGGTGTTCCTCAGAAAGGTTTTTATCCTCTTCAAAGAGGAGAAACATCGTTCTGGTTCTGCAGTTGACATGGGAATAGTCACAACAATTCTTAAAACCTTTGTCACTTCACTAAAAGTTTTTTGCAGATTATTTTTTAGTGTCAACTGCAAGAGTGGAAGAGCACCTTCTACTTTCCTGAATTCCGGATGCTCATATAAAATGCTAAGTTCGGTTCGGAGCTTGTTTTTGTCGAGATCTTTGTATCGATCACAGACAATGCCGAGTTCTGTTTCAGGAAAAACTTGAGAAAATAATTCAAAGTTTTTTGCATCCAATAGTTTTGCAGCATCAAGATGTTCTGTGGACTCAAAGCGGCTGTGTACCTCCGATATTATTCGGTCACATACTTCCTTGGCATCTACTCCTAAGTTAGTTTCCCTACGACGTCTTTTTGTAACGTGGACGTTAGATGTCTGAATCTGGTGTGCTATATCATCCGTTCTACTTCGCACGGCATCAATTGCTTTGGCAAAAGATTGGACTGCATTTTTTGCCTTCACTGCATCCATCTGTCTTGCTTGTAGCTGATTATACAAAATGTCTACATGTGGCATTATTTTCTGAAAAAAAAAAAGCAAGCCAGAAATTAAATTCTCCATCCTCCAAATTATGCCGCAGGCCACGAGCTTCTTGCACTGTCCTATCTGATAAAGATTGTTCTAATTCGTCAAAACAATCGATCAGAGATTCTCTGTGTTCATATACGGTGTTAACAGTCCTAGACTTGAAATTCCATCTTGTTGCAGATCCTCGAGGAACTCTTCGAGCAACAGTTGCTTCCAATGCTGCTAAACGCTGTGGAGATCTTGAAAAAAATGCTGGAAAAGCTGAGAGACTGCAGAAGAATATTCTGGCGGGCTGACTTTGAGAAGCTGCTTTCTCCATAACCAGATTTAATTGATGGGCGTAACAATGTACATACTGTGCGAGAGAATAGTGTTCTTTCACCTTGATCTGCACGCCTCCTGTGTTGCCGCTCATTACAGACGCACCGTCATAAGTCTGGGCGATGATTTTATGGCGATCATCCTTAAAAAGGGTGTCCACTTCTTTCAAAATACAACCGGCAATAGAATTAGCGGTCTAATCAGATGGATTAAAAAATCCCCAAAACCGTTCATAAATAAAGCCGTTCCTTTCATACCTAAAAATTAATGCCAACTGAATTTTTTCAGTGATATCAGTGGTTTCGTCTGCCATGATAGCAACATAGGCTGCCTCCTTCATTTCTCTTTCAATTTCTTCGTGGCACACTTCCAACATGCAATCAAGTAGTTCATTCTGGATGGTCTTAGATAATCCTTTGAACACCTTATTGCTTTCGGTATGCTCTTTCATCGCACTGTCTATATTGCCCAATAGATTTATAAGGCCTAAAAACACGCCGGGATTATCTGACGTTTCCGTCTCATCATGTCCACGCAAAGCAAGCTCAAAGGCCCCACAAAATTTGATGCAGTCTATTATCCTGGATAATATGTATCTATTTTTCTCAACCTGTTCATTATGTTTTTGTGTAGCATCTTGATATGCCCTGCCTAGCTGCGTTGCAATATTTACACCTCCAAGCATTGAGAAGTCAAGCGAGTTTTTCATATGCTTCTTGCTATTTGAATGTTTTTTTTATATATTCATTAACATGACCTAGATCTTTAACACCAGTCGTAGACCACGAATCTGTACTTCCAAACAAGAGGCAAGGAAAGCAAAAGAGCGCGTTTCTGATTTCACAACCACAGTTCCAGTCACTGTTGTCATATATATTTGTGTTAAACTTTCTTGTGTAAATAGAATTTTTACTTCCTTTTGCTTTCTGTTCAATTTTTAGATCAGGAGTAGGTCGCCCTAAATTTTTTATCCTGATCTTTTCATCTAACGATCGCCTTGAAAAGGGAGTTTTTAACAGCTCATCAACTATATTCATTATGTATGACTAAAGTTTTCTTACCTATGAAAGTAACACAAACCTACACTGAATGATACTGAAATATAATAAAGTGCGATCACAGTTGGAAATAAACTGAAAACTGACACTGAATAACATTTACACAACAGAACACTTTGTTTCAATGTGATACACGTGGGCCTGTTAGATTTCACATTTGCGGAAGTAACACATTGCGCCAATATGAACTTATGGTTACCAATGTTAACAAACAATATAACAAACAATGTTCTGTACGTTCCAATGTGAATAAGGTATGGAGATAATAGTCCTTTTATGGCTCAGTTTGTATCACAAAGATATAATTAGTTATTATAACTAAAATAAAACGTTGTAATACGCTTTAATTAATTTCACTAAATTCTGATGTTTAGTGTGGCACTTAGGTGAGTGTGGCAGGGCTGTTTCGTCTGCTGCCAAAACGATTATAAGGAAAAGAACTAACACTCGAAGCGATTTCATTGATTCCGTGCTTTAGCCAAACGCAGCACGTAGCAGTGCGAAAACGATGGGACAGCGACCGTCAGGGGGGGTAAGAGGGGAAGGTTCTACGCAAGCGCAATATTCACCTACCGTGCTTGATCGCTTTGAGCACGTGGATGCATTCCATTCGCTAAACTTGCGTGTTTACCTTGCTTCGAGAGTTCGTCATTGGCAGTGCTGCCTTTCTTATTACTACCATAATGTGTTATGTTTGTTACATGATCCTTCAGCATGTCTGTTATGTAATTTAGAAGAAAAAAAAGTAGCGTGCTGCAGCTCTTCAGCACGTAAGGACGAGCCGCCCCTGTTTAAACCACGCTTCTGAATTCCTAATGTATGATGAGGATGATGATGCTGCGATGGCATTACTTACAATTCTTTCTGCTATGCATATTATGCATTGCTTTAACTCTATTTCCATTTCACAAGCTTACCTCATCTTTGTGGAGTTAAGAATTACCTCGGAAGCCACGGATGACTACATCGTAATGATTAATATTTTAAAAAGTTTATTCTTGTTTTCACATTCTAAAATTGAATTTCTCACAAATTTCCTTAAGTATTTCTGTCAGTCTTTCTAGCAGTCTGATTGGCAGTGTTTACACCTGACAATAACAGCAACAACCTCCATTGTTTTATTATTATTACTATTATTATTGTTATTATTTGTGTACTAATCAATGTATTATACTTGTTTCAGATACAGAACTGGCTATGATGTTCTAGAAAATACCACATGGTGAACTGCTATGTTATAAGACAGAAGATACACTTAAATTATTTTTTGTGAAGATTAGTATGGTTTTAGAAGCTAGAGGTTGTTAACAATAAAACTCTTTGATATCAGGATGACTTTAGTAGAGCATGGTACTATACTATCTTGTAAAACACTAATGAAATTAATTTAGCCTTACATGAGAAGTATTTCACTGTGCACATTTTCAAATATTATTGTAATGATGCTTTAACACTGAAAATAATTGGTACAGATGCAACAGAAGAAGTAATAAAATATGCCCTGAATATTAACATTTCAGTTCAAGTTCATGTATCTGCACGAAACTGCATATTAATGTGCTAAGAGTGTTAATAAATTTATTTTTAATTGTAGCTACATTATTGCAAAAAGTCTAGTAAAATAAACACCAATTTATGGTTTATAAATTTATAGTGGTTTTACTTTGTATTCAGCAAAAGTTGCTAATGATTGATTAACATTACAAACCATAATCATTTCATTTCAACAGTTAATGTGATAATTTTATATTGAAGCTAGGAATTGACAAGCACCCTACATAAACAAAGCTTTTCCCAATTAAATTTACAGACACTTTAAATTCCCCATTCTCAATGATAAAATGATAGTGTATGATTCATAATAGTTATCATTTAAAAGTATTTTATTGATATAAAGATATCTGCATATGTAAACCACAAGTGGTTGTATTAATTTTATTTTGCTTTTAAACTGTTTGATGTTATTTGTGTTGTGAGCAGCTAATTTATATTCCTTTCTTGTTATATTTTACATGATATCTGTAATTCCTAAAATGTTTTTCTTTATGTAGCCCCATTTAACGCCTATGGTGATGTCGGAGGCTTTAACTAATGAAACAACTATTTGATTGTAGGTTCATTAACGTTGGATTTTTAATCATTTTATTTTCTTTAAAAAAAAAACACATACTTTCAGAATATGGGGGATACGGAATGATTCCGGTTAAATAAAAATTGCCCACCTCAGCCGGGAATCGAACCTGGGACCTCTGGGTGAGGAGTCAGCTCGCTGACCACTCAAACTTGGAGAAAGCCAATTCCTAAAGTTGTATAATTTCCCCTTGGTTTTTGTCATGCATAGGTTTAAAGTAATACTGTATAGTTCTATCAAATTAGAAATTCAATTGATGAAATCATTAGCAGACGTAGATTCAATTGCAATAGGTATACATCTGTGGTTATCACCACAGATTTCTGAGCATTGTCCGTAAGATACCCCAGGACGATTAAATCAAGCTCATTAACTTTCGAAAAGTATTGTTTTTTCATTACAGTACAGTGTAATTTATTTTTGTAAATTTTCCTTCCATGTACTCTCCATTTTAAAGATAAATAAGGAAAGAAAAGGAACAACAGCAAATGCGTAGGAATGTCTATTTGTTATATATGCTCTCGCCACCATTGATGGCCGTTGTATATATATTTTGCACATAAGAATAAAAGGCAACCGGCAAACAAACCATGTTTTCTCAAGTAAGCAATGAAATAATAACGGCATATAAAGTTTTTCTCGAGGCTGCAGTTAGATCAGAAGCTTCAGAGCGGTACATAGATTTCTTGAGAAAAAGCTAGAACCGCTCGAAAAATTTCTGATCTGGCAGTAAACTCGAGAAAACTGGCCGAAATCCTGGAGTGGATGGTTAGGTGAGTGGGCAGGGCAGGACGCTACTTTGGTGATTGAGCTACCGTAGTCGGTCAAATTTCTGTGCCCTGCCGTGTGAGAACACTTGGAGTCGCGTCGATCGCCGGAAGTTGAATGCGATTCCAATTTTTTAACATTGAGTTAACCATCTATTCGTTTATAGTTATCTATGATGTAGATATTCCGGTGCCCTGCTGATACACAGTAATATACAAAAATACAAGGACAGAGCTACTTTTGTTAATCTAGATTTCGAAATGAGGAAGGCGCGTAACTCCCGCCACGATTGTCTCTCCGGCCCCGTGTCTGACTCATCTTCCTGGAGAAAAAAAATCTCAATATCTGACGGCGGCACTTGAAAATCGGTAGCTACCACCCTACCCATCGTAGCCCCTCTCACCGCCCGGTCAATGATCTCGTGGCCATGTATGCACACGTGACCCTGGTATTCACACAAGCCTAATATAAACAGAACTTGACAGTTTACCCAATAAATCCTTAATCAAGATCTCGTAAATCCCCTGTTTCGTGTCATGATATGCTTTTTTAAGAGACAGTATTATACTATGGTTATCGGTAAAAATAGTCACACGCCGAATCTCTTGGTTTTGCACTTATTTAAGTGTCCAATAGAGTGCTATAGATTCTGCCGTATAACTCGACATCTACGGATACAAAATCCATGTTTGACACTCCCGCGTATTCCAGTTATATATGCACCGTCTATTGTCTTCGATCCATCCGTGAAAATAAAAGTAACTGCGTTCGGATACAATTGGGTTCTTACTTCCCCTGTATAGTCCGTCCAATGTTGTTGTTTGTCTATGTGATCCCCTGAAATGCAGTTACATCGATTTCTAGTTTCCCCCAGTTAATCTTGGGTCGCCCATCCAAAAGATACATCGGCCGCACTGTTGTCGCGTATGTGTGCGAAAATGTTTGGAATCGTTTGAATGCCTCTGCCCAAAGTGGTTCCATTCCGTTCGCTGACGTAGAGCATGCAGTAGTCGTAGTTTCGGTATGAGTATATTGCTATTGTGTGGAAACAAATTCGCTAAGAACCTGCAGCTCAGCCGTCGGCGTCTATTTGCACTGCAAATGTAAGGAAATGTCTGTTTCAACTTACTGAGAGCCGGAAATCCATGAATCTGGAATACTATTTTCATTAATTGATACAATATGGACTCTATTTTTGCCTGAACATATGTGGGTAATTTGGAAGCCATCAGCACCCCATAATATAAACGCGTAAAAGCTAAAGACACTATTAAGCGCAGCATTGGCCAAGGATGCATCCCCCATATACCCGCTGCCATCGTCACAAAAAGGTGCTTAAAAGAGCGCAAATGTGACAATATACGATCATGGTGTTTCGTAAGCTGTAAATTTTGTTGTATGAGTACACCCAAAAACAAAACTGATGTCACTGCAAATATTTTCTGGGCGTATATCATGATCGATGATTTTGGGCGACATTTATATTCCTTTGGAATTTAACGAATGTTGTTTTATTCATATTGATCGATAATCCTAATTGTTCCAGGTACGTCACCACCTTTTGACATTTCAGTTCAAAAGAACGAATATGAACGCCGTTCCGTGACGGCGGTGTCCAGTATAATACTATGTCATCCGCGTATTATAGTATATGTAGTGACGAGTGCAATGCCGTCTTAATGTCTCATAAGTATATCGCATACAATAGCGGGCTCAAGGATGAACCCTATATGAGGCCTGTCGCTGTATGTGCCTCCCGCGCATTGTTACATAATGGTGAAAGAGTGATGTGTCTAGTTGCAAATAGCTCGTGAAGAATAGCACGTTTTACAGTTTCTGTAGCAATAACCCGACATTCACGCAATCATAAGCGCGTGATACATCCAAGAATAAGGCAAAAACCGTCCGCTATCGTATGGACGCCAAATGTATATCCGTTAAAAGTGTGTATATATTAAAGGCCGTCCCAAAACCTTTTCGAAAGCCTTATTGGGTTTTCGGCCAGAGATCGTGATATTCTAAATAAAAACTTATACGATCTTGTAATATCTTTTCAAATACTTTTCGTAAGGTAGATAATAAAGCAATAGGCCGATAATCCAACACGGACGTACCCATACGATGTGGAATTAATATCGGATGGATACATACCTGTTGCCATGATGGATACAGCCGTTTTGTAGTATTCGTGTGAATGCCAGGGCAAGACACACAAACCAATTTTTCGGTAATGATTTCAAAAACGTGTACGTTATCCCGTCCTTTCCTGCCGCTGAATGAGTCATTTCCCCCCCTAAGACATACATGATATCTTCCTTAACGATAGGGACCGTTATGAAATACTCCTCCCGGTCTCCCTGAGAGAATGGCGGTGGGGCCGGACCAACAAAATCCGTGCCAAGTGCCTTAAATACTAGTCCTGTAAGTTTTTATCTGCATATAATGTGAGGGAGTTGATCCTGCGCGCATTTCCGTTTAAACCACGATATTTTCTTCCATACCGTCGCCAGTGGTGTGTCCGACATTATGGTATAACAGTAGGCTAACCAGGTCTGTCGTTTGATCTTCCGTAGTCACCTTTTTGTCCGCGCTTCTACTTGCTTCGCGAATTCTATTATGACTGTAGCGCACGTACGCTAAACGTCGCTCCGCCACCCAATTTGAGCAGTGCGCCGTTCACCACGGTTTTGGAGTGGAATTTACTCGTACGGCTAGCAAAGGATGAACTTGGTCCTGATAAGAAGTAATAATCTGTTCTAGGTCTTCATAAAGTATCGGTGCTCCCGGTATGTAGTGCAAAGCGGATTGAACATACTGAGATACCTGTTCAGCCTTATAATTACTACTCCGTCGGTAATAAAAGTCCTGATCTTGGAGTAACGGGGTATTTATGTGAATGCTAAATGGGAAATGGTCCCTCCACCTCGTATCCACTAAGCTAATAATATTAGTCTGTGAAGCTATGTCGGAGGATACGAATATAAGATCCGGCGAAGTATCTATTTGTGTAAGGTTTCCCAAACGGGTTTTGAAATGCTCTGTCATTAGTTTCCATTGGTTTTGGTGCCCCCAACGTAAAATCGGATGCGGATGTATTCTCCAATCCATATAATTCGCAAAATAGGGAATATTAAAATCTCCACAAAGTAAAGTTGGAGCCGGTGTTGAACCAAGGATGTTATTCCAAATATTGGGTTGACTATGAATCACTATAGTATACACCCCTATAATTGTAAGGGGGCCAACTGCCAATTTCACTGCCTCTAGATACGGTGGTATCCGGATATTCGTATCTAAATCCGACACTCTTAGTGAGTGATGGACCCCGATCAGGACCTCCCCAGCCGGAGTGGCCTTGTCGTTACGGAATAGTTAGTAGTGTGGTATCAAAACATTGGTATCCAGCCAAAACCATGTTTCCACAATTATAAAAATATGGTATGCTGTAGCTGCTAGGAAACGCTTGAATTCCCCGTTTCTGTCGAAAACTTCTCGCGTTCCAATATAATATGCGAAGGCGTAAACGCGATCTCCACCTAAGGAAGATATTGACCTATCTGCAACCGCAAATATTCTAAGAAGGGTTTTAAATGTTCCGGTGCCTCCCGTATGTTATTAATATGTACGTATAATCCATTTCCCATAGTTCGCATGTCTTGCAGCGTATCATTCTGCCCCTCCCAAATCTGCTCGGGGCTGACTGATAGTTCTTGGCTTACCAGAACCGATATTTCCCATCTGCTCATTAGGGGTCATCATTTTCGGCATCCCCTGTAAGCCACTGTCCTCTTGCTCTGCACGGCTATCTACCGGGGAGTCGCCTTCCATGGTGTAATGGTTACCATGCTAACTCCATATACTCAAGTCCGCGGGTTCAAACTCGGCGGAGGACGATGGATTTTTTCGGTTATAAAAATCCCTAGCATGGCTTCCTTCGGAAGGGAAGTAAAGCCGTTGGTCCCGTGTCGTAGATATGAGGCACTTAAAAGAAACTCAAGCCTGATAGAGAGGCCTCTGTGCAAAATTTACGCCCAATGTAGAATGGGACGCTGAGAACCACAGTAGTTACCTAAAGAGCGTCCATAATTAACACGTCATTTTTTTTTTTTTATCTACCGGGGATCTTATTAGCGCACTATTTCCCATGGGCCAGCGTCCCCTGGGCGCTATCCATACGGATTCCAATTCCCGGTTTACTCGTCCATGATCCGATGACTTTCGTTTTAGTGCTGTGGGCTCTGCCCTCGCACACTGTCTTTGTCTTATAGGTGCTTAATTTGGCACCCCTGTAAAAGGCTGTCGTCCCGGATTTTCTCTATCGCAATATTGTGATTGCATTTGCACAATATCCGACAAACTATGATTGCATGTAATCGTGCCTCATATCGGGAGATAGGTAGTTCTTGGATTTTTTGATTAATTTGTTTCTCCAAAGCAAAAGCGCGGCATTTGTCTATAGCCATAGTGGCATGGGCCTGCTTACAGTTAATGTAAGCCAAAGTGGATTGTTCACACTCAGCTTGACCTTCTCGATGCGGTTGGCCACATTTTAAACAATGGGGGAGGGGGCATTCCGATTATATGATTGAAAAGGCCACAATTTCTACATTTCATGACCTGATCCAAATATTTATGAACCTCAAATCTCTGATAGTATAGAAATACCAAAGCTTTTAGCCGTTGTGTTCTGAACGTCAACTTAACCGTTCTCATCGGCACATTTTACTCAATGCAAGTAAAACCACTATAAACTTATAACCCATAAATTGCTGTTTATTTTACTAGAATTTGTGCAATGATATAGTTACAATTTAAAAAAAATATATCTATTAGCATTCTTAACACATTAACAGACATGTTACATGCAAGTACATGAATTGTGAATTGAAATATTAATATTCAGAACATATTTTATTACTACTTCTATTGCATGTGTAGCAATTATTTTCATTGTTAAAACATCTTCTGTTGGAGTGTGAAGCTCTAGAAAAAAATATACCTCAGCTTTGAAATTTCTAAGGATCCGACAGAAGGGTATGAACTTGTAAGGCAAATAATTAGGTCACTGAACGGGCTGAACTGACAAGATAAGGAGCCACACAAAAATAATATTTTAGGCTGAGGTGATTAGTGTGTTAAAATAACAAAGAGGTGCTCACAACCAAAGTTAAAAAGAGTATGAAGTACCACATCTCGTACATGTAATAACTAAATAATGATAGATATGTGTTTGTGTTCTGTGTTGTATTCTTCATCTTTTAATGGTGTGAAGACAAGACTATGGGTGAGGCTATTGAATACTGCAGTTTGTGCGCTATAGGATTGTGGCCATAGTTCTTTATATAGTTGTCAGAGTGCGTAGGTTTGTGGTAGATACCAAAGCACAGTTTGTTGCTTTCTCTGATTATTTTTCATATCTAGAAATGGAAGGTAGTTATCTTTTTCTATTCTATTGTGAACTGTATTGTTTTCTGTTGTATGTTGAGTAATTTCAGAGAGTTCTGTATGAAATGTTTGGGGACTCTGGCAAAGACATCATCAACATAAAGTCTTGAAGATGTGTGGGAATGCTGAGGTTGTGTGTTTCTAGGTGGCTGATGTGAAGGTCTGCCAGAAGTGATATTGGGTTACCAAATGTGAGGCCTGTAGTTTGTTGGTATGTTCTGTTGTTGAAGGTGAAGTAATTCTGATCTAGGCAAAGTTTAGTTAAGCTTAGGCAGTCTACTAGTTCTTCATTTCCTATTTCATTGTGGGTTAGCCAGTTTTGGTGTTTTAACGTCTGAGGAATGGGTATGTATTGCTGTGATGTTGAAGGATGCTAAAGTGTCTTTAGGTGTTATTTCAAGGGTGGAGACAATGCGACACAAAGTTTTGTATCCAGAGCTTTTATCAAGAACTGAGCTACTTTCTTAGATATCCCTCTTCCAACATCTCCCCCTACACTTCTCAAATCAGATTCAATTTTGTTCATTAGAGTTAGAGAACTTTCCAGACTTACACCTTTCTCCTATAACCATGTGATTCCTTGTGCTAAGCAACTGAAATTTTCGTTTATGAAGGCAAGCAACTTCAATTTCACTGCTTGAAAATAGTGTTTTAGCTGTATCAATTGCAATAGCATCATCAGAATTCAGTGTTTCAAAAACACATTTCACTATCTAGATATGATTGCAATAATAAATTGCTGAATCAATGCAGGTGCCCCATTGGGTGAATAGGTTCTGGTGGAAGTGGAATACCGGGAGCCATGGACTCGAGCAGTTTACAAGAGGGAGCCTTGACACCAGGCTTGAGAAAAATATTCTCTAACTAGCTCTGTCACCCTGTGCATAGCATGTACCAAGCAAGTAGTATGCACCATCTGGTTAAAAGATTGTATTGACTTCCCAGCTTTTACCATGTATGGTGCCACATCAGTCACAAAAAGCAAGACGTCATCATTTTTGATACCCGCAGGCCTACAATATGTAGATTCTTCAGAAAATCTAGGTTTTTGTTGAGTGATTAATAGTTTCTAATATCTCACTAGTAGCAAAAACACTTCCCTGGTCCATTTATCTCCAATATGCCAATGATTACATTAGCCACACAACATTTTTCTACACCATTGATTCGTCAATGGATGAAAAATCATCCTAACATGACAGGTAGTTTATCTGGAATAGGTTGTCTGAAATGCAGCTCAATTTAGCATTGTTCAATTACCAAAATGGGATGTGTGCAGAAACTAAAGCTTAACAAAAGTCTGTAAAAACCTGAGGATTTATTCTCCTTCATGGATACACTTTGTTGCAGTGAAAGTTGTGAGGATTTTTCTGACTTGCGAGTAACACTGCTATATATGCTTATTGCAACCCACATGTGAATTTTCTTTCGGCCAATACCTTTGTTTTGCACAACTTGCAAAACGACAAAACACCTCACTGTCCATAGAGAAAATATCATCTCCAAATTCAAGTTGAATTGAGTATGATTTAAAAAAGATTATTATTTTATCTACACTAAGACAATTAGCTTTAGTAATAAGAATCTTATCAATTAAAAAAAAATTATTGATAATACAAACATTAAAACCAAAAAAATAAATTGATTAAGCCTTATATACAATTTGTCTTAAATGACAAGATTTAGGTGGCTTTACTTTAGGCATAGCTGAATGGAACTATGAAAACAGAACATGAAACTTTCCTTTCAGAGAATCTGTAACTAACTAAACCTGTGACAATAATGGATCAAATGCTTTCCTTTTAACTACTTGCACATTGTCGAGTGGCCTTTAGTTTTACTATGACAGGCATGTTGGAAATAGGACAACTGCTTGCTGCGACAATATGTGCAGTATAGGTAACAAACTGACTGCTGTTCATCTTTCTGCAACATAAAACACATGTCCATGTTCGATGCAATTTTCCGCTTTTTCCTCAGCAGACTTGTGTCTAGTCGTGAGGTTGAAAAATTCAAAACCACATTTAATAACATCCATCAAGAAGATAAGAAATACAATAATGAAGAGTGCTGCACTGCTGCCTATTGTTAACTCTAGGTGGACCAAGCTTTTTTTTTTTTATAACACTCTGGAACAAGGGAGGGCAAATTAATGTCCACCATTATATTTTACCATTATGGTTGTATTTACAATATGTGCATACTAGTTGTTTATTAAGTGTATTAAGTACAAAATGTTGTATAATAAGAAACAAATACATAATTAAAATCATATTTTAAATTAATTGATGAAGGTTAATACTTGAACAAATGAATCATGACTTGTTAAAAGGGCTTAAGTCCAGTCTTTAACGATTTTGAGTTAAGTATAAATACAAGGTCTACAGACCTCAGTACAGATTGTTATGTTAAAACAACTGTAGTCCTGGAATCTTTCAGCATAATATTGAAGATGATTTTCTGAAATTAAAAATTAATTGGATTTAAGTCCTGGCCTTATGTCCTTTTAGCTCTGAATTACAATTTGTAATGAAATCAAGTTTCCATGAGAAAGTAGATTCATTCATGGCACGACCAACAATTTGAGAAAAAGATGCTCTTTTGTTTTACTCATTGCTTACATTTCAAGATGGCTAATATGAATGACATGTTAGTGAGAGGACTCAGAAAAGTAAGAAAAGAAAAGGCAGAAGGAATGGCTCTCTGTATTCAAGGAATGTAATAAAAGTGCATGTTTAACAGGAAAAGCATACATTACCATAGAGGAAAAAAGTTCTAGGGGAAAATAGGAAATGATTGTAGGTGTTTATTTAGGTTACGTTAGAAGTCATATGATGCTCAGATGTTATTCAGATCCCATACAAATTAACTGTGTCGCCATATACTATATCATTGTAATTTGAGCTTGTTTCAGCTGCAAATTGCAATGTTTTAAAGCAAATGATTAAGACACTTCAATACTGATTTTACAACAAAGGTTATTCAAGATTTGTATCTCCAACACTTGATAGAAATGAATCCCATCAGTCGTGAAAGACAGAGGAAAGCCCATACCACCAAAAAGTGGAATGCAAGCTTGGCAAGAGTATTAAAGTTTGTCAGAAGGCCATCAGGAGTTTACATGGAATATCAGAAAAGTGTATTAAGCATTTGAGAGTTCTTCTAATGCAAGGTAAATCTCCAAAGGACAAGTAAATGCAGTATCAGCAACAGAGAAAAATAAAATCCTAGAGCACATTATGTCATATCCTGTAAAGGGAGCCATTATTCAAGGAATCATATTAATATCTTGATCACAAACAAAGCTATGTAAGGAATATTTAAAGAAAACTACCCTGACAGCAGAGTAAAGTATCATTTCTACAAGGAATATTTTCATGACAACTTTGAACTTATATTTGGTCACCTACAGATTGATACATGCATAAGTTGTGAGGAACTGAAAGTCAAGTTTACAAGCCCACATTCGCCAAGAGAGTTGCTGCTGCTTAGTTAATATGTACAGATCTGCAAAAAAATTCTACTCTCATCTACAGGCCTTGCAGAAGAAAATAACAACATATAGGCAATAGCAGTAGATGTCATGCAAAATGTTCCTCTGCCACAAATGATATTCTACTTGTGCCAACTCTGGGTAAAAGCATTTATGACATGACTGAAAAAAGCTCACTTTTTGTATACCATGAGAGTATTGCTCGAAAGGGAGCTAATGAAGTTTGTTCATTATATTAATGAAAAATTCCATCTCATGTAAAAGAACTAATGTATATTCTGATGGATGCATGAAATAGAATAAGAGCCAATCTGTATTAAGTATGTTTCTAGCACTAACTGACACAGAAAACATCGTTTTCCTATTCGTGGTCATCCATTTCTGCCTTGTGACAGAGTGTTTGGAACAGTGAAAAAGCAACTTGGGAGAGTGGATAGAGTACACTCCTTGCAATACACATCACTGATACTACAGAGTTCTGAACAAAGTATCAGCACAGTTGTAATGAGTGTTATTTTAAATTTTAGTAAGTGGTGGCCAGCATATTGAAGGAAAACAATATCACTGGAAATATGAAACATTCTGTCCCACGTTCTGAGAAGATAAGCTTCAAACCTACAGAGTACATGTAGTTTAAATACTTTGCAGATATGAAAGTTGTGTGGTTACTTCTCCATATATTAGGCATAGTTTCAGACTTGCACAGCCAGGAGTACAGGCAAAGACTTTAGCAGATCCACAGGGTAATGTTTCCATAAACACACACTCACAGCCGATATTCAACATGTGCTACTGTACATTCCTTGTGGTTCAGAAGAAGCCACATTTTACCAGGAGTTTCTGCAGTGGAACAATGAAGACAGAGGAGGTGATGTTAGTGATGAAGACTAATGAAATAATAGTCATGCTCATGTCTTCTCAAGTAGTTAGCCTTGATGTTTTAATACCTTGCAAATGACATTTTATAAGAATCTAATAAGTACTTTTACCATTTGTCACATGTCTGTAAAAAGTGATTCTAATATGAGTCTGGTATTAATATTAAAAAAAAAGGAGTAAAGTACATGTGTATGGTTTCAAACTATGTCATATACTAACAAGTATTTAAGAATGAATTGTTAAAAGGAAATAAACCCATGTACTTTAGACATCTTAACCTGCATGTAAAATTGCATTAAAATTAAAGAACTTATATCCTATGGTTTAACATTACAGGTTGAATCTTGAGAATAGTGGAAAGAAAGAAAAAAAAAAACATTGATAAAATAACTTTTTTTTCTCTTAAAATTAGATTCTATGAACTTACGCCCTTTTAACAAGTCATGATTTAAATTCTTATACATCATTTACATCTTCATTTAGATTCATCTATCTCACTCAGACACTCATAACATGTTTGTCTTTTGACTGTTTTCCACAAACAATGTTTGTTTTTGCTAATTTGTTTTAGTGTTGGTGCAACACTCTTTGCTACATGTATGGCACCAAGCTTTCCCTGATGGCTGCTGCTGATTCTCCATTGTTTTGGTGCTTTTCTTCTTGAGGATGGCTTCCATTGACATGATATTGTTCTGCAGTCCATGTGTTTGCAGTTTCGAACAATAAGGGTCACTGTTGTAAAATTTGTTTATAATTTTGAATAAAAAAATAAATGTTACAAGTTGGACCACGGAAGGGCTATTTTGTGACCAGAAATTTAGTCCATATAATCAGGTGTTTGACCAAAAAATCTTGATTGTCTTTATTGAGTCGCTAACTATATACTATTTCTGACACAAAATGAGAAAGCCACTGTCAGAACATGTTCTATACTACAGTAAAACCTGAGTTTAATGGACCCCTTATTAAACTGAAATATTTCATGGCACCATGAATTTATGGGTGAAAAGCATGCTAAATTTGCTTTATTAAACAGAAACTGTCTAATACTGACAACATAAATCAAAGTACAAATTTTAACGGAAAATGTTCAGAATGTAGCGTTTGGAAAGTTTCAGGCACCCTGTGAAAGTCTGCATCGTGTACTCTACAGATGTGATGCTTTTATCAAAACATGACCACTTTGCTGCTATCTGACTGGTTTATAAGGGGTGGTGTGCTAACAAAACCTGAGAAATCCTATCATAGTCATCCTTCACTGCATAGTTTAGTTAACCACTGATATTAATATAAGCACAGCTAATTGCCTTTTTTATTACCTTCTCTAGCCTACATGTACAATGTACATAGTGGTTAGAGAAGGTATTGTATTCCACCTAAAAATCTGATGTCAAGATTTCACCAGAAATACGTTTTGGAGTCCCCTGAGTCTGAAAAAAAAATTTAGAAAAAGGTCTGTCTGTGTGTGTGTGTGTGCATACAACATAGCTCAAAAATGCAAAAACCGTTAAATACCAAACTTGGTGTTTAGGTTTGGTATCTTCCAAGGATGCGACACCTCACAATTTTCAATAAAATCCCCCCACCACAAACTACCTCTTATATGTAAAAATTTTTGAAAATTTTGAATTTCTAAAAAATGGCTCTTAATGATTTTGATTAAAATCCTGTATATTAAAGATACACTGCTCAAAAAAAAATTAAGAGGAACACACGTTTAAATCAATGTCCTAAAAGAAATACTGATACAATTCAATTTTTGGTAGTTTGTAATTATAGATTGTTGAATTGTATAAAATTATTATATGCATTGTAATAAATTTTTATTTATTGGAAATACTTTCAAATTAATGATTGATGCATAAAACAAAATGGAAATATAAGATTACCCTGTTTACTAATCAATGTTCCCATGGTTTTATCAACACTCAGTACATAGTGTGTCCTCCACAAGCTGCAAGAACTACACAACACCTACGTGGCATGCTTTGTACTAGCAATTTGTGGCATTTTCTCCCATTCTTCAGCGAGTGCATTTGCGAGTTCTCTCAGGTTCTGTGGCACAGCAGGCGCTTGCGAACAAGCTTTTCCAGACGTTCTATTGGATTGAGGTCAGAACTGTGTGCAGGCCAGTCCATTATCCAAATTTGGCATGCTTGTAAGATATCTTTGGTACTCCATGCTGTATGGGATTTAGCATTATCGTGCTGTAGAAGAAAATGAGGGTCCATTCCACAAGAAGAGGTTACATGTTGAAGGATAATGTTATTAATGTAAACGTCAACATTCATGTGCTGTGGGACAACCACAGGCTCTGTCTGAGACTCAGCCTGTTATGTTCAACAATAGTGGCCAGAGCAAGACGTTCACCACAATGTATACGACCATCACAACCCATCAATTTAAACCTTGACTTGTCTGTGAAGAGCTGTCAGTTGACATAATTTTGAGCCTTGTGCTGACGTATCAAATGAGTGGCTTTAACAGGGATTCTAGATTTCAACCCTGCATTTCTTGTCTGAGCAGAAATCACCACTCCAGTTGTTCGCAGGTCTCTGGCTGTAGATTTCTGATAAGACACGATATCTGTTCTGTATTGCTGTTGCCTTTTCTGGCCAACTGTCTCTATATATCATCTGCCAGCCCTA
Organism: Hymenopus coronatus; assembly: GCA_030762935.1. NCBI lineage: Eukaryota > Metazoa > Arthropoda > Insecta > Mantodea > Hymenopodidae > Hymenopus > Hymenopus coronatus. Next base: position 89,977,423 of record CM060887.1, on the reverse strand, counting down.
AGGATGACACGAAGAATCCTGGAGATAAAGAGAGTTGAATGGCCATCTTCAATCCATGCAACTGCTCGCGCGATAGACGATTCATTCAGATGTCTCATTCCTCTGTATTAGCCTCAGAGAACACAACATAACAATTTTCTACCACAGATTTATGTTAAAACCGGTTTTTGAACCACAATAAACAAATCATAGAGCACTCACTTTGATTTCCACAGATTTTTCAATTTCACTGAGCTATTCAGAGAAAAACTAACATATTTTTAAAACAACTTCATTGTAGTTTTAAACAATACTTCAAAGCTTAACATATGACTCAAAATTTACATTGCCTCACTATTTTATTTTTGGCTTTGGTTTAAACATGTGTTCCTGTTCCTTTTTTTTGAGCAGTGTATTTACATCCCAAATAAAATGTATATCTTAAATTATCAGGAAATAGCCTCTGAAGACCTCTTTATTCTGGATGAATTTTGCTTAACTGCTAAACCATAAGAGATAGGCAAAAACTTACTACACAAAAAAACATACAATTTATGTCCTTTACATTTTTGTTGTGCAGGTAACCGTTTCCAAGATATTCCTTGTTATTGTTTTCAACTGTTAAGTACTTAGACAGGAAGTGTATGTTTTTCTATTTTTCTACTCCTGGCCAAGCAATTTGCAATGACAATTGCATAACGATAGCTTTTAAAACATTTGACTGACAATTTAGCGTAGTGCATTCCTTTAATTCCCTTCTACTTACAAGGAACTAAGTAATAAGAACATTCTGCTAATGTTTATCTTGATTAGCATTGTGTAGAAAGAAGATTAATCTTTTGTAAGAAGTTTGTTTGAAGAGCAGCTAGAGAAAGTTATATGAGTGTAACACATCAGATTTTTGTTGTCTGTGGCCTATACAATTTCACTTCTAAACTTACATAGGTGACGATTTAGTTCAGCAGTAGTCACCATCACTTCGAAATCAAGGCTTGTGCTAGACCTTAACACGAGAGTAAAAGTGAACATGATAAACTGAGAGTCATGACATGTAGACAAAAGTTAAGTTTACAAAATTCTAAAGAAGAAATCAGAAAATCAGAACATCAATAAAATAATGTGGGAGATGTTTGTTGGTGTTAGGGCAAAAAAAGTGTGAAAATAAATTGACCCTCACTTGGCCCAACTAAGATTAATATAAACTGCGCTATTCACCAGACTTATTCAGCCGTTGCGATAGAGAACTCTGCTGTAGGTCCCATGCATGTGCTCCATGCTTTGGATTCTTAGTTTATTCAACAGTTTATTTCACAAAAGTAAATTTAAGGTGATACACGTTCCTGAGATCTTTGAATACGTTCTGCTGTTAGATCAAATATTAGAAGCTACTCCTGACCTTGAGATACAATCTATATTGAGATCATGCTAATGGAGCAAGTTAACTGTCGTGATATGCGAGGAGAGACAGCAGCATTTCCGAAGGACTTTGCTCTGCTCAGACATCTAGAAACGTTTAAGAGATACAGCTGCTATACCCATCTCAAGCAAATTTTGTATTTACTTGAAACACACATACTCTAATAATGGTATTGCTGGTTGCCATGCATACTTCTCTACAGAGAGCTTGAAAAGGAGAAATTAGTTGCTATTAAGAGAAGTTTGCTTTCAAACAAAACCAGTGTTGAATCATGGTAACATTCAAGAGTCAAGGGAAAAACTCTTAGCTCTATAAATCTGATTAAAAAACATGTGTAATATAAGAACTGATGCTTTCCTGGCGACGTATTAATTCAAAATCTTCTTGAGCTTCTAACCAGGTAAAAACTTGGCCAAGTTTTTACCTGGTTAGAAGCCCGAGAAGATTTTGAATTAATGTATAATATATTCCAAAATTGAAACTTCTTTACGTTTGATACATTTTAAAAATGGAATATTAAAAGTAAAAATTGGATGTGTTTCATTCATATGACTTTTTATTGTTCTATCTACTTCACTAATCGAGAAAAAATTAACAGAAATTGTCTTATTTCAAAATAAGAGAGTACACTAAGCTAGTCAAATCTTCATTTCTTTGCTTGGCCAGGGGAAACTGAAACCAATAAGGAATGTCTCAGAAATAGTTAACTTTGCAACACAAAAAAAAAGTATGACAAATTGTGGTTTTAATACGCTCTACATGTTTTGCACAGTAAGTTTTTGTCTATATCTTACAGTTTAACATTTATGCAAAAGTCATCCAGAATGGTCTTCAGAGGCTATTCCCGGAAAATTCAAGATATACATTTTTTAACATCTTTAACATTGGTAGTTTAATCAAAATTGTTAAGAGCTATTTTTAAGAAAATCAAAATTTCCAAAAAATTTTCCATGTAAAGGGTAGTTTGGGGTAGGGGGATTTTCCTGAAAATCATGTGTGTCCCATCCTGGAGGGAGGGGGAGGGAGAGGGAGAGGGAGAGAGAAAGAGAGAGAGAGACTGGGGTCCCTAAAATGTGCATTTCTGATGGGTGGAATGCAATACCGCTTTAAAAGCTGATGTGTACCAATCACATGACTTTCTCTACATCTCTACAACAAATTACTCTTAAAAAGCTTTTACATCAATTTACTTCATGTTAATCCGACTAAAATAGCAGAAATAGTCTTATTACTTGGTTCCTTGATGCTATGTTTGCTTTGTTCCTTGCTGGCTGCTATGTCACTGAAGTTCCTTTGTATGGAAGCAGTTGACAAATTCCTATATGAGAAAAATGTGTTCATAGCAGAAACCAAAAACTAGGAATGACTCAAAAACTATGACTCCACGAAAAAAACAAATTGTGTGTTTTAACGTGCTCTACATTTTTCGTGCAGTAAGTTTTTGTCCAACTCTTACGGTTTAGCAGTTATTCAAAATTCCGTAAAATTCATCCAGAATAAAGTAGTCTTCAGAGGCTATTCCCAGAAAATTCAAGATATACATTTTATTTGTCAGGTAAATTTGTCTTTAATATACGAAATTTTAATCAAGAGCCATTTTAAAGAAAGTCAACATTTTTGAAAAAAGTTCCATGTAATGGGTAGTTTGGGGTTGGGGGATTTTTTTTTTCAAAATCTTTTGTGTCGCATCCCTGGAAGATACTAAGCTTGAATACTAAGTTTGGTACTTTACCGACTTTTCGTTTTCGAGTTATCATGTTCACAGACACACACACACACAATTGGACCTTTGTGAAACATTTTTTTTTGGATACAGGAGACCCTAAAACATACATTTCCGTTGAAATCTCAGTATCGAATTCTTGGGTGGAGTGCAATACCTTCTCTATACACTATGTACATAGTGCGTATACAGAAAGTAAAAATTGAAGCCATTAATAACTCTAATCAACACTTATTTTTTTAAATTTCCTGAAATGTTTTGTATGCTAATTTTTTCCATTATCAACCAGACATCAACAGTTAACGGAGGGAAGTAGCCTCTGGAACAGTTCTGGGAAATAAAGAAAGCGAGTTTGTTGTCATTAAATGACTAAGTTTTTTTACTTTTGATTTCAACAACAGTCATCAAGTTGCAGTTTTAAGATAAAAGTGCAGTATTTCTTGCACAGTTTAATTTCCTTCAATTCAATCTTTGTTTCATTAAAATGCGATAGAAAATAAGCATAATGCAAAAGTTTAAACTGCAGCCGATTTCACTGCCTAGCTATGTAAATACCCACTGTGGGATTTAAATGCCTTGGATTACTAAGTGTATTTGGCAAGAAGAGTATGAGTTTCATGGACATTTGAACAAGTGATGCAATCTATGATGCAGCATGTGTATTCTTGTAGGCTTCTGCGGTCAGTGTCAATAGTATTGTTGTCTTCAGAGCTGCTGTTTGTTGTATTTTCCTAGTTGTCACCCTTTTTATATTAGAAAGTCTGATTTCTTCTTCTGATTTGTTTACCTGACACCACATATCGGTGGTGCGAGAACTGATCATCATTTTACATTTTTTCGTGGGTCTATGCAATGGAGTGCAGAGAACTCTTGGTTGCTGACTGGTTTCCATTATTTGCCAATGAGGGAGTTACTCACTTCTTGTAAAGTCGCACCAGATATATTGTTATAGAGGTTCAGATTTTGAGGAAGCCTTGTCTCCTAGGTCCTCCTCAATTGTCATTTATGTTCCTTAGCCAGTACCACTGCTTCGTCAAATAAAATTCAATGTTTGGTGAATGTTAGGCGAGGGCATGATGTGTCATTTTGTTTGCAGTGGCAAATATGTTCCTTTTTGCATTCCTCCACGGTGCAGCCCATTTTGCTTATGTAAGTCTTCCTACAACTATTTCCGCTCAGTTTTCAGCACCCAACCAAAACTACATCAATCCTTGGTATGCAATATCTTTTACCCCTTCTGTAAGTAGCAGGGGTATACAAAGTTCCCTGTAGCTATGGAAAGACTTACATAGGCAAAATAGGCTGCATTGTGGAGGTATGCAAAAAAGAACATATCTGCCACTGCAAACACAACTAAACCAAAAAGTCCACTCAATTTTATTTATATAAGGGTACTAGCTAAGCAACATTGATGGCAAATAAGAAAAATTAAGGAGGCCATCGAAACAGCAAGGCATCCTCTAAATCTAATCCTTGACAATGGTGCACATATCAATAATATCTGGTGCAACTCTGCAAAAAGTGAGGAAAGCACTAAAGAAGACCACATGGACGGACATGGAGGACCATTTCCTTCATTACCCAACAATGGAAGCCCATCAGCAATCAAGAGTTCCATGCAATGGAGGCCGCCCAACTCTGTGGCATGGACCCATGAGAAAACATAAAATACTGGCCAGTTCTTGCACCTCCAATTGGTGTGTCAGGCAGACAAATCAGAATAAGGAGTTCCTTGGATCTTCCAATATAAAAAGGGTGACAACACACAGCAGCCCTGAAGACAGCCCCAACAACAAGACAAAACGGTGTAAGAAATGATGACGCAACACTATTGTGTACATGTGTAATGCATCCCATGAAGGCTACTTTGAATATCTGTTGTGAAATGGAAGGGATTCATATAATGTACTGTATGTGAGGACTCTGATGTTTAATGCCATTTACCATGGCAAGATGATATACACTTTTATGCTCCATTCCCGAAGTTTATTGATGGTTTTTAAACACACCTGTGTACCAGAATTGCAAAGCAGAACATGGTTCTGGCTCTCACGGATCTTCCATGGCAATTTTATACATATTTGATCTCAACATTTACATTTTGACTACATGAACATGGTATTTAACATTAATCAATTTTGGTTCAACTAATGTAGCAAACTGTACATCCATGTTGTCTTATTTATTTTTGGCCCTTTCTTCCAGTGCTTAATTTGTAGAGTTTTGGGATTGTTACTAATCGCAGTACAGCAATACATGGATATTCAAATAAGTTTATATACTTCCAAGTTTGAATAATACAGGTGCATCAGTGTAAAAGAAATTTTATCATAATAAAAAATGGTATATTTATTTATTTTTATGCATATTACATATTATGTAATACATGCTTGTGACCTGAAATAATTATAAAATAAATGTGATAGCAAGACCTAGACACCATATTTTTTAAACATTGTTGAAAGAAACTTTTATACGTCCAAATTGTTTGTCACAGTTTTAGCTAATCACTATCTGATGAATCTGTTTCAGGCGAAACAATCCTCTTTCTTTTCTTTTTGGCATAAGGTCTTTCTTCAGCTTCTGAACTTACTCTCCTTTTGTCTTTTCTTTTCTCATGATATTTGTTATCTTTCTTCTCTGTATCTCTCCCCAAAGTTTTTGTACTATTAATGCTATTCTTATATCGATATGACCGTGCACTGTGTGGATAGTCATAACGATAAACTGCAGAGGAAGTTGAAGGATATTCTGTCTTAACTATGTTCCAAATTTCAGATGATTGTTTTGCAGCATGTCTTTCCCTTGATCTACCATGTTTGGTATCACTCATTTTTGTAGACTTGCCTTTGTACATGTGTTTAGATGGCCCTGGTTGTTCGGTATCATCCATATTTGACCTTCTTATGATTATACTGCGAATTTTTTTTGAAGCTCTGTGTCTTGAACTGGATGAGGAATCTAGAGTGACAGAAGCTTTGTAATCACTAGTGACACTTTTTGATCGGTTTTTGTGTTTATTATCATGAAGTGGTTTCCTGTCCCTTGTATCTGTCCTGCTTTTATGGGCCTTTAGTTTCTCTCTATGGGAATTCCTATTTTTGCAGACACTGCTGTGACAACTGCTACTGCTGTTGCTGCTATCACTGCTGCTGCTGCTGCTACTGCTACTGTAACCCGTGCAAGAACTGCCATTGTGCTCACTACATGAAGAACTGCTGCTAGATGAGCGATGCTTCCTTCTCTTCTGTGTCAATTTCTGTCTTTTCGCATAACATTCTTCACATGATGTTTCAGATCTAGTATGGGAATGATCAGTATTGTTAACTCGCTTTTTGCTGGGATAGCCTGTGAATTTCCCATTACCTGAAAGACAAGAGAAAACTGACAACTTTAGTATGTATGAAAAGTCCCACCAGAGTATCTTAAAATATAACTTTCTTAACAGTTGCATAAATGCATTATGTAAAATCCTTTCAAGCAGAGCCTGTTTGGAAGCTGCAAAGAAGTAGAATAACACAAGTCATATAGCAGAATGAACTCTATTCTCACACTGTAATTATGTGAGGAAAATAAAGACTATCAGAAGACTGCAGATTACATAGTTTGCAGTAACTCTACAAAATAGTGAACATCCTAAAGGAACTAAGAATATCCATTATAAAATATTGTGTAAAATTTTAGAATTCTTCAAAAGAATTCACATTTTACCCCAGACATGAATAAAACACTTTCTAAAAAAATTCCTCACAGGCCGTCTTCTGGCTTAGGGGAAGCCTTACTTATTTTCCTAAGCCAAACTTTGCTCTTTTTTCATAAGCTTCTTCTTGGGAAGCGACAGAAAAAGCTCAACAAAGAAAGCCAAAATGTTAATGTTGTTATAAAGAAAAATGCATACAGCCCACATTGGAAGGCCATTATAACACGCTTATTGGCTGTGGAAGCTTTTGCATTCATTAAACTCCCCCCCCCCAACCACTAACAGTGCCTAACTATTTTAAGTAAAAACATTAACTAAGTTCTCATAAACAAGATCAGGCTGTTATTGCATCACAGGTGATAATGCAGCTTGACCTTGAAACATGTCAAAATCCTCCCTAAACATAATTTATTTTCTTAAATTAATGTTAAAGAGCAACAATCACACTCAAGTACGTGATCAAGCAGCTGAAAATATATTAATAATAATTATTCAAATTGCAAAAAGTTACCAAAAATAATATAACACTGGCTTGCCTCAGTAGTGAGTCTGTCTCACATTCAAGATATCGCAAGTTCAAATCTTACTTAGGATGAGTTACTTGGATAAGATTTTCTTTTTCAGGATTTTCTCTATTCAGAGAAGACAAATGTCAAGTAACTTTAAGCTACATGGACTCAGATCATTTGAGCAAAATTTCATCGATTTCATTCATCGTCCGAAATGACCAACCAGGCTAATATGGTTTTACTTTTCTTTACTTTTTAACATTTAAATGCTCAACCATTAATGGATTAAGAAGTGCACATTTCATTAGAGCTGTGAACAATGGGAGAATGTACAAGAAATTCTTTCCAATTATTGTCTATGTGCAATATGTAAACTTTCTAAGCAATCCTTAGTAATTTTGGAGTACTTCTGGATAATAACAAGGTGAATACTGTTCCTTATAAAAAGTACATGTGCAAATGTAGTAAGAGGACTGAAGGACTGGTGGTAAAATATTAAATTCTTTAAGTTTTAGCATAATCCTTAAATTATCAGTATACTGCTACTCTATGATGTTTACTTTGCTGACCAAGAATCTCATGCACACCAACTGTTCAATGTTGTTATAGTGTAGTTTTACTACATCTTGAATATGTTCAGTAAGGAACAAATCAAAATGAATGGTGAGTAAATTTCTTGGGGGTTGTGTATACAACTGATCTTTAATGATACTTTTGATTGTTAGGATTAAATCAACACCTCTAGCATGCTGGAATTTTGAATAAGAGTGATAAACAGCCAGACTGTCATATTAATCTGACCAGACAGTTCACATAAGATTGCACATTTATTAATTGACATAACATTTCAATTCGCTCCAAATACATTATTCTTGTTCTTGATGTCTTACCTGCCAAGAGAATATAAAATAAAGTTAACCTCATTTTATATATCTCATCTTCCATCCCTATTTCTCTCTCTTAAATCACAGTTAAAAATCCTGGTCATGTATTTAATCTATGGACTTTCTAACCCATAAGTGGATTTTTCAGAAGCCAACTACAGTGAAGAATCATGCAGAAAAAGAAATAACAATATAAACTCAATGTTCTTGTCACCAACATAATTGAGCTTTTTCAAGACTTGCATTCAGGAAACTTTCCTTCCCAGATATCTGTGTTGTGCCTATTATAAAGCAATTCATATATCCATAGATTATATAAAAAATACTGTAGATCTTAAGTTAAATCTGTGGAATTGGAAGACAGTGAATGAGCTATGTCAGCTTCTAATCAAAAATCAAAACTTTGCTTTCAAGGATTGTTATACTATTACTTCTAATATATTTTGGAGGAGAGGGGGGGGGGGGGGGAGGCAAATAAGATTGAGGTAAATCTAAACTTGAAGCCTAAGAACTACTGTGATGTCTCAAATATCTATTCTCCAAATAATCACTAACATTTAAACAAATAAAAGTACATATCTTGGAAAAGTTTATGCTATGAAATTGCATAAATATGGGCTTTTTAGAAAGTCTGCCATTTTCTTAAATATGATTTTCCCTAGCATTTACTGTTTTCGAAATGGATAAAACCTTTAAAACACAGAAGCTAATATCTCAGAAGTGGTTAAAGCTATGAAAAAACTAGTAATTGAACATTTTTTCAAAACTTGATAACAGCACAAATTTTTAGAAAATGAGTTATATATGGGTTTGGTATGTTTTCGATGCCAGCAGAAATCGATAGAGAGTATGCACAGGTATTTTACAAAACCTGATACAACACAGTCTAAATGAAAAGATTTGCTACCTGTCAGGACCCCTCACTGACCTGATAATGATTTGCAATATTCTGTTTATCTGTCCTTGTTTTCCTGGAATGAAAAGCTAAACAAAAACCATATCAGTATTTCAAAGCTTAATTCTCCAAAACGAAGGAAAGTGAAGGAGGACAATTCTAAAAGAAAACAATCTGTCAATATAGCACCAGAAAGAAAAATGGAGATGTATTACCAATCTGTGCTGCAAGTTTTCAGGGAATAGCAGACATGTCTAAGAATAGAATGTTCCTCCTTGCAAGAAAGTTTTATTCTACTGGGAATTCACCTAAAGAAAATCAAGGAGGGGAGCAAAGGACACGGAGCTTATCATTACTGTGATTAACAGCTACAGGTGCAGAGAAAGACACTGCAGTAGAGGAAAATCTTTAAGGATTGAATTAAATATTCAAAAATGTGGAAAATGTTTTGTGAAAAAAGAAAAAACTATCTACATGCTCATCCAAATACAAGTTTATTTTATAATGTTTTAATCTCTCATTCAAGACACCACACACTGATACATGCTCCACGTACAAGCTAGTACAGATTTGGAGGAGAAGAATGAATATAGGACAAACTACAGATTGCATCATAAACTTTGTGCAAACAAGTTTTATACTATAATGAAAGAAGAAAATCTTGATGTGATCAAAATCTGTTTTGATATGCAGCAAAATCAGCCACTACCTAAATTATCATTAGTGAAGTGTACTATTCCAGGCAAGTCTGGTTCTATAATCTTTGCATTATGATTCACTCTAAACCACAAATGAAAGAGAATATACATTTCTACACCTGGAAAAAAAAATGAAGTGTCCTTCCATTATTCATTTTTTCTCAGATTCATGTCCAGGCCAAAATAAGAACAGTGTAGTAATGACCACGCCCGCAACCTTTTTGGAAAGTAGTACAACATTTACGACTGTACGTCATTTCTTTCCTATACGAGGACACAGTTCCGTGGCTCCTGATGGTGTATTTGGTAGGATTGAAGATATTTTGTCACCCAATGAATACTACCAGATTCTGCAATCCCATGCAGTTTTTTTTTTTTTTTTTTTTGGGTAGTGTTTAACGCCCGCTTTAACTACTAATGGCACCGCAGGCGGGCCCCCCCCCTCCCATGCAGTTGCCAACTGGGACTGGCAAATCAAAACACTGAAAGAGGCTACTCTGAACATTGTGAAAGCAAAGCTGCCATTTAACATAGGAATGCAATGTGTCATATCATACAAAAAGTCTTCTACAAACGTGTGTAATGTTTCTGTAACTGTGCAGAATACTTGCACTACATCACCTGTGGAGGCTTCTATTTTCAAATCTGGAATTAAAGCATGCCACAAAGAAATGCTGAGGTCCTCATGTCTACATGAACATGGTGTCCAGTGAGAAGAAGAAGAAAGATGTAAAAACAACTCATCCAATTTTAAAATTCCAGAAGAAGCAAAAGGATTTTATGAAGATGTTCTCAGAAAATGTTAAGATATCAAAATAAGTGTACATATTATTACTGACTAGGTTAATCACTTTGCATTATTATATTTCTGCATTTATTAATTTAATATTTTGTAATTTGTCATAAATGTACTATTTCATTAATGTAACATTGTTGATTTAACCATTTATTAAAATGAAACTAAAATCAAAACAGTAATAAAAGCAATAAAACTAGTAGCAAATTCAGGTTCAGTCAAATTTGTTTGTTCCTAGTCCATGTCCTCTATCGAGTTTTGAAAAAAACAAGCATTTTTTAACTGGCCAATACTATGAAAAAAATGTTTGTCCTCTGAGCTTCAATGTTTTCTAAAAGTGTCCCATGATAATGTCTAGTATAGCCAAAAATAAAGTTTGTGTAATGAAATGTTATGTACTAGAATAAAAAAGCTGATGTATTACATTCACATGACTTTCTCTACATCTCTGCAACAAATTATTGTTAAAAAGCTTATACTTCTATTTACTTCAAGTTAATCGAGAAAAAATTAGCAGAAATAGTCTTATTTTTTGCTTCCTTGTAAGTAGAAGGGAAATAAGGGAGTACCCTAGTTTAAAGTGATAGTCAAAAGCTGGTTGCTATGTGACTGAAGTTCCTTTGTTTGTACAGAGAGGAGTTGACAAATTCCTGTATGAGAAAAGTGTTATTTTTGAAGCTGAAACCAAATACAAGGAATATCGCAAAAACGATCAACTCCACAAACAAATTTATATTACATAAACTGTATGTTTTAATGTGCTCTACAATTTTTTGTGTGATAAGTTTTTGTCTACCTCTTACGGTTCAGGAGTTATGCAAAATTTCATAAAATCCATCCAGAATAAAGCAGTCTTCAGAGGCTAATATGTATATTCAAGATATACATATTATCAGCGGCGGCTGCTGTGTAGGAGCACAAGAGCATGTGAACCTCCATTATTTCTTAGTGGATCTCCTTTTTCTCTTTCAGGAAACATGTAATAAAATGCGCTATCCGGTGCCACTTGTTTAAATATACCGCGCTCTGCTCTTCAGGTTGAACACAGCCGAGAACCTGAGTATGTGACAACAACGCTTGTAGCACAGGCCTCGTGTGCTAGCGTATAACTAACGTTTAGCAGCTCTGCGCTTGCGCAGGTAACAAACCAGCTCGGAATTTTACAGCCAGAAATGAGCACAGTGCGATCCTGCACTTTCATTCTCATTAATGACTTCAGGGTTCTGTTTATCAGCCGGAGGTGCTGCTATCTTTGAGATTTAGTTGAAACTATATGGAAGTGCAGTCTCTGTGAGACGCGCTATTTTTCTTAGTAATTTGCATTTTAAGCGAGAGTTAAGCTTAAGAGAGAGTTAAGCAGTTCATAACAGAAAACAACCTCAACGAAGGAAGTTTTCCGCAACTAACCGAGCTACTGAAGAGTGCCTTCACTAAGACCTTGACTACATCAGAACCAGAAATATGCTTTTCCACAATAAAAAGAATTAAAACCTTTACTAGGAATACAATGGGTGAAGACCAACTTGGCAATGCTTGATATTGAGAAAAAACTGGTCAACACCACAAAAGACTTTAATCACCGAGTGATAGAAACGTTTGTACATTTGAAAAACTGGTGCATGGAATTTCTGTACAAATAAATTTGGTGTTAATTGCATAATTCAAACAATGTAAATATTATTCACTGCAAATACCATTCTTCACATGAACTGCATCAAAGGACCACCCCTTCATTACCTCATATTGCTGTTAACTCTCGGAGACTAAGAAATTCAACATCTTTACAACACTTGGTGGGTAAGGATTTGTGTAACAAATTTATAATTCTTGTTATTAGCCACTATCATTGTTTCTAATATTACTGGATTTGTGTTGTGGTGACGGCGGTAGCATTAGTTGCAGCGGCTGCGGCGGTGGTAAATTGCTGATTTTGTGAACACTTAAATTTTTAATCCAGGAGCCGCCACTGCATATTATTTTTCAGGTAAATATCTTTAATATACAGTATTTTAATCCAAATCGATAGAGCCATTTTTGAGATAGTGAAACAATTGTTTGTGGTCTTAACACTTGTAATATATATTTTAATACAGATCATACATGACATTTTCAGAAAAATATTTTCTTCTATGTAAAGCGTAATTATAGTTTGGAGAATTTATTTGAAATTATTTGCCTTGTACTCTTAAGGGATATTTAACTTTAATATAAGATTTGGTATAACTGCGACTTTCGAAAATGTTTTTCTGTAAAGGGTTGGGAGAACTTATCTGGAATGTTAATATGATAATTAAGAATTAATGTTAATACTTATTGTAAATTATTTGTACGCAGCTTTCCTTTAAATATTAGAGTGCTGAGATGTATTTTACATGAAGCTGGTATGTCAAAATTGTAGGCTATTATTTACATTGGCCAGTTTAATGGCTCTGTATTTTCATTTCATTCTCATAATGTTTTATGCTGACGTGTCCTATCATAGTACAAATGTACACTGTATGATTTTAAAGGATGAATAAACTGTATCTTTCAAAAGCAAGTTCAAACATTACATTACTATACATTTGTTGAACAAACACTGAGAAGATGTTTGCCGTTCTCTTGGTCAATGTGTAGCATTCTGTCTGTAAACACCAAGCAGATGTCCTGAAATCTTGGCAATTTCTTGAGATGGCATATTTCAGTTGTAATGGAGTTGTGTGATGTGTCAGGAAAACTTGTTCTTTAAGTTAACAGGATTGAGATCTGGAGACTGCAGAAGGCACATTGTTGCAAAGTACCTATTCATAAGGCAGTTGTAAAGCATTTGCAAAATTAAGTACTTCGCACGGAATGTAGATGCAGAGTGGAGCACCATCTTGCATGGAAATGGCCTGTTATTTATGGACGCTCTTTAACTGCTTTGGTTCTCAGCGTCCCATTCTATACTGGGCGTGAAAGATCGCTTAATTTTGCTCAGAGGCCTCTCGTATCAGGCTTGAGGTTGTTTTGCGTGCCGTAAATCTACGACACGGGACCCACAGCTTTACTTCCCTTCCGAAGGAAGCCATGCTAAGGATTTTTACGCCCGAAAAAATCCATTGTCCTCTGCCGGGTTTGAACCCGTGACCTTGGGTATATGAAGTTAGCATGGTAACCATTACACCATGGAGGGCGACAGCTTGCATGGAGATAACATTTTCCATATCATGATTGGAGACTGACCAAAAATCGACCCTCAGATTTTAATTCAACAAGGTCTTTATGATTTTAAAGTTACTGCATGGTGTGGCTTCACTTCACAATTCATTATTAGCTCATATTTCTTTGAAGAAGATCAATTATAGTGAATGGGGAACACTACTACAGAACTTTGTCATCCATAGACTGAGCAATCATGATACAGAAAACAAAATGGCACACATCCCTACAAAACAATTAATTATGCAGATGTTGTCACATCTTAACAATGTGGCCTCCAAAATCTCAATCCAGCTGATTTTTTGTTGTGGGATTAATCCTGATAAATCCAAAAACATCGCTACAAATGATGATCGCATTCTGCTAAAAATGATCATATTCTAAGACATCTACAAAATTCTATACATACAGAATGAACAAGTCAAAGGTGGAAACTTCTCAGTATTGTTTGTCCAACACTAACATTGTTTTGGACATCTTTCCATCTACTTTTTTTTTTTTTTTTTCATTTAGGCATGGGAAGTAGCCACCATGATAAAAACTTGCTAGCCTATCATTTTGCAAGACCTGATAGCCCAGCTCGGTAATGTGGGGGTAGCATGTCACGAGTTTGAATCTTGCATTGGGTGAGTTTTTGGAGTTTTTTTTTTGGTAAGCACTTCCCGTTGGGAGCTTTTAATGCACATGTCACTATCATAGACCTGTTGATCAGTGGCGGCACATGGCTTAATTTATACATGAAGCTCTTATCAATAAAGATCACATGCATGGAACATGAAAACCAGATTTTCCAATAAAGAGAAAAAACTTTCAAAATTCACTTAATGAATATCAAACAAAGTTTTCTCTATATAGTACCTATAAGCATTCTAGGAATATAATGCCAGTTTGATTTTTTAAGAACTTAGACCAATTTCAGTAATGCCAAAAATGATTAAAAAATTAAATAGACCTTCCATACTTAACAATTTAAAAAGTGAAAATACTGAATATTAAAACAGAACATTTACCCATTTATTCATCAATAAATTCAATATCTGGGAGAACACCACAAGTTTTTATGCAGCTATTAAATCCTTGATAACTAGGTGGAAGCATGCTGATTAGATTTGTGTGGAATGGATAACAGTTATTTGCTTCAAGTTTAGAGATGGCTGCACCTCTCCTTAACAAACTCAACATCTTGAAAGGCTCATTCTCACGGCCATACTCTTTTGTAAAGTGAAACCACTTGGCTTGAAAATATTTCCATCATCCTTTTTCCTTAGTAGCAAAGGAGAAAAGGGGAGAAACAGGAAAACTCCAAAAAGTCAAGATGATTTAGTTCAAAAGCTTGATGTTTGTTCTGAATCCAGTGGATCTTACCAGTGCTTAAGACCACAAGCTGGTATTTCTACATGCTTCTTTTATTCCTCAATTCTGTTGTGATTTGTCACATTCAAGACCATAAATTAATGATTTAACAGTCTACAGAGATTTCTTGTGTTGCGTGCAGGGACACCAATACTTTATAAATGCACATTATAACATGTAACACTTCACTTGATTATTTGTGGAAGGCCCACAGCTGCCTCACTTGTAAGGAATGGACATTATTGCAGATCAAATATGTAACGTCTCATATATTTGTGTTAGTTTTTGCAAAGTCCTTGTCTCTTCTTTTGTGCTGATAAGCAATGTCAGCTACTCTCTGAAGGGAGACCAATTCTCTTTCTGACTTGTCTTTTTTGTACAAATCAGCTTCCAATTTCTTCTTCTTATTAAGAGAACCACATTTGTAGCAAGCATGTATCTGTGGTTCTTTGAAGATATTCATGGAACTCATTAGAATAAGCACTTTGCTAACTGGGTCGTCTGTGGTTTCTAAGTGTTTATCATATAAAATTTAGAGGTTAACATGAGCTGGAAAATAGTAATTCTCCCTTTCTCATCTTGTATAATGGGATTTATATGTTCCAGAGTCCAAGCACAGGTCATCTGGAATGTAAAATCGCCACAGTACCTAACCGCTAAAAGTTGTTTTACCTGTGCGATGTAATAGGGGTTACAGATAAGCTTTTGTCTTAGTCCGCCAGGTGTCTGCGCATCCTTAGGCTTGAGCACCTTTAGTCACTTGTGCAGTCGCCCATCCAAGTGATAACCATGCTCAATGCTGCTTAACTTGGCTAGCTGCTTGTGAGGCTGCCAGGTGGTAGAGAAGAGTTTAGGATTTGGGAATATAGTAGGGGGTGACGTTTCCAAGTTAAATAGGGGGGGAACAGTCACCCATCCAGCTGTGACCAGGCCTGATGCTGCTTAACTTGGGGGCTAACGGTTACAGGGATGGCAGGCTCTCAGGACAGGGGCAAGGGGTAGGATTTCCTCCTTCTTGGTGCCCTATGGTCGTAGTCGCCCAAAGTGTGCACCATCGATTGGGATTGAAAGGTACTTATGTAGGGGATTCCAGAGTAGGTATGTAGGATATGCAATGGGAATCTGCTCCCAGTATTGTCCATCATTCTGCTGCAGTCTGCAGATTATGGATGGTGCCGCTGATCCCGAGGATCAGGGACGGCAATGATTGCCTGATACAGGTGCAGCTTTAGGTATTTAGGCTTGGTGGACTTTAACACAGGGTTCAACTGCCTGAGTACAGTGTGGCATAGCACCACCTTTGCCCTTAGATATGGCAGGAAAGTGAGCCAGCGGTCGAGGAACCTCTGTCGCAACCTCAGGGGCCTCTCAGCCAATATGAGGACATAGTCAGTATATTGGCACAGTTCTGGGAGGTCAGACAAAGAATAACAGGGACAGTACTCTGTACTCCTGCTGCTATGGGTCTCACTGTAGAAACCCTTCCATCCACTCTCACCCTTAACGAGCGATCCCAAAAGATGCAGCTTATCAGGGTGAGGTAGGGGGGAGGGATGCCTGCCTGCTTGAGTTTGAAGAGGATGCCCTGATGCCAGCCATTTAGTGGCAAAGGCCTTCTCCAGTCCGACAGCACTACAACTGTCTTGAAGTTGTTCTCAATGATGCACAGCAGCTGAAAGGTTGTGGAGTTCCCTTGACGAAAACCAAACTGGTGATCTGGTAGGATCCTCAAAGAGAGGGGTGAGGCAGGGAAGGAGCAATCGCTCAAAGACTTTTGAGACAGTCGGGAGTAGACTGATGGAACGGTAGTTGCATGGGAAGACCGAGTCCTTGCTGGGCTTTAAAATGCATACAACCTGCGCCTCCTTCCAACAAGATGGAAAGTGACAGAGATAGAGGCATGCATTAAAAATCCATATCAAGTGAATGACAGCCTTTTGGGGTAGGTGCTGGAGCATTGGCACTGTGATGCCATCATGCGCCAGGGATTTATTGGGTGCAGGTTTTGGATTTCGGAAGTCAACTCTTTCGAGTTGACTATAGGAAGGTGGTTCCCATGGTGTGGCGGTGGTGTTTCCTCATAGATAGTCCATCGCTTGCATGAGGTCAGTAAAGTCTTCAACCTGGGGGTCTTCTCAGGGCTCGAACTGACACTCTAGATAGCGAACACTGTGGCTTTCTCACAGGGCTCAAAGGCAAGACCCCTTCATGTGCTATGTAAAGGATGCTGGTATTGTGTTTTGTCTCTTCTAAGGGATTTGATAATCTGCCAGGGCTTCTTTTCCTGCAGGTCGCTGTTCTGCAATGGATTTTCCCAGGCTTGTTTCCTGCGCAGTCGCCTTGCTAGGGTTTTGAACCTCAGGTATACTGCCCCAATCCTGGGATGGTGAAACATTGCTATAGCTTCCGGACAGTTGCCTTCGGTTTTAGCAGCTGCCAGAATTCATCAGGGATGGTTCCAGGGTTTGAGGTTTCAGACAGGATGTGGTGAATATGAGCGCAAACAACGTTCAGGATCTGATGGGAGAAATCCCTTGTCACCACCTCCAGTGCCTCGACAGAATCGATGTGGTCGCAGGTCGATGGATTGGGTAAGTTCAAGGACAGCTGCATCCCAGCAGACTTTATTAATCCAGTCCAGGATGGCCAGTGTTGGTAGGTCAATGTTGGAGTTGACCAAGACTGGGTTGTGGTCAGAATCCAGTTTATTGGCCACAGAGGTCTAGATGAAATGGGATGCTTTTGGTGATCATAATGTCGAGCATGTCCGGCCTGCCGTGAGCCAGGAAAAATGTAGGCCCACTCGGTCTGTGAGCATTGAGGTCGGGGTCTCCACTGACGAGGCAACTCTGGTTGGAAACACAACTGTACCAGTGCCCATGCAGGTTCAACAGGGAGGTGCAGTCTGCTTCGTAGAAGAGATGGTCAGGAGGGTAATAGGGCGCTATCAGCAAGCTGAATGGTGCAGACCTCAACAGGCTGCAGCTGGGAAAGAGATGTGGGGGTTGTGGTTCTTGATGAAAATTGCTGTACCCCTACCCTGTCGGCTGATTTGATCCGGCCGATGAGTGGTGTAACTTGGCAACCAGAAGTTAATACCAGCCTGCACGTGTGTTTTGCCGACTATCAGAATGTCAACTCTGTGGGAGTTTACAAACTCAAGTAAACTTGGAATAATGTCCCCTAATTCCTGTTACATTGGCTTTGTTTTTGTTTGAGGATGAAGTTTTCCCCTATTACCATTGTTAGTTGTATCTGACATAGTCTCAGCTCTATTTTGTAATGAGGTATACACAAATGAATTTGTTTCTCCTAGGGCTCTCATTAAACAATCTAAAACATATATTTGTTTACCATAATTCTGGAAGTGGAATACATGAGTAACTAATCTGAATTTTTGCTTCTCAGGATATGCAGTTCTTGTCTGTTTAACCTTTACTAGCCTACATACATATGCTACCCGTTTGGGTTTGGCTAATCCCCAATACTCTTGAAAAATGTGTTGTCAAATCTTGCCATCAGCTACAAATGTCGTCTTGAGGTTTTTTTACAACACAATCTGTAGTTTTTCAAAGGTTTAGGCTTTCTAGCTGGTATGTACTCCTTACCTCTGTTCCTATAAATTTTCTTTTCCTGCCTCCTCTTTCTTGCTAACACTCTCCCTGATCAACAAGGTCACATTAATATCTTCAGAACTGCTCACATTATCAATAAAAATTATTAATAATTGTTACTGTCACATTCTGGCAGGCCATTCCTCCCTCTCTTACAGAATATGCACCATTCTTCAACTTTTCTGAGGTTTATACAACCTTTTAGTTTCAAATGGCTTCTTTGGACCATGTGTAACTTTGTTTTTTGGTGAAAAGTTTGGCAAGCAGGCTCACCACTTGAAGAGTTTGCATTATCTCTGGGGATGTAGGACTGTCCTGATCTGAGTCATCACTGAAAAGAGGACTGTTAGAAGGACAATCAAGACAGCCAGTTTCTTGAAACTGCTTTGGATTGCTCATTATCCTCTCCAACTCAATCAGCAGTATCTGCTCCTCATTGACCTCCTTTCCCTCTACTGTAATAAATAAAAATTACATTACCACTTTCAGTGCTCTTTATATATTGATTTGAGAAAGCTTCTTGTTTTCTGTGACATTATTAAACCTCAGATTTTTAGGTCAAAAAAAAACAAAAAAAAAAACGAACCTTTAGGCACCTAAAAAGGCTTTAAAAATATTAAAATAGGTCTTTAAAATACCATTCATAATTTTATAGGCCTTTGTTTATATAAAACTAAAAAAAGGAGAATTTGTACTAGAAATAAACACTTGACTTTTAATTAAACTAACATAACCTTAAAAAAATACATTATATTTTAGTTACTTTATTAATTACAAAACAACTACCAGATAAG
The DNA here is from genome assembly GCA_030762935.1 of Hymenopus coronatus. Taxonomy (NCBI): domain Eukaryota; kingdom Metazoa; phylum Arthropoda; class Insecta; order Mantodea; family Hymenopodidae; genus Hymenopus; species Hymenopus coronatus. The sequence continues at coordinate 89,957,881 of CM060887.1, read as the reverse complement.
GAAATAAAGTGTGGTAACAAAACAATTACTACAAATAAATCATTTTCTTTTGTAATGTACATAATTTAATGGAATGTTCTATGTTTTGTCTGAGTTTCTGTTTGTGTTTCACCTCAATGCTTGTACCATTTCTTTACTGTAACTGTATAAGTAAACAGGGGTGTTAGTATTCCTAGGTGACTACTTTATGTTACATGAAATTTCTTTCAAGGCATCGCTTCTCATTTACAGTAACATGTTCACCAGTATTCTCAGCTTTATGAATGTAACGTTTGAAATGTTTTATTTTAATGTTTGTCAAGCTATGAAGGACTTAGAAATTTTCTTCAAAATCATTTTAAAAGGAAATATATATATATATATATATATATATATATATATATATATATATATATATATATATAATGTATTTAACTTAAATAAGGAGTTTTAGGCTTAAAAGCCATAAAATAAAACAATAAACAACCTAAAATCTGAGGTTCAGACATTATTGAAGAAATAATACATGTAAAACAGTTGGCACAGTAATAATACATTCTCATTACTCTCTGAAATTGGTTCTATGCAATAGCCAATTATAAAAATAACGGCATTTGGATTTTCATGCAAAACTTAATAATTCATTTGAAAAATATGTATTACCTACACTGTTTATTTTTTTCACCATTTCCACCATCTGAGGTTTCTTAATTCCATTATTACAGGCATTGGAAAGGTAGAGGAAGACTAAAAAATTCAATGGCAGGAGATCCATGGTTCAGATCCTGGCTTGGCATTGAATTTTTCATTCCTACTCTACTTTTTCAACACCTGTCCTACACATTGCTAGTTAGAAAGAAACAACTGATAATCCATTATAATAGTTTCTTGTACTCCATGTCACAGAAACTCCAATAGTGGTCTCAGTGCTATTGAGAGTACACTGATTTATAAACTAACAGGAGATCCAAAGCACTTACTGTATGTGTGCCATTGGCAACAATCAAGTGTCACATTTCATGAAGTAACACCTGTAGGCACGACAATCGAACAACCAAAGGTTTGGTTTAACATAGGAACCTGCTCGAATGACTTATTTGCTTGTGGTCAGTTTGGAACCTATCAACAATGGTCTCAATACAATAAGGTGACTTATTTGCTTTTACACTATTGCAAAGTAACCAGTGTTTTCTTATTGGATTTTACTTAAATTTTGTGAATTCTTTTGAACAGTGATTGAGCTGTTTGAGTTATACCAAATGGAAGCTCTTGCATGATTTGGTCATTCCATTTTGATCATTTAATGACTTATTCATCTTTCCCTTATCACCTTAGACATATTAAATTGACTCTTCTGTCCCTTTTTTCTTTGTTATATTCTCCTGCAATGGCTGCAAGGTCAACAAAACTACTGCACAGACACTTGCATTAATTGTACCACAAACATTTATGTGCAGAGGCTGACCATCCACTCCTTCATTCCTTTTCTCTCTCTTCAATGCCAGTAATGCCTCTCGCTTCTTTGCTCACAGACATGTTCCCTGACTGATTGATTGCATAGTTGAGCATACAAAAATTAAACATCTGCATTCCAATTTAACAGAAAAATGAGTGCAGGTGGAGAGGTCACCTGAATAATAGCATGTTGACGGAGTAAAGCTACAGAAACAAGAAGCCGAGTAATGTAATAAATACTTTCTGCAAATCTGAAATTTCATCTTATGATCTGATTGCAAATATGTGATAATACATATTTAATGTACAATCAACATCAAGCTGTTGAGAACAGATAAAACTGACCTTTGAAAATATGTATATTTTGTTAACACCTGCAGCATATTTGCTAATCGTATTGTTTTCCTTTTAACTCTATGTAATGCAATATGAAAATGCCCACCTTTTATATTGTGATGCTTCTCAAGTCTTGGCAATTTAATAACACATGTATTCTGACTGATGTGTAAAGTATAAAGGTTGGTGTACGTAGTTACATTCACCCTAGTTTCCTTTCCATTTTACCAGCATGAACTATTAATGTGATTTAAGAAAAGCTTTAAGTCAGACTAAAAATGCTTTCATCATGTACGATGTTTTTTGTCTGATTGGTTTTGAGAACGTGTTGTTCCCATCTTCATCAGAGACTGACTGGCTACTGTTGATAAGCAATGTGGTCATCAATCATAGTTTGCTTATATGACTTGCTAGTCAAATTAATTAGATATATTATTTGGCCAGTAACAATGATAAGAAAGTTAAACTTAACTGCATTTTGTTCTTGTTACCAGTCAGGCAAAAAAAAAAAAAAAAATTGTTAATGCTGAAAATGTTTCTATTCTGACTCAAAATTTCTCTATAGAATGGGATACTGAGAACTGTAACAGTTTAAGAACTTCCACCTATAAAAATCAATTTACTTTAATTTCCATGTAAAGTTATGGAATGAACAAAAGAAAAGGCACTGTCTTAGTTAATGATATTTGTTGGCAAATCATTGTGGGACGTTTTATACAGAGAATACAGGGACAAGATGAGGGCAAACATTTATACCAAACTATGTGCAAGTTATTGTTGTTCCAGAGTTGATAACACAACAAATAGAAAAAGATAGCTTCACTCTGCTCACAATACAGTAGAGAAATGCAAGAAATGTAAAAAGAGCTTACTTTTGGCTGTGGAAAAATGTTTGGAAGTCAAACTGTGCTGAATTTTAAGTTAATTCAATATGTAATCACTTCTGTCCTAATTAAAGGTTGGTTTACAAAGTTGAAATGTGTATATTTTGATTGAGCTTTTACAATTGATGGCAAGCTTTCTGGAACCTGGGAACAGATTAGAAGACGTGGTCATGTTTTAACTTTCTTGTTCTAATTTCAGGGCACAGCATATTACTCTTCACTTTGTATAATATTAAAGGTGGCCATGACAGGAAACAGCTGCTAAATATAAACAGCAAGCTGAAAATATAAAACTGGAAGAAATTTAGCTATAGTGGATCCTATTCATATCCTGACACCTGCAGGTGTATTAAGCATTGATACTTCTAGCAAAATCATTATCTGTAGTTTGCTTACATCAGCACGTCTTCTGAGCAGATATAAAGTTAGTTTTCTTTACTTATCTACTGTCACTACATAAGGGGCATTCTAATTCTGTTGTTGGCCAAGAAGGTCTTTCAACAAAATTATGCATTAATTTGATAATTCTACTGTTCTTTAAACAGTCACAAGAAAGGAAACAACCAAGGCAATACTTAGGCTCAGTATGCTCAAAGAAAATTAAAAACAGATTTTTAACACTCTTAAAAGAATTATATTAAACAAATAAAACACAGATAAAAATAATTTAAAGTGCATATTGATATGGAAGATTTGAGCAGTAAAGAAATTGAAAAAGAAGACTATTTAAATTTCTTAGAAGTAAATTATGAAAATGATGAACTTGTATTATGTAACACTATATGGAAATTTCTTCTTTAGGACTTTGTTTTTATGCTCTTAAACTGTCTGGAAATAAATCAACTTTCATACTACAATGTGTTGTACTTTTGTATCTTTTGCTACTCTGCTAGAATCTAGCTACCTCAGCATGTTACCATTAGGGCTACCTGCACTTGGAAGTGGCTTCACTTGTACTTTTGCTACTCTGCTAGTATCTAGCTACCTCAGCATGTTACCATTAGGGCTACCTGTACTTGGAAGTGGCTTCACTTGTACTTTTGCTACTCTGCTAGAATCTAGCTACCTCAGCATGTTACCATTAGCGCTACCTGTACTTGGAAGTGGCTTCACTTGTACTTTTGTATCTTTTGTTACTCAGCTAGAATCTAGCTACCTCAGCATGTTACCATTAGGGCTACCTGTACTTGGAAGTAGCTTCACTTGTACTTTTGTATCTTTTGCTACTCTGCTAGAATCTAGCTACCTCAGCATGTTACCATTAGCGCTACCTGCACTTGGAAGTGGCTTCACTTGTACTTTTGCTACTCTGCTAGAATCTAGCTACCTCAGCATGTTACCATTAGCGCTACCTGTACTTAAAAGTGGCTTCACTTGTACTTTTGTATCTTTTGTTACTCTGCTAGAATCCAGCTACCTCAGCATGTTACCATTAGCGCTACCTGTACTTCGAAGTGGCTTCACTTGTACTTTTGTATCTTTTGTTACTCTGCTAGAATCTAGCTACCTCAGCATGTTACCATTAGGGCTACCTGTACTTGGAAGTAGCTTCACTTGTACTTTTGTATCTTTTGTTACTCTGATAGAATCTAGCTACCTCAGCATGTTACCATTAGGGCTACCTGTACTTGGAAGTGGCTTCACTTGTACTTTTGTATCTTTTGTTACTCTGCTAGAATCTAGCTACCTCAGCATGTTACCATTAGGGCTACCTGTACTAGGAAGTGCCTTCACTTGTACTTTTGTTACTCTGCTAGAATCCAGCTACCTCAGCATGTTACCATTAGGGCTACCTGAACTTGGAACTGGCTTCACTTGTAGTTTTGTATCTTTTGTTACTCTGCTAGAATCTAGCTACCTCAGCATGTTACCATTAGCGCTACCTGCACTTGGAAGTGGCTTCACTTGTACTTTTGTTACTCTGCTAGAATCCAGCTACCTCAGCATGTTACCATTAGCGCTACCTGTACTTGGAAGTGGCTTCACTTGTACTTTTGTATCTTTTGTTACTCTGCTAGAATCTAGCTACCTCAGCATGTTACCATTAGGGCTACCTGCACTTGGAAGTGGCTTCACTTGTACTTTTGCTACTCTGCTAGAATCCAGCTACCTCAGCATGTTACCATTAGGGCTACCTGCACTTGGAAGTGGCTTCACTTGTACTTTTGTATCTTTTGTTACTCTGCTAGAATCTAGCTACCTCAGCATGTTACCATTAGCGCTACATGTACTTGGAAGTGGCTTCACTTGTACTTTTGTATCTTTTGTTACCCTGCTAGAATCAAGCTACCTCAGCACGTTACCATTAGCGCTACCTGTACTTGGAAGTAGTTTTCACTGGTAATTTTGTATCTTTTGTTACTCTGCTAGAATCTAGCTACGTCAGCATGTTACCATTAGGGCTACCTGTACTAGGAAGTGGCTTCACTTGTACTTTTGTTACTCTGCTAGATTCTAGCTACCTCAGCATGTTACCATTAGGGCTACCTGTATTTGTAAGTGGCTCAACTTGTACTTTTGTATCTTTTGTTACTCTGCTAGAATCTAGCTACCTCAGCATGTTACCATTAGGGCTACCTGTACTTGGAAGTGGCTTCACTTGTAGTTTTGTATCTTTTGTTACTCTGCTAGAATCTAGCTACCTCAGCATGTTACCATTAGGGCTAACTGTACTTGGAAGTGGCTTCACTTGTACTTTTGTATCTTTTGTTACTCTGCTAGAATCTAGCTACCTCAGCATGTTACCATTAGCGCTACCTGTGCTTGGAAGTAGCTTTACTTGTACTTTTGTAACTTTTGTTACTCTGCTAGAATCTAGCTACCTCAGCATGTTACCATTAGCGCTACCTGTGCTTGGAAGTAGCTTCACTTGTATCTTTTGTTACTCTGCTAGAATCCAGCTACCTCAGCATGTTACCATTAGCGCTACCTATACTTGGAAGTGGCTTCACTTGTACTTTTGTATCTTTTGTTACTCTGCTAGAATCTAGCTACCTGAGCACGTTACCATTAGGGCTACCTGTACTTGGAAGTGGCTTCACTTGTACTTTTGCTACTCTGCTAGAATCCAGCTACCTCAGCATGTTACCATTAGCGCTACCTGTACTTGGAAGTGGCTTCACTTGTACTTTTGTTACCCTGCTAGAATCTAGCTACCTCAGCACATTACCATTAGCGCTACCTGTACTTGGAAGTGGCTTCACTTGTACTTTTGTATCTTTTGTTACTCTGCTTGAATCTAGCTACCTCAGCATGTTACCATTAGGGCTACCTGCACTTGGAAGTGGATTCACTTGTACTTTTGCTACTCTGCTAGAATCTAGCTACCTCAGCATGTTACCATTAGGGCTACCTGTACTTGGAAGTGGCTTCACTTGTACTTTTGTTACTCTGCTAGAATCCAGCTACCTCAGCATGTTACCATTAGGGCTACCTGTACTTGGAAGTGGCTTCACTTGTACTTTTGCTACTCTGCTAGAATCTAGCTAACTCAGCATGTTACCATTAGGGCTACCTGCACTTGGAAGTGGCTTCACTTGTACTTTTGTATGTTTTGTTACTCTGCTAGAATCCAGCTACCTCAACATGTTACCATTAGGGCTACCTGTACTTGGAAGTGGCTTCACTTGTACTTTTGTATCTTTTGTTACTCTGCTAGAATCCAGCTACCTCAGCATGTTACCATTAGGGCTACCTGTACTTGGAAGTGGCTTCACTTTACTTTTGCTACTCTGCTAGAATCTAGCTACCTCAGCATGTTACCATTAGGGCTACCTGTACTTGGAAGTGGCTTCACTTGTACTTTGGCTACTCTGCTAGAATCCAGCTACCTCAGCATGTTACCATTAGGGCTACCTGTACTTGGAAGTGGCTTCACTTGTACTTTTGTTACTCTGCTAGAATCCAGCTACCTCAGCATGTTACCATTAGGGCTACCTGTACTAGGAAGTGGCTTCATTTGTACTTTTGCTACTTTGCTAGAATCCAGCTACCTCAGCATGTTACCATTAGGGCTACCTGTACTTTTTGTTGCATTAATTAGGCTAAATTTATGCAAGCTATTTTGTAAGAAAAGATCTGAATGAATTTATAGCAGCAACTTGTGGTTGCCCCTTGATCCCATTTGGTAGCACCAGGGTCGCTGTTGTGCAGTGCTCTAACTTTTGCTTCCTCCCTCACACTTGTTGACGACACATTGTTTCACTTAAAATCATCAAAGATTCCGTATTGGGCAATTCAAAATTAATATAAGGGGCATTGTAAACTATGATACATTTGTTTAAAATTACAACACATAAGACAATACAAACAACAAAACATATATCCTCTAACATGTTGAATTTATTTAAAACAAAGTTCTTGTCATTAACATTTTAGATAATTCAGAGTTAAATGCAAATCAATGTTATCTTCTTGTTATTCCATCATTAAAATTGCAGGAATACTATCAGCATGTATTGGTATAATGTACTGGATAATGAACATTATCAGATGTTAGACTCAGTTTGTATAGGTTGTTTTTATTTTTGTAATAATTTTAAGATTTATTAAAATTAATGAAATTAACATGATTATAAAATATGCAGACTGGTAAAAAAATATGTAAAGTTTGAAGATGATTTAAGTAATTTAACTTTTCATGTGTTAAGCTGTAGGTATTACAAAAGTATTCATGATAATACAAAAATTGAATTATTGCAGCAGTACATTTGGCTTCTTTGTAGTGGTAAAAATGAAATGGCTTGTTATTTATGGACGCTCTTTAACTGCTATGGTTCTCAGCATCCCATTCTATACTGGGCGTGAAAGGCGCTTTGTAGTGGTGTGTGTTACGAGTTACTACTGTAATTAGAATATTTTGTTCATATCATTGACCTATTTTAAAATTTTACTGGTCTGAGTGTGAAAGCCAGGTTTAGTTATGTCTACCAGATTTCTTTTAAAAAATTACACAGAAACAAAGAAAATTAAGCAAATATGAATGTGTTATGATAGAATTTGAAAGTGAAGGGACAGAGAGTGAAATAGCCAAGCTTGAAGTGATAAGCGTTAAAAAGTGTCCAATGGTCCTCAACAGCCATGTTAAGGGAATACTCAAAAAGAATATTTATGAAGGAGGTAACAATAAATGTTTAAAACCTTTCCTAGTTAGAGTACAGTGTTTCCCAAGATATTGAATTTTGTTTCCCATCCACTTCTTTGCTACTGAAAATGGTCATTGCTTATCTTAACAACAAAGAATGGATATAACAGCTGGAAAAAAGCACTTTCTGGCAATGCAGGGATAAGAAAGCATTACAACATTGAATCACATTAGAAAAGCTGTGCTGTTTGGGATGAATACACATGCCTGAACCATGGAACCTTCATAAATGAGGCATACAAAATTAAGGTATAAGAAAATAGTATGTATGTTGGACAAATAATAGAAATCCTCAGGTTTACTAATGTACAAGACATCGCTAAGAGAAGCAATGACTAAACCCAAGATAGTGAAAACCATGGAAATTTTAGTTAATATGTCATATCTAAAAACAATTCCATTGTAGAAAAAAAACCAGAAGAGGGACCAAAAGTGCTATGTGTACTCAACCATCAATTCAAAATGAAATTTTTAATGTCCTTGCCAGTGCTACCCTTGGAGTTGTCCAGAAACAAATAGTGGTATTTGTTTTGCTATTAGCAAAATGAAACTAAAGATATAAGTACAACTGAACAGTTAATCTAAATAGTAAAGCTATGAATGCTTTAGACCAGCTTACTTGTTAGATGCCACTTTACTTTGTTTTACATATAGGAAACTGAGTAAGTATAGTATAAACATAAACAATTGTCAACAATTGTTTTCTAACAGTGTTATGTATGAATAGAGTATTTTTGAGTTGGATTTGTAACACTTTAAGTATCACATACGTATTATTTTGTCAAACAATTGTCAACAATTGTTTTCTAACAGTGTTATGTATGAATAGAGTATTTTTGAGTTGGATTTGTAACACTTTAAGTATCACATACGTATTATTTTGTCAGACTGGTTTTGAAGCCATGTGGGCTTCATTGTCGATGGTTTCCAACTGAATTTCCACAGTGTTCTGTGTTGAGGTGTGTTGGTCCCTGTGACTGATTGATGGACTTCCTTGATGTGTTTTGTGACTGCAATTCAAAGTTGAATGTGCAGCATTGGTTTTTAAGATGTGCATTTTCTCCCAGACGTCAAGCTATGCTGAATATCTGGTGGGTTTTATAAGGACATATTTGGTGCTATTTCATGGTTAGTAGACCAAAAGTGGTGTGCAATGGCTGATTTGTCATTTGTATATATTTTACTGCTCTCAAATGTTCTTTCAATCTAGTTTCAAGGTGTCTAGTTTTTCCAATGTAAAATTTGTTGCAATCTGCGCAATTTGTTCTGTAGATTCCTGATTTTTTTGTATACTGGGATTTGGCCTTTCAAATTGTTGCAGATCATTTTTTGTAGGCTGAACTTATTTTGGGGCGGCAAGTGTGATTTTGTTTTTTGAATATGTTTTGAAACATGTGTAGTTTTGGATGAAAAGTGAACTTTTTGAAGCAAGGTTTATCAATTCGTAGGCTCAATTTTCTGATGTCTGTGATTAGTTTCCGTTACTTAAATTTTTTTATTTTTTTTATCAATTTTTTGTTAAAGCCATTATTTTTTGCTGTAGATATTATGTATTTGTATTCCCTGTTGTATTTTTCATCTTTTAATGGTGTGTGGACTAGTCTTTGGGTAAGGCTATTTATTACTGCATGTTTGTGCACTGTAGGATTGTGGCCATTATTCTTGATATAGTTGTTAGAGTGTGTAGGTTTGCGATAGATACCAAAGGTTAGTATGGTGCTTTCTCTAATTATTTTCAGATCTAGAAATGGAAGGCAGTTAGTTGTCTTTTTCAATTTCTATTGTGAACTGTATGTTAAACAATTTGAGGGAGTCCTGTATGAAACGTTTGGGGACTCTGGCAAAGATGTCATCTACATATCTATGCCAAGTCTTGAAGATGTGTGGGAATGCTGAGGTTATGTTTGTTTCTAGGTGGCTGATGTGAAGGTCTGCCAGAAGTGGTGAAATTCAGCTGGAAACCATTGACAATGAAGCCCACATGGCTTTGAAACCAGTCTGACAAAACAATACATATGTGATGCTAAAAGTGTTACAACTCCAACTCAAAAATACTCTATAAAGAATTGTATTGCACAAACTTATGATGGTGCCAATATAATGAAGGGATCACTTAATGGTTATGAACTCTATTTGAAAAAAAAATGTACCACAAGCGATTTCACCCTTTGTACAAATCATAGACTAATATTGTTGTTTCCAAAACTGTTGACAGTGACCTCAACTTTTTCTCTTTGCTACACAAGCTCATATTATTGTCAGGAACAGCTATGCATTTCTTTTTTATTTACGTTCAGCAAGAAATAGGTATATCTGTTGTAGAACTGAAAGTTCTGAGTGAGATGAGGTGGATTTGCCAAGCTACCAAGAAAATGTTGCGTCATTATTGTCACCCTTCATAGAAGCAGAAGAGATCAATCACAGAAGGATTATGCTTTCCTTAATTCAAGACATTGAAATATTAGATTTGTGCATATTTAGTTTTTATTGCAAAAAATAAAAATTGTGGGAGATGTTTTGTAGAGTAAAGATTGCATCCTAGGTAGTGTCTACACTAAATAAAAGCATTGTCAATCATCTTAAGTGTCTAAAAAGCACTAGGGAGGAGTCTTAGAAAACTATGGCTAGAAGCTTTTTTACTGAAAGAAGAAAATGGCATTCAAGACAGCATATATATATATATATAGATCAGTGGTTTTCCTGTATAGCTAGAAAAATTAGTTTGTGTGTCTCTGCTACTATGAGAAATTTGATTAGGAAGATCATTTCTATGTGTCTGACTTTCTTATCTTCATAAAATTTTAAATGAATTAAAACACAGATTTTTTGAACATAACTCAGTTATTAAAAGCATAATGTGTTTGCAACCCCAACCTAAGACTTTCTAGAACAATAACCCCCCAAGTGCAGAATTAGGATGTGATGAAGTGTGGAAGCTGAAGTGAAACTACTATGCAAAATATTTGAACATTTGGATGATGAATATGGTGTCACTATTGACAAAATTTTAAAATTTGTTAAATTTTCTTCAGGAATATAAATTTGACATTTCACGAAATTCATTAAACTTCTATAATTTCTATCATAACATCAGCATTCAGAGCAGGCTGTGAACATGTGTTTTTGTGTTTATATCACCTAAAACCTACTTGCAGAGCAGATTGAGCCATGGACATCTCTTCTCCTTGCTCAGATCCTGGCTATGCCAGTGATGATAAGAAATGAACAGGAAAAGTGATGGAGCAATTGTTGGAATGAATGGCAGAAATTGGAGAAAATTCTCCCAGATGCTATTTGTCTCCATCTTAAATCCCATATGTTGAAAAGCATGTGAGGTGTTTTTGAGTTTATACAACATAGAATCTTGTGTGACCACAGACTAATGCACACTACCAAATTCAAATCAGCAACCCTAGATTTAAATTGGCTACATACTCCTAGTTGACGTGAAGTAATAAACATTTACATTGTTATATAATAGTTTTATAATTTTAAATACAAAAGAATTTCACACTATAATCCTAATCAATTCATATGTGTGGCTGCACTAATTTAGTAATCCTGATGTTACAAACAGTTCAAGAAGAACCCTGTCCCACAATTGTGATAAATACAAGCTTCATTAAAGAATGCTTACTAACCTCTGCTGGATTTTTTTCTTGGTTTAGTTGTAACCTTTTTTCTCTCTTTACATTTTTTCTTCTTTGATCTTTCCCTCGAAGGGAGGTATTCTGAGCCAGATGATTCTGGTGCTGGAGAAGAGTGAATATTGCATGGTTTCATCCAATTCTGCAAAAGGTACAAAGAATAAAATTTAACAAAATGTTATCAGATGTTTCATTGTGGGTACAAGAGGGAATAGAGTAAAATGAAGACAATTCAAATCTTTTAAAAATGTGTCTCTGAGCAATGGTTCTGAAATTCCACATTCTTTGCCTGAACATGAGAGCAAGGTGAATTATTTAGTAATTGAAAAATAAAATATACTTGAAAATTCAATAACAAAAACTCTGATATGCTACATTCATATGACTCTTTCCATCCACTATCACTTATTTTTATAGCTGCAACAGTTTTATTAATAAGTGTACTTTATGCTAGTTGAATTACACATTTGTTGTAAAAAAATTGAATGGCGTTTTATTTATGGACGCTCTTTAACTGCTGTGGTTCTCAGTGTACCATTCTATACTGGGCGTGAAAGACTGTTTAATTTTGCTCAGAGGCCTCTCTTTCAGGCTTGAGGTTCTTTTACGTGCCGTAAATCTACAACACGGGACCCACGGCTTTACTTCCCTTCCGAAGGAAGCCATGCTTTGGATTTTTATGCCCGAAAAAATCCACCGTCCTCCGCCAGGCTTGAACCCGTGACCGTGGGCATATGAAGTTAGCATGGTAACCATTACACCACGGAGGGCGACACATTTGTTGTAAGCAGAAAAGGATGACGGAGATGTGACATAACTAAGGCTTACTTGAAATTTCACTCTCTCGCAAGAACCAACTGAATTACCACAGCAATTCATTCCATCACTTACATTGTTTTATTGTTACAGATATGTTTCAGAAGTACAATTGCTTCCATTATCAACTTTTTGATTGCTAGTGCCGTGATTGTCCATGTTATAGCAGATGTCTCTGGTCTCCAGGCGGATTTTAGAATTTATCAATTGTTCCTTGTCCTTCCAGGTGTGGCTATTTTAACTCCCAACTGTTTCTTGTGGCCTTTAATGAAATTGGGAGTTGGAAACTTGGGAGAACATCCACATCTGGAAGAACAGGGAACAACTGATGAATTTTGAAATCCTGCCTGGAAACATGCTTGTCCTAGTTCCTAAATCCAGCAGAGGCAGCCACTATAACACTGGATAATCACAGCACTAGCAGTCAAAATGTTGATAATGGAAGCAACAGTACTTCCAAGACACGTCCTTAATAATAAAATAATGTAAGTATGGAAGTGTGTTTCAATCAACTCAAATCAATTCTTAAAATATAACAAAGTATTGAAAAATTGAAACAAATAGTAACAAATATCTCGGGTGCCACAAAAACTTACTTAAAATAAATTGTCAGCTTATAAAAGATATACATGTGTATATACTTTTGCTTATTTCTTATGGTTTATCAGTTGTAAAATACAAAACAAAATTCCTTCTGAATGAGTGTGTTTCGCAGGCTATTTGCACAGCTACAGACATCTCCTTGTGGTTAACTGGGAAACATTAGTCAGTTGAGGAATTTAATGCTCTGTCACCATGTTGCCTTGGTAGCTCAATGGTTAGAGCAACTAGAACACACCAGGAGATTCGTTATTCAAATCCCAACTATGGCATACAATTTTTCAGTCTGACTCTACCTTTCCAACTCCTATCCTAACTACACCTAGTGTGGAACAAACAATTAACACTAATTAACCTAATAGTTGGTTAAACTATAACACATGGGACTTACTTATGACATTACACGTTGTCATTGGGGTGTGTTATCACAAAAAATGTGAGGTCTCCTTATAATTTATCAGGAAACATGCAAGTCAGTTGCAGAATTTAATGCTATGTTGGCATTTTGCCATGGCAGCAGCTGGAAAGAGACCAGGAGATCTAGAGCTCAAATCACAGCTATGGCATCAAAGTTTCAGTCTGACTCTACCTTTCCAACTTCTGTCTACAAATGACTAGAGTGGAAGAAACAAGATGCCTGTAGCTTATACATAGTCAGAACTCAAAACCTAGAGTCAGGGTAGGGGGGAGGCATTATGTTTTTCAAATCTTGATTAACTTGGCATCTATACATAGCTTATGTGAAAGAACAATGATAGAAAAAACAACCATAACAGTGGTTCACTATAGTGCTTTTCATTCCAACTGTGGCCATCTCTTGCATTCCAGTAGTTTGATGTCATATTATCATGTTGACTAAAGGTTGGGCAGTGCAGTAGATATGAAAGTTCAATATTGAAACCAAATGAATTTCATGCCTGATATTTTCCTTTAGTTCCTACAATGTATGGAGGTTTGTTGAATACAGCATATTTTTCATGTGATCACCTCAGTTGATTTAAATTTCTATAACGGACACACAGTTAATATTCTTCTCTTCTCTACATTCATATGGGTGTTTCATTACTAAGTGACAGATATTGAAATATAGAAAAACCTGATTTTACAAATAAGATTTCCTTGTATGGCCCAGCAATTGATGTGCAGAAAAAGTGTAAACAGAACAATGGGACACATGCTTTTTAACAAATATTAAATACAAGGAGGTACAGGGATGACTCGTACCATTTTTAAGCAGTTGACTGATGCTCAAAGTCACCCTGGATTTTTCCAACAAATCATTGCCTTCATGCTTGGAGTTGACGAGCCACTAAATCTAATTCAGGATATCGTAATTAGAAAAAACTTTGGCCCTGCATGTGATTTTTATGTGTGGGCTAGAAAAATAGGTGCAAACTACAACATTGAAGATAACTGAAAGAAAACATCAGACGAGAAATTTAATCAATTTTGGATGCTAAACACTCCAGTGTGAATGAAAATATTGAGGAAAAAAAAAATTATGAGGAAAGAGAAGGAACTTTTCCAAAATTTCTTTTAAGTTGCATGCTCATTATCATGGTAACTGTAAATAAGAGAATGTGAGGTGGTCGTTTTGACGGGAGTTCAAAATGCAGTAGCCAGCATGTGAGCAGCTGTGGTGGCCACAGTGTCAAGAGAAAGCACTGTTCACAATTCACAAATTTAAAACACTTGGAACATTGCAAGTTGTCTTGAGGTATATTTCTAAACCTTACCAGAATACTTAAATCAATGAGAAGATTAAATGCATAAGTTCTGCCTCTGGAATTGTCTTTCAAGGCTAATTCAACTTTCCAAGGCAGTTTTTAGTTCTGTGAGTAATTAGAAACTCATTGATACCAATTTTCCTTTTCTACATTTTCATGTTCTTAGAAGCTACTAACAAACTACTGCATCATTGCTTGAAACTTTTGTGCTGCTTTTAAACATAACAAAGAAGTTATTGCAGTAGAGTTATGAAAGAAGCTTCCACAGCTAGCATTAGCAGTAAATATAGCAAGTGTTCTATGCTTGGAGGCTATGATTAAGGAAATAGTCAAGTGAAAATCCATATCTTTAAAAAAAAGAGACATCACAATTTTTTTATATTTCTTTCTCTTGTTTATAATACCATCTCTGCAAACTGTCAACCATCTAATCTCAGTAATTTTTATTTTATAATTTTAATTAAGAATTTGTGTGAAACAAAATGCTTCTTGCAGTACAGTTTTCATGTTTCACGTATATTATGTAGTAGATATATTCTTACCATACATGCAAAAAAAAGTGTCATGGATTTTTATGCATAATTAAAGCAATAATAATAATAATAATAATAATAATAATAATAATAATAATAATAATAATAATAACAACAACAACAACAACAACGTTTATTAGCTTGACATATAAATTTCAAGCATCATCAGTCATATCAATATACTATATTTACAGGAAGATCCTGTATCCATTCTTGTATCTGTAAATTTTAATACTTCTACATAAATGCTTCACTCAAAACCCAGACTAAATTATATATAAAAAAAGGACCTACAAAGCTTATATTTTAAATTTTACAACAATATGGTCAAAACTATTCTGCAAGAAACTTTATATGTGAAAAAAAATGTAGTTTTCTGTACTGAGAAAATAAAAGTTTCAAGGAATGCCCTCGCCACTAGAATTGGTGTGCACTTTTATTTTAAATGGCAACTCAGACTTTTAAAAATAGGGCAGACTAAAAAAATAACACTTTTAAAGAGAGAGTGAGAGAGAGAGAGAGAGAGAGAGAGAGAGAGAGAGAGAGAGAGAGAGAGAGAGAGAGAGAGAATAAGAGAGACAATTTTTACTGATAAAAACAAAAAATGTAAAAACTGGTCTCAAACTTTGAATGTTCAGTTGACTGTCACTTTAAAGAGTAAGACTGCATAATTTAACATTTCACTCTCAACTGTGAACATATCACAAATATGGAGGAAAGCCTGAAACAGAAACAAAACTTACAAAAATTAAAAAGTGTCTATCAGTGCTTAAATTATTAGTTTTGTTTCAATAAACACATACAATATGGGTAATTGAACTGTTTACATTTATTTTATAGCCCCTGTGGTGGTCTCGATTTAATATTGAGAAGTTAAGCCTACTACTTCTTTTGGAGTAATTGCTTAGATTTTTAACTTATTCCCTTTCCAAATTAAGGTACTGGATAATCTTCTTTAGACAAGTTACCTCACAAGAACAATGTTGAACAGATTCATCACTTGGCCCGACACATTCTTCTATAATCTGAGCTTCATCCATTTCTGGCTCAGAGATGTCTGATGTCAGTGTGATAATTTCTGGTGTTCTTTCATGACGAGGTTTGACATATCCCACTATCATACAGGAATCACTTTCATCAGAGTCCTCTACGCCTTGAAAAGATGGATCAAGTTGGTTTTCCACCCCAGTAGATAAATTACTGGCAGTAACAACTGGCTGCCTACGTGATGGAATCTCGCTGCCAGAATCTGCTTCACTATGTGAACTATTACATGTGCAATCATCACTCACTTCTTCTATGAACGATTCTGCCTGTAAACAAAACATTTCTCATCTTGCATTCATTTTTACTATGTTTAAGCATGTTTACTGTAACACTAAGCTTGTGTACTGTTACTAGCTTCAATTCTTACACAAGACTGCTATTCTACAATTCAGCCTAAGTAATTTGGAACATAATTATCTCAAGACTTATTTAGTGTTCATCTTTTGTTAATTCAGTTGTAAATACATATTCAACATTTTTTGATTTGGTGAGTAAAACATATTACGATAAATTCTCCAAATTGAACCTACAATATCAAGCAATTAAAAGTTTCTTTAGCAGTAGAAGTTGATTTAGTGCAACGTTCTTCCGTGTTTAATTTATTAACAGTTAAATTGGCAGCATCTCCAGCACAAATATTTGTGCTCCAAGAGGAAAACAATTTAAAAACACCTAAATGGATCTAAAATGTGATGGAGAGTTAATTAGATGGTTCCACACAGCATGGTTTAAAACATCTAAAGAAAAATATAAGGAACTAACTGGAAATAACTCAAATTGGATTTTCGAAAAAAAGGAGTTCATGCCTCAATTTAACCTGAAATTATGCAATCATTAATAGCAGAGTTAACCCAGAAAATCGAGTCTACAACACAGGAATTAAAAAAAAGAAAATGAAGTTACAAAGATGGCATCATTTATTCATGAATGTTTTGAAGCACAGAGACATGAGAGCTCAGATGCAAGTTGGAACAGGATAAAAAAATCAATCTGTGAAGCTAAATTATGCTGTAGAAAATAACATTAAGGAAGTGAAGCAGTATCAGTGAAAAATAAATCTAATTATCAGCAAGAAACAGAAGATCCACTTGTATAGCATCTATCATGCTTTAATTCTATCTCACTTTGACTACTTAAATCATTTTATGAGGTAATTCTACCCATGTTTTACATCATGAATTTGAAGTACTCCAAAATTGTCTCCTGAAAAAATGTTATAATTTACCCTATAAGACTCAGACAAAATCATTATACCATGTGACCAACATATTACCTTTGCAAATAAGTAGTAAACTGTCTTGGGCAATATACTTCCATAAAACAATCCTAGCTATGAATATCTTGACTGTTAACAAATGAACCTTTACAGGATTCTATAAGCAGATAATCTGCAAGTCCAAATCTACTTATATTATTAAACTCCTATTTGAAATTGGTGTGCTTTGTATTCTCTGCACTACTACAGTGGCATTATAAAACAATTGGTTGTTGATCTCCTCTATTTTTATGTGATATCATGTTTAATCATATGTTGTAATAATGAAGAACTACATACTGTCCACCCAACACAAGAAGGCAAGCGGGGCCTGAGGGGCGAGTGAGAGGGGAGGGGCCTTGAACTGTTATCTGGTCACATACTAGTGGATCTGCTTACGTTTAATACATGTGTATATGAACCAACCTACTGCTGCCAGATCTTACGCTCGTTTCAGTAACTGCAGTGATGTATTGGCTCTCGCTGCTAACACGTGCTATGGCATATAGTACTACAGTTATATGATATTTTGTTACTTTTATTCTTGGTTCAATATTTAAATGCAGAGAGCAGCAGCGAAGATGAGGACTTCTCCGACTCGGATCTTGCACGACAACTGGACTTCTAGCTAAGTGTGAGTTATGTGACAACACTGTATTTTAGATGAACCTAACATCCAGATGTCGAGCATAAACATAATGCGGACAGCAAAATAGTTTACATTATGCATTCCTCTACCTTGCCTCTTATGTTGGGTCATCAGTACATACATACATACATACATAACATTGCAATCTGTAGATCCTATTATGAAATTAGACTCAAAGCCCAAACTTTAGAATGTAGATCAAGTCAACAATTACATTTATTCATACTTAATACATTTATTTACAAATAATAACTCTGACAATGAATTTTCAGAGGTGTCAGTTTTGCATAATTTTCAATTACATGACTGTTTCCAAAAGTCTACTCGTACACTTGCATTCTTAGAATATTCATGTTTATTATAATATTTACAATGTTACATTATTAACATTGTTTTTTGATCGAATGAAATCCTCCTCTGTATAGAAGGTGTGAGAAATAAAGTATCTTTTTAATTCTGATCTAATCTTGTTTTTGTTCCTTTGCAATTCTTTTATAGAAGAGGGAAGTGAATTAAACAAAACTATTCCTTTATAGTAAACCCCTTTTAGCAATAACTGCAAATTATTTGTTAGTCTATGTAAGTTTTGCCTATGTCTGGTCTCTTTGTTATGAAAATCTGTATTTTTTGTAAACTTTTCTGGATTATTTATTACAAATGACATATGGCTAGAATATATTCACACACTAATGGTAAAATTTCAAACATTTTGAAAAGTGGTTTGCTGTGAATTGATCGTCTTTCCCCTGCCATTATTCTTATTACCTATTGTTGCATAATGAACAGTTTTTTAGCATTTACTGAACTTCCCCAAAATATTATTACATAGGTCATCAATGAATGAAAATTTGCATAGTAAGCTTTTTTTATATGCTCTTATTTATAAGCTGAATTAAAGATCGGATTGCAAGATATGCAGTTAATGTAGTTAGTTTTTCAAAGTTCATGTGAATTTTGTTACTTTCAAACCAATTATTTAGTGTGTTGAAGATTTTATTAGATGAATCTGGGAGCTGACTGACATGTTCTTTAATTATGATACTTGTGTCATTCACAAAAAGAATTGGATAGGTGGTGGTGTTTATTATTGCAAGTAGATCATTTATACACACTAAAAATAGTAAGGGACACAGAACAGAACCTTGTGGGACACCATGCCTTATTTCACACCATTCAGAATATGCATTACTATTATTTGAAGTATTTATTATAACCTTTTGCTTCCTTTTCAATAAGTAAGATGTAATCCATTGATACCCTTTGCCCCTAATACCATAGTGTAATGATTCTGATAGAAGTATTTCATGATTAACGCAGTCAAACACCTTTGATAGATCGCAGAATATTCCAGGTGTGTTAAGTTTGCCATCCAATTACTTGAGAAAATGTTAATTTTGATAGAACTGTCTGCCCACTATCATTCAACATTCAACTGTATTGTTCCCAAGTTATGAACTCTGGCTCAGGAAATGTAAAATAAAATAAACAAATCCGATGTTCAATTCACATAGCTTTCTGCAAATAAACTTCTTACAAAAGTTTAGTCATCCATCTACTTCTGCAAAACTGTCTTATCATTTAGTTCTTTGTTAGTGGAAGGGAACCAAGGGACTACACTAGGCTAAAGCGATAGTCAAATGTTTTAAAAGCTGCTGCTATTCAATTCTCATCACTTTCCATGGCCAGGAGTAAAACCAAAGAAACATAGATGACCTCTTGTTTGAAAAAAGGAAAAGTATTTCAAAATTGAATACAAATACAAGGAATGTCTTGCAAATGGGTGATAAGAGGGCTGGATGTATATGACAAATTGTGTGTTTTAACAAGATATACATTTTTTGTGTTGTAAGTTTTAGCATATCTCTTGTGGTTTACCAGTTAAACTAAAGTCAGCCAGAATGCAGAGGTGTTCTGAGGCTATTCCCAGAAAATTGAAGATACACATTTGTCAAACTTATCTTAAACATGTTTTACTTTAATCAAAATTGTTAGCAATTTTTTGAGAAAATTAAAATTTTCAAAAAATGCTCCATGTAAAGCGTAGTTGGATGTTTCCTATAAATTGTGTCATCCTTGGAAAATACCAAGTTTGGTATTTAACAGATTTTTATTTTTGAATTATGCTGCCCACAGCACACACACATGCATGGAACTTTTTCTAAAAATGCCCCTTTTTTTGATTCAGGGAGTCTCAAAACATATATTTCTGGTGAAATCTGATATCAAACTTTTGGATGGAACCCAATTCTCTATCTCTATATAGATTGTACATACATACTAGAGAAAATATAAATAAAAATAAAAACATATTTATGTTTTGATATGACGTACTTCATATTAAAAAAAATCTGATGTGTACCATTCACATGACTTTGTCTACATCTCTGCAACAAATTATTCTTAAAAGCTTATACTTCTATTTACTTCATGCTAATCAGTAAAAAAATAGCAGAAATAGCTATATTACTTGCTTCCTTGTAAGTAGAAACGAAATAAGGGAGTACTATAGGTTAAAGTGATAATAAAAAGCTGGTTGATATGTCACTGAAGTTCCTTTGTTTGTATAGACCGCAGTTGACAAATTCCTGTATGAGAAAAGTATAAGTTTCTCATAGAAGAAACCAAAAATATGGAATGTCTCAAAAACTATGAACTCCACGAAAAAAAATGTATATAAAATAAATTGTGTGTTTTAACGTGTTCTACATTTTTTGTGCAGTAAGTTTTTGTCCATCTCTTACGGTTTAGCAGTTATTCAAAATTCATCCAGAATAAACTACTCTTCAGAAAATTTAAGATATACATTTTATTTGTCAGGTAAATATCTTTAATATACCAAATTTTAATCAAGATCGTTAGAGCCATTTTTCAGAAAATTGAAATTTTCGAAAAAAGTTCCATGTAAAGGGTAGTTTGGGGTGGGGGGATATTTCTCAAAATCTTTGTGTCGCATCCCTGGAAGATACTAAACTTAAATACCAAGTTTGATATTTTACTGACTTTTCGTTTTTGAGTTATCATGTTCACAGACACACTGACACAGAGCCCTTTTTGTGAAAATGCTTTTTTTAGATAAAGGGGACGCTAAAACATATATTTCTGGTGAAATCTCGATATCAAATTTTTGGGTGGAGTGCAATACCTTTTCTATACACTATGTATATAGTGCATATGGAGAAAGTAAAAATCTGATATGTTCCATTCATACGACTTTCTCTACCTCTTCTGCAAACAAACTTCTTACAAAAGATTATTGTTCTATCTACTTTATGCTAATGAGATAAACATTGGCAAGATAGTCTTATTATTTAGTTCCTTGTAAATAGAAGGAAACTAAAGGAGTACACAATGCTAAAGTAAAAGTAAAATGTTTTAAAAGCTGATGCTATGTGAAAAAAAACATGCACTACTTCCTATTTGAGAAAAGTAGGAAGTATTTTAAAATTTAAACCAATAACAAGAAATATTTCAGAAATGGTTAGCGCCACAACAAAACTGCAAATTGTGTATTTTGACAAGATCAACTTTTTTTGTTTGTTTTTTTTTTTTTTTTTTTTTTTTGTTTAAGATTTTGGCTATCTCTTATGGTTTAGTGTTAAACAAAAGTCATTCAAAATGAAATTCAGAGTTTTTTCCCTGAAAAAATCAAGACATAATTTCATTTTTCACGTGAACATCTTAATATACAGCATTTCAATCAAATGGAGTCATTTTTCAGTGAATCAAAATTTTTGAAATTCTTTTTAATATAAAAATAATTTGGGGTGTGGAAATTTTTGATGAAATCCAATACCTTCTCTACCTACTATGTACACGCTAGAAAGATGAAAACTTCAAGACAAGTAATAGATGTTACAATATGGAAATGAATAAGAATTTCTATAGAATTGAAAAAGTTTGACAAAAGAAACGGTTATGACTATGAATTAGGAAACAAAGGACAATTGAATAGACTAATTACCACTTTACAGATTTTCCATCTACTATAATCATACTGTACTAAACGTTCTTCAGATCTTTTATAAACAGTGAACATAATGGCTATAAATACTTCATTTATTGCATTAGAACTGAAAGTTAAGAATATGGATATTTCATTTTGAGGGAAAGAACGAAAGCCTTGTTTGAACGCCATAAACTCTTGATGTGTGAACCACATGTGATGCTATAATAAAATAACATAATACACAAAAATCTTATGTGTTTCATTCACATGATTTTCTCTACCTGTTCCACAGCAAACTTTTACATCATGCTAATCAAGAAAATACTAAAGAAATAGGAACACAAAATTTCCCAATTGAGAAAAGTATAAATATATTAAACTTAAAACCAATAACAAGGAATATCTTGGAAATGGTTAACTCCACAACGAAAAAGACATGACAGTGTATGACAAATTGTGTGCTTTAACAAGATCTACAATTTTATGAGGTAAATTTTGTCTATCACAGTTTACCAGCTGTGCAAAAATCTTCCAAAATGAAGAGAACTTCAGATGTTTATCACAAAAAAATTCAAGATATACATTTTGTCATGAAAATATCTAATATTTTAAACAAAATAGTTAAGAGCTATTTTTAAAACATCAAAAGTTCTGAAAATGTTTCCACATAAAGAGTAGTCTGGGGGTTGGAGAAGAATTTCTTGAAAATTTTAGTCACATCCTTGAAGATGCTGAACTTAATTATTCAGTTTGCTATGTAACTGATTTTTCATTTTTAAGCCATGTTGCATGCACACACGCATGGGTGTGCGCACTTGCATACAAACACACACACAAAATCATATTTATGTGGGCCTTTTTTGCCTTTTATACAGTGGATTCTAAAACCTGTATTTCAAATTCCTGGTATCCAGTTTTTTTGGTGGAATGCAATACCTGCTCTACCTCTGTTTTATGTATCAAGACAGTAAAAAATTAAGCGTTATTAACACAAAATAGATTCAAGATAGAACTAACAGGTTATCATGCTAAAAATGTCGCTGAATAAGCTGTTTGAAGCAAAACTGGGAAGGGGGAAACTCATTCATTTGCACAGAAAGATACAATAGGGCTTGTGTACACAGATGTGCCATACTTAATAGTAGAGCAAAACTTTCCCTAAAAGATGAGCCAAAATTTACCTCTCTACTGCAAACTGTCATAGTTAAGACACTCATAACAAGAAGGAATTCTAATGAACATGGAGTTTTGCACATGTTTTTAAATTTCCTTGTTCTGTATCAATTTATAAAATACTACATTAAAGCATTAACTTCCAAAGTAATCAAGTTTACTGTATTACAAGGAGAGGTAACAGAAATTCAAAAACTTAATATATATATTCCAATGATTAAGACATACAAAAATACACAGAGAGATGTAAAAGATGTCAGCAATCTATGCATTTCTTTTAAATTCACTTCTACAAAAATGGCTAAACGTAAATAACTGTAACACTTCTAAAATATAATTTAACTCACCCTTGATGGACCTGCAATTGGAGAGCTTGGAGGAATTTCTATGCTGAGAGCACCCCTTCGCTGATTGTTGCGTGGTCTTGAGGGTTCTGATTCTGAAGGTGGTAGTTGTTCATTATTTGTAGATAAACATATTACATCACTGTCATCCGAGTCTGATGATACTCCATGCACAACTTCCAGCTGCAACACAAAAGTTGCTAATGAGATAAACTATACTTATAAATGTAAAAAGAAGCTAGTAACAGTGAAGAATAACACAAATATTAATATAAAAATAATAGTTGCAACAAATCTTCACTTATCTTTTGGAATCCTTGCTTGGACTAGTTTCGCAATGATTTCATTGCATTATCAACATATCCTTTTGGTCTCTTTTTTGATGTCAAAAAGGATTCCAAGCAAGGATTCCAAAAGATAAGTGAAGATTTGTTGCAACTATTATTTTTATATTAATATTAAACTATACCTACTTATCTCTGTGCAATGTTCTAATCCTGACAATTATTGCTTTTATCAATACATATAACATTTCTCAAGGAAGCTTAAGGCACGAGAACAGTTTGGCAAGTACCCATGTTAGGAATCAAGACACTACTTTTTCCCAACATTGTCCCTTTTATGGATACACACTTCTCCCAATGCTCCTGACATATTTTTCAACCCCTCCAAAAATAGGAATTGTCAAGTTCTGCAAAATACACACTGTCTCAATGCTGATCTCATTTGATCTAAATTTTGTTTTTGTAACTCATTGCTTCATGTCTGAGAGCAAGAAGAAACTGCAGGCAGCAATTCATGCAATCTGGCAGCAACAACTCCAGATGAATATGCTGGTGTGTTGTGGCAAAACAATACTTTCTTCTTTGCCAAATGGGTCTTGTATCCTTCAACTTCTTGTTGATTTGGGCCAATAACTCAGAGTATGACACCCTTTGCATCCCAAAAAATCATCTCTTTTCCAGCCGATAGCACTGTGTTTGCCTTCTTCAGAGACAGATTGACTAAAAGTAACCCATTATTTTCATTGTTGCTTGACTTACAGAGCATAATGATGAATTCAGGTCTCATCAGCAATGACAACTTGCAAAAAGTCCTTTGGATTTTGCCTTAAATAGCTCCAAACACAGTTTTTAGGTTGTGTACTATGAGCAATTGCAGCATCCATTGGGCTGACAACTTTTCCATGCAAAATATGAATTGCAGTTCCTGTCAACACACCTATGGCTTCTGCCACTTTGCAAACTTTTGTTCATCTATTAGCAAGAATCATATCATGGACTTTTTCGACGATTTCCTTAGTAACCACATCTGCCAGGTGTCCTGGATACTCATAAAAAAATGGAACATTTAAAGTTGTTGAACCAATATTCAACGGTTGCTATACATATGAAAAGTCCTCATAAGTAACATACAATTTTGCTTTTATCTCCTTGCAAGTTTCCCATCAATAGTAAAAACTGAAACACAGAAACTAACTTGAAGCAATACCAAATTTGTTTTGGTGATGTATAACAAATGACATTCTATGATGAAACACAAACTTGCCTTAGCAACATCATGTATTTTGAAACATGATTTTTTATTGAATTGCCTTAGTATTTGACCATAAATAAATAGGAAAATGAAGAGTCAAAGAAGTTGGAGAATAATTCTCAAATATTATTACATTTTGGAACTCTTATTGTAAAGCAAAATTAGTTTTAAATGAGATACACAATTACTCAGTCTTTTACTTCATTAATTTATATTTTGTTAGGATATTAAAATTTAGTTGAGTCGATTTTGTAACACTACATCACTTACTTTTTTATTTCAGAAAACATGTTTCAGAAGCCATGTGCTTCCATTGTCAATTCCTTTGGTCGACTACCGGCATTGCTTGCTGTGGTGGTTGTCTCTGTCCCTGGTGGTGGTTTGATGAACTTCTGGATGAGTAGATCGCCTGGCGGGATTTCAAAATTGAAAACCCGGTTCTTGTTTTTCCAAATATATATGTTTTCCCAAACTTTTAATTCTGTCTTCCTTGTGATGTTTTTGAGGATTTTTGGGCTTCTATTTATAGTGTGTTTCTCTTTCCAAAAATGCCAAGCTACTGCAGATTTTTCTTCTTGTTTGAGTTTAATATTTCTGTGGTGTTCTTTTGCCCTGGTTTTTATATTTCTTTTTGTTTGGCCGATGTAGATTTTTTCACAGTCATTACAGCTGAACTGATATATTCCTGGTTTGTTTTCTTGTGGGATATCATCTTTTAATTTAGAATTTAAAATGTTTTTTATAGAGTAATTGTTTTTAGGGGCTAGAATGATGTTATGTCGTTTGAAGATCCTCTGGAATTTGTAGAAAGTTGTAGGGTGGTATGTAAACTTCTTGTAGATCTTGTTTTCTTTCTGGTTTTGAGTGAGTGTGCTGACTTCTTTAATTCTCTTTCTATTTTTGGCTTTATTAACTTTTTTGTACACCAGTTCTGCCCGAAATCCACCAACAGCTATATAAAACAAAAGAGTTACAATCCCATTCCCCATCAGCATGCTTTACTCAACAGCCTTACACACAGATTGGTAAATGTACCAATGGGAAAAACAGAATACCAATGTGAACTTGCTAAAATATTGGACATAGCTACAGAGAATGGATTTCGGGCAGAACTGGTGTACAAAAAAGTTATTAAAGCCAAAAATAGAAAGAGAATTAAAGAAGTCAGCACACTCACTCAAAACCAGAAAGAAAACAAGATCTACAAGAAGTTTACATACCACCCTACAACTTTCTACAAATTCCAGAGGATCTTCAAACGACATAACATCATTCTAGCCCCTAAAAACAATTACTCTATAAAAAACATTTTAAATTCTAAATTAAAAGATGATATCCCACAAGAAAACAAACCAGGAATATATCAGTTCAGCTGTAATGACTGTGAAAAAATCTACATCGGCCAAACAAAAAGAAATATAAAAACCAGGGCAAAAGAACACCACAGAAATATTAAACTCAAACAAGAAGAAAAATCTGCAGTAGCTTGGCATTTTTGGAAAGAGAAACACACTATAAATAGAAGCCCAAAAATCCTCAAAAACATCACAAGGAAGACAGAATTAAAAGTTTGGGAAAACATATATATTTGGAAAAACAAGAACCGGGTTTTCAATTTTGAAATCCCGCCAGGCGATCTACTCATCCAGAAGTTCATCAAACCACCACCAGGGACAGAGACAACCACCACAGCAAGCAATGCCGGTAGTCGACCAAAGGAATTGACAATGGAAGCACATGGCTTCTGAAACATGTTTTCTGAAATAAAAAAGTAAGTGATGTAGTGTTACAAAATCGACTCAACTAAATTTTAATTGTTAAAACACATCACTGTCTCAAAGTCCACCATATATCAGGATTGTTAGGATATATTTTGGAATCCTCATTCACATGTGCAGGTTTGCAGCGCCTGAAGATAAATCCAGAAATTTGATGGTTGAGCTTCGTGCTTCCATCTACTGAATCTTTGATAACTTGAAGGCGCACTTCTTCATTATATTGAAGTTAAATGCATGTTTAGTGAGGCATATTTTTTCCCCATGCATCCAATTTTCTAGCACTTTTACCTATTTTGTGGAATCTGTGCATTTTCTTCTTTTACATGATTTTTTGGTCCAAAAATGTGCTGTAACTGCCAGTTTATCTATTGATTTCAGATGAAGATGCCTGAAAAGCCTTGTTTCTTTTTGGCACATTTTTTAATTTTATGAGGTGTATACCTAAGGATATCTTGTCTATTGTGCTGCTTTGTAAGAAATCCTTGATGTAATTGTTTGTGAGCACCAGTGTTCTGTACAGAAGCAAGACTCTTTGTTGACTATTTTAAAAATTCGCATTAAAAATCTCTTTAGTGCTGTTTTAGCTGAATATTTCACCATAAATTTGTATTGATTTCGTGCTAATTTTCAGGAAGAATTAATGAGTAATTACATGACTGAAATGAAAATTATGAGCTAACATAACATTAAACTTATGTCCCTGATTTTCAAATTAAAACCTTTTATTTCAGATCAATGTCATGACTACAATGAAATATTACATATCAGGTATATCCAAACTACAACATACAACATGCTGTGACATTTTAATTTTTCATAGTTGTCTTTCAGACTGTTACAATTAATTCAAAATCTTCTCGGGCTTCTAGCCAGGTAAAAACTTGGCTTGACACCAACGTTTCGAAGAAGTGCATCTTCCTCGTCTTCAGGGTGAACTGATGGTTTGAGCTTGCGGAGACTGGTATTTATAAGAGCTGGGATGAAGCTAACATCTGATTGGTTCTCGTGATATTATGGCCTGGTATTTAAGATTACTGAGACATGGGCACGGACTTCGTCTCAGTCATCTTAAATACCAGGCCATAATATCACGCGAACCAATCAGATGTTAGCTTCATCCCAGCTCTTATAAATACCAGTCTCCGCAAGCTCAAACCATCAGTTCACCCTGATGACGAGGAAGATGCACTTCTTCGAAACGTTGGTGTCAAGCCAAGTTTTTACCTGGTTAGAAGCCCGAGAAGATTTTGAATTAACACGTCGCCAGGAAAGCTTCAGTTCTTATGTTACAATTAAGTTAAGAAAGTAAAGAGACATCAAAGGACTTTTCAATGCCATGAGTGCTGTTACACATGTAATCTGTTACCAAAACCACTATGGCTCAGCTATTCAACAATGTTGCAATGTTCTTTGTAACAGAATTTATACAAATAGTTTTAAATACATTCAGTTGGTTTAATAATTTCTTACATAATTATATCATTAAAATTGCTTGATTATGGTAAGCTTCAACATGTATTGGTGCAATGTGCTTGACATTTAACATAATTGGATGTCAGACTCATTATTTGGATTAACTGAAATTAGCATTATAAGCTGTGTAAATTGGCAAAATTATCTGAGCGTTTCAAGATGATTTAAGTAATTTAATTTTCATATGGCATCACATTAATTGTTAAGCTGTAGGTAACATGCAAGAATCACAATAACAGAAATAAAAGAAATGACAGCAGTGCAGTTGACTTTTTGGCAGTGGTGTGTGTTATGGGTTACTACTACAATTGGAATATTTTGTTCATGTAGTAAAATCTTACTGGTTTTGGTGTAAAAGGCAAATGATTCAGTTATTACTACCCAACAAAAAAGAATGATTTCAGCTTCTTTTCAAAAATTACATGGAAACAAAAGAAAATTAAGTGAAGTTACAGCAGAATTTGAAAGTGAAATGATAAAGAGTTATGTACCCGTGCTTAATGAGGAGGGGTAAGGGTTTCCCCTTAATATCACTAAATTAGCGTCCGATGATTAATAG
Source organism: Hymenopus coronatus (assembly GCA_030762935.1). Taxonomy (NCBI): domain Eukaryota; kingdom Metazoa; phylum Arthropoda; class Insecta; order Mantodea; family Hymenopodidae; genus Hymenopus; species Hymenopus coronatus. The sequence continues at coordinate 89,929,001 of CM060887.1, read as the reverse complement.
CCAGTTTTATGTGAATACCTCAATATAACATTGTAGGAGAAAAGTACTTTCCAATTTGAATGGTTTAAAACCTTTCTCTGGTTGGCATATAGTATTTCCCAAGATTTTGCATGCTATTTCTTTGTTACTGAGAATGGCTGCTGCTCATTTTTAACAATTGAGGATGGGTACAAAATTTGGAAAAAACACTTTCTGCTGATGCAGGGGTAGGAAAGTGCGACAATACTGAATCACATAAAAGCTGTGCTCTTTGGGAGGATTACTGATACATAAAAATAAAAGACCCAGAAACATATGTTGGAACCCCGATATATGAATCATATGCAATTAAGATATCAGAAATTTATAAGTATGTTGGTCAAAAAATAGAAATCCTAAGTTTACTGCATGCAAGGTATGGGGATTCTTTACAATATATGTGATGCAAGACAGGAAGAAATTTTTCTAAGTCTGATGGTTCCACAATATGAGGAGACAGAACCAACTCAAGACTGAGCCATATTGTATCTCGCGTAGAGGCCAACCTTCACATCATTTCTAGCAATTGTAGCCAACCTTTGCAAATAATTCCCTGACATCTGCAGAGCAAAGTGTGTAGCACCATCTGGAAGCAATTAACAACTACTTATTTTCAAAAAGTCCCGACATACTTTCTCTCAGGTTTTTTTTTATTCTATGCAAACACAGGGATGTGATCGAGCAGAATTAGTTTTAGTGCGAGAAGGGAAGGTTATGTTATTGGTAATATTCCTACAGATTTAGAAATGGCTTGTCCAATTAATATCTGTTAGTTAGCCTCAATGATTTGGAGGCCTGTTTTCAATTATTATTTGACAAGAATCCACTGAACAAGAATGTTGTGTTCTGAATAAATCCACACATATCCTGAACTTTGTTAAAATAAAGCCCTACTTTTAAACTTTTGTTATTGATATCCAGAAAGTAACTTTATTATTATTTTTAGAACTGGACATGAAAGTCATACAGTCTAAGTGTAAAGGAACATGATTCGAGCAGGCAAAGCTATTGTCTGGGCAAATTCTTCTTCATACACCTCTTTCCATACAAGCAGTCATATGGGGTGACAATAATGGAGTGTTCGGTTGGAGTTTTCCCGGACAGTATCTGATTTATTAGTTTACTGCCATGAAGAGTGCATGATCTCTACCAAATACTTCGAGAGGGAAAATTGGAGGTGCCAGCCACATCGCTCAAATCGTCCAATGTAAAATAGGACCAAAAATTGTTTAGCAAACCCTTTTCAGGAAATTATGGAAAACATTAGGCAGTGTAGAGGTTAGGCTTAGGTTAAGTTTATTTAACAGGTGAGTTAAGTGTTTAGTGTGCATAGCTAGTAATTTAGGGACAAACATCAGATTTAGGCTATGCTTCATTAACCAGTGTGTTAAGCATTTAGTGTATATAGTAATTCAGGGAAAAACAGTGTACATGGTTATATAGTTAGTGCAATAGCGAGTGAAGAACTGTATAGCTAGTGTAATCTATTGATGATAAAAGACTGTTGGCTGCCTTGCATTATGTGATTTAAGATGGATAATTTAGCTGCAATGCAATGACTACATGTACTGTAAGTAAATAAATTAAGAATTATAAACCTTGGTTATATTAAGAGAAAATTTTATGACATTACATTTTAAATTCATATTACATAATAAAATGTAAAATATTTCATTCCTGTTGCACTTAGGATAAATCCTGTGTCACATATTGGAAAGAAAAGCCCAAGGTATTGTTCAGAGACAATAATGAAACCCAAAATAGTGAAATCCCTTGGAATTTCTTAAGAGTGACTAAAACTGATATCTAAAATCAATTTCATTATCGTAAAACTAAATAAGCGACCAAAACACCTAGATATACTCATCAATTCAAAATGAAATGTTTAATTTCCTTACCAGTGCCACCCAAAAAATTGAAAGGAAATAAACAGGTAGCTATATTTATTTTGCTATTATGACAGATTTTCCTACAGATATATGTAAAACTGAACAGTTAATGTCTGTTATACCTTTTTATCTAAATAGTGAAGTTCATGAATGCTTTCAAACCTGCTTACTTGCTTACTAGATGCCACTTCAGTCCTGCTTAACATAAATGAAGCTGAGTATGTATAATAAACATGAACTGCACAGCACAAACTTATGATATTGCCGATGTAATGAAGAGATCAGTCATATTATACAAACTCTATTTAGAAAACATGTACTGCAACCGATTTACACTCTTTGTGCAAATCATAAGACTAATTCTAGTTGTGGATTTTTGTAAAAATGTTGAAAGTGCTACAGAAGCTGTATATTTTATGCCAGGATCAGCTATACATTCCCTTTTTATTAACGTTCAGCAAGAAATGGGTAAATCTGTTATAGAACTGAGAGCTCTGAGCAAGACAAAGTGAATTTGCCAAGTAATGGTCTGCAAAGCTACCAAGAAAATGTTGTCACCCTTCACAGATGTAGAAGAGATCGATCACTGGATGCTTACAAGTTTGTTAATTCAGTACTCAATGAATTTTTTGTACAGTGCATACTTAGTGTTTTATTGAAAGAATAAAAATTGTGTCTATGTTTTGCCGAGTGAAGATAATGACCTAAGTAGTGCTACTCTGTGATTGTCTCAAGAAGCACAGGGATAAATATGGTTAGAGGAATTCAAGACAGCAAACATAGGTCACATCATCTTCCTGAACACTTGAAAAATTTGTTTAGTGTTCATCACTGCATCAAAGAGAAATCTAAATCAGAAGATTTTCTATTTAGACAACATAACCAAATATAACAATGTGGTAATAACTTTTACAATGGTTTTACTTAATTCAAATTTGAGTATAAATTCACGTTATGGGTGGCAGAGAGAAACTTAGGATTACCAGGTATATCTGGCAGGATGGAATTGCAACCACTGATGTCAAACACCTCCATTTTTTATTTTAGTCTCAGAGAGAAATCATTTTGCTAATGAGAATGCTTAACAGCGAACTATTTGGTGCGAAATGAAGGCATAAAATCTATCGCATTGGTTACGACCTTAGTGGTAAGCAATACCATTTCCCACAGGGTTTGCCACTGCCATACCCACAAAATTTGACACTTACTTCTTGCTATTCGGAAAACCATCATGAATGCAAGAAGATCCCAGATCTGGACATTAATATTTTGAAAAAAAGCAAACAAACCATTGTCTTGTATTCGGATAAATAGGGTACTTACTCTGCCAGAGAGTATGTTTAGTACTATATCAGCACCAAATTTTAATCCTATTGGTAAATCAACTATAATTCAAAATATTGTTGTTTTTTTTTACTTGGATATCATTTCAGTTGAAAATCTCGCAAAATACAGTAACCCAATTTTTGCATTATTTCGCAATTTAAAATCAGCAAATTCTGCTATTTTCAGATGCTCAAAACATATTCCCATGATTTCATGATTCCATGCTTTTTGGTTTTTCGTTTTTAATAACATTTTCCCAACCCTAGTAATTAGCAAATTTTGGATCACTTAGATTTCTTTTGCAAATTACCATACAATGTGTATCATTTATATGGCTTTCTCTTAACTGTTCTGCAAAAAAGACTATCCTTACAAAAGAGTATTTTTTATCTGCATTATGCTAATTGAGATAAGTGTTAGCAGAAATCGTCTTACTACTTGATTCCTTATATGTAGAAATATGGAAATACATTTAACTAAAGCGATAGTCATATCTTTAAAAAAACTGCTCACTATGAGAACCGAAGCTCGGTTTACTTTGCAAGGCCGACAGTATACAAGAGATGAAATGAAAAGTAACCCAATTTGAGAAAAGTTTCAAATTAAAATTGAAACCAATAACTAGGAATATCTTGGAAATGGTCTACTCTAAAATAAAAAATATATATGTCATAAACTGGGTGTTTTAACAAGATCTATAATTTTTGTGCATTAAGTTTTTGCCCATTTCTTATGGTTTACTAGTTATGCAAATTGAACAGGTCTTCAGAAGCTATTCTCAGAAAATTCATGATATACATGCATTTTATTTATGATGTAAAGATGTATAATACACAGTATTTCAATCAAAATTGTTAGCCATTTTTTAGAAAAACAAAAATTTCAACAATGTTTCCATGTAAAAAGTAGTTTGGGGTGGGGGAATTTTCTTTAAAATCTTTGTGTTGCATCCCACGTACGCACATGTGCACAACCACAATCACACATGGTCCTATTACTAATAATGTTTTTTTCTTTTCCTTCTTCTTAGAGGACCTAAAAACAAACATTTCTAGTAAAATCTTGAAATACAACTTTTTTCATAATACTACACCTTCTCTATACACTATGTGCATAGTACCTGAAAAGAAAGTAAAAATTCTGATGTGTTCCATTCACATGAGTTTCTCTACATCTAACAAATTATTGTTAAGCTTATTCTTCTATCTACTTCATGCTATTAAAATTTAAATAACTCAGAAGTTTGAGACAAGTGAAGTTTTAATCAATGTGATAGTTGAAAATGAGTCGGAATAGTAACACTCACCTCACTTATATGTAATTATGTTCAAAACATATGTTTCAAGGGCAATTGCCCTCTTCTTCAGTTGAAGTCCCGACTGATGGCTGGAATTTGTGCTCTGTGGTCTATTACGGTGGAGCCATCTGGTGTTCTCAGTAGAAGCTCAAAATCATGTGGCGGTATTTCAAAATTCATCAGTTGGTCTTTTTGTCTTTTTTTCTTTTTTCTTTCCTTCTTTATTCTCAATATAATGGAGTTGCTAGGTTTTAGCCTTGCAGTCATGAGGGAGTGCATCTTGCTACCTTTTCTTTCCTTTTTTTAAACATGGGATAATGAGACTAATTTTGTATTCCAACAATGAGAAATTCTCAAGAGGAGTGAAAGAACAGCATGTGTCCTGGACTGTAGAACTGCAAGGTTAGTGAATCATACAGTACTTCAGTACTCCCATTTGGAATTGCTGTATTTCTAAGAATGACTTAGTAAAGAGAAAAAGGTAAAACTGTTCACAGGTAAGCAAGTTATAGCAAACATTATTCAAGTGTGTGACAGTGAATCAGAGCATGTTACAGAAAGCGTTGTGCATTATACAGGAGTATTTACAGATATTCAATGCCACTCATCTTCTTTGCACACACCTTGAAAACATTATGGCCAGGCAACGAATTATCACCTTCAATGCTTTTGACTTGTCACTTATAGAACTATCCAAGACTTCTATGGTATGAAGAAAGTAGTGTGTTTTGTGCACCAGAAGAGGATCTCTCCAAGTCTAAGCTGGTGCAGCACCTTTAAGTTAATGAAATTTCTTTTATTTGATATTGATTGATAAGTAGAATCAATTTGTATTTTAATTTTTAATCTATTTAAGCTCTACGTTACAGGCAGAAGCACATGTTTGAGCTGGTACATTTCTCTCTGGGCTTTTCTCCTGGTTGGAAACCGATACAGATTACAACAGATTCAGAAGCACTAAATATACAGTATTACTGAATAACAATATACAACCAAATTCAGTACTGCAGTTATATTTCATGAGAAAATTGTTTTGAAGTAGTATATAGATAGTCAAGTTATTTTTTTAAAAGTAACGTATGAAAACTAGAATATCTTAAAAAAGTTATTTAAATAGAGTTACAGGGGATAGTAATGCTACACAAAAAATTGACGCTCTAAGGGACTGTATACTATGAACTATTTTATAGAAAATATCATGCAAACTACTAACCGCAATATTGTTTCTTGGAACATAATGGGCATTTTCATCAAAGCCAATCATGTCATATCCAGAACGAGCAAATGTGTAGAATTCGTGGATAAAATGCTCTGTGTATGGATTGAAATGTGACTCAATTGCTTGCCGGAATTCTTGCGATCTGATGTGAAAGCATGATACCAATGAAAGAATTAGATTCAAAACATGCGCTATTCTGCTTGCACTCGTGAGCACAGCAAGTGCTAGAAGTTCTCGATTAAGCCAAGGTGTCAAACGCTGCAGCTCATCAGGACAAGTTCTGAAATATCAACATGCATTAAAACAATCATATTCTCAAAATATACAAAAGTCAATTCATCTATATATTATGCCATTATTATTTCATCTAAACTTAATTTTTGGCATAACCTATAAAATGAAGGGTGTAGGGGGAGAAAGTTAGGACATAATATAGAAGTTGAAAATGTGATATATCTGAATTACTGAATCTGACAGGAGTCTCATCGCTGGACACAATATTAATAAACTACTGAGTCAGGTTTGATTCACTAACATCACTAAAACTATATGTTTACCTTGTGGAACTATAGAAATCTTTTTGGGGCAGCTACCCTATTGTCAATTACAACTGAACTCAGTATATTATTTATCACCTTGCTTTATTAAATTTCTGCTAATGTTTATGTTACTAGACATAATATTATTCCTTTCTATCATTGCTTTAACACAATACACATTTCCATTTATTACATAGGAAAAGATTCTTTCAGATAGCAAGTTGTCAGTGTGCCCTGTTCCAGGAAAGCAAATCAAAATTGATTGGCAAGTTAAGATAGCTTTGACTGACAATCAGCAAAATTTCTTTTGCAGAAGAGAAATAGCCTTTAATTGGAGATCATTCTCTCTGGTCATATTTGATCAGCATTTTTGTTGTTGATTATGGCTTAATCAAGAGTGCCAAAAATAAATCCATAATTGTGCTAACTTTTGCTAAAGTGAAATTAGTGTTCAACTAATATTTATTGTAATTCTATCACATTGTCTTCCTCGATGCTATATGTATAAATATTATGACTGAAATATACAATTTTCTGCCTAAAGGATGTAAAACATTATAAGTCTATTTTAGAGTGAAAAATATGTAGTAAAGAGCCTATCCTTACAGCAGATATTTAAAAACCCTTCCACCTGTGCCTTTATTTTGGATTTTTTAAAGAAGCAGAAAATTCATAACAATAAGCAACTTAAAATGGAGTTAATATGTTGAACTGCTTATTATAAGTATGAACCATCTCAAATCTTTTCTGCACCAATCAAATCAGGTATTTCAAACTGTATGAGTCATGAGCTTTTTCTCCACACCCTTCAAACATTCATTAATGGAGATCATACAAAGCCAATGCATTTACAACCAGTGTAAATGTGAAACAAAAGTCAGTCTGAATGCATAAGCTGAAAAAATGGGAGTACACACCGTTTTATATTATGAAGAGCATGCAATTTAGCATTTTGCATTCAGCTGTTGCCATGAAACCACTAATCTATTGTAAACAAAAGCATCAGCAGTTAAATCAGTAATGCAAAAATGTATGACCATTTACATTTTCCACTGAGATATATTTCATTACACATTTTATTTTTCAATAGACTTTTATGTTGCACATTTCTGAGGCTTTTGTTGTCAATGTTGTAAAAGTAAAGCATATAGTGATGTTAATAAGAAGAGACTTTTGGCTGATAATTACAATTATTACTGGCCACAGAGAAATTATCTGTACTAAACTACCTTGTACTGTATGTTAATAATTGTCTATGAAAAGCTCATTGAAGGAAAATAATACAAACATTTCTTTTAAAATATGAACATGGCATGCAGTTGATGTTTGAGCAGTTCTCTTCAATACAACAAAAAAAATCTGATGTGTTCCATACAGATAGCTTTCTCTACATCTCTGTAACAAATTATTGTTGAAAAGCTTATTCTCTTATCTACTTCATGCTAATCGATTAGTAGAAATGGTCTTATTACTTGCTTCCTTGAAAGTATAAGTGAAATAAGAGAGTACCTATGGTGAAACGATAATCAATTCTTTTTGACTATCGTTTCACCATAACCCATTCCTTTGCATGACCAGGAGTTAATCAATTCATGCATGAGAAAAGTATTTTAAAACAGAAACCAATAATAAGGAATATATCAAAAATAGTCAACTCCATGAAAAAAAAAAAAAAAAACTGTTTATGACAAATTATGTTTTAACAAGATACATTTTTTGTCCACTAAGTTTTAGTCCATCTCTTACGGATTACCAGTTATGCAAAATTCAGAAAAATTCATTGAGAACAAAGAGGTCTTTGGAGGGTATTCCCAGAAAATTTGATATATTATTTTTTTTTTTTGGTACAGAGTCCCCTAAAATGTGAATTTCTGGTGAAATCTCGTTATCAAATTTTTGGGTGGAGTGAATACCTTCTTTACCTATGTACCATGTAGGCAAAGTAATTACATTCATAACAATTGCATATACTTTCCAATGCAGTGCTTTCCATTATCTGCTTCAAATGAATTTACAACAAATTTACTTTTTTTTAATGGTTTATGCTGTTTTTATTTAGGAATCAGTATGTGATACTTTTTTGGAGAAAGGACTAAAGATATGATCACAAAAATAATCTCTACATTTCTCATTGAAACAGCCTCACACATGGCTTTCTTATGACAAGACCTTTCTCTTTAAATCTTTCTTTTTCTCTGAAAAGCTGTAACCAGCATCACAAAGCCCAACAATATAACCCTGACTGCCACTGTGGTCAAATACAACTTCTCACCCAAAGAACCCAGGTTTGATTCCCAGTTTGGATGGGGAATTTTTCCTTTAACCAGAATCATTTCCTATCTCTTACAAGAGTCTGGCAATATGCATGTGTTGGAAGAAAGTTTTCATAAGTCAAAGCCCCCAATATGACTGTAAAAGTTAAAGGGGAGTATACAATTGAAATGCCACAGATCAGCGAGTTCTGAAGTTATTACAGAGTTAAATTTGAATCTACCTGTAACAACAGACTGCAGGAACTGATGCAACAGTTAATAGCACCATTGTCATGAGGAGGGTAAATCAAGGTCATTTGCACTTAGATGAGATAATCCTCCTTGGGGTTAAACTAAATAAAATTATCTAATAAAGTTTTTAACATATTGCGTACATCTTTTATATGTGCCGCAGTATTATGCAGTAATTTGAAACACTGTCTCATAAATACTTGTAAAATTGTTATAAATACCTGAAATTCACTGTAAGGATGTCTCTGGCACCATTCACATTTGCCACATAATCAACCCACATATCCTGTACGTAGACATTCCTACGAAAATGTTCTGATGCAAAGCCCCTTCGACGTCTCCTTGTTCTTTGTGGTGGAATTGCATCTCTTGGTTCCCGCAAATTGATTAATTCACGCTGAAAATTCAATGCCCTCTCATGGATGCTTCTGTTGAGCAGAGCAGATCTGAGGACAGAAAACTTTTAATGCACAAGAGTAACTATATACACATTCCAAATCTCCATTCTAATTTAAAAACTAAAAACTGCAAAGTCTTTAAGTCAATATTACAGTAAAATGCTTATTATTACTCCTGCTTGATCCAAGGACATCCAAACTATACACTTACATTTAAGTATACATACATACTTTTATTAAAATGTCATATCTGAGAAACATTTACATATGTTTGCATATATATGCAATAAAATAACTTGAATAAAATAAAACATGATCAACTTGAATTTGAAATTTTGATAGGTTCGTGCAAAATAATTACTACATATTCACTTTGCAATAATGGCATATTTTGCCATGACTCCATATTTTTCACAGACATTTACAACATAAATACCCAAGGAATCCATGGAGCATATTCACAAATATGGCACCTTTACACATAAAATGACTTCGCTTTAAACTTTGGTACTGTAATTATGTGCAACTGTTTCCAAAAGAAGGTAATTAATGATCAAGATGGTTTGTGACTGCACAAGCATCCCAGGTAGACAGATGAAAGGTATGGTATTTGAATCAACGGGTTTTCAGAAATATGCTTCTCTATATGAAATGCATACATACATAAAAAAAGCAACATTTTTAGTGTATAATTAACGACTGTTCAAGTTATTCCGATACAAAATGCTGTATAATGTGAACAGAAATAATTTTATCTATTTACATTTATTAGCACATCTGCAACTTCCAGTAGTTGCAGATGTGGAAGTTATGCTAAAACAGCACATATGAAAACATTTTATGCAAAGTTTAAAATGGCATGTCAAAAAACTAAAAGAAACATTCAAATCCGTACAAACCAATAATTATTTACTTATTACTTAATGTATATTCACTTGCATAATTTAAACATTTAATGCAGATTTTAAAGGTTTATTAATTGTATGCATACTTGGAACACATTACTACTTCTTTAGCCAACAATCCTTGGATGGGTTTGTGGCATTACTCCACTGATCTCCTTCTCCTTTTTAATTCATCATACATCACATGCAAATAATCAGTGTACATACCAAAATTGGTTTATGGAGGTGTAACCATTTGATGCATACAATGTGAATCAACCATTCAGCAACAACACAAATGCTACAGTAATCTACATTATATTTGTATCCTATTGCTTTATACCATTTTCATTAATAGTGACATCATGAGGTGTGTGTGGTGATTCCCCCCCCCCCATGTTATGTGAATTTATTTTTTGTAATTTAAAAAATAAACCCCATACATAAACAGCAGATGCTGTTTTGGTAAAGAAATATCTAAACTTCCATTTAATAAGCCTGAACTTTCTGTGGAGTACGCTATTTACTACTTTGGGATTTTTAATTTTATTTTGAAATTTCTTTTGTTTTTAATTTTTTTTAAATATTTAAGAGATTTATCATCCATATAATGTATATTATACAGTAGACAAAAAAGGTTTACTAAAAATGAAAAAAATATTCAGCTCTCTATATCATTTGGTACTCATTTTATTACTTATTAATTTAAAACCCTGCATCTCCTCTAAAATTGCTTGGCACTTTTCAGACAGCGTTTTGCTATTTGGCCCGGCACTAAAAGGATTCACTTGTTCTGTGTATTGTAGCCTTACTCTTCCTTTGGTAATCTTGACCTCAATTATAATTTTTAAAATACTTTGGGGGATTTAATGTGTTATAAATTTTATTCTTCCATTTCTTATTTGGTTCTAAATTTCCCTTTCTGCTTTTGCTCTCTCTTAAATTTCACTAGTAATTTTATCAATCCAACTAATTTTCAGCATGCTGTAACACCACGTTTCACATCGATATACATTATGCTTCATACATGTTTTCAAAAAAATTCTAACTTCTAAACTACATTATTGGATTTAAATAATTTATTTTTCTTATTGAAGAGAAGTTTTGCTTGACTTATTCTATTAATAATTTCTTTTTTACTTCTTCCTTCACATGTTATTTTGCTCCCTAGGTACTGAAAATTTTCAGCCTCATTAATTTTTGTTTTCAATTTATTTCATTTATTAATATATATTAATATATTATAATAGTACATATTATCAATATTTAAGTCATTATTTCTTAAGAGTGTTTTCTAATTTATTAATACACATTTCTGAATAGTATTTATTTTCCATTAAAATTACAATGTAATCTGCAAATCAGAGAATGTTAATTTATTCCCTGTATATTTCATCAATAAATTCATTTAGGGCTCTTTGTATGTATACGCTGAACAGTATAGGTGATCATGTAGATCCTTTTCTGAGATCTTCTCTTATATGACTATTTTCTGACTGTTTCCCAAGTTTATAACTGCTTTATTATCCTTATATAAATTTAAAATTATTCTCATATCTCTAGACTTAATTCCCAATTCTCAAATTATTATGAACTTCTTTCTTTCTTTTCCATTTCACATTATTAAGCACTTTTTCTATGTCTATCACAAATGCTATACAGGGTATAAATGAATAACACAACATTGGTAATAGTTTATCGAATATCAATTTGAAACAAGGAACCTATGGTCTACAAATATAAATTAAACAGTTTTGTCTTAAAATTGCTAGGTTGATGCATGCCTGCTTCGACTGTGAGGCATGTTAAGAAAACAAATGGAAGAATTTAGTATAATGGCTATGGTACGAGAATGCAAAAGAGCACATTCATTAGAATTGAAAGTTCAAATCCCCACGACAAAGATTTTACAGGAAACAGTGTTGTGCTATAATTTTACATTTAAACAATGCTTAAGCTTTTTATTTCAAATTCTTTCATTTACATTTTCATGATCTAAATGATAGATACATATTGGAGACTTATTATGTACTTAAATGAACTAGATCAACTAACAACTTACAAAATGTATATTATTGATACGTCTTGAAAAAGCTAAATGTTACAGAGTTATTACAAAAATAAGTTGCATTGATTAACACTGCAATACAATATGTAGATATAGGCAGAGCAAAAGTAAGCAAATAAATCAGGATTAGGCACAAGTTTCAAAGGGATTTCTTAAAAAGGCAACCTCTAACATTGATGCACAGGTGACCGATGCAGAAATGATTCCTGAACCCTGTTGAGCATTCCTGGTGCCTTACAAATCTAATCACTGGCTGCAATAATGCGAGCAACTAACAGCTCTTCAGAATCAATCAGTGATGATCCCATAAAAAAAAAGTCCATGAGGTTCAGATCTGGAAAACAAAGTGTCCAGGAGTGGGGCTCCCATATGTTAATTAATGCACATACACTAACATGCGGCACTTCTTCCAGTACATACTTCAGAAATGTTTTTATAAGTGTCACCACACAGTCAAGGAGACTATGACGTGCCAGCCCATAAACTGCTGTTGATGGCTCTTCTGAACAGTGGCCTCATCGGTAAACACCATCAATAAAAACGTTCTGGTACCATTACAATCCTCCAGCTTATAGATTGCTCCTCATGGTGCCCTTGAACATGCAATAGCACGTGTGCTGGTTGTGGTTCCTCTTCTAGTCTACACCACAATCTGCTTTATTTGGCCATCTCCTGTGGTAGCTTTTGCTGTGCAGCTATTCTAGAATGACATCCAGTTTTGCCATTCATATCAACGTATTCAGCAGAAGTGTAATTTTGCTCCATGTTCCTGAGTGTTGTGTACGGAAGGAAAATAGGAAATGAGATGTGGGAGACTTAATTACCAAACACTTAACAATTAATATGTGGTGGTGTTAGTGTCTACCAGGGGTATCCAAGTCATCTATTGGCAGCATTAGGCATTTGTTATGCTACCATATAGATACTCAGAGCCTCATTTGCGGAGTTATTACTTTGTGCTATTGCTTATTGCAAACCAACAACTTCAGGGCAATGTCATACACAACTTCATCTTAGCCATCAGATGTGAAAGGAAGCAACAGTAAGCAATACCATCGCATTGTAAATTATGCTGGTAGTATACGATTTTAAGGCATAAGCATAATATTGTTCAAAAATAGAAAAGAAACTGAAAAAATTTTTTTGTTCACATTCAAGTTTGAACTTCAGGTTTTTTTCAAGTTCACAGTCAATATTCAAGTTTGATCTTCAGGTTTATTCAAGTTCACAGTCAATCTGCTAAACTATAACTATCAGAATTTCCCTTCATGTTTTAGCCATTCACCACAACCTATTGCAATGGCATGCAGCTACAATTTAAGCGATTTTGGTGACAAAATTTAAAAATGCTTCTGCAGAAAGATAAAGATAAAAGACAGGCTTTACTAAGTGCACAATAAGCTTGTTTCATTTTATATGCAGACTATTTACATATGTCTTTCTGATCATTTATTGCTCCCAATCTTTAATTACTTTGAATATGCATAACTTGGTAACGACCATTGGCGTCTTATCTCAAATTGATTAATAAGGAACCATTTATTCCCAGAAAAATTTGTCACCCTCCGTGGTGTAATGGTTACCATGCTAACTTCATATACCCAAGGTCGCGGGTTCAAACCCGGCAGAAGATGACAGATTTTCTTTGGGCATTAAAATCTTTAGCATGGCTTCCTGCGGAAGAGATGTAAAGCCGTTGGTCTCGTGTCGTAGATTTAAGGCACATAAAAGAACCTAAGCCTGATAGAGAGGCCTCTGAGCAAAATTAAGCTGTCTTTAATACCCAATTTAGAATGGCACGCTAAGAACCACAGTAGTTAAAAGAGCGTCCATAAACAACACGCCATTTACATTTTTAGCACTAATTTTAATTACACATACACACCCCCTATAACAATTATAAAATTTATATCTGACATACAATTAACTTCCTCAGATTTTATTAATCTTGTCACTATTTTTACCATGAACTGCAGTAGATTTTCCTTTTTTCCTCTAGGGGTACCCATTATTTTTATCTCCTCCTTGATCTGTTCATTGGCAGTTTATACATGCTTACCAGCATTAAAATGTCTTTGAATTTTTCTTATTGACCTAGGCAATGGCAGTATGTTAAAATTTGGATTTTTAAAGTTTCACCTCTTGAACTAAAAAAATAAACATTTTAAGTTGTCTTTGAGCTTCAGTTTCAGTCTCTTTCACTATCATCATTCTCTTCCTTTCAAACATTTTGTCCTTCCATGATCTATTTGATCTAGTTTGCTCACTTAATATTTTGTTTGAGAGAATATTTTTTTCATCAATTGACTCTCACTAACCTATTTCATGGCCTTATTCAAATGAATTGCTTTTTTTATTTCTGTTACATCAGCATCACATTGTGCAATACAACATGATTGTGCATCACTGGCCCCAGAAAAAGATGTCTTGCTCAGGAGCACTTTCTTCCTGCAAGAGGAACAGAGTCTTGCTTTTTCTATAATCCTCAGGAATGTACTACATGTGAGCAATGGAAACAGACTTTCTTTATATCTCTAAGAAACTACTTTGTATCAATGCTGAAATGTTTAGGCAGCAATCACTCCTGTACTCATATCTCCCATTTTGATGCAACCTATTGAGATAATCTCTTAATTAATTAATTAATTAATTAATTATAATAATAATAATAATAATAATCACTTATTTTTTATGTTATACAAAACTTAAGTTCTTAATCTGTTTCCTCACTTCAAAGGATTGAGAAGCCCTACTAAGAAACAGTGTACCAACACAACAATCAAATGAACTATAAACAGCAAGTACAGTGAACTCAACTGATACTGCAATGTGAATTTACATGCAAATTCAAATTAGGTAACATCATCTATCTATAATGTTTATATTAAGTATGTTATCTAAATACAAAATCATATCCAACATTGTTGTTAGTTACACTACAGCCACTGCTGCCATCATGTTCTATCGTCACATATACCACTCTCCTTCTCTCCTGCTTGCAATGTCAATTTATGCACAAATTCAAATTAGGTAAAAACATTTATGATGTGTTACATTAAGCATGTTATCTAATTACAAAATCCTATCCATCATCGTTACAGTTACCCTACTGCCACCGCCGCCGTCACATTTTACCATCATACCCATACTCCCCTCTCTGGCAACTGCTCAAAATTTGAATTTCTGCTCAAATACAAACTAAGCACAATAAATAAAACTTAATCAGCTTAAGTGACCATTAGTTTGTTCAAAACATATAGCAAACATTTAGATTTAATTTAATTTTTTTTTATTATACCCATGTTTTTTAAACATGTCCTATGTAGATGGTATGCTAAATAAAGTTCTGAAAGACGGGGGTCATCTTGCATTTGAGGTCGTCTTTTATTCAGATAAATGTGATAATTCATTTTGACACACTTAGGAGCCATCCCAAAATATATTTGCTGTTTGACTTTTGATTAGAAGAGGAACGCCTTAAAACATCAGCATATTTTTTATTTTTTAAATAAGTTTAATTCAATAACATGTAAATATAAAAGTAAAATTATTCATACATGGCTTTATTCTGCTTAAAATTACTTTTAAAGTGTAAGGAACTGGACATTTTATCTTCAATAGTTATTCATATCTCTAAGAAAACCTGGCTTTTGGAAAAGCATATTGTTTTCGATGCTCAATATTGTGAAGACTATTAAAGATAAATTGATACTGTGAACAAATAATTATCTCTGAACACTTTATATAACACTGACTTTGTGTGGAGAGTTCCATCCAATCTAAATTCTTGTATCATTATATCATTGTCACTAAGTTCTGGATTGGCTTCTCTATGTGCTTGACATACTATTTTATGCACAATCCTCAAAACCCTCTTTTGGAAAAGCATGAGAACCTAGGGAGATGAGAATGCAAGTAGATGCACTCATACATTCCATACTCATTGTAATATAAAACTGCTCCATATCCGCATGTCCTTTACCCAGAGCTAGAAAGGCTTCTACCATGTATTTGCTGCAAATGGTGGACAAAAAGAATCTGAACTTATTCTTGGACTAGTACATTTATCGACTAAAACTTTACTAAAAAAAAGCATCATTTGGCTTGTATTTAGCAACAAATCCCATATTACTTTTGAAATCCTCAGCCCCACATCCACTGCATCTGATTAAATTGAAAATACTAAATGCATTTTTATGCACTAATAGATAATCTGACATTTTGTTACCAGTAGTAGTGCTTTCTCAGTTTCCTCTTCATTGTCAACAGCGAATAAGGACAGCTAGCAGTTGCTTTCTCAGTTTTATTCATTTTCTTAACATAAATATCCTTGCTGGTACAAGCAATCTTGTTTCTTACATCCCCATCATCAATCCATTCAACCATAATATTTTTTAATTGCTTATGCTATTTTACATTCCATTTCTAATTGCCCTAGTATATCAATTGCAATTTTCAACACTTAAACTTGCTTTATTTTCCAAAATATTTGCTCTACCACCTAAAACGTTCATTTCATCAATCCTGTCATATTAAACACTTACACTTGTTTTATTTTTCAAAGCATTTGCTCTGCCGGTTAAAACTCTCTTAAAAGGCAGTTATCTGCTTACTTTATCCTTTATTCTACGATCTGTATAAAAATCACAAAAACCAAATGCCAATAAATGTACATTGAAGTCTGTAGCTTCCCAGCAAGTGGGGTCTTGCACCTAAAAATAGCAACTACTAACCTCCACAATTTGCTCATATAATTTTACTGTATGTTTTAGCTTATAAGCAAATTATACTTAGCTTTTATAAAACACAAAAGCTATTCCGATCCTTTCTTAGGAGTGAACCACATGAAAACCTCCACAATGCTGAAAGTTTTCACCATGCAGTCCAAATAAACATACCCTCCATTCAAAGCAAGAAAGCTTATGATTTCCGTTAACAGCCAGTGCAGCCAAACTGCATCATTGCTAACATTATTACTGGTCACAAAAATGTTGTTTATAAAATGCATGGATATACATGAATGAATTATAAGGAACTACCTTATGCAGGATTTACCTTCAAATTAATAATTCACAAATCTCACTGTAAACAATGCAGGAAGAGTTTATCCATTTGTTACAATACAACTTAGCAGTAATTTCTGTTTAGAGCTGCCTTGTAGAACTACTAATAAAAGGAATTCCAAAATTATCATATTCTATTCTCTGTAATTTGTGAACATTAGCTATATAACATACATAATTAAGAGTAGCATAATATACTTTCATACCTGTACTGATATCGCTGAGCTTCAACATCAAAGAGGCCCACATCAATATTTATCAGATTAACCCAAGGGCCACTTTCAACTGGTCGAAGATGATACTGGTCATAATCTTCAATGGAGCGAACATTGTGGATTATGGACTTGAATCCCTGCTTACAAAGGGGGCATTCTGCTTTTACCTGTGTAATATAAAAAACAAAGTAAAGCAAGAATTAATTTATTACATGTATACATCTACAGTCCACCTGAGTAGTGGGGAGTAGCATGTCTGCCTCATATTCAAGAGGTCCAGAGTTCAAATCTCGATTAGGGTGAGATACCTATATAAGGGTTACTGCTAGGGTTTTCCCCTTACCACGAAAAGATGAATGTCAAATAACTAAGCTCTAGAGACCCTGGACCCATCTGATCATCAATTTAACCATTTCGTTCATTCATCTTCCTATGTAATCCACCTGGTTAATGGACTAATTTCAAGTCAAAGCCATTATAAAAGTAATAATATTAGTAATATCAATGATGATTCAGAAGAATATTGTGCAAGCTTGGTTGCATGTGTTAAATGGTAATTCACATTATTAGGATTCTATAATGACTAACAAATTGAGTGTGCACTCACGCTATTACAGGTTATATCAACTCATCGATTTTTAACATTTCAAACTTCATTAGTTGATTCCATAAAGGCAATCAGCAATGATAATTACATTTTTGTTTATTATTCAGTTGAATACCCATTTATGCAATGTGATTAACATAACATTTTATGACATGCTTGTTTTAACACAACAGATAGACAAATAATGGTGATAAAACTTGAAATGTAGATAAACTTTTTAATGAGGAACTTGTCACTTGAACTTTCATAACACAAAATGTTACCATATGCAACACATTATGTTTGTAAAACAAATATTTGTTAATTCATGTGTTGTATCTAACGAACATGACTAACATGTACGCTTTGAACAACACTTAAAACAAATCTAAGTGTTACATTCAAGGAGCTTATTTTTTCTGTAAAACTATTATTACAAAATCTTATTCTTTCATCTAAGACAGACGTCTCCAAAAACGTACTCGTGCATACAGCCCCTGAAAGAGGACAGGGCAGTGTGGGCTGTGATGTGTTACAGTCCATTTACCCCTTCCCTGAGAAGTGCAGTTGTGGACTTTCCGTCCAAGTGAAATGGCTGCCCCATTAAGAGTCCATGGAAACATATATGCACACTGAAGGACAAATAGGAGGAACTATTTTTCTGTACTGCTTTTCGCGAAAATGCAAGATGTCTTATTCATTCCAAGAGTTTACAGGGAATATATAGGACATAATATTTTGTGTCACAAAGAGCACATGAATATTACAGGCAAGTAATTTTAACAAAATGAATCACATCATACGCAATCTATCAGGTGGTGGCAGTCTATTACAATAATCATTATCATCTTTGATTTGTTTTCTTCACACTATCCGTGAGTAGGACAAGAGTTGGATACCCATTATTATCTTTATTAACATCATTAAATGCTATGTGCAAGTATAATTTCACAAATTCATCAGATTTTTAAACATACTTTATAAGGTATTGTAAATGGAAGCTTAAAAGTTTCTTATGGATGTGGATGTTGAAATGTGCATAAGTGTATATTTCATAATTGTACTGTAGGGATGGAACGTGTATTACAGCTCCAGGAATTGAAAACTAAAACTGCATTCATGATCTTGAATACCAGATACAAATCTATGTGCACAGTTAAGAGTTGCATGTGATTGAAGCAGATTTGATTACTCTTTTGTCATAATTCCTCTACCAAATTCACTCTTCTGTTACCTGCAGCACTGTGACTCTATCCCTACTTCCCAACTTCTCCCAATAGCTTTGTAGTGCAGGACAGTATCTCTGATGACATGTGGAGCTAAACATCTGCAGAAATACTCTTATATTTCCTTGTAGATATAACAAGATTAAGGAAATACAGTAGGCTTAAGCAATAGTTATATGTTTAAACAGCCATGTGATAGATGGCTAGGTCAAAGAAAATTGAAATATGATTTCCCATTTAAGAAAAGTGTAAGTATGGAAAAACTGAAACCAACAACAAGTAAATCTCTGAAAAGGTTAACTCGAGGAAAAAAAAAAAAATGTAGGTGATATAGAAAGTAATAGAACAAAATATCAAATTCACTCAATTTCTTTGAATTTAAGCTCCACAAGTGGAGTTTGATATTTGTTTAGAACCAATGGCGGCATTTGCAAATTAAACATTAAGGGCCCTAATGGCCTTAGCAGTTGTGCACTGAAAGTCCTAACTATGGCTATAACTACTACATATAATGTTAATACTGAATTCTTTCTCACTCTCCTTTTCATAAATCAGAATAATTAATATATGAAAAAACTGTGACTGTCAGTTGAAACAGATCTCTAATACCAGTAATACTCTTCAATATTTTATTTTGTTAAAATTAAAAACCTGAACATACTCAGGCTTTAATGACAGGTTAATTCTGTTAAAACTCAAATGAATAAGCATTTTAACTTTATGACAACTGTTGTCATCACAAAAATTAAGTTATTATGCTAGTCACAAAATTAAGGTCCCATGGTTGAGGTTACATTAATCACTACTTTTAATAGTAGACAGGGGTGGCTCATCAAGAGTTTGTACACCCCCCCAGCAATTTTTCCAAACCTCCAAAAATATTTTCAGCATTATATTGCAACTTTATGTCCTGATTACACTGGACAACAGCCAAAATGTCACAGAAACAAAATTAGCTATTTATGACTAATTTTATCTGCTAATGATGAATATGACAGTAAAAATGGCCGCAGTGGTCTGGTTTCATTGTTAAGCACATGTCTGAGAAAGCATCAGCAGTTTCTCTGTTCAAGGTTACAGCAAACTGCTTACACAGGGGAGGTGGAGACTGATTTGTGACTCTGAGGGTTGGTGTTTACTTGTAAAAGACTTTTGATTTAGTCGGACACAAGACGTTGCTAGTGGAGACCAGTTTTTGTCTTTATTGTGAAGTAAATTCATAAAATTGTTGTAGTGCTGTGCATAACCACATATACATGTTTTGTTAGAGGACTCTTTTAATTTGTATAGTGATAAGTCTGTGATGTAAGAGAAATTAATATGCCACGTAAGTGTATAAATAGTGCTGATAATTAAATAACTCAGAAGTTTGAGACAAGTGAAGTTCACTTGTCTCAAACTTCTGAGTTATTTAGTTTGAATTACGGCCTACAAGTCGACAGAAGTAAAAATCCGACGCTAACAACATGTGCTCTACCCAAACCGGAAATCGTCAAGATAATTGGAACATGTGCTCATCACAAGATTACTGCAGGTATGATTCATTTAATAAAACTTTAGACAATAACAAAAAAGATATCAAGATGTTTCTCAAAAACCAGATCAAAAGAAGAACGCTACTTGCCGACATACGCTTTTTGAACCTATGCCTAAGACACTGCATAACGCCGATTTTTGTCAGAAAATTCATAAAATTCGACAACAGTATGATACAAAAAGCCGCAGATAGGAAAGTTATCACACTTGCAAGAAACAAACACTACGCCACGCTAAATAAATTAGAACTCCAGCTATATGCGTCACATATGAAACTTTCGCAAAATGTAGGGGACATCATTTGGAAAACATTCAACAAAATCTTTTAGAAAAACTCAATAGAATAATGTACGAAAAAACAATGAAACTTAAAAAGAAATTGGAGAAACTAATCAGCAAAACGACGCGGAAAAACCAAACCCAACTCAATATACAGTCAAACAAACCAACTAATGTGAACGTAGTAAATCTTTCGGAAGAAACCTTCAATAACGAAGAAATGACATTTTTAAACAAGGGCTTCAAAACTTGCACTCAATTCTCGACCAACGTACAAGATTATATAGCAGACATAGAAATAGCTACAAAAGAACTAAACCGGATCGATCAATTAACAATAAAGAAAGAAGTTGCACCTATACTGCAGGAAATCAAAGACACAAAAATACAGAAGAACAAACATAAACAAATAATCAGGTCCTTAAACAAAAAACTGGTAGTTTTCTTAAAAGCAGATAAGGGAAACACAACAGTCATAATGGACAAAAAAGGTTACATTTCAAAAGTAGAAACCCTTTTAGAGAATAAAGAATATACAGAAATAAGTAAAAACCCATTAAACACACTGATAACATCCTTAAAACGTACAATAGAAAGAACAGAAGTTATACCTAAACTAGAAAAATTCAAAATGAAAGAAGCAAACCCAACTCTACCACGTCTTTATGCTTTGCCAAAAATCCACAAACCGGATAAACCCATGAGACCAATAGTCAATTGCATAAACTCTCCAACCTACAAATTATCTAAGTGGTTAGTTAACAAATTCAATAGCTTCCCGGAACACAACCACCTTTCCATTAAAAACTCCATAGAACTAATAAAACATCTAGAAGAGTACAAAGTTTCAAAAATGAGTTGTTGGTTTCGTTTGATGTGAAATCATTATTCACCAGCATCCCAGTCGACAAGTTACTTGAAACCTTCAAAGCATGGCTCAGGGGCATAGGCTTAAACCAGAAAGAAATAGAAGACTTCCATACTTTAACAGAACTTTGCATCAACCAGAATTATTTCCAATTCAATGGTAGATTTTACAGACAATCATCAGGCTTAGCGATGGGTAACCCACTTTCGCCCTTTTTAGCAAATCTGTACATGGGACGACTTGAAGTACATATAACCTCCAGTTTTCCGAATATATTAAAAAAATGGTTTAGATATGTTGATGATGTTTTTGCAGTGGTCCCCAAAAAATTAGCAGAAGACTCTCTAAAATTACTAAACTTACAGGACAGGTACATACAATTCACAATGGAAACAGAAAAAGACCAAATGCTACCATACCTGGACCTAAAACTAACACGGAAAGAACAAAAGATCACTTATGGCATCTACAGGAAGACCACATATACAGACAATTACATAAAACAGAATAGTTTCAACCCAGAACCTCATAAACAGGCAGTCTTCAACAGTTCAGTACACAGACTCCTCAGCATCCCACTTGACCCAGAAGAGTACAACACAGAATACCTCCAACTAAGACATATAGCCTCAGCCAATGGTTTTAACCCAGACATCATTGACCAAAAAATTAAAAAACATAAGGAGAAATTAACCTTAAAACAAATCACCACTTTGTCCATACAAAAACCGAAAGTTATATATAAAAAATTCACCTATCACCCAACAGCAGATAGTAAATTCAAAAAAATTTTCAAGAAATACAATATAAGTTTAGCTTCAAGTAACCAATTCAACATAAAAAATGCATTGAAAACAGACATTAAAGACCCCATACCTACAAACCAGAGATCAGGCATCTACAGAATTGATTGCAAGGACTGCAAATCATGTTACATTGGCCAAACAAAAAGAAGACTGGAAACAAGGCTAAAGGAACATTTCAGACATATCAAACAGAAACAAACAGATAAATTGGCAGTAGCATACCATTTTTGGACATCACATCATGAAATACAAAATGACAAAAAATTGCTAAAACCTGTAAACAACCCGGCAGAACTTACAGTTTGGGAGAATATTCTCATTACACAACAAAAAGACCAACTGATGAATTTTGAAATACCGCCACATGATTTTGAACTTCTACTGAGAACACCAGATGGCTCCACCGTAATAGACCACAGAGCACGAATTCCAGCCATCAGTCGGACTTCAACTGAAGAAGAGAGCAATTGCCCTTGAAACATATGTTTTGAACATAATTACATATAAGTGAGGTGAGTGTTACTATTCCGACTCATTTTCAACTATCACAGTGCTGATAATGTTTGTTATATTTGAGGGAAAGTGACTTTTGCAACCCAAAAACAAAATGTTAATCTGTTAATAAAGAAAACATACCATCTTTATTTTGGATGCAAAATAGGGGATCAAAATAAAAGCTGCCCCCCCCTGCATATTTGTTGCAATGGCTGTTCTACAAATCTTGGTGAATGGCTAAAAGGAAAAAGGAGATCAATGCTCTTTGCTGTGCCCATGATTTGGAGGGAACAAACTGACCGTGTATTGCCTGTCCAGCTGTAGTTCACCAGTGATGTAGTAAACAAAACCAGCAGGTTGCAATGGTTCTAATTGGTTGCTGAACATTTCACCGCTTTTCTCTATAAAAAATAGTTCCTCTTAATTTGCTGAAAGAAGTACACAAACATCATGTAAGACTATGTATGCAATGTTGTCAAAATAACATAGTAAGAGTTATTAATAAACAGAAATTGGTTGAATTCCCTTATGCAACAAATCCACATGTGTTGTGCCATTCATATATTGTAACAGACAATTTTCAGTTACCACGTGGAGAGTGTAAGCAATAGCAGAAGCGTGTGATACCAGTGTAGTGAAACAAAAGAAGCGAGAAAAAAATTATTCCTAATGCATATAATACGTTTTGTGAAAAATATCTTAATTTTGCATTAAACAATAATCTCAGCTTAATGGTAGAATTTACAGATGTTTCCCAAAACAGCATACACGTGCAGAACTTTTAAATTATCCGAGGTGCGACATCTAGTGCAAACAGCTTTCCAACAAGTGATAGCTGAAAATGCAATAAATGTATATCACACATTGTTTGGGAAGAACAAACAAAGTGACATTTGGAGGGAATGGTGGACATTGTCGCTGACAGACTAATTATCATCAATCTCGGTGCGACAGTTTGGGTGCAAATGCTACAGATGACTTGTACCTTGAAGGATTGAAACCACTTCCATCTTCACATTAGCTCTCCTGGGTAAGTCACTGTATTATAGAAATATGCAATATATGGTTGTCCATTTGAGAGTGCTAAAATACTAAAAAAAAAAATGTTGGGGTGAAGCACGTATGCAATACATCAACTCAAAACATCTCTGTATTTTGCAATTTTATAGGAGAATTTTGCTTTTCATATTGAATTAACGACTTGCCTACCTATTTTATTGTGTTTTCTTATATATTTCATTGAGATAATCACTATCTGTGAGTAGTGAAAGTAGGTAGCCATTTCTTTTCCTACCAAACGTAGGTACCCAGTTTTATAATTGTACAGCAGACAAATGCAGCCTAGCACCACGTGGTCTGTACATGTGCGTTTGCAGAAAAATACATTCTAGTTGTTTACATCACCGGTGAAATAAGGCTGGACAGATAAGTTATTGTTATTTTTGTATGGTACCACCTGTGAAGTTCATTTCAAAGAAGAAAAAGTCAACTCTGAGTTACCCAAATAAACCTTCAGCTATTCATCCAGTGGCACACTCCAATGAACTCCCTATTCCACTTCTACCCGAGTCCTATACCATTGATTCTGACAGCAAACCTAAATCCAGCACTTCTGAAGATATACCTGGAGCTTCAACATTCTATGTTCCCGATTTCAAAATTCAAACTCCGTCCCACTTACACAAAATGACTCAAAATGAGTTAAATGATCTTGTCCGAGACTTGGAACTTTCAAAGACTAAAGCGCAGCAGCATCTTGATTAAGTCAGTTTAACTATCTCGCAGAAAATGAGGTGTCTGCTTTTAGAACATGGCAGAGGTCTTTGGAACCATTTTTTGAAATAAATAATATTATATTTTGTAATGATGTGCAAGCCTTGATGGAAGCCATAAACATCCAACACACACCAGAACAATGGAGGCTATTTTTAGATGCTTCCATGCTAAGCCTTAAAGTTATATTACTGAACAATGGAAACACTTTGCCTTCAGTTCCAATTGGCTACGCAGTTCATATGAAAGAGACATATGAAAATATGAGAGACATTTTAAATTACATAAATTATGACACATTTAAATGGCAAATATATTGTGATTTAAAGATGGTTGTGATTCTTCTTGGCTTACAACAAGGATTTACAAAATATGGTTATTTCCTACACAAATGGGACAGCCGGGCTAAGACTTTGCACTACAAAAGGAAAGACTGGCCTCTTCTGCAAACTTTGGAACCAGGAACAATGAACATAAAGCAGCAGCCATTGATTGAATCTAGAAAAATCTTGCTCCCTCCATTACACATCAATCTGGGACCGATTAAAAATTTCATAAAAGTATTGAAACGTGATGGACTAGGGTTCCGATATTTACATTCAAAATTTCCAAGGATAAGTATTGCTAAAGTTAATTAAGGAATTTTCACAAGGACCCCAAGTAAAAGAACTCTTTTCTGATCAACACTTCCATGGGCTTCTGACAAGAAAGGAATTTGCTGCTTGGGAATCTTTCAGGGAGGTCGCCTCAAATTTCCTAGGGAACCGTCGTGCATCAAACTATATGGAAATATTGGATAACATGCTGCTGTCTTATCATCAAATGGGGTGCAATATATTGTTGAAGATCTACTTCTCCACTCTCATTTGGACTTTTTCCCTGAAAATTGTTGTGCAGTTTCTGATGAACATGGAGAGCGATTTCACCAGACAATTTCATAATTCGAAAGACATTACCAGGGCAAATGGAATACATCAATGTTAGCGGATTATTGCTGGACAGTGGTGAGGGATGCTCCCGAGGTCCATCATAGCAGACAAACTAAACGGAAACTTATTTAAATGAGGTAAGCCTAATAGTACCAATTATGGAATATGCATTTTTTTTCTATTGCTTTCTTTCTCAAAGTATAATTTGTGTAATTACAAGAAAACTATGCCACATCTGACAATTTTATTATCATATTCGTATTCAGCATGAAAAAATACATTGAATTCCAGTGTTTTCGTTTCGGTAACAGAAAAAAAAGTAAAATTTTGTTGCCCAGTGTTATCTGCAGGTGACAGTTTCGAGCAACTGCAGTGGTATTGATTTACAGCTGCACTAAAATGGAAATGGCCTGTTATTTATGGACGCTCTTTAACTGCTTTGGTTCTCAGCATCCCATTCTATATTGGGCGTGAAAGATCGCTTAATTTTGCTCAGAGGTCTCTCTTATCAGGCTTGAGGTTCTTTTACATGCCGTAAATCTATGACACGGGACCCACGGCTTTACTTCCCTTCCGAAGGAAGCCATGCTAAAGATTTTTACGCCCGAAAAAATCCATCGCCCTCCGCCGGGTTTGAACCCGCGACTTTGGGTATATGAACTTAGCATGGTAACCATTACACCACGGAGGGCAACTTACAGCTGCACTGCAATCTCTGTGGCAGCCTATGAAGGTGTGCAATATGCAAGTTGAGGGAAGGTGAGGTAAAAGGGGGTAAGAAGGCATGGCAAACTGTCTTGTTTACAATAAACCTTGCCACTGTTTATCAGTAGTACCAATGTAATAGGTGACCTAACTAGCGGAATCCATCTGTTTAAATTAGATATTTGTCCAAAAATATAAAAATGTGAAAGGGAGAGGGGAACATATGGATTTCACATGCTCTTCATATATTTGTGCTATTATTTTTTTACTTTTAAATTAACATCTAACAGCCTCAATGGAGCTGTATGATTCTCAAGTATAACGCTGTCAAGGTTCCAGTATTCATTAATGCACTTTTTCAGCAGTCTAATTCCATTGGAAGGAACTTCATTGAATGCAGCACCATAAAAAATGTTCATGAAAAAGTTTATGCAGTTTGGCTCTATTTGTGCATCAAGCTAATTCTGTGTTGTAACTTAGGTGAGTAGGAATAATAATAATAATAAATAATAATAATACCTATTATTATTATTATTATTATTATTATTATTATTATTACTGAAGTAGGACTATGAAGAACATATTCCAAATTAAAGAACACTGAATTTTATTTATTGACTCTGGGTTTATTTCTTGATTCAAAATTGTTAGGAAAAAGTTACTTTTGATTAAAACCGGAATATTGGTAATCAATGTTTCACCATATTCTATTTTACTTTCTCTGCTCCAGTCCAAATGGGCTGTAGGCAGAAAAAGTGTTGCATGTGATAAAACACATTTTGTACTCCCCTGGATCAAAAAAAAAAATCTTGTTTATTCCATTCATATGACTTTCTCTACTTCTCTGCAACAAGGTACTGTTAAAAAGCTTCTTCTATTTATTTCATGCTAATTGACAAAAAATTAGCAGAAATACTCTTTATTGCTTGCTTCCTTGTAAGTAGAAGCGAAATAAGGGAGTACCATAGGTTAAAGTGATGGTCAGAAGCTGGTTGCTATGTGACTGAAGTTCCTTTGTATGGACACGAGTTCACAGATTCCTATATGAGAAAAGTAAGTTTTTTTTAGGTGAAACCACAATCAAGGAATTACTCAAAAACGATCACCTCCACGAATCAAATGTATATAACATAAAGTGTGTGTTTTAACGTGCTCTACATTTTTTGTGGGGTAAGTTTTTCTCCATCTCTTACAGTTTAACAGTTATGCAAAATTCTGTAAAATTCATCCAGTAGTCTTCAGAGGCTATTCCCAGAAAATTCAAAATATACATTTTATTTGTCAGGTAGATATCTTTAATATACGATATATTAATCAAAATCGTTAGCCATTTTTGAGAAAATCAAAATTTTCGAAAAAAGTTCTATGTAAAGGGTAGTTTGGGGTGGGGGGATTTTCCTCAAAATCTTTGTGTCGCATCCCTGGAAAATACTAAACTTAAATGCCAGGTTCGGTATTTTACAGACTTTTCGTTTTTGAGTTATCATGTTCACAGACACACGGACACACACACATGGACCTTTTTTTGAACATATTTTTTTTGGACACAGGGGACCCTAAAACATATATCTCCAGTGAAATTTTGATATCAAACTTTTTATACACTATGTACATAGTACTTGTAGAGAAAATAAAGTATGGAAAAAAAAGTCTCTTCATGCGTAAACATTAACTCAGGAACTAAAAAATGCAGAAATGCCATATCTCATACTTATTTGGGTATCCTTTAAGGATGCAGTGAGAAAATTTCTAGATAAATTCTCCCAACTTTTACTACCCTTTACAGAAAAACATTTTTGAAAGTTGCAGGAATATCAAATCCCTTACTCAAGTTAGATATCCCCTAAAAATACAAGGGGAATATTTTCAAAAAAATCAACTACAACTACCCTTTACACAGAGAGCAATATTCTTCTGAAAATGTCAAACACAATTTGCATTCAATTATATATTACAAGTGCTAAGAGCACAAAAAATGTATACCTTAAAACATCTGGGAATGCAAACTTTTTTCACTTGTAATTATTGTATAATTTGTACAACAGAAAGGTATACAACAGGGTAAATTCCACTTGAAAATGTAGAGCTCAGTGAACTACACAATGATTTTATGAGAGTTTTCCATAGCCTTAACTATTTCCGAGATATTAACTTTAGTGTCTTAAAGATTTATATATTTCAAAAGCAGTAAACAATAATGAAAGTCATATGTAACAAAATGGCAGATCTCTAAAACTTTGTAAGAAGCTTGTATTTATGTAATCGCAACATTAACTTTTCCAAGATATTCACTATCGTTTGTTTAAATGTTTGCGATTATTTTCAGAATAGCCATTTGAAACACCACAAGTTAGGTTTCAAGTTTAGATTTTCAACACATTATGTCCACCTAGATACGTTAGATGTAACAATCCTCAAAGTTGAAAGCAAAGTTTTGATTGGTAGTTGTATATTTTTCATTGATTGTCTTCCAATTCCATGAATTTAACCTTTGATTTATGGTATTTTGAAATTAACTACGTATATACAGATTTTAAAATAAAATATGTGTATTTCTTTACAATAGCCACGCAACGCTCAGATCTGGAAAGCCATGGAAAGTTTTCTGAAAGTAGATAATTCTTCACATCCCCATCGGAAATCAAACCCAAAACCTCATGTTAATGCTAGTGACTTACTCCTTTAAGTGCATTATTAAGGTTTGTTTTCAAACAGCATCCTTTTCAACTAACATAATAAGACTAAAAATGTTGGTGACAAAAGCATTGAATTTATATTTTCCTCTACTTCTTTTTCTGTATGATACTTCACTGTAGTCGACGTCTGAAAAACCTGCTTATAGGGTAGAAAGTCAGTATATTAAATACAGAACTGGGATGTTTAACTGTGATTTAAGAAAGATGTAGCAGTAAAGTATGATGATGTACCAAATAAACTCAACTTTATTTTATATGCTCATGACAGTTAAGA
Source organism: Hymenopus coronatus (assembly GCA_030762935.1). Lineage (NCBI taxonomy): Eukaryota > Metazoa > Arthropoda > Insecta > Mantodea > Hymenopodidae > Hymenopus > Hymenopus coronatus. The sequence goes on along the minus strand of CM060887.1, from coordinate 89,899,408 downwards.
TATTAAAACGAGAATTGACACACCAAATGCAACTATGCAGTCTGGCATCTTTAATCCAACCAGATGCAAGCTCAGGCAGAGAGACAACACAACCAAAAAGGAATTTATTATATTTAAATGTGCAATCTTATATGTGAATTGCATGACAGTCCAGCTGCGGTAGCTCCTAGTTCTTGAGGAATTAGTTATTTGATCAAAATTCCAGCATACCAGCAATATTGATATAATCCTTACCATCTAAAGTGTTAAATTAAACAGGTTTTTATTGCACAATTTATCTTTTCAGGGCATAAAGTAGTATAAAAATGTTACAATTTTTTTGCTTTGTTATTACTGCATTTTGATGATGTCTTATAAGATGACAACCTTCAATAAATTAATGTTGCAATTTCAGATTCTATGACATTTTAGCTTTAAAATGATATGCTGAAAACTGAAAAAAAAAATCATGAAATGTTACAAAATTATGGAACAACCCATTAAGGAATAGGTTTTTGCACCAGATTCTCATGAAGTTTGCTACATTAAAACATTACATCTTCCACTAATCAAGACCAACAAAATTTATTTGCAGGGCATTTCTAAGATTACTTAATGTACTTCTAAAAAGGAATCTTGATTTTTCCAAAAACATTTTTCGGCTATCATAAGTTCACCAAATGGGGTTGCACAAGCTGAGCTAGGCAAAATAGGAAGTAGAGGAAAAATAATCTGATGTGTTCCATTCACATGGCTTTCTTTACATGTTCTGCAAACAAACTCTCTTACTATTTTTACAAACTATTCTTGATTTTATTCCTTCATCTGCTTCATGCTAATCAAGATAAACATTAGCAGAAATGTTCCTCTTACTTCCTTCCAAGTAAAACGGAAATAAGGGAATACACTAGGCTAAAGCAATAAGCAAACCTTTTAAAAGCTGGTCAATATGTTAACTATTGAAGTTTAATTAAAACATTAATGGGAATGCGGTGAAATAACTAATTAACAGTAAAAAGTCAGCTTTACACTAAAACTTCACTAGTTGAACTAAGTAACTTACTTTAGACATGTTTCTGTGGCTATTGCCACCATTTTCAGTGAATCTCCACTAAAGTTGGCAGCAATAGTCACCGAAACATGTCCGAAGTAAGTTACTTATTTCAACTTGCGAAGTTTGAGTGTGATGCTGTGTTTTTACTCTTAATTAATTGAAGTTTAGCTTATTTTGCATTGCCAGTAAAACAAAACAGATGACATGAAAGTGGGCCCTGTGTAAGAAGATTAGTTTAAAAGTGAACTCAATAAAAAGGAATATATCAGAAACGATTACCTCTACAACAAAAATGTATATGAGAAATTGTGTGTTTTAATGAGATATACATGTTTTTTGCAGTAAGTTTTGGTCTTTTTTTACTGTTTACCAGTTGTGCAAAATCCATCCAGAATGAACAGGTCTTCTGAAGCCATTCCCAGAAATTAAGATATACATTTTATTTGTGATGTAAATATCTTTAATATACAGTATGTTAATCAAAACTGTTTCTTAAGAAAAACATTTTCATATTTTTTCCCATGTAAAGTGTAGTTTGGAGTAAGGGGATTTTCTTGAAAATCTTCATGTCATCCTTGGAAGACCCCAAACTTAGATATCAAGTCTGATGTTTAATAGTCTTTCAGTTTTTGAGTTACGCTGTTACAGATCCAATTTTCTAAAATGCTTCTTTTAGACTGAAGAGACCTTGAAACATCTATTCCCATCAAAATATTGACAACTTTTTGGGTGGAATACAATACCTACTCTACACATTATGTATATAGTATGTGTAGAGAAAGTAATAATGATGAACCCTGAAATATTGGTTTAGGATCAAGAACTTACGAGAACAGCATCTTGAAACATTGTATATTAGTGCAAGAGAAAGTGATTAATAGAGTTCAAAAGATCATGGAATAAGTGCTTCAGTATAATGTGGAATGATAGGAACAAGGAAAGTGGCTTTTGCAAACAAGTTAAGTGGAAATCCATAGTAGTTTCAGCAACAGAGGGTTACTGAGGCTATTCAGGGAGCAAAAGAAAATATGGGGTAGAGGAAGAATTATATAAAGGTGACAATGGACAAGGGAGGGATCTATCTACATGCGCCTGAACAGGAAAATCAAACTTAAAGGAACAAGAAGTGGATTAAATATAGAGGAATGCAGACAACTATTGGCTTTCTATTTTAGAATACGAAGATACTAAAGAAAGAGAAAAAAACTTGTGATTGCGAAGTGCTCTAATTTTTCCAATAGAGATACAGCAGAAAAGTTTGGGGATATCTGGACGAGGTTAAAAGAAAATGGTTGAAGAAAATAAACAAAAATGGGAAATCAGATGCCGGGTAAAAACATAATTTAATATGGAGAGATACGAGATTTTCTAGCTATGCATGTTGGCCTGATAGTTAAATAACCAAGACAAACTGCCTGGGCCAGCTAGTAAAGAGGAGTCACGAGTATTTAGTTATGCTGTATTTTATCTTTCTCCCCCTCTCCCCATTCCATTGTATGGTCAAGTGATCCTAATCTAGTATATTATAGAAACTTACTGCAAGTGGAATTAATTCAATGGAATATGCCAGTAAATCTGTTATATATGCAAAATAAGCTTTCTGTTTCTTGCCGGGAGGTAATGAAAGCCATTCAATACTTTGCCCAAATTTGTTTGATCAGACAAGATGAACACAAGGGTTCACTTATATGCTCTTTGTGACTAATTAAGAATCCATGCAGGTACTTAGCCAATAAGTTCTGATGACCTACAGTATTTTTCAGAACATGATGACCCTGCTCCACTCTTCTTGCACAGAAAGAAAGAAAATGCATTTTTAATTAAGAGAAAGGAATTTCAAAGCCAGCATATACACCCATTTTTTAAAGATTGAATTATTGGTTAAGTCTCCTGTACCGCTCTTGCATCTATTTAGAAAAAGTTTTGAAAAAAGTTTTTGCAAATGTTTATGTGCATCAACATGAAGATTAAAAATAAGCTTTTGTATGCATAGTTTGTTGAAGAGTGGACACAATAAGTCATGTGAATATAACATTTCACAATTTGATTTTCAGTACTTTATGTTAAATAAAACTGCACTAACTACTTGAGATGGATATTCAAATACACTTTTAAATAGCACCTTCACAAACTAATTTTTTTTTCGATTATAGTTTCTTTCAGTAAAAACAGTTTTTCCCTACCTCCATCAAACATGTGATTTATTCTATTTTAACAAAACTGCTCTTTATTACTCAAACAGAACTCTGTTACTCCAATGATTACAATCATAAATCTGTTTTTTATTATACATCTTTCTTTGATGCTTTTGCAACAATTTGTCAGACAGTTCTCTTACAACCCTCGATGCAGCAGCAGCAGTGTGTAACAATCAGCCAACTTCTGAAGAAAGCCGCTCACATATGTGCAGTAATTACAGTCACATTGCTCCCTTCTCTGGTTGTTCAAGCTTGAGGTGGCATCCTTTGGCCTGAGTGTAACCTGTTGTGCCATTTCATACATGTTGTAAACCTGGTATACAAGATTCTCCATGTAGTTGTACTGCTCAGCCATGCAGTTCTGACTGTGGATGGACAGCTGTTGTGCTCCAGTGTTTCTCTCATCAAGTTGGACTAAAAGCTGGTGGCCTGATAGTCCCAATGGTACCCCATAGCAACAAAACAATTCTTCTAGAGGCATTTTGCAATGTCTTCCAGGTTATGGATGGCTAAAACCTCTGGCCACCAACTGATACTTGCTCCTCCTGTCTAACACAAGGACTGGCCCAGCTACATCAATGGCAATGTCTTCGAAAGTTGCTCCCATGTTATACTCTGCATGCAACCTGCCTCAGCACCACCTCTCAGTGTCTGCCTTTAATCTCAGCCAGTAGGAGCTGGTTAGGTTGGGTTCCAAGTGTCCTTCCAAAGTTCCTGCATGTACTTCCTCCAGTATTTCTGTGAGCTTACTTTGAAGGAGGATCAGCTGCTCTCTCTGAATCTACCCATCAGCACCTTTACAAATGCCAGAAGCTCTCGCTAGGTTAGTTCTTTTCTGCCTTGGGGTGTCTTGCTGTAAGTAGGCTATTACCAGTGTTGCTGGCATCTGGGTCCACAATAAAGTCACTAATAGATTGTGAAAATCCTAAAATAGGCACAATGTAGAGTGGACTTAAGCACCTGGAACATGCTCTCTGCTTCTTGTGAACTTTGTCACATGAGTGAGGGATTTTGCAATGTTGGAGGAGCCTCTGACTAGCTGGTAGTAACTACATAAGCCCTGGAAATTTCACTGTTCTTATTTGGCTTTTGGGCGAGGCCAATCCCTCACTACTTGAGCCTTCTCTGGTCCATGGCCACCTTGGATGGAGACACTATGTGGCCAAAACAGCTAACCTCCATGCAGAAGAGTTGGCACTTATTCGTGTTAACTTCAGGTTAGCTACCTGTAGCCTTTGCAGTAACTTGGTCAGATTCTTGAAGTAGTTGTCTACAATGTCATCCAGATAGAGCAAACAGGTGTCCTAAGCCAACCTTCTCATCACTGATTCCATGAGGCAATAGAAGGTGGCTCTGGCGCATTGCAGAGCCCAAAGGGCATAACAGTAAATTGCCAGTCAAGAATGAGTTCTTTTCCTTGTTCCTAGGGCCACTTCCGAATAAGTTGAGAAAGTTCTTTTCTTTGTTCCTAAGGCCACTTCCAAATATCCTTATTTCAAGTCCAAAGTCAAGAACAACTGGGCACTAGCAAATGTTTCCAGGGTGTTGTCAATCCATGGTGAAGAAACAGTCCTTTCTGCATTCAGCTTCCTGTAGTCTAAGCAGAAGTGTAGCTCTCACCATTCTTCACAGAGTCTTCAGGGAAGCACCAAGGGCTGTCGGACTCTTCAATGATTCCCCTAGATCTCATATCTTACAGGATGTACTGTACCTCCACTTCATGAACTAGGTCTGTTCGACATTTAAAATCTTGATTGATCTGAGCTTAAACCAGTGTAAGCCATAGCTTCAGTGTTATACTCTAATATATTTGAACAAATTATAAATATTATTAAAATCAACACAAATATGATTCTAATTATTAATTTAAAATCTGTTTTGCCAGAGGGACACATCTTGGTGGTTACTGGATAGGTCAGGTGTCTCCAGTGTCAATGTTATGGTCTACTCAATCAGGGAGGACATATCAAAACAAATTGGTATCGACTAAGCAGATACTAGACCCTCTCAGATGATAGGAGCCCTCATAAGCACACATGGCAATACACTAGCTGCTAGTTTGCACTTCCCTAACTCTGTCCGGGCTCATCAACCTCACAGGCAGTTTCTCCTGACAGGCAGCAATTCCCAGGCAATACATAATCCGTTCAAATGTGTTTTCCGGTCCAATACAAGGTTCCTTGACTGTTGGCCCTCTTAGTGCACCTTCACCACCACCTCGCTTCTTGCACAAACAACCCTCAGGGTCACCCTGTAGCTCCCCAATGTTCACAGAGCTCCACAGCAATACCTTATCTCAACCAAGTCACAAGATCTTTGGTTGATGTCGAGTCACTTGTGGCTCCTGAGGGCATCCAGCCCCAATACTTAGCTCATTTTCGGCCGCCCACACGAAAAATACCCACAGACTTACAACTCTCCATTCCAATGTCAACTCCAGAAGGGCCTCCCTCTCCTCAGTCAAAGTGGATAGGTGCTGGCTGCTGGTTCAAACCTTTAAGTGTGTTTAAAAGTGACAGCTCCATGTCTGTAGATTTACTGGCATGTCTAAGAACTGCTGTAGGATAAAATTCTGGCACACCTGCAGCACTGATATGATCCTGGCAATTCACAATATTGAGATATTTATTTCCTTCTCCACAGGTAAGACAATGCTCAATGCCATCGCTAATTGGTAGGGTTGATTGGGTGTTTGTGTTGGCAAGCCCTTTGCCATGTCAGGTCTGATAAGTCACGGCTGCATCGGTCTCTATTAGTATTTGGCAGTTTCCCTTGTACCCAGCCGTCAGCGATGAGGACAGTCCCACTAGGCATCCTGGTTGACCACACCCCAGCAAACATCACTGAAAAGTTGTCTCTCTGTCCCTGTAATAAATACATAGCAGTTATCCTGCTGTCCCCATCCCTAGTGCTGCCATTAATGTCACAGCATTTGTCTTATAGTCACCAAGCATCGCGTACACCATTGACAAAGGAGTGGGCATGTAATTATATATGGTAGGTTCAGCAGGTCTTTGTCCACCAGCTGTTCAATCACCAGGGTGAGCTCCTGCATCCTCTCCCCAGGCTGTTGCAGCTTCAATTTAAGCTGACTGCAGTAAGCTGGTCACACAATGTGGCTATTATGGTCACAAGGCAAAGTCACACTATGCTGCAAACTCAGACAAAATAGCACATCACATCACATTCCTAATATGCATGAAAAAGCTAGACTGAAACAAACAAAAACATCAACTCTGTAAATGGATATATTAAACAGCAGATACACAGAAAAATAACATTGACAATGCACTTATGGTAAAGCCAACAAAACTACATAGAATGTCATAGAACACAAATATGAGAATCACAAAAATGATTTTTTGCATATTCCAAGTGACTGTGAAAATCGGCTTCTTAAATAACTGAAACTACGAAAAACACATCAGAGGAATGAAAGAGGTTCCATGCACCATGGGAGTCTTATCAACTTGCTATAATGTGCACAAAACATAGGGATATAGAGAATGAGTTACTATGAGAGAGGGATATCCAAAGTTGTGGTGATCCCATAAAACTATTACCAACAAAATGCTTTTAAAAGTACAAGGGGTGTTCAGCAAGTCCTTAGAAAAACAAAAGAAATTACACTTGTAGCATTAAAAAAAGTTTGTATTTAGTAACTGCTGTCTCTCACTAAATGGCAGTTAAAATGTCAGCTATATCCATCATGTGGATTTTGTTGTCATAGGTAATTAAATCAACGCTCTTGTGCTTCTTTATAAAGATGGAAAATAAAAAGTTTCATGTGGTGATTGAACACTTCTATTTAAAAAGTGTAACACTGAAATAGATAAAAACCGAGTTGAAGTTCATGGAACATCTGCTCCCGCATTTGCAACAATTTACAATTGGATAAATGAATTTAAGCATGGCCGTACATCCACAAATGATGAACATTGTTCCGGATGACCAGTAGAAGCGACTTCCTCCAAAATGATGGACAAAATCCAGGATATGGTTTTGAGTGATCGATGAATCAAAGTTAGCAAAATAGTAGAGGCCACAAGCATATCACAAGGTAGTGTGTTCTCAATTTTGCACCAAAAATTAGGTGTAACAAAGGTCCTGGCAAGATGGGGGTTGCATTTGCTATCAATGGAGAATAAACCCAATAGCATGATTGATTCGGAAGCTGGTATGGCACTTTTCCATCACAATACTGACAAGTTTCTGAGTCAATGTATAACTGTGGATGAAACATGGTTACACTACTACGCTTCAGAGACAAAAGCACAGTTGAGGCAGTGGTTTTTAAAGATGAACCAGCTCCGAAGAAGGGGTGAAATCAACAGAAAAGGTGATGTCCTAAGTTTTTTTGGGATGCATGCAGAATCATCTACATTGCTTACTTGCAAAAAGGAAGAACTATAAATGAAGAATATTAAGGTATCGTTATTGCGCCATTTGAACAGAGAAATCAAGAAAAAAATGTCCTCATCTGACAAAGAAAAATGTTCCCTTCCACCAAGATTATGCACAGTTTCAATGGCAAAAATTGTAGAGTTAAGGTTTGAATTACTAAAACATCCACCACATTCACCAGATTTAACCCCCAGTGATGTTTTTATTTCCAAACTTGAAAAAGCAGAAAACGATTCACGTCTAACAAAGAGGTAATCTCCCAAACAGATGCCTATTTTGAGGACCTCCCAAAATCTTACTTCTTGAGAGGCTTAAAACAGTTGGAGAAACGCTTGGAAAAGTGTTAATCTAAAAGGAGATGTTGAAACATAAAAAAAAATCTTAAGTGTTCCATCACATGACTTTCACTACATCTCTGCAACGAATTCTTGTTAAAAAGTTTAAGCTTCTAGTTCCTTCGTACTGATCCAGAAAAAATTAGCAGAAACAGTCTTATTACTTGCCTCCATGCAAATAGAAGCAATATAAGGGAGTACCATAGGTTAAAGTGATAGTCAAATGCTGGTTGCTATGTGACTGAAGTTCCTTTGTTTGTTTGGACAGAAGTTGACATTCCAGTATGAGAAATGTTTAAGTATTTAAAGCTGAAACCAATAACAAGGAATATCTCAAAAACGATCAAATCCACAAAAAAAAAATGTATATGGCAAAAACTGTGTGTTTTATTGTGATCTACACTTTTTGTACAGTAAGTTTTTTGTCCATCTCTTATGGTTTAGCAGTTGTGCAAAATTCTCTAAAATTCTTCCAGAGGCTATTCCCAGAAAATTCAAGATATACATTTTAATTGTCATGTAAATATCTTAAATATAAGAGATTTTAATCAAAATTGTTAGTCATTTTTGAGAAAATCAAAATTTTCGAAAAAAGTTCCATGTAAAGAGTGGTTTGAGGTGGGGGGATTTTTTTGAAAATCTTTGTGTCGCATCCTTGGAAGATACCAAACTTAAATACCCAGTTTGGTATTCAACGATCTTTTCATTTTTAGCTATGCTGTCCACAGACACACACATGGACCTGTTTGTAAAAATGCTTTTTCTGGATTCAAGGGGACCCAAAACATGTATTTCTGGTGAAATCTCTGTATCAAATTTTTGGGTGGAATGCAATACCTTCTCTATACACTATGTACATAGTATGTGTAGAGAAAGTTAAAAAATCTACGAAATATAATTTGTTTTTCTATCTTTTTCTAAGAACTTTTTGAATGCCCCTTGCATTAAAATGTGTTGAAGTAGTGCTCTACTGGCCTATCCTAGTATGTTTTCTTCTCTGCTCAATGAACATTCGTGGCAGACGTTTTCTGATATACCATTTGGCAGTACCACTGTTTTGTCCCTTTAGAAGAATCGTCACAATGAGATCACTTGCCGAGGAGCACTTTTTGTTCACTTCACTTTTGTTGAGGGATGTTGTCCTGGGAAGACCCAGACCAATGACTTTTCTAATTTCTGAGTCATATTGGTAAATCCAGCTTCTGTCACCTGTTAGTATTTAAAATATGTTATTAAATCTTCTTTACTTGAATTTTTTTAATCATTTCCTGGTACCATTGCACATATACTTCTGTTGATTTGTGAGATGGTGGGAGATTCAGAGACTATACAGCTTCCTGATGTCAAATTTATCTTTCACTGCTGCCGATCCAATCTTGAATCTGACCAAACGTGTAATGATCATCCTCCCGCAGCATCACCCTGCTTTGTTGCTGTAGCTGGCCATCCCACTCGTCTTCATCTTCGAGAGAATTCCTTCCTCTTCTAAACTCTGTACCATCCATAAATGGTGGATTTCAAATGCACAATGCATCCTTTCAAGGTATTCTCTCTCCCCCAAAACAGACTTTTAAGCTCAAGGAAATCACAGCATGGAAAATGCTCTTGCTTGAGATCCATCCTCTAGCACACGGCATAGAAACACCTCCTATACATATATACATGGTACTGATGATGCACATTGTTGGAGGGCACCTAGACTTGCACATGCTGCTATCTGAATTTCAATCTCAACAACTCATTGTCCATTCTCAAAAATAGCTGAACTACCTAGAATTTCTCCTACAGTAAAGAAAACCCAGGCAATCGCAGAAGAACAATAAAAATATGACAAAATCCATATCTCATAAAATCTTAGTGCGATGATTTCCCAGTATTCAAACACACAGTGTATGGAAGGAGAAGTGAGATCGATCTTGTTTGCCACTGTAAACCAAGCAAAGGAAGCGATAGTTGCAAGTATAATTATTAGTAAGCATGTTAATGTACAACCAAGTAAATATTTGCGTTTATAACAATTGTCACTCAGCTTACTGTCTTCAGATTGTGTCTGCTATTTGGTGCATGCTGTGTTTAAGGAAAACATCCCTTAATTATTACTAGTGTGAAAGCAGTGCATAAAGAATTGCTAGATGCCCACTTGTTTTGCAAATGGCTGTAGATCTTACGATCTATCTACATTCACTTTGGCCACATACAGTTTTGCACATATTCCTAATTTGTGCCACGACTTTTCAAAAGCAATCAAGAAATGCAAGTCTCTCTTGAAAAGATAAACATTGCTGGCAGACAAAAATTGAGCATGAGAATGTTCCCTCTATATGCAGTCAACACAAAACGAGCTTGCTAGTGGCAGTTCAACAAACTTGAAAATTGAAAAAGATGCCATGGAGAGGATCAAGTAAATAAATTAAGGATCCTGAAAAAAAGAACTTGATTGGGACACAAAATCAGCAAAACTAAAAATAAATCTTCGAGAGATAACATTGCAGATACAAATTGAATACTGTTTTAATATATTCAAGATGTTTGCATTCCCTACATACAAAAATTAATAAGATAAACAAAACATAAAATTGAAGGAGACATAATAGTAAGGCCAATATTAAAAAAATTGGATGTGTTACACTCACATGACTTTCTCTAGCTGCTCTACAAACTTCTTACAAAAAATCTTCCTACACCATACTAATGAGATAAACATTAGCAGAATGTTCTTCTTACTTAGTTCCTTTAAGTAGAAAGGAACTAAAGGAATGCACTATGCTACAGTGATAGTCAAATGTTTTAAAAGCTGTCATTATGTGATTGACATTCCACATCGCTTCTTTGCTTGGCCAGGAGTAGAACAAAAGAAAAACGGACACTTCCTGTCTGTATAATTAATTTACAACTGAAACTAATAACAAGGAATATCTCGAAAATGGTAAACACTACAAAACAAATGTATGACATAAATTGTGTATTTTAACGAGATCTACATTTTTTGTGTAGTAAATTTTTATCTATCTCTTATGGTTTACTAGTTATGCAAAATTCATCCAGAGCAAACACGTCTTCAGAAGCTATTCCCAGAAAATTCAAGGTATGCATTTTATTTGTGATGGAAATGGCTTTAATATGTGGTGTTTTAATAAAAATAGTTAAAGCCATTTTTACCCGTGTCGCATCCTTGGAAAATATCAAACTTGTTGGCATTTAACCGCCTTTTCATTTTTTAGCTCTCTCTCTCATACATTTCTGGTGAAATCTTGATATCATATTTTTTAGGTGGAGTGCAATACCTTCTCTACCTAAAGCATGTACTATGTAGACGTAGTAAAAATGGGCTGAGGTGGTAAAAAAAAAAGACTTCAATAAGGACTGATGACCTGCTAAAACTTGGAAGTAATGGCTAATCCAGGATCACAGCAGCACTGTTAAAGAAGAAATATCCACTGTAAACCGGACCATTCAGCACTGGCTTCAAAAATCCACATGCTGCCAAGAAGCCTCTTCTAACTGAAGCTATGAGGAAGAAATAAATAAATTTCTGCAAAATATATCCAGCAATATACATCAGAGGATTGGCATAAAGTAACATTTTCTGATGAAAGCACTTTCAAACTGGTCAGAGGACAGTCCAAAATGGTTAGAAGGCCAAAAAATGTGTTGTGGTATGATCTAAAGTTTCCTGTCAAATATCCAGAAAGAGTAATGGTATGGGATGCTTTTAGTGGGAATTATGGTAGAGGTGGCTTAGGTGGCAAGAAGTGTTGCAGCAGCATTTGGTCACATTTTGGCACATTCATCAGCACCATTACTTCATGCATGATGGTGCCTTTGCCCATAGAACAATGGTTCAGAAGTTCCTGATAGACAATTGTATATACTTGGACGGCCTGGTAACTCTCCTGACCTAAATCCAACAGAAAATGCTTGGGGTGAAATGAAAGATACAATAGAAGAGCTGCAAGTATTAAAGAGCACCAGGAGGCGTTGAACTTGGGCTTTGGAGGCATTCTATCCAAGATAGCCAGGAGCAAGCAATAGCCTACTACAGCAAGATGCTCTCCAAGGCAGAAACTGCATAATCCAGCAAGAGCACTGACAGTAGTAAATGCACTGGAGTACTTCCCCAAGTACCTACATTGTCAGCCATTCCACCCTCACCTGAAGCTCAATAGCTTCAAGAACCTTGAGCGACAGGCGTCCTGTTGGGTCCAGAGGCTCCAAAAGTATAACTTCACATTGGAAAGGAAGGAGCCACTCCAATGCAGATGCCATGTCACAACAACCCTATCCAGAGGAGTGCAGCCACTGTATCAAAGTTGAGAAGGAGCATGCCACAGGTATGTCTATCATTTTGGCGGTGCCTGCAGATGGATGGGATAGTGGAGGCCTGAGGAACGAGCAGCTGGCTCACATCAATCTATGGCCACTCCTGAGATATATGGATGCAGGCACCAGATCATCCTTGGTTTTGTAAATATTGCACTCAGGAGTAGTGTATAAAAGTCCCAATGGGAATCATTGAAGACCAGTTCATAATATGGGAGTCACTAGATGGGAAAATGCAGAGAGAGCAGTTGATCCTCCCTGAGAGTAAGGAAACAGACATCCTGGAGGAATTGCATGTGGGAACTTATGGAGGACTGATAGGAGACCAACCAAACAGTGGAAAAGCTCCTATAATGGTAATATAGGTTGAGACTATGGGCAGAAGCTGATAGGTGGTGTTGCCAATGTCATGTCTGTGTGGCAAGTTGTAGCCCACAGCAATCGGGGTTGCATGTAGCAATACAACCAGGGAGCATCCTACAAATGCATAGCTATTGACACAGCTGGGCCATTCCCTCCATCAGATATGTGCAACAAATATCTGATGGTTGCCATTGTTTACTTCAAGTGGCCAGAGGTGCATGCCGTTTCAAATCAGTAGGCCAAGACCATCATGAAAACTGCTGCTTAAAGTTCATTTTGTCTCTATAGGGTACCATCTTTACATGGTGTTCAGGGTACCAACTTTGAGTCCAATCTGATGAGGGAAATATGGAAGAACTTGAGTGGAGAATATGCACACAGCACCTCTCCACCCATGGTAAGTTTACTATATTGAGCAGTACCACAAGACTCTTCAGGAACATTTTAGAGATACTGGATATCAGGGTGCCATATTTTTTGCTGACTTTTTGTAGTGGTCTGTGTGGCTATATAATCCTACCTGCACCACGAGACACTGCCCCAAGCTTCAACAACCATGGCATGGGTAAGGCCTTGTGGTGAAGAGATTAGTAGTACATCTGGATCTCCCCATTACAATGGTGCTGGCCAGAACACCTGCCTTGAGGAGGGACCAGTGTAAATTCGCCTTGCTGGCAAATAATCACCACACACAGTGATAGTAGTTTGCTTCAGAAAGCTTATACCTGATTGTTGCATGTGTTCGGTCAGCTTCATTTTAAGTTGCTGCACTCACTCGCTTGGGCCATAAATTTAAATGTGTAAAGCAGCAGACATAAACCAAAGCCTGGGAGCAATGGACACACATTTGATCTGGAAATTTATGATGTCATTTATAGCTATAATAAGGAGAGCTGCAAGTCAGGCAAGTCAAGTTTCGATTGTGAGTTCACAGCACTCAGCAATTGTGTCAAAGTGATGAGAAAAGAATTACGATACGTCGAAGGGATATGAGAAAATTGTACTGTAGAATTGTTACAAAAGCACCGCACTAAAGAGGTTTTATTTGTTATCAGACTGAATAATGAGATTTTTGTTGCAATACATAACAAAAGAAATGGTGCAAAATTATGTTACCTCCTATTAAGTTTGAAACATTTCAGCATGGGCTCTTTTGGGAGCAAGATTATTTGTTAACAATGCTGTCATTTGTCAGGATACCATGCCATACATGCCAATAAATCTACTGACATGGGGCCGTCACTTTTTAGCAAACTTAAAAGCCATCAGTGTGGGCTGGGTTTAAACCTGCAGCCTTGGGATAAGTCTAACTGTAACATCCCATGTTTTTTTAAACCTGACACTCATTTCATTTTAAAATTTGAGGCTATGTTTATTTTCAGTACATATTTAAAAATGATGCATTTCTTTATGTTGTGAGCTGGGCAACATCTCTGGTAGCTCTCACAATAAATACTATTTAATTATAAATATTTACTAACTAAATTTATTCTTTGTCACATAATACTGCACAAGAAAATAACCCATCAATTTTAAAATACTTAAAACTTTTCTCAAAGGGTAATCCTCATTCATTTCATCTCTCGTTTTTCATCTGACCATGACAATTGCATAGTATCAGCTTTTAAAAGATTTGACTGTCACTTTAGACTAGTGTATTCTCTCATTTCCCTTTTACTTATAAGTAACTAAGTAATAAGGTCATTTCTGGCAATGTTTATCTTGATTAGCATTATGTAGATAAAATAATTATCTTTTGTAAATAGTTTGTTTGCAGAACAGTTAGAGAAATTCATGTAAATGGAATTATCAAATTCTTTTTTATTCTTGTTCACGAACATTATTTGTTTATTTAAAATTTATAATACAGTACTTTTAATATATTAACTGGCAGAATCACTGCAGTATTGAAGCAAATGAGCTGAATAAGTACAATCACAATTTCAGAAGTAGTTAATAATATTAAGATTTTTAAGCAGAATATTAACAAATATTGCATTAAACAGTAGTTGTTAGTAACTAAAATGCTAATAGTTATAATAGCAAACCGAAAGTACAAATAAGTTTTAATTATGGCTTCATAGTCAATAAATTAATGCAAAGAATCACCTAAAATCATTTTATGCCGTGTTCTTTGATCACAAACAATGATAGACATCCTATAATGTAAACCCTTTTGTCATGAATCAAGTAATTGACTGTAAAGTGCAGGGAATGCAATTTTATTAGTGTGTCCAGCCATAATCCAGATGCAGGTTGTAGAACAAAACACACCAAAATTAGCTATCATAAAGTATATGCTTAAACATGTTTCATTACTGTAAACACTTTTAAAAGTGAACCAGATTTATCTATTAATTGCTCTTGTGATAACATACAACATTCCAAACACAAATCTAAATGCCTGTAGTTCTTCAAGTATAAGTCCTTTCCATGGAAATAGTAATGTGTTCCATGTGAATCACATTTCACTAAGACATTTTGTGTCTAGAAATTTGTTATATTTTTTTTTCGCTTTTTCAAAGTACACCCAAGCTTCAAGGGACAAAGAGGCAGAAGTAGGATGACTTGATGCAACAGTACAGTAACAAAAGTATCTTTATAGCTTCAAGATTGTTACAATC
The DNA here is from genome assembly GCA_030762935.1 of Hymenopus coronatus. Lineage (NCBI taxonomy): Eukaryota > Metazoa > Arthropoda > Insecta > Mantodea > Hymenopodidae > Hymenopus > Hymenopus coronatus. Next base: position 89,884,131 of record CM060887.1, on the reverse strand, counting down.
AAGTCTTTAGTCAGTGGTGTATTGCGATGCTCGCGATTGCTTCCCTGCCTCTCTATTGCACACTCAAAACTAAACAGACCGCAGATTGCAGCTCCTTTTTACACCTGTCACATGGCCAAAATTTCCAGAAGTAGAAACATTCAAGCATGTGTCCACTACACCCAGATATGGCATTCCATAAATTTGAGGTACCGTGGCCATTCTTCATGTGTTAAGTTCATGACCCCTGTGACAATTAATATGGATACTTAAAGCCAATTGCACAGGCATAACAATTGAAAGCAAGATGTTCACACACGTGCAGTGATTGACACAGACATCAGCATTCAGCACATACTCAAATTGCTCCCGAACAGCACCATTGTAACGGGCTGGACAATCCAAGTACACTACACTCAGGACAGCCTTTGGATGCAATAAACATTTATGTTCTTGCCATGGTTGTTAAAGCTTTGGGCAGCATCCCCTGGTCCAAATACGATAATATAGCCATGTCAATCACCTTGCTGAAAACCTCGGTTGTTGGCTCGCCAGTCACAGCAGGTCTTCATCTGATTCCTTGCCACCTGGTGGTTCATGCAGAAGTGCAGCTCACATACTACTACTTTACAAATATTACAGGAGAGCACCACATCCGTAAAAATCCATTGTCCTCTGCCGGGTTTGAACCCACAACCATGAAGTCAGCATGGTAACCATTACACCACAGAGGGCGATTAAAAATTAGCATGGTAACCATTACACCACGGAGGGCAACTCAGTCAATTGGAATGAGGCTATCACCCACTCTTCTGCCCAAGGCATGCAGCATCACTGAAGGTGTTGGCTATGACCACAATGTGTCCCACCATTATTTCCTGCCTGCTGTTCAGCTTTGTAATACAAAATCTTTCCTTAGGAGTCTTGGTCGGCCACACACAACACACATCGCTTGAAGGTCATTTCTCTCTTTGTCATAAGGAATACTACTTGTCTTCAAGGTGAGTGTAGCTGTTATCTTGGCCTATTCCATCGATAGTGCTACTACTTAAGTCTTGTGGATTGTCTTATAGTCACCAAGCATCAGATGCTGCCAACTCTGTCGTATAACCCATTGATGAAGGTGTAGGCAGCTTCCTGGGACATATAACTATTCGGGTGTTCTCCTACTTCGTCTCCTCTGGCAGTTGCAGCCTCTACTATAGCTGACTGCAGTAGGCTGCAGCCAAGCAATGTTTCCCAAAGCAGTTCTTGTGGGCCTCCTCCCAGATCTTTCTGGACATCAACAGAATCACACATTCAGTACTTCTGATGTCAATCCCTGGAGGTTTGCTATCAGTTGTGCAGCTTCCTTCTTTGTTGACTATCTGTTGTAGGTGACAATGGCAGCGAACTGTCAGCAGATGTTAAACATTCTATCTTCTTGAGCTTAAAGTCTTTCAGCCTTCTGTTGACTATCTTTTCCAGGCTGATGATCAGTTCTTTGGTATTGGTATCAATCCTTTCCTCCACAGCATTAGTCGTTCAAACACCTACAGGCCATTAACATGCTAGCCAAGATCATTCACCAAGCTCTTCCCCTTTCCTGCAAGCTTTTTCACATTCTTCACACTAGTCAGTTGTTTGCCCACTTTGATACATAGTTCTGTCTTCATCATAGACATTTTTGTTTTCATTTCTGTCTGTCTTTGTCTTCTCCATTCCATATTTGAGTTTCTCTTCAATCTTTTTCATGCAAGATTCCTCCATCTTCTCCATTTCTGATTTCATTTCTTCCATTGTGAATTCCATTTTTGTGCATTTTCTCCATTCCGGACTTCATTTCCTCCATTTTGGATTTAATGGTCTTAATTTTGGCTAATGATGTTTTTAACTATCTCTTCCATTGTAGCATTAAATCCCACTCATGACACCAGTGCAACAAAATTCTCTTTATTGCTTCAAAACTTATTATAATCAAGTCTTTATTTAGGGGTGTATAGCAATTCTGCTTTCTTGTCGTTAATAGCATGCTCACTTGATTGCTTCTCTATCTCTCTACTACACACTCGGAACTCGTTCAAACTGATTTGCCAGCTGGCTTACAACTACCTTTTTATACCTGTTGATCATGTGGTAAGAAATTGTACTAGGACATGTCCACTAAATCCAGGTGTTGTATTCCAAAGCTTTGAGGTACTGTGACCACTCTTTATGTATTAAATTCAAGACCCCTGCAATAATGGGTGCCGCTACATAAAGTAAGCTGACTGCACAACAAAAATTGGCTATAGGATCACTCACACACCTGCAACAATTAAGGGCCGGCAAGGTTCAGGAATGTGCATTCAGTGTGTGGTCATTGCTCACTCTTATCATACAAGATGCTAGAAGTACCATCTTGTCTTGCACATATTTCACTCTTCTCATGAAATTCTTATTCATACAAATTCTTCTGTATTAATGGGCCTAATTTGTCTTGAATGCTTTATTTAAGTACCTCAAGCACTTGAGGATTGATGACATACACATTTTTCTGTGTTTGCTAGAAATAAAATTTGCAACATGCAAGATCTGGGGTTTGAGAAGGACATAAAGCATTGCTTAAGGCCAAATATACGGCACAATTCTCTCATGGATTCATTAGCAGTATGGCTGTAGTGTTATTCTGCTGAAAATAATATGCTGTTACACATTCCTCGTATGTTAGTTCATCGCAATGGTTCCAAAACTAGGCACATCTACCCATTACTGTTAATTGTTTCTTCAAATAAAATGATCTTTCAGCATTAATGACACACCACATTCCTATTTCATTGTGCAATGGGGCATGGTAATAATATCTGGTTTCTCTGATGACTTGTACCTGTTATTTGAGGCTACATGACCATTTAGATGAAACCACACCTGAATGGAAAAGAAAATTTTCCTGGGATCAATTTCCTCACTATTGACTTTCGCTAACATAAAGTCTTTTGCTATAATTTCTGTGCTGCAATAAGAACATAAATTATGTAGGGCTTTAATTGCAGTAATTGCTGATGCTCTCAAAATTCGTCTGCTGTCCTAAATGCCTCAGATTTTCTGGGACTATGTTTCAAGGCAGTACCAATTTCATCAAGTTTTTCCTCGGTAAGGATACGATTTCATTGGTTTTTCTCCTTATTCACACAATCTGTTTTATTAAAACCAATACACTATACTCAATATTGTATTTCTACATATTCTATACGGAAATGTGTCTGTCAAAATATGCAAGTCTAAATGTTCATCTAGTTTTTCCATTTGAATTCCTTTCTTAAAATGCTTTTAACATGTACAAATACTTGCAATGTGAATAGGCAACCAAGCTGTAATACATTCACCCCAAGATCTACTCTCACAATGAAGCAGAATAAGCCAAACATGAAGTTGGAAATGCACTATTTCTACTGAGCACTTGCAGCGAGGACTTATTGCACTAGCCCCACAGACCAGCAGGTAACAACTATCCCATCAACATTCACTGAGATACTGTATATCACTAGAAATATCCTTTTCATTAATTTCAGTAAAATACAAGATGCACAGCTTTAAACAAACAAAAAATTGGAAAAAATTAATTTTTTTCTACACATATACAGTTTCACCTTCCTGCAGAATAGCTTCCTGAAGCACACAAATACAAGGGGGTACTGGACTGGTTTGAGGGGTATTGAGTAAAAAGAAAAAAAAAAGGCCTATCCTCTCAAAATAATCAAATTTGAATGAACTGCTAATCACAGAATATCTTGAAATTGCTATATCCATCAAATAGGTGGCATTTTAGTATTAAAATGTGCAGAATATACACGAATAACATTTATTTATATACAGTCCCACCTGAGGCATCATGATTATTTGCTTTTTCTGTTCTTGTTTCCCCATGTGTTGCCAATATCCCCAATCTGAACACAGCGGAGAAGCCACATAGCACAACCAGGAGTAAAGGGCTGTAAGCTACAAAGATTGATGACTCTAAACCGCACTGTGTAGCCGAAGAATTGAACACATGCAGCCAAAGTCTGCAGCTACATAGTGACGACAGGGTGTAGCCAAGGTATTTTGAGGCCTAAACTATCTCAAATTACCATAAATAGCAGATTTTCATTTTAGTAACATCATTTGTTGGCAACCTTGATCTACTGCTTCTTTTGCGCTCTTAGCAGGCAATGTAGTTGTTAATAGCGATACTTTGCCTACATAAGTAAGATTATTATGGGTGAGCAACATGACTTCATCAGAGCAACATCATCTGCTTTCATTTGTTCCTTGCTCCTTCAGGATTAAGCAGGATATAACTGGAATCCTAAGTTATTTTCCATGTAAAACATTCCTTATACAGGGTTTGGGAGTAAAACCTCAAATTCTAGATCAAATAAAATATAATAAAATTACCATACAACTTCATATACCCAAGGTCGTGGGTTCAAACCTGGCAAAGGACGATGGATTTTTTTAGGGTGTTAAACTCCTTAGCATGGCTTCCTTCAGAAGGGAAGTAAACCGTTGGTTCCATGTCATAGATTTAAGGCACGTAAAAGAACTTTAAGCCTGTTGGAGAGCTCTCTGAGCAAAATTAAGTGGTCTTTCACACCCAATTTAGAATGGGATGCTGATAACCACATTAGTTAAAGTGTGTACATAAATAACATGCCATTTACATTTTATTTTAAAATTAAAGGCAATCTATCTGCACATGAGATTCTTTTGCTACCACATGTTAACCTAATAGTATAATTAGAATTTAAAAGTTGGATTGAAGTTTCTTTCATAATACAGTAAAGCTATACAATGGTTGCAGCACACATATGGAGACAGACTGACACACGCGCGCGCGCGCACACACACAATGGTCTTAAGTAGTAGTTTAAGTGACTTTTACTGCCGATCCATATTTGAAAGCGTTGAAAGCATTAAGTTGTTCAGATGTGAAAGTCACTAGATTGCCGAAATTTTTACTTCTTGGGATCATTGGGGTTGTAGCTTCACAGATCCCTCAGCTGTGCTTTGCAGCTCAGGGCCCTCCACATTGGGCTATGTTTTGCTGCTTAGACCTAAACATTTAGAACAGACCAGTAAATAACTACAAAGCGGCTCTAATGATGAAATAACAAAAGTATCCACATATTGAAGAAATGCTAAATAGTGGAACCATGGTATAGTAAGAATCATAGTATTAACAGTGGAATACATCTAAGCCATTTTATGGTTTTAGACAAAGATTAGCATTAATTTGTTGTTTATGTAATTTAAATAATTAACAATGTACTACTACTTATGGAAGGCAATTAATGTCGCTTCTACAGAGAGGTGAGAGAGAGAAAATACTGCTTAATATTTAGCTCATGGGTTTTATTACCTATCAATGCCATTGATGCTTTTAAACTCTTCTACATCTGGGTCAAGTTCAAATCAAGTTTCACACACTTTAAAAGAGTATATGCATAATATATACTAAACAGAATGAATTTTGATGTGTTTTCAAAGCAGGTTGCAACTACAGGTAGTGCTCTAATATATTCCATTAAAATTTAGTAATGTTAATTTGAAAGATTAAGTTGACATTGTAAAAGTTGATACCTATACGTATTTTGGAGTAATTTGTTTGCTATGACTACAATTTCTGTCCGGTTTCCATATATTTGCATCCTTCCACCTAATCCATTCGATTTATGCTATTAATAATCAACAATCCTTGTTTTTCTCTACTTCTTTATACGATTAAGATTTGGTACTTTTGTTATTCTGCCGTTTGAGCTGATTTGATCTTTCTGGTTTAGTAACAACTTTTAGGGCCCTTAGTTTCAAAGCGTAGCCGAGGGATGATTTTTTATCGTCACTTCACTTAGATGAAGTGAGAGACAATATAACCAAGAAATCAGTGTAGCTAAAACCCCAATCGCATTACCTGCTTCACTTGTCTCGCAATTGAGTATAATCCAATGTTGGGGGCCCTAAGCCGCAACGCGTAGCCGATGTATGCTTTTTAGAGGAGTGGAATATCGGCCCATCTAAAAACCCCAATAATCCGCGCGACTATAAAAGCAGAAGCATTCCCAATGATCCTAAGTTTAGCTCTAGGCAATGAAACGGATTTCAAATCTGGACAGGTTAAGGTTTTCAAAATTTTCAAATCCAGATTACCTGAGGCAGCTTTACGTTTTTCTTTGCACATACCTTTGACCATTCAAGTAGACATTGGAAGCAAAATTGGTGCAAGCAACTATCTGTAAACGACTTGTTTTTTGACTTTCCCAAGCAAATTGCGCAATTTGGTTCCGGTGAAGCAGTGTCATTTCTTGGAGAGCTTGCAGTTTCTCTGCCACTATTTGTACTATTTCTCGAGACAGTCCTGAGCGGTGATTTTGGACTGTGCTCATTTTCTCTAGAGCCAGCATTTTCTCTAGATACAGGACATTCCAGCGACTCCATCATTCAATAGTTCGCATACTCAAAGTCTAAAATCTAGTTAAACAGTAACTTGAAAACTTAATCTTTAAGTCAAAACAATACATATACGTATCATTTCTAATAGTATTTGTCCCGTAATTCCAAGAGTCTATTCATCACATTTCTTATAATACCGAATTCACTTAACTGACAACTTTCGTCACCAGAGCACACAACAGGAAACTAGTATATTACAGGACAAGCAAGTTACATACACACTTGATCGTGATTGGCTGTTTGCATTATGACAACAGCGTCGCCAACTTCAAAATAAAATCCTTTCTTTCTTTATCTAATAGGTATATATTATGTATTCCGAAAGGGAAATATTGCATTCAACCAAGAAAATCGATACCAAGATAGCACCGGAATATATACATTTGGAACTTTTTTCGAAACCCCTAAAATTTTAGTTTTACAAAAAAACTGTGTGTCTGTTAACAGCATAGATAACTATAAACGAATAGAGTTAACTTAATGTTAAAAAATAGGACACGCATTCACTTCCGGCGATCGACACGACTCCATGTGTTCTCAAACGGCAGGGAACAGAAACTTGACCGTCTACGGTAACTCAATCACCAAAATAGAATCCTGCCCTGCCCACTCACCAAACCATCCACTCCAGGATTTCGGCCAGTTTTCTCGAGTTTACAGCCAGATTAGAAATCTTTGGAGCGGTTCTAGCTTTTTCTCAAGAAATCTATGTACCGCTCTAAAGCTTCTGATCTGACTGTAACCTCGAGAAGAACTCTATATGCCGTTATTTTTTTATTGCTTACTTGAGAATTCTTGGTTTGTCTACCGCTTGACTTTTTCGCTTGATTTAATCGTCCTGGGGTATTTTATGGACAATGCTCAGAAATCTGTGGTGTTAACTACTTGAATCTGCTTCTGCTAATGATTTCATCAACTGAATTTCTAGTTTGACAGAACTATACAATATTACTTGAAAGCTATGCATGATAAAAACCAAGGGAAAATTATACATCTTTAGGAATTGGCTGTCTCCAAGGTCGAGAGGTCAGCGAGCTGAGTACTCATCCAGAGGTCCTAGGTTCGATTCCCGGCTGTGGCGGGCAATTTTTTTAACCGAAATCATTCCCTATCCCCAGATTCTGAAAATATGTGTGTGTGTTTTTTTTTTTTTTTTTTTTTTTTTTTTGAAGAAAATAAAATGTTTAAGAAAACCAACGCTAATGAACATACAATCAACGAGTTGTTTCATAAGTTAAACCCCCGATATAACCATAGACGTTAAATGGGGCTACACAAAGAAAAAAACTTTTAAAATTACAGAAATCATGCAAAATATAACAAGAAAGGAATATAAATTACTGCCCACAGCACAAATAACATCAAACGAATAGTTTAAAAGCAAAATAAAATCAATACAACCACTTGTGGTTTACATCTGCAGATCTCTTTATATCAATAAAATACATTTAAGTAGTGACTATTATGAATCATACCCAATCATTTTATCATTTGGATTGGGTAATTTAAGTGCCTGTAAATTTAATTCGGAAAAGCTTTGTTTATGTAGGGGTGTAGGGTGCTTGTCAAGTCCTAGCTTCAATATAAAATCGTATATTTATTAACACTCTTAGCACATTAATAGGCATGTTACGTGAAAATACATGAATTGTAAACTGAAATATTAATATTAAGGGCAAATTTTATTACTTATTCTGTTGCATCTGTAATAATTATTTTCAGTATTGAAGTGTGAGGCTCTAGAAAAAATATAACTAGTCTTTGCAATGTCTAAGCATTCATCAGAAGCGTATGAACTTGTAAGGCAAATAATTGGGTCACTGGACGGGCTGAACTAAACCTATAACAAGCAACGGAGCCATACAAAAAAATATTTTAGACTGACATGATTAGTGTGTTAAAATAACAAAGAGATACTCAGAAACAAAGTTAAAAAGAGTAAAAAGTACCACACCTCACACAAGTAATAACTAAATAGCTACAGAAAAACTACAAGAATATGTATGAAGGAAATGAATGAAGGTAGATTTATGAAGTACTAGTTATTCTGAGCTATTCGTTTTTCTGCAGAAAAAATTAATAATCAGTCAATAATTTTTCTTGAGTTTATTAAACATTAAGTGCTAATGTCAATATTGCCGAAAATCTTTGGTGCTGAAGACAGAAGTGCAAATTTATGGAAAAGAATTAAACCACATAAAGTTTCACGCTATCAGTTCTATTTTGATTAAACACAAATTGAACATTGCATTGTGATAAGGCTCCAAAGAACCATTGCAGAGAAAAATTTATGTGGTAAACTTAGCATTCATTTTTCATAATGAAAGTTATGCATCATATTAATGGCATACAGTGCACAGAGCCTGAAAAATTAATCATATAAACTTTAAAGGATAATAATTCAATATTTTTTATTCAACATGTAAAGGGTTTTACTTGGGTGGCATTCGGTTTCTTCCTAACAATAAACACACCTGAATTTTAAAGCTATATGAATATGAAACAGTTATCATGATGGTATTATTACAGACAATAATGTAATAAAAATAGATACATCTATTCAATGTAATATTTAGGTATATATCCCTTTATTTTATAAATTTTACATAATAATTGCCTTCATCAAATAAGGCACTACATTGCACGTACCCTTCCACTGTTTTTTCTCTTATACACACATGGTAGTAACCAGGGAAAGGTTTTAGGATTGAAAGTTTCATTTCAAATAAAAAAGTAACAAGTAATAACAACTAAAATAATGACAATTTCCTTATTGTAATTCCAATTATTGCAACAGAGTTTGTGTATATAAAATAAGATTTTAAAACACATTTCATGTTTATTTGCTACCTCCATGATTAGTTTAAATTTATCGTTTGACTTTATACAGTTTAGAAAAATTAATCCCTACACAAAACTCGCAAGAGTTTCGCTATTCCATACACATTTACATTATTCCATTAATTATTATTGTAATGAAAGGAGAAAATTAGTTCATGTACTGAAACTGAGGAATTGCATTTGAGTTTTTGTGCATAATATTTAGCATTCTTTAAGTAATAGAATTTAAAATTCTAAAAGCGTCACGCTATGTTTGACAGTGTGTAATATGTAATTATTTAAATATAAATTATCGTATGTCCTTATTGGTTTATTAAGAATAGTGGAGTTCTTTCTGTAAAAAAAAACTAAATTTTTAGATAA